>JADLZK010009761.1:0-636181 GCA_015847255.1 Hyparrhenia diplandra | reverse complement strand
CTTCTCAGTAGAGCACTTGTGCTTAATCTGTCTTACAAAAACTAATTAACCAGAAAAAAGGAACTTTCTTTTCTTCTGGCAAGATGGTCTCCACAACCAACCAATTCATTATCTAAAATGAACGAGCAAGACAACGGTGAGTGAACACAATAGGATAATCGTTTTGAGTATATGCAATAGGATATATTGTCTGTGATTTGTTTTGGGCGACCATGATGACACATGACTACCAAAGGTACAGTCCCTATGGCAAATACATCTGATCCAGAACCAGTTTTGAAAGTGGCAACCCTTGCTATCTATATATGCATCTTGTTTGTGACGATGAAAATCTTCTGTCAACTAAATCCATCATGGCAGTATCAGTAGGGTCACCAGATGCCATCATCTCATATCTAGGTAGCTTTGTTTTAAGCCAGATAAAGATCAGTACACTGGGAGTTCCAGCTTACAAGCAAAGTTGAGGACACTACACCGAGTGCCACCCCTACAGAGACGACCTCTAACGAGAGCAAAAACTGACACAGAAAACCAGCAACAAAGTTACCACAGAAAAGTCCCCACTGCATGACTTCATACCGACGTGGCATTCGCGAACAGCAAATGGATCATATCTAGGTAGCTCAGGATAAGCAGATCATTCATGATATGCTCCGATCCACAGTGAAGACGCAATGTACATGGAAGAGTTACATCATCTCCTGATGCCTCACACTCCCAGTGATCATACGCCTATCAGCTAATGCAGTCATGTTGTTGTCTGCTGGATTAGAGGATACTTCAGAGAAGATGGACCTTTGTGACTCTTTGGGTTGTAAACTATGTAACGCTCTTATATATATGCACACACAGTTTCCACAGGCCAATTAATCTTGGCTCTACATCTCAGAGGTCACAGCAACCAACAAGCCACAAAAAGGTGGTTGCAAGCACATACTCCCACTCGGGATGGTATTAGAAGTCGTTTAGGACAGCGACAACGTCTCCAAAAACACAACTTTGACCTCTTATTATTATAAAAATATTTATGGAGATGTGATATATGTATACTTTTATCAAAAGTATTTTTTAAGACAAATCTACTCATATAATTTTTACATTTACAAACTCAACAACTTAAAAAGTTATTGATGATTTATATTCCGATGTTTGACCCAAACCTTGTCCAAAAACGACTTCTAATACCAACCCGGAGGGAGTACATTCACTGAGTGCATTTCATTTATTATTATGTAACAGCTCATTCATGTTCAGTTAATTACAGACAGACCCATCAATCCAGCACCATGACTAATTTAATTGTTTCATGGTTTTCTAGTTTTTAGCAACCATGCCAAGCTCTTCCAGTCAGGTTTCGTTACTATTTAGTTTCTCAGATGTTAGTTACTTATGATCAAGTAGGCTAATTGAACATGGTTGGAGCACAACAACAAAGTTTCTGTCTACCTCGACATCTAGAGATATTTCTGCCAATCTATGTGCATAGCAAAAATTAATGTAGAAAACCCAAAATGTCTCTTATAATATAATTTAGCATGGCGGGAGTAAGACACTAAGAAACCGTACATGTTCCATTAAAAAAAAAAGGAAACAGTAGTACAACAGTAATTTGAAGAGGGCTTGAACTATATAAATTTACTCTGGACCAGTTGCAAGCATTCAGGAACCTTAATAATTCATGAGATCTGCTCCGGTACTCCCTCCTAAAAAAGTTGCACGACTTTTAAAACAACCAAGTTGGGTCCCGCATGGGCCTAGCCCATCCAAGAGCAGCCCGAGGCCAGAAGGGAATTGACGATGGAAGTAACAACTCCGTCTCCTTCGCCTCAAAAAAAAAAAAAAACTCCGTCTCCTCATCCGTCGCTCATCTCCGTGATGCCACCTTCACTTCGTAGCGAGCCACAAGAGCTGACGACCCGCCCCCCAACGCCACTCACTTCGTGCCTCCTCGCGTAGACTTTAGGAGGCGCCGGCAATTTCCGGGCAGCATGGTCATCAGCGTACCCAAGGATTGAAGGCAACCAGCTTCAGCTTGGGCTATTCCACCATTGCAGCAGGTCACCAAACAGGACCGTGGCAACAAGCGATTGTTCCGGTCGGAGTCCTTCCGCGCTTTCAGAAGAGACCACAAGCGCAATGCTTATCCAGAGGCTCACATTCTCAAGAGCGAGACGGCCCTGGAGAAGCCCGATGAGGAATCGACGATGACTGATGCATCTCTTTCAACAGTACGGTAGGGCATGGTTTGGTGGGGCCATGGACGGAGGGGAAGGAGGTGCGGATGGGGCGATGGGGGTGCGGTTGCCGGTGCCATGGCCGCCGCTGCCGGGAAAGCGGATTGAGGAACCGGGAGCCGGCCGGGACGGAGACGAGCGACGGACGGTTAGTTCCCGTCTGGACTCGGGCTGGGCCTTGGGCTGCTCTTGGATGGGATGGGCTAGGTGAGATCCAACTTGGCTGCTTTAAAAGTCGTGCATTTTTTTAGAAAAGGAGTACCGGAGTAGATGCCATAATTCATTATCTAAAAAATGAACCATAGCAATTACAAGAAACCAGAGATCCTTATGCTAGATGCCACACTATGGAACTTAGTTGGGTGCCACCGAACCAGTTCAGTGCCAATTTCTAGACGGTTTGATGTTCTAGTTCAAATTTGATTCTGGATTTTTATTGTTTACTGCTGATCACAATGCAAACAGATTCCCTGCTAATCACCCAATGCAAACAGATATGAGCCTGCCAACAGGAACTGATCCAAAATTTCTTATATTAATCCAGCTCGACCAAATTGACAGTTAATCTTCATGGCTTTATGGAGAAAATATGTATCATTTTTCACATGTATAATTGAATGCTAAATTCCCTGTTTTGTGAAGGTGTCGTTGTACTATATATCTATTATCTTTGGAATCATTAAAATCGTGTCTGCTCACTGGTTGTCTAGCTTGTTCTTTTTTTGTCTCAACAGACAGATGACAGACAGATGAGCGTCACTTGTGGAAACAGTATGAAGTGGAGGATCACCAAGACACGAACTACACAAGCATTGAGATTCCTTCTCAGAAGCCTGAGCACACTGTCTGTTCAACTCTTCGTCCATCTCACTTGTTTGGTCTCACTATGTATGATAGGATCGAACATCATCGCTCGACCTTCCTCCGTGGCAACACTTTGTGATGCCGTGGTGACACTCAGGCCGGTACAGAGTAGATATGGTCTCCTGATGCCTCGCATGGTCAAGTGTATGTATTTGCCTCCCATGTCCTCGTATATGGTCATGTATGTATTTTTCTCCCATGTCCCATGAAGAAATGAAACACCGAGGGGGATCAAAGGGAAGTAGTAGAGAAGCAAGAAGGTAAAGCATCTGTCCTTAAGAGAGCTCTAACTTGTGTCACAATGCTTTATATAGAGGTACTCCCGCATGGGCAGCATCCAACATATATACAGTGAAATATTAACGAAGCAGCCATCCACATAACGTAGACATGATGCATTTAATTAGTGTGGCATATTTGCTTCATTTTCATTATATTGGCACATGGTCAGGCTCTACGGGTTATGGACATACAGGTACTTACTACAGTAAATTATTAGTTAAGCGATCAACCAATGCTTATGTACGAGACTACTGCACATGTGGTGCATTGTGGAAAATCTAATGGCTGCTATGCAAAAAAAAAAAGGCTACAAAAAAAAAACTAAACCATCCTGGCTATGATAGAAGGAACAGTTCACTCGGAACAATTGGGTTTGCTAAGAATGAGAAATGAATTACAATTTTGATCCCAAGAACACAAAGCCATATGGAAGTAGGATTTCCCACGCAAGAGGTTGTCTGAATTTCCTCTTCAAAGCCTAATTACATACCAATGGTCTATAGGACCTTATAATTTATAAATGATCAGCCATTAATTTGTATTAGACTGATAATCCATAACCTCTGAGCATGTCAAATCTTCCTTGAGCATGCAGGCTCTCTTGATCAGCAGAACATCTTGAGCTCACTATGTGCGATCATGCATCTCACTATGCATAATCAAAGTGGAAATCGTTTCTGCGCTGTCTCCAGTAGCAAACACTCAGTCTGTACAAGGAATATGATGCACTGAGAAGTAGCGGTGGATAACCACACCGTCTCCTGATGCCTCGGAGGCCTATGTGTATCTTGTCTCATGGAGAAAAGGAATGCAACAAGGAGATATTTTCAAGCGGCCGAGCCGTGTTGGTATTGAGTAGGGTGACCTACGAAGAAGGTAGAAAACGTCCTTGACATACTTGAGAATTGACTTAGCTCTAACTTGTAACCTTCACTTTGCTTTTATAGGCACACATTTTTGTTTTATTTTATTTCTACAGGGAGTTAGCAATTAACTTGCTGTGTCATGATGTGACAGAGGTGCATGTGCAGCATCTGTGGTGGAATAACCAACCAGTCAGTTACACACACACGATACTTAGTACTGATGTAGTTGGTTAGCTCACCGCACGTAATGGGCATCTTCATGTTCAGCAGAGTCGACTCATAGTCAGATCTCAAACTGATCGTCTGCACCACACTCTTCGTGTTTCCGTGGTTCGACGGTGCCATCCGATGCATATGGAGGATAGCCCGCACATTCCAGCGTGCAGCAGTGTTATTTCCAGCTTCTAGGTGAGCAAATAGATCAGGCAATGCATAAGGAAGCAGAGTTACATGGAGGATCGCTCAACAGCTGGCTTCATCTCCTGATGCCTCGCACTCCCAGCCCACACTTCATGTATCTCCCAACATATGGAAACAAAAACAGTGTAGCTGATGGGAGGATACATCTTTTTAGTAGCCCAACCTTTGTGAGTTTTGCAAGCTTTTATAATACTATATTGCTCGACGCAAACTAACCAATCAGAGCCAATTAATAACCTTGCTCTGTCCCAGAGGCTAAGAGTAGCATTTATAACAAGGCTGAAAGTGCATACCTTTTTAAAGTTGTTGTGATGAGTTCATATTCATTTTTTTGAAAGATCGAGTTCATATTCATCTTTTATAAATTTGTATCTATGACTATTTATATTCAAATATGAATTACCATACAACCTATACAATGTGTACCCGTATGTAAAATATTTGAATCGGTATCCGTGTATTCAAGGTATGGAGAAACTAGCGACATTGATATCATATTCAATAAAAATCCAATCCTTTTCTACTTCCACACGTGAGACAAGTGTGAAGACCTGAAAATGTAGGATTTTATAATTTTAAATCCTTACAACTCCCAATGGTTTCTTTTTTTCTCTCTCTTTTCTATTGTGAATACCTACCTAGGGAAAAGTGATCTTAATTACAGCTAGTTTTTTTCTGCAGAATCTCTTGACTCTACTTTCCTTTCTTCGAACATGTTCCACGCACAAATTTTTTCCAACCGGGACATTACCCATTTCCATTGCATGAACGGAAATACAAAGCATTCAGAGATATTACAGAAGGTAGCAAAAAGACTTTGGCAGACAATGCCGAGAAACGGACCTACTAATCTTTTGGCTACTACACCAGCACCTTGTTCACTTAACTGATAACTGATGACTTTCTAGGTGTTTCTCACACCTCAGCTAACCGATCAAAGTTTTTGGTGACGACTAAACTGTTCGAGCATAGAACTGTCACGCACCAAAATTTGGCTTGGATTTTTCACAAAAGATGATTTTCCTTTGAGAGATAATAACAAAAGGAGAGGTACTTGATGGAAATGATATGCACAATCTGTAGGCAAGTATTGCTCTGAAAGGCACAAGTTGCAGTAGAAAGCCTGGTTGATGCATTTTCATTGTGTAGAGGTAGAGCAGCCATGGGGCCACCATCTTCGGTGTCTTAGTTAAGTTGCTATTAAGTTGCATACACCAACCAATTCAACCCAAAAGTTTAAGCTGATGGGGAGAGGTGGACAATTCACTTATATTTCAACAGTTGCCTCTGTTTCAATATTTCATACACTCTGCAAGCAGCGACACTTTCATGATGTTGTGCAATTATCTTTCTGGAGAAGCAAATTCAAGGCTGTTCATGAAAGCGTTGAATTACATGAACTCAGACTACTTGCAACCAGCCTGAAGAAGCCTTGAATTACATGAACTCCAGACTACTTGCAAGAAACATTCAGTGTTATTGGTAACTATCAGTACCCATCTATAGTGTCACTATGTACTATATATGCTGGATATATAGTACAGTGCCAATTTTCATACGGTTCGCTTTCCTTGTTTTAAATTTCAATGCTTAAAGTGAAACATTAGATTGACCAGGTTTTAAAAGAAGGCAAACAGATATAATAAGCCACCTAGCAGGATCTGATCCGCATTTTAAAACGTGGATTCTGCACCACCAAATCGATAATTACTATTCTGGAATTGGTCTTCATGGCTCGTGGAGAAAACATTTGCCATTTTCGTCTTGCATTTTTCTCAAAAATGCATTCTGTTTTTATATGTTAGCATTGAACAATCTATTAGTATTACCCTTCGATCCAGCAAAAATTGTGTTTTCTCACAGATTGCCCTCTCGTTCTTTTTATTTATTAATAGATGAGCAGCACTCATGAAAACAGTATCTGCGAAGTCAGGATCACCAAGACACTATGTAAAAAAAACCGAATGGTAGTACCTTTTTATATATTACCTAATATATTACCAAAATTGTATATAATACCTAAATGATATATATTACCTAAATTATATGACCATTAGTCTTTTTTTTCTTTTTTAAAACAAGCAATCAACAATGTAAGATGTAACAACAATTGTATATAATACCGAATGGTTCCCACGCCGTAAACCTCGGCGCCATAGGTGGTGGCACCGAGGCGTTATAACTTGGCGCCGTGACCCATGGCGCCGAGACAAGGGTCTATATTGTGCACCGAAAACAAAAAAAGGGGCGTTTTTCGGTGAGATTCTTTCGAAAAAAAGGATCAAAAAGCAAAAAAGACGGTCCCTCATCCCCCTCTGTCGCCTCCTCTCCTCCACGCCACCCGGTACCTGTAGCTGCACACTACAGGTTGCCGTTACTATTATTCAAGCTGCTGCGGCAGCAGCGGCGCGCTGCACCAGCAGACCCACAACTAATAATTCTGTGCACTGGCAATAAAAAAACGTTCTAAAACACAGTGTGTCTCCGCATACTGTTACTCCATGCTGCTACGGCAGCAGCGCTCTGCACCAGCAGACCCACAACTAACATTTCCGAGCACCGCCAATAAAAAAAGAAAAAACATTCTAAAACACAATGTGTTCTCCGGATAAAAGTATGACCATTACCTTTTTGAGTTTTTGGAGCATTGCAGTTGGAATCCTCATCAGGCCAGGATCGGATGCCAACTAATGACAAATGGTGGCTGGCCGAGTGACGGGTTGTGTTGTTGCTCTAGAAGATAGAGTGCATGGTCACTTGTCCGAGAGCAAAAAGAGCGCAACGTAGGAGTGAAGAGAAAATGTTGTGATGGGGCTGGTGAGTAAAAGAACTGTGTTGCTGCCTTGAGTGGAGCTCTGTTATCCTCAAACCATCGGAGCCAACAAGTATGGTCTGGGTTGCTTGTGCCCTCAACATCTTTTTTAATCTTGTATAATCTCCTGATGCCTTGCAATCGCAGGCCTACACCTAGCATCTATACCTCCCATTTTGTGCAACCATGTAGGAACGGATTAAAAGTGACAACCCTTGTGACTCCTGGGACTATGGAGCCGCAAGCTTTCTAGTATTGCTCTCCACCGGACTACCCAAGGCACATGATCGAGCTACGACTCCTTTAATTTTCGTATCAGATTTTTTTTATTCGGTCTATGAATGCTGATTACACAAATGTCCTGATTTGCTACATATTGATTCGTGGGGACCTCTCCTTTGTGCTATGTTTTTGCATTTTTTTCAACCTGTTTTTTGTGGTTTTCTAAACATCCACATCACTGCCGATTTCGGTTTTTAAGAACCGAAAGTGTTGAGCCTCCCACTCATCACTTCCGATTAAGTACTGCCAGTTCAAATCCGACAGTGGATGGGGGGTTTTGAATCGGCAGCGATGACTCAATCTGGGGTAAGTGTTCAATAGAGTAACTCCAAGAGAGTCAATTTAAGAATTTTTAGAAGAAACAGAGGGGGCCGGCGGCTATTCTATCCAGCATTCCTAAATAACACAAGTCCTTTATGTCTCGCGCTAGAAAAAGCATGTTGAAGATGCTCACCATTTGGCTCCCTTGCGCTTATTCCCACGCAGTGCTCGTACTTACCAAGCGTGTGGATCGTTTTCCCCAAAAGTTGTTGTTCACACCGTAAGAGCTGCAGGCACACAAGCAGCCCCTTCCACCACATCCACACACGATAATTGGATGACCTCTCCATCTGCCCACTCACCCACACGGCTGCCTTGCACTCCAGGCCACCACCGACCTACCACTCGCGGCCCCTTGCTGCCACCTATATCAGTTTCGAATGCCACACCAACATGCCAGGACGTTCGCTCTATGCTTCCTCCTGCCCCTCCATTGGCTTCTCTAGTTCGCATTCACTATCACCACGCTAAAACCGTGCTCAGACAACGGCAGCCTTTGTCCATGCATCCGACAAGTCCTCCCTCAGCAACAACAGACCCTACATTGGCGTTTACACTGCCACTCCTGCCACTGTCGTTGAGTTCAACATGCCCATGCACGTCCAGTTTGAGGAGCCAAACGGCAACCACATCGGCCACATCGTGTGGCGGTGTCATTTTAATAACTGAGCATTGGGTGGCTGCCTCCAGTAGTCGGTGGCTGGGCTGCTAGCCTAGAGCCTGCCTCGGTTAATAATTAACAGAGGCGGGTCACTTGAGGTGTCCGCCTCTGTTAATGTTCGATTAATGGAGGTAGACGTCTTAAGGTGACCACATCCATTAGTCAATGATCTTCAGAGGTGGATACTGTGCCTGAAATCGATTTATGGAGGCGGACATCCATAAAAGGTTGCAGCAAAACAAATAATTCATTCGGCATTGTCTACATTGATCAGCACATTGTTAGAATAATGTCCATGGAAAATGGCACCCGAAGTTGAGCCTTGAAATTCTCTATGATCTTAATCTGTCTTGCGAGAAACTAACCAGAAAAGGAACTTTCTTTTGTTTAGGCAAGATGATTTCCACAACCAACCAATCGTGACGAGTTTATTGTTAGGACGAATCAGTCTTTGTGACGGATAATCGTTTTTGAGTATGCAATAGGATATATTGTTTTTGCTTCAGGCGAGCCATTCTAGTCCGTCTGAATAGTTTTGGGCGACCATGATAAAGATCAGTACACTGGGAGTTCCATCTTACAAGAAAATTCTGGGACACTCCACCGAGTGCCATCCCTACGAGACGACCTCTAACCAGCAATGAAGTTACCACAAACAAATCTCCACAGCATGACCTTTGTACCCAGGCAGCATTCGCGGACAGCAAATGGATCATATCTAGGTAGCTCAGGATGCAGCAGATCATTCGTGATGCTCCATAGTTTCATGAAGAGGCAATGCAGACGGAAGAGTTATATATTCTCAACCCCTAGCATCATCTCGTGATGCCTCAAACTCCCAGTCCTATGCCTGCAGGATGAGAGGACACTTCAGAGTAGATGGACCTTTGTGACTGGTGGGAGTTGCACTATGTAACGCTCTTATATATGTACACACAGTTTACACAGGCAATTAATCGTGCTCTGCATCAGAGGCACATGAGGAATATATATGTTAGCATCCTTCGTGCGGTACAGAGTCACAACAACCAGCAAGCCACAAAAAGGTAGTTGCAAGCACATACATTCACTGAGTGTAGCTAGTTCATTTTTATTATTTTGTAACAGCTCATTCATGTTCAGTTAATTACAGACCCATCAATCCAGCACCATGACTGATTTAATCGTCTCATGGTTTTCTAGTTTGTAGCAACCATGCCAAGCTCTTACAGTCAGGTTTCGTTACTATTTAGTTTGTCAGATGTTAGTTACTTATGATCAAGTAGGCTAATTGAACATGGTTAGAGCACAACAAAGTTTCTGTCTACCTCGACATCTAGAAATATTTTTGCCAATCTAAGTGCATACCAAATAATCTAGAAAAGCCAAAATGTCTCTTATAATATCTTTACTTCTTACTATTACTAATTGGAGGCTCCAACGAAGCCTCCACGTTAATCTCAGCGAGATACTCTAGAAAAAAGGAAAAATACTAGAAATTCTCACATTAATCAGAAACATCTGGCCATTAAATATATGGGCTCTACTGATCTATACCATTGGATCTATTCATAAAAATTACCCACTCTGCCATTATATTAATATCTGCCATTATATTAATATATTAGATAAAAAAAGCAAGAAAAGAGATAAATCTGTTATTTTAACCGCAACACCTATCCAGCCCCTGGCTGGCGGCGACATTTGTTCCATCAAGATACTACAATTTATTTTGTGTCCTGTGTGGCGTACACGATATGATACTTATTGACCATTAAGTGTGATAAATGTCCATGGATTACTACTAAACAAAAAAGTTTTAATACAATACATATTGAGCATCATGTATAATTTTTTATTAACTAAGATATTTATATGCTTGGATTAGTTAGCGCAAATAAGTTTTGATATAATCCTTATTAAGCATCAAGTATTTCTTTTATTAACATATTAATAATGTTTTTTTTGAACACATGACAACCAGTCGTGCACCAACGATGTTAGATCCAATCACATCAAGGGAAGGAACGACGATCGTGTGCCGAGGACAACAAGGAGATCTACTCAAGAAAAAGAAACATGGGAACACGCAGACCACCAGTGCCATAGCATTTTGGCGTCCACAACATCTACATCAAAGGCGGCACTGGCCACACCTGTAGACAAAAGGCATGGGCATCATCCTGGATCCCATAATTACAATTTATTTTGTGTCCTGTGTGGCGTACACGATATGATACTTATTGACCATTAGGTGTAATTTTCATTTTAAGATAAATGTCCATGGATTACTTCTGAACAAAAAAGTTTTAATACAATACATATTGACCATCATGTATAATTTTTTATTAACTAAGATATTTATGTGCTTCGATTAGTTAGCGCAAATAAGTTTTGATATAATCCTTACTAAGCATCAAGTATTTCTTTTATTAACATAGTAATAATGTTTTTTTGAATACATGACGGTCAGTTGTGCACCAACGATGTTAGATCCAACCACATCAAGGGGAAGGAACGGCGATGGGTGTGCCGAGGAGAACAAGGAGATCTACTCAAGAAAAGAAACATGGGAACACGCAAACCACAGGTGCCATAGCATTTGGCGTCCACAACATCTACATCAAAGCTGGCACGGACCACACCTGTAGACAAATGGTATGGGCATCATCCTGGATCCCATAATTACAATTTATTTTGTATCCCAATGCGGCATACACGATATGATACTTATTGACCATTAGGTGTAATTTTCATTTTAAGATAAATGTCCATGGATTACTTCTGAACAAAAAGTTTTGATACAATACATATTGAGCATCATGTATAATTTTTATTAACTAAATACAAATAATTTTGAACCATGGGCAAAAGATGCCCCTACCTTTTTTTTTTTCTTAACCAAACCTATAAAATCATCTCCATGGGGATTTGAACCTGGCCTTTGGGGTGCTAATGAAAAAGCTCGAACAACTAAGCTTGAGGCCCGTTTGCAACTTAATAAATATCTTTGAATTACCTCGAATGAAATGCCATTGTTGCTTAAAAATTAGAGAACCTTGATCTACGGAGTTGAAAATAAAGCCGTTATGGAAATATTCAAACCACCACACTTATAAAATATAATTAGACTAATCCAATATTTTTTGTATACATTGTGTGACCCTACCATTATGAAAGTTTTACCCATAAATGTCATTATGAAAGATAATATAATGTAATATATATACCTATATAATTCGTACCATAATTATCCACCTCTCAACTATTATAAAAAACTAACAAAAATCTCTCAAATATAGGTGAAAATGCTACTACAAGCTATTACTAACAATAATTCAACATCCATAAGTTAATAAACTTACATTAGTATAATTAATTATTTTTATATCCTTATCAAGTGTGGTAATATATCCTTAGCAACCATGTAGTACACTAGCACACTAGAGGTTTTTCATGGTGCCATGCCCAGAATTACGTAATTACACTTACAACTCATCATAGGTTATATTAATACTTACGCTATTGTCTTGAAAAATGTTTAAACATTTATCAAAACATTATTTTATATGAATATTAGTAACTTATTTTTAATAATTATATGTTTATAGTAAAAACAATACTAATACGATACAATAAATTGAACATATTCAATGGCATGGTGCATGCTAAAACAAATATCTATGGCATTGTCTAAACTAAGAGGGTAGCCTAAGACATAGAATATTCTATTAATAAAATAAGACATGAAAATTTGAACAAACGAAGCTAAAGGTGAAAGTATATAATTTCATGATATAATGTAAAGGGAATAAATTAAAGGTAACATACTCTAAGTTTATTTATGTTTCCACTAAATACTATGGTGCTAAAAAGATTAGTCATACAAAGTATTACTGACTGTAACACCCCAAATTTTTGCATTTTTGACAATAGAATAAAATTATTTATTTATGTATTTTTGTGCCCATGAAATATAGGAAAATAAATATTTTTGACAAATTAAAATTTATCATAGGAGTTAGCAACTTTGGGTGTGCATTCATGCTGCCTCATATGATTTATTGTGATGTGTGGTTTTGGTTAAATCTCAAAAAGGTTTGAAAAGTATTTGGAAATTTTGTTTAAATAAAAGAAAAGGTTTATCTTTTACTCTCTCTCTCTCCTTTTCTCCTTTAATCAGCCCAGCTTGCTCTCAATTCCGCCAAGGCAGGCCCAGCGCGTTCCCTCACGCCTTGCGTGCTGTACACGTCGAGGACCCCATAAATAGAAGCCTTTGAGCCATCGTTGTTTCTTTTTGTTCTAAACCCTAAAACCAAACCAATCTATTCCCTGATGCAAGCCGCCGAGTTGTTCCATCTACATCGAACGCAGCCGCTGTTAGCCCTAATCTGCCGCCGGCGAGCTCGATCGTTACATCATGTTGCTGCCGGCAACCGGCTACCAATCCATGGCTAGGAGAGCAGATGAGTCCTACTTGAAGCACCATGCACCATCTTTGATTTGCTCGTCCAGAAGTGCTGCTCGGTCTGCCCTAAGATGGCTTTTGGTTGCTGCTGCCGTCGATCATCAGCATGTCCCTTCTTGCTCCGAGCAGACCCAAGCAACCTTTGGTGAGTTCCTCATGGTCTCTTTTTGATTCTCTGAACCAGCTGCTGCTCTCGTCCTTCCGACTGTAGTAACCATCGCTGAAGCTTTCCAAAGTCTTGACAAGTATAGCTTGCACCGTATCTTGCTAGTAGCTGCTACAATTCCTTTGTGGATCGATCCATCCCATTGCATGCTTAGCTAGCTGACATTATGATGACCTCACATAGGTTTTATTGCCGCTTTCCTTGAGAAAAACAAATCTAAAAATACCATGCTAATATACATATACATCAACCATCCCGTACAAGCTAGTTTTATCTTGCCCTGGTTTGATTAGCAAGCTAGCTGTTCATCGTTGCAAGCACACCCGCCATGCATGCTAGAAATTCCAACATACAGTACGTATGATCAGCACATCTAACCTACGCACTTTGCCTATAGTCTTTGCCATCCACCGTATGGTCTCCTCTTTTAAATAATTAGCCATCAGCATATACGTGTGTATGCAGCTTGCTAGGCGCTCATTCCGCATGCTTAACCGTGTGTGTGTCTTCCTGATCCACGTGAAATCCTAGCTGATCAAGTGTTGATGTCATCGGTGCTAGCTCATGACATCATGATGGCACGGACATGTTTTGTGGCCGTTTCCCTTAACAAAAATAAATCCTCAAATACAATGCAAATACACATGTATATCCATTTAACTATCTTAAGCCATCGTCCATCATTGAATCTATGACCCTAGATTTTCTTATACTTCTTCTCAACGTCTTTCAGCACGTTGAAATCTGATTTTCCTTTTTATTTATTTTATTTCGAAATCAAGTATTTGATTTATTATTTTATTCATGCAAATCTTGTAAAATCGTATCTTCGTTTCTATCTCCGATTTCGGTGGTCTTTACGTCTGTGTGATCGCAGAGACGTGTAGAATAGTTTTATGTACTTTTTAAACTATTTTTTTTTCACTGTTGGTGTATTGTTCTAATTGTAGCCTTGTTTGCCATGCATGATTGGATCCAAATGTTTGTCTGTTGCTGATTGGAATCGAGTAGATCGGTGAGCTTTATGTTGTTGATCTCGAAGAAGACCGTGATCTATAAGAAGATGATGAAGAAGGTGTTTTGGGAAAAGCTTTGGAGTTGAAGAAAGGATCTATATTTAAGGCAAGTATAGTTTTGGGATATGCTATCTTTAAACCATGATCTTATGACTTGCTTAATGTTTATGCACTGAACTTTAAATATGGATTGTTGATAACATGGTGCATAGGGCGAAAGAGCTATGTTTTGTTTATGATGCTCTTAGCTCTCCATAAGGACTTATCCTTTGGCAAAATCCGGGACTTACCGTACAGCTATGGGGGCTAACATGGCTCTGGCTTTAGTCGTTCAGGGGATAGTATTTACTTGTGTCGGTGGTTACCGAAACGGAAGAGAATGGGTTGTAGCCCTATCGCTATCCGGCATGTTTAGATAACCCCTTTGAAAGGCTTTATATGGCTTTCTGGGTGTTTAGGCCTAATTAACCTACTCATTTGGAAACCATAACCCGTAGTGAAAGTGTACACCTCTGCGCAGAGTTAAAAACTGATATATCAGCCGTGTTCGCGGTTATGAACGGCCTGGAAAACCGAGGGAAGGATTTACTTTCTATTGTTGATGTTGTTTATGATATTTCTGTTGGCTATACATGCTTATTATACTGTTCATGATTTATCGTTTCATGCTACTCATTACTTATGTTATAATGATCATGGGCTTTGGGGTAGATATTGCCTAGCTATATTTGCGGAGTTCGACATGGACTCACTCTTGCTATTCCCCCACACCTCAGGAAGAAGTTAGGCTTGTGATCAACCAGTCGGTCGTTCCCTCGTGGTGCCTACATCGAAAGAACAAGAGAGTCTTTCCATTTTGTCGCTAGCTGAGGTTATGTCTTTCTTGTTAGATTTGTTTTATTTTAAGCATTGTGAATTGATTACCATTTATTTGTAAACTATATGTGAGATTTGACTTCCAGGGCTCACATATAGCATCATCCGGTTTTGTTCTTAAAATCGGTGTTACACTGACGAAAATGGTTGCAATAAAAAAGCTAGATCCTAAAATTCTTACAAAAATCTAAAATATTTTCCATAAAACTGGTAGACTATAATCACTATTATAAATAGTAGTTGTTTTATCTGAGGAACTAATAAGCATCAGATTCAAGGAAAAACAAAAAGTTAGGTTTGTGTCATTAAAATAGAGACGATAGCTAAAACTATTATTGTTTAAGAAAATGTTTTAACTAAATGTATATTGAAGTACACTGAGGTGCTATGTAAAACAATAATCTATGGATATGGATGAAAAAAAACATATAAATCAATTTGAGAGTACCTTTTAATTATAGCTATTATTTCTGAATATTAGTGAAGAGAATAAGACATTTAACATAAGTACTTCTTATTATTTATTATTTGATTCTAACCCTTGCGAGAGCACGGGTTTAGTGAACTAGTTCCATTAAAAAAAGGAAACAGTAGTACAACAGTTTGAAGAGGGCTTGAACTATATAAATTAACTTTGGACCAGTTGCAAGCATTCAGGAACCTTAACAATTCATTATCTAAAAAATGAACCATAGCAATTACAAAGAAACCAGAGATCTAGGAAGAGAGGCAGGAGTTATTAGTAGCTAGCTAGATCCCTATGCTAGACTGTATTCTGGACCGTGTTTAGCTATTAATCGTTTTTCTACACATTGTTTATTTGCTTCAAATGCTTGATGCCACACTATGGAACTTGGTTGCGTGTCACCGAACTAGTTCAGTGCCAATTTCTAGACGGTTTGATGTTCTAGTTCAAATTTCAATCTGGACTTTTATTGTTTACTGCTGATCACAATGCAAACAGATTCCTGCTAATCACCCAATGCAAACAGATATGAGCCTGCCAACAGGAACTGATCCAAAATTTCTTATATTAATCCAGCTCGACCAAATTGACAGTTAATCTTCATGGCTTTATGAAGAAAACATGTATCATTTTTCACATGTATAATTGAATGCTAAATTCTCTGTTTTGTGAAGGTGTCGTTGTACTATACATCTATTATCTTTGGAATCATTAAAATCGTGTCTGCTCACTGGTTGTCTAGCTTGTTCTTTTTGTCTCAACAGACAGATGAGCGTCACTTGTGAAAACAGTATGAAGTGGAGGATCACCAAGACACGAACTACACAAGCATTGAGATTCCTTCTCAGAAGCCTGAGCACACTGTCTCTTCAACTCTTCATCCATCTCACTTGTTTGGTCTCACTATGTATGATAGGATCGAACATCATCGCTCGACCTTCCTCCGTGGCAACACTTTGTGATGCCGTGGTGACACTCAGGCCGGTACAGAGTAGATATGGTATACTAACAAAACGCTTTTGGATCACTAGCTAGCAAGATGGTCTCCTGATGCCTCGCATGGTCAAGTGTATGTATTTGCCTCCCATGTCCTCGTATATGGTCATGTGTATGTATTTTTCTCCCGTGTCCAATGGAGAAATGAAACATCGAGGGATTTTCGAGTGGTGACCCTCGCCCAGAAGCAAGATAGTAAAAGTGTCTGTTCTAGAGAGAGAGCTCTAACTTGTGTCACGATGCTATATATAGAGGTACTCCAACATCGGCAGCATCCACCATATATACAGGGAAATATTAACAAAGCAGCCAGACAAACAAGGCACACATGATGCATTTAATTAGTGTGGCATATTTGCTCCATTTGCATTCTATATATTGGCACATGGTCAGGCTCTAGGGCTTACGGACTTACGGCTACATAGTATATATTGATATCAAATTCAATATTTAATCGATCGACCAATGTTTATGTACGATATTGTACTGCACATGGTGCATTGTATGGTAGAGGCTGGAACTTTGTTCCCTTGTCTAAAAAACTATTAGAAGCACAGTTCAATAGGAACAAATGGGCTTGCTATATAAGCATGAGAAATGAATTTGAATCCTGATCTCAAGAACACAAAGCCGTATGGAAGTAGGATTTCCAGCACAAGAGGTTATATGAATTTCTTCCTCAAAGCCTGCTAGCATGGCAAATCTTCCTTGAGCGTGCACACTCTCTCGATCTGTTGAAAGTCTTCCAGTCAGATTTTGTTACTATTTAGTTTCTCAGATGTTAGTAACTTATGATCAAGTAGGCTAATTGAACATGGTTTAGAGCACAACAAAGTTTCTGTCTACCTCGACATCTAGAAATATTTCTGCAAATCTAAGTGCATAGCAAAAATTAATCTCGAAAAAGCCAAAATATCTCTTATAATATAATTTAGAATGGAGGGAGTAAGACACTAAAAAACTGTAGATATTCCATTAAAAAAAGGAAACAGTAGTACAACAGTTTGAAGAGGGCTTGAACTATATAAATTAACTCTGGACCAGTTGCAAGCATTCAGGAACCTTAACAACTCATTATCTAAAAAAAATGAATATCATAGCAATTACAAGAAACTAGAGATATAGGAAGAGAGGCAGGAGTTATTAGTAGCTAGCTAGATCCTTATGCTAGACTGTATTCTGGACCGTGTTTATTTGCTTCAAATGCTAGATGCCACACTATATGCATGGAACTTGGTTGGGTGCCACCGAACCAGTGCAGTGCCAATTTCGAGACGGTTTGGCGTTCTAGTTCAAATTTCAATCTAGATTTTTATTGTTTACTGCTGATCACCCAATGCAAACAGATTCCAGCTAATCACCCAATGCAAACAGATATGAGCCTGCCAACAGGAACTGATCCAAAATTTCTTATATTAATCCAGCTCTACCAAATCGACAATTAATCTTAATGGCTTTATGGAGACAGATGAGCGTCACTTGTGGAAATAGTATGAAGTGGAGGATCACCAAGAGACGAACTACACAAGCATTGAGATTCCTTCTCAGAAGCCTGAGCACACTGTCTCTTCAGTTCTTCGTCCATCTCACTTGTTTGGTCTCACTATGTATGATCGGATCGAACATCATCGCTCGAGCTTCCTCCGTGGCAACCCTTTGTGATGCTGTGGTGACACTCAGGCCGGTACAGAGTAGATATGGTATACTAACAAAACGCTTTTGGGTCACTAGCTAGCAAGATGGTCTCCTGATGCCTCGCATGGTCAAGTGTATGTATTTGTCTCCCATGTTCTCGTATATGGTCATGTGTATGTATTTTTCTCCCATGTCCAATGGAGAAATGAAACATCGAGGGATTTTCGAGTGGTGACCCTCGCCCAGAAGCAAGATAGTAAAAGTGTCTATTCTAGAGAGAGAGCTCTAACTTGTGTCACGATGCTATATATAGAGGTACTCCAACATGGGCAGCATCTCCACCATATATACAGGGAAATATTAACAAAGCAGCCAGACAAACAAGGCACACATGATGCATTTAATTAATTAGTGTAGCATATTTGCTCCATTTGCATTCTATATATTGGCACATGGTCAGGCTCTAGGGCTTACGGACTTACGGCTACAGAGTATATATTGATATCAAATTCATTATTGAACCGATCAACCAATGTTTTTGTACGAGATTGTACTGCACATGGTTCATTGTATGGTAGAGGATGGAACTTTGTTCCCTTGTCTAAAAAAAATATTAGAAGCACAGTTCACACTCGGAAGAAATGGGCTTGCTAAGCATGATAAATGAATTACAATCCTGATCTCAAAGCCATATTGAAGTAGGATTTCCAGCACAAGAGGTTATCTGAATTTCTTCTTCAAATCCTGCTAGCATGGCAAATCTTCCTTGAGCGTGCACGCTCTCTCGATCTGGTGAAACTCTTCAGCTCACTATGTGCGGTGCGATCATGCATCTCACTATGCATAATCAAAGTGGATGTCGTCTCTGCGCCGTCTCCAGTAGCAAACACTGAGTGTGTACAAGGAATATGAAAGACTGGGAAGTAGCATTGGATAACCACACCATCTCCTGATGCCTCGGAGGCCTATGTGTATCTTGTCTCATGGAGATCAAGGATTGCAACCAACCAGGAGATATTTTTCAAAGGGCGTAGCCATGTATGTAGTGAGTAGCATGACCTACCGATCGACAAGGTAGAAACGTCCTTGACATACTTGAGAATTGACTTAGCTCTAACTTGTAGGCTTTGCTTTGCTTTTATAGCTAGCGCACGTTTTATTTTATTTTATTTTATTCCTAGAGGTTGTTAGTAATCAACTTGCTGTGTCAGAGGTGCATGTGCAGCACACACACATGATTCACACATGGTCGGGAGCTAGTGCTACACTAGCTCACTTAATATTCATACTGAAATTTCTTAATTCATCAGATTGTTCATGCCGCACATTTGTTATTTGGCCCTCTATATATAATTACCATACCCTTACACGACATTAGGATGTAAGTGGATCAAAACGACATTCACCTAAATGGTCATTTATGTTTTCTGTTTAAATAACAATTAAATTGTAAATGAAAAAGAAAACCATGTCATTTATCCCCTAAATGGTCCATAAATTGTTTGCGGAAGTCTAATAGATGGAAAGGAGCTGAGGTAAATGTGATTATATAAGACTAATCATCGTTCGGAATAGATAGACTTGGCTGGTTGGGCCTATGAAAGTAGCTAGGACTTAGAGCACACAGTGTATCTGAATTCTAAGCCTCATTACATTTGAATGAACATTGGCCATTGCTTGATTGGTCTGTGCAGTTGACTGTTATTCCTCTTTGTGGTTCTCTTGGGTTTAGCTATTGATGGCCTAGTCTCAAAATCTGCAACCCTTGAGCAAGCACGTACGCGATCCATCAGCAAAGTACCTCGACCATGTCTAGTGGCAACACTAAGCCCATACAAGGAAGATGTCACACTGACGAAACATGTAGACATCGCATGCTATCAGCATCGTTTCCTGATGCCTCACAGGCCATGTGTATATATCTCCGATCCCATGTCCCAAGGAGATCGAAGATGAAAGATGCAAGGGGCGCCTAGCCGCCTAGCTAGTAGAGTAGCTAAGTGCTTAAGTGAGAAGTTTGGGTGGTTTGGGTGACCCTTGTGAGAAGGTAGCTAGATCTAGAACATTTTGTGACTTCAGAGTGCTCCAACATGTAAACTTTGTGTTGCTGTTGTAGGTATATGTGGTTTTCATGGCAGCTCAGAATTTATGTCATGATGCAGAGATTCATTCATGGGCGATGCATTAATTTTGTGTGCCATATTTGCGCAACTTTACACAAGATCAGGCACGGCAACTCAATTAATATTCATACTGACTTCCTAATTTTGTCAACTAATGTGACTTCCTTTTCGCTCGCATTTTGTTTTCGCGTGAGAAACAGAGTGGACCAAGGATGGTGGCGGTCAACAATGGATGGAGTGTGTCCTTCCCATGCCACATGTATCACAGGATGGACCTTTGGGCCTGTAATAGAAATAACTAAGCAAATTTAGAACTGGGTCTGTCTGTGTACTTTGTTTCGACATATGCACATGTGAAAGCTACATATACTTTGGACGCTAATTTATGAAGCATAGATGTTTATATTCATCGACTCCATAAACGTCTATGTGCTCTGGAATTCCTCTTTCATTTCCTTGTTTGTCTTCCTTCTTTAGGTCTTTCTAGCTTGCATCTTCTCAGATTCTATTTTTATAAAATCCTACCCACTATTTAGCAAATCATCTGCAGAGTACCTTGATTCTGCTCTTCGTCCCGTGGAAACACTAAGTCCATGCAAGAAAGGTGCTACACTGATAAAACATGTATGCAACATATCCGCTCTTCATCGTCTCCTGATACCTCACAGGCACATGTGTATGTATCTCCCATGTCCCATGGAGATTAAAAAAAAAATCCTAGGTGGCCAAAGGTGAGTAGCTAAAGCTAAGTGCCTAGGCGAGAAGGTAGCTAACTAGAACGATTTGCATCTCGAGAGTCCTCTGACTTTGTAAAGTTTGTGTTACTGATGCAGGCGTGTATATTGTTATTGGTGTAATCAACTCTCTCATGACACCATAAGGATATATATATGCATTGGTGGCCTCCAGTGAAATGAATAATTAACCAACCAGCCACATACGATCCATTTAACACAACATATTTTCTCACTGTACATGATCCTGCGATATAACACTCATTTAATGTTCATATTGAATTCTTAATTCGAGCTAATATGTTAGTACTTCGTTTAATTCTTGCTTCTGTCTGATAAGTAGAGTGGACCAATAAGGAAGGACAATTACGATCATCAACGGACATATAGTCCCTGCATACGCTGGGAACAGAAATCCTAATTAATCACAATGCCACGTGCTACTGACCTCTAATCATAGTTACCCTTAAATGACCCGCCGTCTAATCACAATCCCAAACCCTAGGTTTTTTCTACGGTAGTAAAAAAAAAATCGCACTTGCCGATAAAATGCGATATTTCAGAAATTTCAGAAATATCGGGTCAAATTAAACAAATTCAAAATGTGTTTTAAAAAATTTGGCATCATCTCACTAGAAAAAAAACTCCCAAATCCATCTTCCATCACAAATTTATATAACATGAACGAAACAACACAATATATCGCATGAGTTGTGAAGTGATAATACAACGGGCTCACGGTGGGCAACTTACAAAAATATGTTAGTATCATTGAATGTGTTAGTGAGAAAAATTAAATAGATTTAAAAATAATAAGTCTTTATTAAGACTAGAGGATATGGAGATTTTAGGATGGTTTGCTGCATCTTTTGATTCTTTGTAAAATATTTTTTTTTTGAGAAAATTCTTTGTAAAATATTATTGTAACATAATGTATGGTTTTAAGGTATGCCAAAATAAACAACAGGAAGTTTATTAAATACTAGAAATACTTATTAGTGTTTGCGGCCTTCAACATTTTATCACAAACGAGAGATGTGAAGCTCTTCACGTCCAGGTGCATTCAGTGTAGGCTAAGTTTCCCCACGTGTAGAGTGGTCGAACATCAGTAGAGTGGGCTGAATCATCGCATGAACTGCATTGTATGCATCACTCTCTTGTTCAGCTTGTGCCGGCCTTCACCTTGTTTTAGCAGAGGCAACTGTATCTTCGACCTCTCTGGATATATCTTGTCTTTGACTCGTGATTTCAAGGACCTTGAATGATCTTAACAAAACCTTTGACCCAAACGCGCCTATTGAGGTGGGCGTGGTCTCAACAAAAAGTATTGGGAGTTGCAAAAGCATTGCAGTATTGTTCTATATACCTTTATTTCGGGTGCCAATTATAAATTCATAACCTTACTCTGCGCCACAGGCACACGAGTAAGACTACATTAATATTCACGTTGAGTTACTGACTAGTGATGAGTCACAATATATATAACCAGCAAACCTGCAAGCGCAAACATGATGAGACAGGTTTACTTGTGGATGAAGATGTTTAGTTCCATACACGGTGTGGCTTACACATGCGACGAGCTCTGTTTTATGCCACACGCAGGCGGTACCGCTGCCCAGCTACTCATGGCGGTGCTTGCTTTTTTCTTTTTTTTTTTTTTTGGGGGCAGCATGGCGGTGCTTGCTTGATGATTCAGTCTGTCCTGGACCCGGTTACACGCACGTTGGGCCTGCAACTCCTTATGGTCATGGCTCTAGTTCTTTTTTTTTTCAAGAGGACGGCAAAACTTTTGTCACGGATTTTATTAGACGAATAAAAGAAAAAAAAACTTTACAAAGGTATATTTACAAGATCCCTCTCAAAACAAAACAACTCGGGATCGAAGACCACTGCAAACCGACTGAAAAAAACGACTAACTCCTCGGAAACAAATCGAACCCAAAAATGCCGCAAAAGAGGAAATCCTGAACTACTGCATACATGTTTCGCCATTTCTAGGACCTATAGCCAACTGGTATTGCGCGATCTCTTCCTTGCATCGTCCAAAGAACTTGCAACGGGCAGAGCGAGATGTGCTGAGTGGTTTTTCTATTCCTCTCCTTCCATATATTCCACAAAAATAAATGAAAATCTCATCTACATGCCTTCTTTGACGTTTGTCGATTTTCTGCCTACATCTCCACCAGTAGGCATGCAGTAACCCCACCTCATTAACGAAATCCAATACCGAAAGATGAAACCATTGATGATGCCCCAAACCTCCTTTGTGAATCCATATCAACCGTCTTTGCATAGATGTGTGGTCGGGTCTCCCCCGACCGCTTGGAAAAAAGCTTGCAATCCATATCATCCGTCCAGCCCCTTTTGAGAAGATTATTTGTCGTTAGAATTTTTTTGTGTAGTAACGCCCAAGCGAAGAACCTGCATTTCTGCTCTGCCTTAGCCTTCCACAGCGGCGTCAATTTTTGTGTAGTAACGTCCAAGCGTAGAATCTGCATTTCTCCTCTTATGCTTTCCCAGCAGCATGATGAATTGTGTTACTTCTTCCCCCGATACAGGTGGATATATATGGTCAATCCATTTGTCGCTGGTCAATGCTTGATGCACGGTTATTTTGTTTCTTTTGGACTTCAAGTATAATAGCGGCGCTATTGCTTTGGGCATTTCTCCATTTATCCAGCTAGATGACCAGAATGCTGATAATTTGCCGTCACCAGCTATAACTATGGTGGAAGCATAAAACAATTCTTAATCCACTTGGTTGCGGAGAACTTATGTAACACCCGTGTTTTTACATCATTTTAAAAATCACTAAAAAATTGAACTTTTTATAATTACAATTAAAACCTAATTTATTTCCCACAAAACCAAACCCTAGTTTTTAAAAAACCTTGCACTTAAAATTCCACCATATAGGAAATAAGAATCTCGTTTGTTGCTTGTTGAGCTTTATGGTGGCAATTGTATAAATGCATAATCTAGATAAATTATGGAAATATATGCATGAGCAAAGGTTACAATTAATATTCATATTAAATCTTTAATTTCGTCAACTAATGTGACTTCCTTTTTATTTCGCATTTTGTTTTCGCGTGAGAAGCAGAGTGGACCAAGGATGGTGGCGGGGGTGGATCCTTCCCAGGCCACTTGTGTCGCAGGATGGACCTTAGACCTGTAATAGAAATAGCTATGCAAATTTAGAATTGGATCTGTCACTTTGCTTCGGCATAAGCCCATGTGAAAGCTACATATATATACTTTGGACGCTACACATATTTTGCCTGTCTTAATTTCCTTGTTTGTCTTCCTTCTCTAGTTCTTTCTAGCTTGCTTCTTCTCAGATTATCTTTTTTCTCAAATTCTACCCCCCTATCCTGCTGAGCTAATCCTCAGCAGAGTAAGCTTGAACATCTGAAGTGGAAACACTAAGTCCATACAAGAAAGGTGCTACACTGAGAAAACGTGTATGCATCATATCCTCCCTGCATCGTCTCCTGATGCCTCACATGCCCATGTGTATGTATGTCCCATATGTCCCAAAAACATCAAAAATAAAACATCCTTGGTGCCAAAGTATAGTAGCGCAGCTAAGTGCCTAAGCGAGAAGGTAGCTAACTAGAACGATTTGTGTCTCGAGAGTCCTCTAACTTTGTAAAAAGTTTGTGTTACTGATGCAGACGTGTATATTGTTCGTTGGAGTAATCAACTTTCTCTCTGTCATGACACCATAAGAAGATATATATATATATATATGCATCGGCGGCATCCAGTGAAGTAAATGATTAACCAACCAGCCACATACGATCCATTTAACACAACATATTTTCTCACTGTACTATGCATGATCCGGCAATACAACACTCATTCAATGTTCATATTAAATTCTTAATTGGAGTACTTCCTTTAATTCTTGCTCCGCCTGATAAGTAGAGTAAGGAAGGACAATGCCGATCATCAACGGACACATGGTCCCTGTGCATATGCTGGGTACAGAAATCCTAATCACAATGCCGCGTGACACCGTATCACATCTCTACTGACCTCTAATCATAGTTACGCCTAAATGACCCGCCACCTAATCACAATCCCAAACCCCTGTGCTGCATCTTTTGATTCTTTGTAAAATATTTTTTTTGAGGAAATTCTTTGTAAAATATTATTGACACATAATGTATGGTTTTAAGGTATGTCAAAATAAACAACAGGAAGTTTATTAAATACTAGAAATACTTTATAGTGTTTGCGGCCTTCAACATTTTATCACAAACAAGAGATGTGAAGCTCTTCACGTCCAGGTGCATTCAGTGTAGGCTAAGTTTCCCTACGTGTAGGCCTCATCAGTAGAGTGGGCTGAATCATCGCATGAACTGCATTGTATGCATCACTCTCTTGTTCAGCTTGTGCCAACCTTCGCCTTGTTTTAGCAGAGGCAACTGTATCTTCGACCTCTCTGGATATATCTTGTCTTTGACTCGTAATTTCAAGGACCTTGAATGATCTTAACAAAACCGTTGACCCAGCTAACATCAGGAGATCTCCCCGGTGCCATGTGTTGTCGAACATCTGAAAAGCTCGGGATTGGCGATGCTCCAAGCGTGCAAAGAGTGAAGGCGATGCACAAGCAAGAGTTACATGGAGCATTGCCAGTGGCGAAGCTAGAGTAAATTAGATGGTGGTGCATTTAGCTTATGGGTGCATAAACATCTTCCATAGGAGGTGCATATATGGTGAAATTTATAACACGATCATTGTTTTTGCATTTTTTGGGTGGTGCAAATGCACCACCTAATCTATATGTAGCTTCGCCCCTGAGCATTGCTGATCCACAGCTAGCATCATCTCCTGATGCCTCGCACTCCCAGGCCTACGTATGGCATGCAACCGTGTAGGTTATGATGGTGGATGAGTCTTGCATTGGGAGTTGCTAGCTGCTTAATGAAAAACACGCCTATTTAGGTGGGCGTGGTCTCAACAAAAAGCATTGAGAGTTGCAAAAGCATTGCAATATTGTTCTATATACCTTTATTTTGGCTGCCAATTATAAATTTATAACCTTACTCTGTGCCACAGGCACACTAGTAATTAAGACTACATTATTATTCACGGTGAGTTACGACTGACTGTGAGATTTGGTGGAACGAGTTGCCATTCAGGCCCTTGGTTATATGTTTATATAGGCTAGGAAATGCCCCTAGCGTGGCTTGTACAATAAGTTGGGATTACAACAGATTGCGTTACAAGATGATCTCTACAATCTACTTGATCTACAAGTCGAGGGTCATAGCCCTAACTAACTCTATCTAACACTGACTAGTGAGTAACAACATATATAACCAGCAAACCTGCAAGCGTAAACATGATGAGAGACAGGTTTACTTGTGGATGAAGATGTTTAGTTCATACACGGTGGCTTACACAAGCCACGAGCTCTGTTTTATGCCACACGCAGGCGGTACTGTTGCCCAGCTGCTCATGGCTTTGGTGCTTGCTTGATGATTCAGTCTGTCCTGGACCCGGTTACACGCACATTGGGCCTGCAACTCCTCATGGCTCTGGTGCTTGCCTCATGATTTAGTCCATATCGGTTACTGAATATGTTGTCGCTCATAGAACTGCGAACACATTACTCAACCACTAGCATCATTTTTCGATGCCTAACACTCCCAGTCCTATGTCTATCTCTGTCTATTCCTAATGCAATCATGTACCTATATGCATGGCGGTAGCAGATACAACTTCAGGATAGATGACCCTGGGAGTTCTAAACTATGTAATTCTCTTATATATATAGCAGACGACACAGTTTTCACGATTAATCTTACTCTGAACCAGAGGCACATGACAAATATAAACATGATCCTTCAAAAAAATATTAACATCCTGCCGTCCTGTGGTACTAGATTTTTTTTTAGTTTTTGCGGCCTTCAACATTTTATCACAAACAAGAGATGTGAAGTGAAGCTCTTCACGTCCAGGTGCATTCAGTGTAAGGTCAGTTCCCCTACGTGTGGGCCTCATCAGCAGAGTAGGTTGAATCATCGCATGAACTACATGTATGCATCACTCTCTTGTTTTTCCATGGTTCACTGATGCCCTCGGATGAATGGTTATCGTGTGCCAGTCTTCATTAATTCGTCTTTGACTCAAGATTTTAAGGACCTTGATCTTCTTTTCAACAAAACCATTGACCCAGCTCGCATCGGTAGGATCGCCAGTTGCCATTGTCGAACATCTGAGGCGATGCACAAGCAAGAGTTACATAGAGCAATGCTGATCCACAACTAGCATCATCTCCTGATGCCCCGCACTCCCGGGCCTACGTATGGCATGGAACCGTGTAGGCTACGATGGATGGGTCTTGCATTGGGTGTTGCAAATGCATTGCAGTATTGTTCTATATATATACCTTTATTTTGGGTGCCAATTATAACCTTACTCTGCGCCACAGGCACACGAGTATGAGTACATTATATTCACCGTGAGTTACTGACTAGTGAGTCACAATATATAACCAGCAAACGTGCAAGCGCAAACACGATGAGACAGGTTTAGTTTTTTTAGATAAAGGATGAACAACATCCGTCCTGATTGCATTTTTAGATAAAGGCAAAGTTTATCTGAATTTCTTGTCAGAAGCCTGATTGCATTTGAAAGATCAATAGTACCACATGCTACTATAAGTCAATGTTTGTCCTCTTTTGTAAATTTGGGATCAACGATTAATTGGTATTTGTCTCATATATAATCCATAATCCTTGAGCGTGGCAAATAGTCTTCCTTGAGCACGCGCACTCTCTGCTTAGCACCTTGCACTCACTATGAGTGATCATCTCATTATTCATGATCAGGGTGGATATTGTTCGTAATGCATCTTTGGATGACTACATCGTCTCCTGAAACCTCACACAGGCCCATGTCCCCTGGAAAAAATGAATGAAATTAAACTGTGTGATTTCCAAGGGCCGTAGGTAGTAGAGTAGCTAAGTGGTTAAGTGAATAAGCCAGACGTACGGGTGCTCCTTGTGAGAAGATAGCTAATTTCACTGGATGCTCTAACTTGTAAGCTTTTCTGTTGGTTTTGTAGGCTCACATTTTCCATGGAAGCTCGTACTTGACTTGCTCTCTAGTTATGATGCGAGAAGTACAATGCATGGGCATTGGCCAGCATCCAGTGTCGACACAATTTACTCTTCTGGGAGCTAATTTTCTTATATTGTTAGTTTATTTAACCGACATTTCTTATTTGGCACAGTATAAATATAATTACCATACAATATGATTTATATCATGACCCTTAGGATGTGAGTCGAACAGAACACTCTCGCAAATGGTAATTTAGGCTGTTCAGGAAACATTTAAATTCAATATGTAAATGAAAGCAAACCATATTGTTTAACCCGCCAATGGTCCATAAACGGTAGCTAGGGAAAAAGTCTAACAAATTAATGGAAAGGAGGTAAATGTGATTAGATAGCTAATTAATCATTTGTTTGGAATAGATAGACAGGACTGGTTGGGCATAGAGATGAACTGTTCTTCTACTCTTCACAAGGAAAACCATATAAAAATAACGAGGACTGACAACATTAGAGTTTATCTGAACTTCTAAGCCTCATTACATTTGAATGAACACTGCCCCATTTCTAGTTTAGTCTCTTAATTTGACTGTCATTCCCTTTGTAACTCTCGCTCTTCGGTTCAGCTACAGCTAGCCTTATCTCTATCTCTAGCTAAGAATCTGCAACAACCTTTGGACAAGCACATGATCTCTCCATTGAATAGCTAGATCATATCATGTCTAGTGGCACCACTGAGCTCATATAAGGAAGATGCTATACTGACGAAACAACTAGGCATGTTATGGTATCGACATCCTTTCCTAATGCCTCACATGCCCATGTGTACTACCTCCCATGTGCCACTTCGATCGAAGATGAAAGATCCAAGGGGCCTAGGCAGAGTAGCTAAGTTTCTAAGCAAGAACTGAGAAGTAAGGGTGACCCTTGCAAGAATGTAGCTAGAACATGAACTGAGAAGTAAGGGTGACCCTTGCAAGAATGTAGCTAGAACATTTTGTGACTTGAGAGTGCTCAAACTTGTAAACTTTGTGTTTCTCTTGTAGTCTTACATTTTTCATGGTTTGCTTGTATTTGACAATCGTGGCACCAGAGGTGCATGCAAGGGCGATGCATTTAGTGCAACATATTTGATCGGGTACTACAACTCTCATTTAATATTGTTATTGAATTCATTAATTCTCCAACTAACATGAGTTTCTTCTCACTTGCTTTTGCTTTCGCGCGACAAGTAGAGTAGACTGTGGATTGCGGCAATCAACTACGGACAGTGTGAAATAAAAATAGCAGTTAGGATGGATGCATAGCAGGGATGGAGGAAAGAATCTTAATAGGTAAACGACGGATAGCGCAGCCAGCCGATAGGCTAAAGAGAATCAAAAGTTTTGTTCTGATCTGAGTTCGCACAACCACATACTGTGCATTTACTACAACATATATATTTGCTCAACTTCACACATGATCCAATGCTACAACTCATTTAATGTTCATATATTTAACTCTTGATAAGCACAGACATTGGTGATGAATTTGTCACCGCTTCTGCACCATGCATTGATCAGACACCAAAAAGGTCGATGTGGGCAGGCATTTCATCAAACACTTCATTAGCGCATCGACAGACAGTATGAGCTGCTGCCTATTGCAACACTAGCCAGTGTTTCTCCTCAATAATGTTGTGTGTTGGTGATGCTTGAAGCGGTGGTGATGTCGAGCTTGTCATGGTGGCATGGACAAGAGCCAAACCAGGCGCTTGGATAATGCCATTCACAAAAAATTGGTAGTGTCTTGATCATCTCCTGTGGCAACAAAGTCAATACAAGAAAAAGATGCTGCACTGACAAAACATGTATATGTCATATCCCCTCAACATCGTATCCTAATGCCTCACGAGCCCATGTGTATGTATTTTCCTATGTCCCATGAGCAAATGAAAGATCCAAAAGGTCTACGTAGAGTAGCTAATTACATGCCTAAGTGAGAAGGGCGAGCCTTGCGACAGGGTAGCTACAACATTCTGTGACCCGAGAGCCCTTGTAGCATTTTCATGGGAGCTCGATCGTGCCATGACACCATAGGTGTGTGTGTGTGTGTGTGTATATATATATATATATATATATATATATGGGTGATATCTACTGAAATAAATAGTTAACCAAACATATTTGCATAACTTTACTGCACATGCACTACTACACAATGAAACCGGTGGCGGGCAAAATTTTTTTTTTTTCGTGGCGGTCTTTTAGTCCGCCACGAATGAAGGGTCACGGAAAATATTTCATTTTCCGTGGCGGTCCTAAATGCCCGCTATGGTAAATCAGAAAAAAAACAAAAAAAAAAAAAAAAAAAAAAGAAAAGCCCAACCCTAACCCTAACGGGCGGGATGCCGGCTCGCGCCGCGAATCCGCCGCCGGGCGCCCGTTAGGGGTTAGGGTTGGCCGGCGCAGCTGCAGCACCGCCCGCCCGGCGCCCGCGCCTGCCCCCCCAGCGCCCACGCTACCGCAGCGCGCCGGGGACGGGGGGAATCCGCCCGCCGCGCGGGCGAGCGAGAATCCGCCCGCGCCGCCCGCTGGGAAGCCTCCGCTCGCCGCCCGGCTTCCGCAGCGCTTCGATCCGCCCGCCGCGCTTCGAAATCGCCCGCCGCCCGTCCGCCCGCGCGTCCGCCGCCCGAGATCAAGCGCCGCTTCGGCGCCGCCCCGTCGCCAGCGGAGTCCCGGATCCATGCGCTCGCCCGCTGAATCCACCGCCTTCGCCCGTCGGATCGAATTACGCCCGCTTCGCCGCCACCGCGCCGCTTTCAGGCCTTCGCTCGCCCGGATCGGTGGCGGGGCGAGCGCGGTGGTGTGTAAATGGCGAGGCCGGGGCGTGGTCTTGGGCGGCCGGGGGCGGTGGGGTCGAGCTGGTGGAGTGGTGGCGTCGGCGCGGAGAGAGAGTGGAGTGGGGGCGGAGGAGAGAGAAGGGAGTGGAGGCGCACGCGGAGAGAGAATGGGAAGAGCCTGGCTGTGTAGTTAGGGTTTCTAAGTGCTCGTATATATATCTATGGACAAGGAAATGGGCTTTGGGCTGATGGGTTGGGCCTCATTTTTCTGTGGGCGGGCATTTACAATGCCCGCCACGGTTAATCGATTAACCGTGGCGGACATTGTAAAATGCCACGGTTAATCCCTATTAACCGTGGCGGACATTTACAATGTCCGCCCACGGTTAATCGACAACCGCGGGCGGGTTTTCTCTTGGCCGGAGGGGGTGCCAGGCCATCTATTTTCCGTGGCGGTTTCTCAAATGCCCGCCACGGAAAATAAAATTGGAACACCATGTAAAATCAATTTTGTAGTAGTGATGATTCGGCGCTATAACTCTGTTGAAACTCATATTGAATTCTTCATTTGATCTAATGTGAATTTCTTTAATTTTTGCTTCCGATTGAGAAGTAGAGTGGACCAATAAGGAAGGACTGTGGCGATTACCAATGAACACATGATCCATGTGAACGACAGGTCCTGAAACCCTAATCACAATGTCATGTGGCACCTTATCACAATCTCTGTTGACTGCTAATCATAACTCTTCTATTTCAGTAGGTAAGAAATTAGTTCTAGCCTCTATATAGCATCCATAGATGGTACACAACTGAGCTAATCATAACTCTTAATAGACCCATCGCCTAATCACAATCCCAAGCACAACCCCGGTGTTGCATGTTCTGATTCTTTCAAAATTTTATTGTAGGCACAGCTTTCATAAGTCCCGGGAGCAGTAAACCACTGTGTTATTCGCTTTTTGCCACAATGCTTGTTGGAAGAGGGATGAACAAATTCTCGAGGTCTGATTCATTGAGGTCAGCATCACATGAAACCTTTAGCATTTCCGTTCGTGGGCCTTTGGATGGAGTATGGCTGGAAGGTCAGCCTAGCTAACTTTGTCAATCGGCCAAAAAATTATGGAAACAAATTGTCTTGTTTTGAGGTATGTCAAAATAAACATAACTGGGGACTTCTTAAAAACTAGGTAAATTTTAAAGTGTTTGAGACCATCAATATTTTTATTACAAACAAGAGATGCGATCTCTTCACGTCCAACAACATTTAGTGTTGGTCGCTCAGTTCCCCTACGTGCGGGCCTCAACGAAGAATCATTGCATGAACTGCATCTCTTGGCCACACTCTTAGTTTTTTTCACGATTTGCTGATGTCGTCGAATGAATGTTGGACGTGTGCCAGTCTTCCTCGGTCCACCTAGTTTTAGCAGATCGAGGCAACTGTAGGTATGCTCTTTATAACAAAACCATCTACCCATGGCCAGCTAGCATCGGTAGGATCGCCAGGCACCATTATCAGACATCTGAACATATATTGGGCATGCAGCAGATCGGTGATGCTCCAGGTGTGTACATAGATGAAGTGATGCACAAGGAAGAGAGCTCATCAGCTAGCATCATCTCCAGATGCTCCGGCCCCACACACTCCAAGTGTCTGGGAGGCTCGGTTACCTAACTAACAATTAGCTATAAGAGTTTGGAGAAGAGGCATAGTAGCTTGTTGAGTAGATCCAAACAGAACCTTTGTCGAACACTATGAAAGAGAACACCAATTCATTCGCCCTCATTATGTTGCAGAGGAGTTTCTTCGGAATGTCCTCGCAGTTTAGAGTTTGGAGAATTGCTCAACAGCTCTAGTAATCTCGTATAATCTCCCGATGCCTCACAATCTCAGGCCTACATGTATCATCTCAATCTCTCACTCCCATTGTGTAAGTGTAACCGTGCTGGTGGATCAGCTAACACTCGACTTCTGAGTAGCCAAGTGATAATAAGCCTCTTGGCCTCTAGGGACTTGGGAGCTGCAAGCTTTGTAGTGTTTCTCTTATATTTATAGACGACTACGTTGGGCTATTTAACTTCTATGCCAGAGACACACCATCATCAGGCGCTGCAGCTCATTATATTTAACTATCATACGTATCATATTTTTGATTGTGTCCATCAATGCTAATTAATGGCTAGCACATGTATATATATCAAACGCTACTGTATGTATAATTAATTAGATACTGATCAAAATCAATGTATCTAGAAAAGTCAAAGTGAACTGCAATTTAAAACGGAGGGAGTAAGACATAAAACACATATATTGATTATATTTAACTGTCGTACATATCATGAAGGTTGTTACATAAAGCATGGTAAGGGATGCATGCTTGTTTGTGAAACGGCTGTTAGTAGAGCATAATGCTGACTAAGAAGAGTACAATATAAAGAGTAAAGTCCAATATCAGTTCTTAAACTTATATGGACGTGTCATTGCAGTCCTTCAACTCTCAAAATGCTTATCTAATTAAGTATCTATAAATGGTTCAAATCTCACTACATATCCATATCCTAGCTATATACCCGTTACTCTAATCATTTGTACACTATCATATTGTTCGCTTCATGCAAAGAAACAAGATACCACGAAACCAAAAGGACTTTTAAGTCCTAGTGCTAGTTCTTTCTCACCTAATTAACATGTACGTGTACATAACACACATCAGCAGCCTAACTAATTAACATGTAAACGACATTGTGTAAAACAAGTTAAACATGAACGAACAGAGATAGAGTGGCATGGGTGGGAAAAAAAGAATAAATGCCCATATGGGATTTCAATTCATGGTACGGAAAGTGAGCCTTCAGATTTTTACTGCTAAAATAAATTTAACTATCTCCATACAAAAAGCTCGCTCAGTTGATTCTTTTTTTGGGAATCAGAAAACCTTCTGCATGGAATCATTCAAAACATCTATGGAGTTATAAGGAGATTTTACTGGGACGCAGGGGCTTAAACGGTCATCTGCCAACTATAAATATTCTTCACCGAACGATGATGTGCAGAGACCATCATTGTTTAATAAGCATAAGCATAATTACAGGTGTAGCTAATAAACACAATGTAGTCTTTGCATAAATGTATGACCATCGCTGTTTTGAGTTTCGAGCATTGCTGTCTGCCTGGATTTCACCGGGACACATAGCGCGACCAAAGATCAAATATTGCTGCCTGGATTTCACTGGGAATGACAGGACCGTTCAATCTGACTGCTCGGAGTGGTGCTCGTGTTTACGTGTACTGGTCTTTCAAGAAGTTCTGCCTATAATCTCGTATGATCTCAACATCTCCTATAATCTCGTATGATCTCAACATCTCCTATAACCTCGTATGATCTCCCGATGCCTCGCAATCGCAGGCCTATGTATATCATCTCTATCTCCGGCCCGTTGTGTAAGCATAACCCTGCAAGTGATTGGAAGCATACAACTTCTAAGGAACTACCCCTATTTGCGACTCTAGGGAGCTTCAACTTCGTAGTATATATTGCTCTTATAGACGACTATTAGCCTTGCTCTGCACCAGAAGCCAGCACATGATCTGGTGCTTATTCAATTTTCATATCAGATTTTTATTTGGTCATGAATGCTGAGTAGCACATCTATATGTGGTGCTATGCTCATTTATATTTTCATTACAGTTTTTTTAATCCGATCTTTGAATGCTGAGTACTGATTCACATACAATTCAGTCATGAAATTTGTTATGTAAAGCCAAGCTGAGTACTGATTCACATACAATTCAGTCATGAAATTTGTTATGTAAAGCCAAGTGTACGTGTGCACAACACATGAGCCTCATTTTTTCTTCTACCGTCGAATGAGAGATAAACTGATAGAACCAGGTGGAGAAAAATGAAATAATGTGCCCACATGAGATTTTAATTCATGGTACAAATAGTTGAGCCTTAATATTTTTTGTACTAAATAAATAAAATTCACATATAGGTACAAAAAAAAAAAAAATCGGTCAGGTTGATTCTTGTGGCAGTAGGAAAACCTTCCACCTGCAATCATTCGAAACATCTATAAAGCTACGAGGAGATTTCAGGGAAATAGGGGTTTAGACAGTCATTTGCCAACTATAAAACATTCTCCACCAAACAATGGTGTGCAGGGACCATCATTGTTTAATTGTTGACAAGCTTATTATTCCAAGGCAGATCATCCACTTTATAAATTAAATCAAAATAAGAAGGAATAATCCTTTTGTGTTGTCTATTTGCAAATTATCATATCATGACATAATCATACAAGAGTAACTAATAAACACAACTTGATCTCCTCATGAAAGTATGGCCATCACCGTTTAGAGTTTAGAGCATTGCTCAGGAGGTAGTGATTCAGATGGTGGCCTCTACTCAATAGGCCATGTAGCATCTGATCGATGCCAACTAGAGATAGAATAATGGTTGCATATTGACGGTGCTTCTGTAGGGCAGGTGCACTCTAGAAGAGAGGGTGCGGTCAAAGAGCAAAAATACAGAAATAAAAACGATCGGAACAAAAAGAGAGTGACTGGAAAGGAAGAGAACTATGATAGGACCAGTGCTCTGCTCTCTTGTCCAGTTGTCCTCAAACCACCTTTGTGTATGTGTACTGCTCTTTTTATCCTAGAGCCAACAAGTACTCCCTATGTAAGTTTGGGCGTGCAGTCACGCCGCTGGTGTCCTCAACATCGTCTCTCAGCACTTTCATATAATCTCCCGATGCCTCCCAATTCTCTATGTTCTATTGTTTAACCATGCAGGTGGATCGGAGATGCAAGCTTTCTAGTATTCTTCTTATAAGTGAGAAAACCCTCTGTGTGTGATTCTTGGGAGTAGGGAGTTGCATGCTTTCTAGTATTGTTCTTATAGATAACTGAGTATGTGGTGGCCATTTAACCTTGCCTGTGCCAGAGGCACACGATCGGGTGGTACGTTTCATTTAATTTTCTCATTAGTTTCTTTATTCAGTCTATGAATGCTGGTTACTGACTAGCACATGCATATATCGGACACTGCTGTATTAGTAATTCAGATACTCATTCATGAAATTTGTCACGTAAAGCGAAGTAATGCTTGTCAAAACTAGAACACAATGATGACTCAGAAGAAAATTATTATATGAAAGAAGCCCATAACATTCCGAAAGGTATTCAGGTGATAGTGGGCACTTTTTTTGTTATACATTCACGCCATTATTTGCAAATTGATGCTTGCCTGCTTCGCTAAAGAAGCTGGCCTCAATCTCCGTCAGCAAGTATTCCATCATATCATTGGGTTCCAGATATAAGTAGAAGGGCCAACCTCATCGCCAAAAGCATGTCCCTAGTACACTTTATTATGCAAAGTTCAGAAACTATGGTTGTGATTTTTTTCAGTTTCCTTTGTGTTCGAATTTACATGAGAGGACTAGTGTTGGCCCCCAAATTATCCATTCCTTCCTACGTACACAAGATATCAGAGGAGGAGAAATATATCATGTTCCCCTCAAGAGCCAATATTGACACAGAAGCAGATCCAAGCATCTTCAGGATCAGGGATGCTATCATCTTGTTATGGATTACTCTGTCCCCTAGTTATGGATTATGAATGAACATCCAAATAGGATTGCCTTACAATGGGGAATGCATGCCTATTGAAGCCCAGGTGGTGGCTTAGTTAGAATGTATGGGCATATCCTTCAAACTCGTTACTCTACTCGATCATTCACTACCATTATTCTTTGCTTCATGGAGAGAAACACGATACCCCAAAAACAGAAAGGACTTTTTAAGTCCTACTAGTTAGGTATATAAGGCGGGTTATCCGCAAACCTACAAACAGTCTTCACTTTTGCCAATTTGAACCCATCTTGCACCCGTACAACTAGTGCCATTGTTTTATCACTTAACTTGTACGTGTGCACAACACTTCAGATTCATTTGCTTCTACTGTGAAATGAAGAAAATGTAAACATTGTGTAAAAAAGTAGAACATAAACCAACACATATATAGACTCATAGAGTCATAGTACTAGCGATGTAGGATCGGATGCCACCTAAATAAAGAATGGTGACTTGCAAAGTGGCAATGGTTTTTCTGCAGGGCTGCTGTAATTCTAGAAGATAGAGTGTGGTCAAAGAGCAAAACCAGAGAAATGAAAATGAAGGGGTTGAGGAGAAATTAACGTGATAGGACCGGTCACGAAAAGAACTGGTGCTGACTGGAGAGAAGCTGTATTATACTCAAACCACTCATGCCTATGTGTACTACAAACTAAAACCTAGTGCCTTCAGATTTTATTGCTAAAAGAAATTTAACTAATATTTAGTACATAAGGCTTCAGATTCATGGTACGTAAAAGTAGAGCCTTCAGATTTTATTGCTAAAAGAAATTTAACTATTCATACAAAAAGCTCTCTCTGGTTGATTGCCAGAAAATCTTCCACTTGGAATCATTCAAAACCTCTGCAAAGTTATGTGGGGATTTCAGGGGCACAGGTAGCCTAAACTATCATTTGTCAACTATAAAATATTCTTCACCAAACAATAATGTGGAGAGACCATAATTTGTAATCGATGACAATCTTATTAATCCAAGGTACACAGATCATCCACCTCATTATAAATCAAAATAAGACATGATATGTCACGGTGTCCCGATCTTCACGACGTAGGATCGATCATCAGATAACTAGCTTCAAAGAAGCCAAGATAACTTGCTGCAAGCAGCGATAACTAGTGCAACCTGACGAATAAAACTCGAAGCCAACCACCGTCTTTAACCGGCAACCTGAATCGAGGATTCGCCCAACCACACTCTCAAGAACCAACCAACACAACCTACAATCAATCAAGGAGAACCTTGAAGGGAGTAGGAGCACCAATTGGGAGCGGATGAAGCCGCCGCTTCTGCAATCCCGCGAAGGAAATCACAAGAGCAAGGGGTAGAGATCTCTCTCTGAATTTGTTAGCACTCGGGCTGAACAAAGGGGTTCTATATTCTCATTATCAAAAGTCTGAGATTACAATGATGCTATGGAGTATTTATACTAGCTATAGCCCTACTAGATAGGTGTAAACTCGGGATGGAAATGAAGAGACTAAGAATGTGAAAAGGCCTCCACGAAGTCAATCCCGAAGTGGCCTCGCGCGACTGTTGGCCTCCAGAGCAGTCTCCAGTAATTAGGTAATAACTCCTTATTGGGAAGTCCAAAAGACGAACAGCTGGATGCGTTGAAAAGCTAACTTGATGATCTTTCCAACCATGTATACCATGCACCACGACACTTCGTAGAATGGTACAGTTTTGCATTCACACTTGGACTTCATGCTGACTGTTGAGCTTCGGAGCAGTCTTCACTAAAAAGAGGTCGGCAGCCATAACCAAAACTTGAAACAGGTCGAAGCTTGATTCATCAGAAACTAGACTTCAAGATCTTTCAAACAAGTGCTCATTTGTCTTCATAGCTTTTGGTAATCAAAAGTTATGAACGTTTCTTTCGGACTGTTCTGCAGGACTGGTGTTGCTCGAGCTTGATCCTTCTTTGTGTTCATCTCCTTGTATGTTCTTGTCATCCTCCTTAGTGAACCTCAATAGTAGCAACAAACACGATTTAGGTAGTATATAATTCTCATTAATGGTAAAATGAATTTCACAAAGTAGCGCGTGCACCTTGCATTGTAGTTTTGCATTCGATCCATCAAAGACATGGGTTGGTGTAGCGTGGCTGGAATGTTGTAACAACTTGCTTGATGTCGTGATCAGTGTAGAGGTCGACAAGGACAGCATAGAGGTCGGCGTGGATGTCGACGAGGTAGACATGGAGGTCGGTGAGATCGGTGAGGTTGGCATGGTCATATCATCCTCCCCCTTTTGAAAAGGAGTCGTCCTCGACTCTAAGCCATCTAGGCTCAGCAATTGTGCTAGGCCAACAGGGTTGGATGTGATTTCTCTATCACAATCTTGTTCGTCCATCACAGCAAGGTGTTTGGACCTGTAATCATATAACCAAGTAGTAGTCTTGTCGGTGGACACCAAAAAAATTTAAAATCAAGTTTAGCTTTCACCTTGAATGAATCCTTAGAATTTTGAGTGAATGTTGATGTCTTTGACATGGTTGTATCATCCTTCCTCCCGTCCGAAAAATAGTCCTATGCTTTTGTTCTCCTGAAAACAATCGAAAGAAAATAGAGAGTGGATGCATATGCCAATTGCTATGATAACTTAATGAAGATGGTTCATTGCCTTCTTTAAAATTCACATTCACATTGCTTCCTTTCCTATGAGACAAATAATTTCTCAAATTTTGTGAACCTGAAATCAGTTTTGGAAATGGCAGCACAAAGATTTCTTTTAAACCACTCATTTGATTCAGGTTATCATGTTTCATCTTAACGACATGGTTCATATCAAAAGACGGCAGTGAAATATGCATGGAATTGTAAACATTAGCTTGGCACAATGTATTCATGTGTTTATAGGTATACCTTTCAAACTCCATGGCTCCAATTGTCGATGCAAAAACATTGGTTGAATGAATAGAACATGGTTGCACAATATTTCTTTCTTTCAAAGAAGCATATGAGCATGGAAATAACTTGGATTGCGCGAATCGACAAATACTAAACAATCTCTTCATCTCAAATATACAAAAGTATGGTTCACATGTTGTATTACTCATTTTATTCAACTTGAATTCAGCAAGCTTGTCACATGTTATGCAAAGGGCACAAGCATAAAATTTATTTTCAACATAGTGTCCGATCAAGTTAAATGTGAACTTGCAGCTATATACACTATCCAAAGATTTCATAGAAGATATATGAAGAACACTTTCAAGCATTTTTTGATATCAACAAACTCATCAAACTTGACATAGAACATACATTCAGTAGGGGATATTTTTTTGTGAAGAATTCAGCATGAGTAATCAAATTCACATGGTTAATTTTATTAGCATGTAAAGTAGCATTTATATCAATCAAAGAATAACAATGATCTTTCATGATTGAACTATGGTTATTAGCTTTCAAAGTTTCATCACTTGTAATGCGAGCATGTGGATCAATCAAATTAGCACAAAGATTTTGTGTGTCTTCAATTCCAACTGAAACAAGGGTGTCATCATTGTTGCTCACCAATTTGTATTGCAACTTCATATCAAGATTTTCTTTGTTACCTTTCAGATTTGGTGATGATGGGGCATGTACAATGGACCGTATCTCTGAATTTTTACCTCCATCCTTGTCATGGATCAAACTTGGGGCAGCAACAAATTGGTCATCCACGTTGACTATCTTGTTAGTTCTCTTGTCAAGTATGGCATGGTTATGAGCAACAACCTTGTCCTCCTTTTCATCGCACACCTGCACATTTTGGAAGACAACGCTTGAAGTAGAGATTAGTGGGTTAGTATTAAAATCATCCTCACATGTGTAGTAATGAAGCTCTCTCATTGTGTGTGGTGTATCTCTAACACTCATATTTTTGATGCTCTCAACCTCACATTTGGTGGAATCACACATCTCACTTTTATTTTCACTCACACTCAATTTGGTTATATGACACTCATTCTTACATTTAGTGGAGTCAAACAACTCACTTTTGTTTATACTCTCACTCAATTTGGCTATGTGGCTCTCATTCTCACATGGGTTTTGACGCACAATATCGTCAACTTCTTGTGGAACATCATATGAATTTGTGACTTCATTCATGATGTGATCCATTGCCATAGGAGCAACAATGGTTGCAACAACACCATTGTGTTTATCCTTCTCAAATGACATCAATCTTGCATTCATTGAGGTGGAATAATCTTCGTCATTCTTGCCTTCAATCTGAACATTAAGTGGCATGTTGCAGCACAACATTTCAACATTATTGTCCAATATTTTCCCACATAATGAAGCCAGTGGCATAAGACACTGTGGCATCACATTCAAGCTTGGAACATCTTCGATTTGAAACTTCAAATGTGTTGGAGCATGACGAACTTCACCTTGGACAGATTTGTCACTTGCACTAGATGGCACAATAGAAGCATCTTTCTTGTCACATTCACCTCTAAAAAGTGACACTATGGTCAGCCTTCAAATTCAGATTAGATGTGCCTTCTAAATATGAAGTTTTATCAATCTTTTGATCACATTTTGGCTCTAAAATGTCACCATGTTGCATAGAAAAATTCTGGACAGATTTGGAGCATATAACTTCATCACACTTAGCACTAGAACAAGGCTCAAAACTTCTAAGATCAGCAACACATGTTTTCATGCAGCGAGATGGTGCTTCCGGCTGAATAAAGCGGACACTTTCACAAGGAGAGACAACAGTAATGACCTCATTCTTGCCATTGAAATTCAGATTTGCATGATGTTGAACTGCAGCAACTTCCTTCATCAATTCAGCACACAAAGGATAAACCTTGGCATGAGAAGTATATTCTCTAGTTTTGCAACTCAATTGATGATCTTGCACAACTTGCATTATGGTTTCTTCTAAATCATCTTGGGTGGCATGTGCTGCAGATTTTTCTTCTTGATGTTGCTCAGAAATGAGAGAACCAATGACAAGATTATTTGTACCTTCTTTCTTCACAATTTCAGATTGTAAATGACCCTTTGAGATAGAAACTTTCTCAAAGATTGGTGTATCTTTATGACCCAAAGTAACATCACACACCACATCATTTCTCTTATCAACTTGAGGCACAAATCTTTCTTCTTGCTGCATAATAGAGTTCTTCTTGGAGTTGCATTGTTGATGCTCACTTATTTTAGCACTAGAATCAACTGAAGAAACCTTTGGGACATCATGTCCTCTCTTCTTACATGGAGTTGATGCTTTCTTCTGTGCACTAACAGAGGATACTTTGGCTGCAGTTTAGCATATTCATCTTGGCACAAACTAATGCACCGTGTGGTCTTGCCTTGCTTCACCTTGGCAATTTTCTTCTCCTTTCTAATTGCACAACTCAAAAGATCTTCCAAACTTCTAAAAAATACTTTCCCTCAAGTGCAGCGGCAATGTTATCATTAAGACCTTTCTCAAAGTACTTCATCGCTTTCATCTCATCAACAACATTTGCTCTATGCAAGGAAGAATGTAGCTTATCATAATATGCTTGGACAGATTTACTACCTTGCTTCAAATTCTCCAAACGATGAAGCAAAATCAGCCTATATTCTCTTGGAATAAATTCTTTCCTCATGGCCTTCTTCAAATCTTCCCAATTCTTGATGAGACGCTTCTGTGGATATTGTTTCCACCAATCAAGAGCATAATCTTGAAACTCAAGTATAACTCGATATCTTCTTGGATTCTGAAAATTCTTGGACTTCAAGTTCAATCTCCATTTGCTCTTGCCAATCAAGAAACTCCTCTGAATCAGTACTTCCATAGAATGGAAGTTTGGTGTATCTTCGGCCTGCCATGGTTAATGCTTATGCAAACAAAAAAAAGCTTATATGTGGTATAGGAATTTATATATGTGGAATCTCTCAATCTCACCTCTCTTACCAACCAATGCTCTTTATAAAATTCCTGCGTGTTATAGAGAAACAAATGTGTGGCGTAAGAGAGTGATGGTCCAGCGAATACAAGACAAGAGAGCACCGACATTTATGGCTTTTATGTGGAGTTTGGTGGGGAATAATAAACAAGGAATGCAATCTGAATTCTAGTTGTTGTAAGGTTAAGTAACAATCCAAACTAAAAGTTCCCCTGCCTAGTGCTGACCACAAGATATGAATGATATAAAATGATTACACACGCACAAAAGAAATTTCAGTTTTGATGCAAACAAGGAGTATGATTGGGATGCAAGTGTTGCAATCAGACCCAACCAAGATTTTGCACCAAAGAAAGATAGCAAACTGATTGTTCAACTTGATACGATAACTTTCAGCAATTGGACACTTCGAACAAGCTGATCTTTCAATCTTTCTTTCTCAACTTTCTCAACCTCTTTTTTTTTACTTTTTCTTTCTCTCTTTTTTTTTTTTGATACACTTTTATTTTGTATAACAAAACACAAAAAGATCAGATATGATACTTGAACTTATGACTGAAATAAAACACAAACCAGTAGCTATGAATTTTATAGGATCAAAAGATAACACGAAAGGGCGATATAGGCTATAGATTTCTCTTTTTTTTTTTTTTTTGTGGGGATTTTCAGGTGTATAAAAGAAGCTCAAAGGACACGCAAAGGATAATGATCAGCAACTAAAACAAAGACTCTAATGGACAGAAACTTGACCGAACTCACCAAAATAACAGATTGAAGCAACGGGCTAAGCAATATATATTTTTTTGGGTTTTGCTGGTGGATAGGACAAAACAAAATATATGTAGCTAGGGTAAAGAATCCTACCGTGGCAACCGTTGAGCTGATACCAGATGATACGTCACGGTGTCCCCGATCTTCACGGCGTAGGATCGATCTTGAGATAACTAGCTTCAAAGAAGCCAAGATAACTTGCTGCAAGCAGGCGATAACTAGTGCAACCCGACGAATAAAACTTCGAAGCCAACCACCGTCTTTAACCGCAACCTGAATCGAGGATTCGCCCAACCACACTCTCAAGAACCAACCAACACAACCTACAATCAATCAAGGAGAACCTTGAAGGGAGTAGGAGCACCAATTGGGAGCGGATGAAGCCGCCGCTTCTGCAATCCCGCCAAGGAAATCACAAGAGCAAGGGGTAGAGATCTCTCTCTGAATTTGTTAGCACTTCGGGCTGAACAAAGGGGTTCTATATTCTCATTATCAAAAGTCTGAGATTACAATGATGCTATGGAGTATTTATACTAGCTATAGCCCTACTAGATAGGTGTAAACTCGGGATGGAAATGAAGAGACTAAGAATGGGAAAAGGCCTCCACGAAGTCAATCCCGAAGTGGCCTCGCGCGACTGTTGGCCTCCAGAGCAGTCTCCAGTAATTAGGTAATAACTCCTTATTGGGAAGTCCAAAAGACGAACCGCTGGATGCGTTGAAAAGCTAACTTGATGATCTTTCCAACCATGTATACCATGCACCACGACACTTCGTAGAATGGTACAGTTTTGCATTCACACTTGGACTTCATGCTGACTGTTGAGCTTCGGAGCAGTCTTCACTAAAAGAGGTCGGCAGCCACAACCAAAACTTGAAACAGGTCGAAGCTTGATTCATCAGAAACTAGACTTCAAGAGCTTTCAAACAAGTGCTCATTTGCCTTCATAGCTTTTGGTAATCAAAAGTTATGAACGTTTCTTTTGGACTGTTCTGCAGGACTGGTGTTGCTCGAGCTTGATCCTTCTTTGTGTTCATCTCCTTGTATGTTCTTGTCATCCTCCTTAGTGAACCTCAATAGTAGCAACAAACACGATTTAGGTAGTATATAATTCTCATTAATGGTAAAATGAATTTCACAAAGTAGCGCGTGCACCTTGCATTGTAGTTTTGCATTCGATCCATCAAAGACATGGGTTGGTGTAGCGTGGCTGGAATGTTGTAACAGCTTGCTTGATGTCGTGATCAGTGTAGAGGTCGACAAGGACAGCATAGAGGTCGGCGTGGATGTCGGCGAGGGTAGACATGGAGGTCGGTGAGATCGGGTGAGGTTGGCATGGTCATATCAAGACAGGAATAATCATTTGTATTGTCTATGTGCAAATTATCATATCGAGAGATCAGACATACTCCCTGTGTCCCAAAATGTTAGTTGTTTTTGGTTTTTCGTGCCATAACTTTGACTTGATTTGTACAAAATACGTGCAACATTTTTATCTTCAAAAAAAATTGTTAAAAAACTAGGTTCAAAGATCTTTCCAATAATACTAATTATGTATGATGAATATTAATATTTTTTTAATATATAATTTGTTAAAGTTGTTTCTCGGGAAGAGCAAACGACAAACATTTTTGGGAGGGAAGGAGTAAAGCATATAGGAGTAGCTAATAAACACAATGTGCTCTCCACATAAAAGTATGAACCATCAAACTTTAGTTCCTTTTCTTAAACAATATCAAAGTTGAGTTTGGAGCATTGCTGGGGCGGAAGTGATTCAGCTTGTGACCAACATCAAAGAGCATGGTGACTTCCACTGGCACTAATTCTTCAGCGGGGTTTGCTGTGCCTCTAGAGAATAGAGTGTCGTCAAAGAGCCAAAACAGAGCAATGAAACACAAAGGGATCGAAGAGAAAGTGACGTGATAGGGCTGACCACTAAAAAGAACTGGTGCTGACTGGAGAGAGGAGCTCTACTGTTCTTCCCAGTTTGCCTATGCGTACTACAAATTAAGACCTGGAGCCAACAAGAAGTACCGCCTCGACAGGCTGTGCCCTCAACATTGCCTATAATGTCGTGTAATCTCCTGATGCCTCGCAATCGCAACCCTACACGTGTCATCTTTGTCTCTCATTGTGTAAAAGTAACCGTGCAGCTAGGTCGGACCATACAACTTCTAAGGAGCTAACCCTTGTGATTCTTAATTACCAGGGCTTTGTAACGTTGCTCTTATAGATGACTATTGACCTTGCTCTGCGCTAGAGGCACGTGATCGGGCGCTATGGCTCATTTAGTTTTCGTATCAGAATTTGTATTCCGTTATGAATGCAGATTACTTAGTAGCACATGTAGCCATTTTTCATCCTCTTGCTTGTACAACAAACCCTCTTTCTCTACTTAATTGAAAGGAAAGGCAAAGCTCCTTTCGCTTGTACAACAAACCCTCTTTCTCTACTATACTGCCAGCATTACTAATTCAGATACTGATTAACAAGCATGAAACTTCTTATGTAAAAAAACCAAGTGATGACTGCTTGTTTGTAGAACGACTGTTAATTAGTGGAACACAAATCTGATTCAGAAGTAATACGAGATTATACGAGATTATATTTGGAATATCAGATCCATAATATTTGGAATGAAACCCATAATATTTGGAATGATATTCAGGAAATAGTGTTATTCATTCACTGCATTATTTGCAAACGGATGTTTGCCTGGTTCGCAAAAGAAGCTTAGCTTCTTTTTTTCGAAAGCGAGCTTTGCTCGTACTTCATTAAGAGAAAAAGGATTGTTTACACGGCATGTGCCCTTCTCATGTCTAGATGATAGGGGGCGAGCGCAGACAACATACTGATATAAGGCACCGGCTTAAACGGTGGAGCTAAAAGTATGTAAAACTAAGTAAAACACACTGATATAAGGCACCGGCTTATAACCGGCTTAAACTAAGTAAAACACACTGATATAAGGCACCGGCTTATAACCGTGCAGATGATTGGAAGCATACAACTTCTAAGGAACTACCCCTATTTGCGACTCTAAGGAGCTTTAACTTCGTAGTATATATTGCTCTTATAGACGACTATTAACCTTGCTCTGCACCAGAAGCCGGCACATGATCGGGTGCTCATTTAATTTTTCATATCAGATTTTTATTTGGTCATGAATGCTGAGTAGCACATCTATATGTGGTGCTATGCTCCTGTCACGACACTAAGTCCATACATCACAGATGGTTCACTGAGAAAACACTACGTAATGCATCTTTGGATGACTACATCATCTCCTGAAGCCTCACAGGCCCATATGTATATCCCATGTCCCCTGGGAAAAAAATGAATGAAATGAAACTGAGGAATTTCCAAGGGCCATAGATAGTAGAGTACGTGGCTAAGTGGTTAAGTGAAAAGGCCATTACGGGTGGTCCTTGTGAGAAGATAGCTGATTTTACTGGATGCTCTAACTTGTAAGCTTTTCTGTTGGTTTTGTAGGCTCACATTTTCATGGGAGTTTGTACTTTTTTTTGAACAAAACAGGAGGGGAGGTACCCCTATTGTGATTTATTAAACCAAACGTAAAGTCTTACAACAAAGGTCAAAAAACAAAAAAAGGTAAAAAAGAAAATTTAAAAGATTACACAAAGAGGTCTATCCATGGATCAAACTGAACAGAGAGGAATGATTTGGCCCTGAGCTTAATCACGGCCAACTCATGTTTGAAAGCATGCTTGACCGAAAGCAGAGAATGTTGTGTTGAATATGCTCCAAATTCAATGGTTGAGAGAGATGATGTTGCATGCACCATTGATGTGAGCCGTGCGCCATGCGTGGTCTTCGCGCACACTACTTGCGAACATCCATGGAGCATTTTGGTGGTCTGCATGCTAGCTCAACTAAGAATAGTCCTATGTTTAGAAAGGTTTGCCGTGAGATAATTTATCTTGTAAGCTGCCGCGATGGCATTGTAACCAGAACACTTTCGAGAATAGTGAAGAGTTTTTCTTGGCGGGCGCCGTGGTTTTTCTCTCCCACATTGGGAGGGTTTTCCACGTTAAAATTCTTGTGTCCCTTGTGTGCGTGTGTTTGATCGTGTTCTCTTCGTGGTTCTTAAGCCTTACAATCACAACAAGTGGTATCGAGCTACTCGGTTGATTGATGGCGGCGATGAAGTTCGATGTACCGCTCTTTGGACCACAAGGCGAGATTCAATCTCGGCAAGTCAAGATGCGCGCGATCCTCGCGCATAACAACGGCGCCGATGAGGCGTTGGAAAGCTTTCGGGAAGAAGAACAAGGCGGATTTGGACTCGAGGAGACGCGCCGGGATCGTAAGGCTCTCATCATTAATTCGATTACATCTTCATAATGATATTTTGCAAGAGGTGTTGCGGGGAAAAGAATCTTTGCAAGTCTGCGGTTGAAACTGGAATCGACCAGTATGTCCAAGGATCGACCCGATGAAGATGCATATGAAGATGAAGCTGTTCACGCCAGGGATGCGTGAGGGTGGCTCGGTGATGAGCCACATATCTGCGTTCAAGGAGATCATTTCCGACCTTGCGTGCCGATGGAGGTCAAGTATGATGATGAGGACTTAGGTCTATTATTTGTTATGTTCTCTGCCAAATTCCTTTGCAAATTTCCGTGACACCTTGCTTATAAGCCGTGATGAACCGACCGTTTCGAGAGGTTTATGAGGCACTCAATCCGGGGGAGAAGATGAAAGGCATGGTCGGTCGACGGATCGTCATCCTCCAAGGGTGAGCGTTGCATGTGCGCGGCGGATCTGAGCATAGATCCTCCAACGGCGGCAAAGATCGTGACAAGAGCCATGATGGCGGGGGCCGCTCAAAGTCAAAGCCCCCACCCGGGGAAGAAATTCGTAAGTATTGCAAAGGGAAAACTCATTTTATTGAGGAGTGTTGGAAGTTGCGAGAATAAAGAAAAGAGAAAAAATAAATCTGTTGGTAATGCCTCTATTGTTTTACCTGGCTGCTGGCGATAATTTCGATTCGGGAGATTGTTTAATTGTTCTCGCTAGTTGTGTTGCTAGTCATGATGAATGGATACTTGATTCGACATGTTCATTTCATATCTCCGCACTAACAAAGATTGGTTTAGTTCCATTAAGCCATTGCAGTGGGAAATGTAGTGCGTATGGGAGATGATAACCCGTGTGAGATTGTGGGGATCGGCTCGGTTCAGATCAAGTCTCATGATGGCATGACACGCATTAATCGAAAAATGTGAGGTACATTCCGGGGATGAAGAGAAATCTGATCTCCTCGGTACTCTTGATGCGAGAAGGTTTTAAGTACTCCGGATCAAATGGGGTTTTAAAGGTATCTAAAGGTTCTCGATTTGTTTAATTGGTGATATGAATTCTACAAATTTATATGTCCTTAGAGGAAGCACTTTACATGGTTTACGGTGATACTGCTGCTGCTGTTTCTCATACCGAACCTAGTAAAACTAACCTTTGGCATAAGCGTTTGGGGCATATGAGTCGACTTGGCATGGCGAGAATTGATAAAGAGAAACTTCTTTGAAGGGCTGCACTTCGAGTAACATGAAGTTTTGTGAACATTGTATTTTTTTTGGAAGCATAAGAGGGTAAAATTCAACACCTCGGTTCATACCACTAAAGGTATTCTTGATTATGTTCATGCTGATTTGTGGGGTCCTTCTCGTAAGCCCTCACTTGGTTGGCATGCAGATTTCCAAAACCACTTATAGATGGGAGAAACAACTGTAAAACCCATAAGCTGAGAGTATGCCATTTTTTATGAAAATGAAGAAGAGCCCCAAATATAAGACCAGGCATCAGGACCTGTCTGAAGCTGAAAACCCTGCAAAATGGCTCAAAGGTGTTGGAACTGCTCAAAGGCCTCAGTGGATAGAGGCAAGTTGAAATGATTTGAAGGGTCTTGATCTGCCACGAAGCACTGAACTGAAATAAGCTCATTTTTTGGTGAAAGGGAGCTCGTACTTGATTTCCTCTCTAGTTATGATGCGAGAGGTACAATGCATGAGCATTGGGCAGCATCCAGTGTCGACAAAATTTACTCTTCTGGGAGCTAATATTCTTATACTGTTAACCGACATTTGTTATTTGGCACAGTAAATATAATTACCATACACTTACATTATATGATTTATATTATGACCCTTAGGACGTGAGTCGAACAGAACACGCAAGCAAACTGTAAATGAAAGCAAACCATATTGTTTATCCCGCCAATGATCCATTAAACGGTAGGGGGAAAATCTAATAAATAGAAAGGAGGTAAATGTGATTAGATAGCTAATCACTTGTTCAGAATAGATAGACATGACTGGTTGGGCATAGAGATGAACTGTTCTTCTAGTCTTCATAAGGAAAACCATATAAAAGTAGCGAGGACTGACAAGTGACAACACTAGTTTATCTGAACTTCTAAGCCTCATTACATTGAATGAACACTGCCCCATTGCTAGATTAGTCTCTTCATTTGACTATTATTCCCCTTAGTAACTCTCCGGTTTGGTCAAGCTAGGCATGGTATCTCTTGCACTTATCTCTATCTCTCAGAATCTGCAACATTTGGACAAGCTAGCACATTATCATGTCTAGCTAGCTGCACCACTGAGCTCATATAAGGAAGATGCTACACGGACGAAACAACTAGGCATGGTATGGTATCAACATCCTTTCGTAATGCCTCACATGCCCATGTGTACTACCTCCCATGTGCCACTTAGATCGAAGATGAAATATCCAAGGGGCCTGGGTAGAGTAGCTAAGTTTCATGGAAGAATTGTGAAGTAACACTACGAGGGAATCCGGCTTCTTTGCCGAGTGCAAAGAAGTTTGCCGAAGGCAAAAAGTCGGGCACTCGGCAAAGATCATCTTTGCCGAGTGCCAAAACTAAACACTCGACAAAGACTACTTTGCGAGTGCACGGCGTCGGCGATGTACAACACTTTCGGAAAGAATATCTTTGCCAAGTGCGTGGCCGTCGGCAAAAGAATACACTCGGCAAAGGATAACGGGGATCAAGCGGCCCGTTTTCCGTCACCTTTGCCGAGTGTCTAACGATAGACACTTTCGGCAAACTAGGCACCCTTTGCGGGGAGTGCCGCGCCGTATAAGCACTTTCGGCAAATAGGTCTTTCTTGGCGTGTCAACGGCACTCGGCAAACTATGCAATTTTTTTGTTTTTTTTTGCCCCATTTTTTTTTGTGGCCTTGGTACAGTAATTACATGTCATGTTCAAAATTTGGGACAATTTCAAGTTGTTTTGCTATATTTCATGAATTATTTCTATTTTCTTGCATTTTACGGACCACTCCAAATTTGAGCTGCGGTACATGAAATAATGGAATGTGGTCATTAAAAAAATATTATTCATGATGTTTGGCGTATGTTTAGGCTCAATCCAGGGGACTCACGTGAAATTACGAACATTTATGTGCCGAACATGACGAGTTACATGCGGGAAAAGTGTTTTTAAATTCTATAAAATCCAAACGAAGTTTAAAAATCCTGTGAGAAACTTGGCGAGGTGTCTTGTCATCTCATGAGGAGCCTGTGGTAAAAATTTGAAAAAGTTTCGAGCAAGTTGTGACGTTGGATGGCTAAAACTCGGACATCTCCACACTTGATCACATGTGGAGAGTGTTGGGATGTGCGAGTTCTAGCCATCCGGGCGTCACAACTTTTTCGAAACTTTTCAAATTTTTACCACAACCTCCTCATGAGATGACAAGACACCTCACCAAGTTTTGTGATTTTTAAACTTCGCTTTGGATTTTATAGAATTTAAAAACACTTCTTCCGCATGTAACTCGTCATGTTCCGGCTACATAAATGTTCGTAATTTCACGCGAAGTTCTTGGATTGGGCCTAAACATACGCCAAAAACATCATGAATAACATTTTTTGAATGACCACATTTCATTATTTCATGTAACTGCAGCTCAAATTTGGAGTGGTCCGTAAAATGCAAGAAAATAGAAATAATTCATGAAATATAGCAAAACAACTTGAAATTGTCCCCAATTTTGAACATGACATGTAATTACCGTACCAAGGCCAAAAAAAAATGGGACAAAAAAAAAAAAAAAAAAGCATAAATTTGCCGAGTGCCGGAGGGGGACTCGGCGAAAAAGTGCTTTGCCGAGTGCACCGACGCGTGGCACTCGGCAAAGTGTACTTTTTTTAAAAAAAAAACGGGACCTTTGCCGAAAGTGTCCTGCTTTTCCGGCACTCGGCAAAGCCACTTAAATATCTGGGTCCCGAGGACCCATTTCAAACTCATTCGTTCTGTAACACCCTAGGTGTTAAGCATCCGAAAGCATGATCATTTGCATATCATCATCATCATTTCATGCATGAGCAAGTTCATAATAGCTTTTGATTGAGTTACTCTCATTTTATGCTTGCTTGCCCTAGCTACTATAGAATCCTTGCTATAATCATGTTTTGGACCTAGATTATGCTTAGATGTATTTTTATCATAATTTAGGACCATGTTTGGGCTTGTGTTTCAATTTAGAAAATTTTTATAAATCAGCCCTAGTGTGTCAAACCTATTTGACCCATTTTGAAACTCTTTTCAAAAAGTGCTTGATAGAAGTGTTTTTAGCAAAAAAGTTTCTATAGATGAAATGAAGTGCTTTTTATGTGGAGCAAATGATCTGTTGTGACTTTCTTGTGAAAAGGTTTTGAAATGCCCCAAATAGAGCCCCCGGTGAGCCCCCATTTCTCGATCCCGAAGGCCGCCGCGAAGCCGCCATGGCCGCCCGTTGGGGCAAAGCCCCGTCTGAGCTCACGGATCGAGCTCGGGTCTTTCTTTTTTCGTGTTTTGGCTCCGCCTAGGCGTGCTTGAGCTTGTAGGCTAGCTAGCTATGAGTAGATCCAGCCGCCATTTTGCCGACGCGTCGTCGCCGACGAGCCGCCCCGTGAGCACCGCCGCCGTCGTTTTGGTTTGTCGCCGTCGTTGTTCCGTTGAGCACCAAACATGCTTGCATGTCTCTCGTTGAACCTAGGAGAGTCGAGAACGGTCCTTGGTTCACCCGGTTATCGCCGAGAACGGCCGGTCCGCCGTCACCAGCGCCCCAAAGCCGCCGCCGCCGTCGTCGCCGTTTTGGTCGGGTTTCCGTGCAAACCCGGGGGCACCACGCTTCGACCCTCGCGTCGCGTAGATGCGATTAGGGTAGCCGGTTGTCGATTTGGTCATCGCCGGCGAATCCACCGCCCGATCCAGCGCCGCGCCGCCGTCCCGGTCTCGGTGTCGACGACACGCGGGCCCCGCTGTTGGCATTTGTTAAGTGCTAAAAGAATATGAAGGAATCTGCAAGCGCCTGAGAACACCTACCATTGTAGCTTTTCCCTAGGATGAGTATTCTAGAGTATCGTATCCACGGGGAAGCTTTGACTAAAGAATTCTAATAAGTCACAATCATGTATCTACTAACTCGAAAAAACCACTAGACTATAGTGAGGGGTAATTGTTAAAGGATAACTAAATATCTAAGCATAAAATAATAAGCTAACTAAATGTCAAGAGAACTAAACTAATCAAGAGGTCAAAGGAAGAGATCAAGGTTCCTAAATACTTCTCTATTACTTAGGTTCTATGATAGCAATTATACCATAACACTTCGGGACACCAAAGCACTAGCCACGGAAAGGGATGAGAAGGGGGCTGGGAAGGTTTGGCAAGGTCCTACAAACACCAACCCGAACGTGGTGGAATACATCGGTCATCAGGGCTGTCACCACCGGGGCTACCACAAACTATCCGTTGGGTTGGGTGCAATCTCAGGTAACCTCTAGTCTAGACACCATGTCTACACTATCAATTACTACTCTAATCACATATGATAACTAGAGCACTTTCGATGCGGCGGAGATCCCATGCAATAGCATAACAACTATACTTAACCATATATGTAAAACATGGAAGTAAATAGAGAAGATAAATATGTGAATCATAAGTCTTGTAGAGAAGATATAAAGACATACCATACTCAAGACATATCGAGCAGGGAGCATAGCTCCTCTCTCCTTTACTCCCCGATTAGATCTAAGTTAGATCTAATCTAGTTCTAATTACATGCCTAATCTATTTCTAATTACATAGCTAATCTACTTCTAATCTCCCTCTAATTCACTAATCCCAGAGAGAGGTTATCCTTACATTGGGACACCTCTACAACTGAAAGACTAATGAATAATGAGATAGAATGAATTAGGGTTTAGCCCTCAGGCGGGGTCTTCTTATATAGGCCTTGACGATGAACGTGAACCCTTGGATCAAACCGACCTTGGCAACGGTGTAGATACAACCTCAAGGTCGGTGGTAAACCGACATACAAAGCTGGACCTGATTGGCCACTGTAGCCTGGCGGTCGGCCTATGTGGCTCGGGGCGGCCGCCAGTCGAGTCTCCCTCTCGGCCTCTCGTTTCTTCCGGTGTCTTGTGGTACCTTCTAGAGTGTTTTAGTTCACTTTTTCGGGTTGAGTTGATTCACGGTTAAGTCTGGTCTTCATATGCCTTGTATATTCGGAACTTTCTCCATTATTCTACGCAAATTATCGATTAAGTCCCTCGAAATTATATAAATCACCAAAACTCATGGAATTATGTTAGTAAAACCCCTAGACTTATGTTGATATTCATTTTATGCCCTTATCCAAGTTTAGTTGACTAGTAATATTATGCTATAACAGGTGTCAACAAGTTCCCCAAGCTTACCCTTTGCTAGTCCCTAGCAAAGCCAAACTTAGCAAAAGGATCGGGGAGTTGCTTTGCAACGCTATCACACCTTTAAAAATACACATGCTTTCAAACAAAATTTCTCTCCGGATAAAGATAAACTTTTTCAAACTTTAATTATTCAATTACCTCTTACCTTTTGGGGCTTTATATCTTTTTTTCTGCAATCTTGGGTAATTGAAAGATAGAACAGTCAAGTCAAGCACTAAATCTCAAACTCTTTTGATCAACTGTCCCTTACCGAGTTTTTGCAAGTTTTCAAAATAAAACTCAAAGTTCCTCAAGATGACTCTCTCTAATCTCTCATTTGTGGTAATTGTGGATCCTCTCTTAGGCAATGATATAGTGTTGCCTTACTCTCATAATATATAACATTTTTAGCTAAGGCATTAATATAATATGCCTTCTTCTCTCTCACCTAACATCTAAAGCTTATATATGTGGAGCTCATAGGTAGGAGAAATTTTTTTTTCTTACTAAGCATATATATCGTAAATTCAAGCAATGGATCCAAAGATACAAGTCACACTCGATCAAGTGGTGCATGTGTATGGTGGATAGAGTATGAAGTGTATAGAATAAAGTATATAGTGAATAGAATAGATGATGGGAAATCTTACTTTTGCTCCTTTTAGGAATCTTCTCTCTTTTCATAAATTTTTTGTAGAGAACCTGGGTTGTATCTCTTATTTTTATTTTATTTTTTTCTTTTTTTTTCTTCTCTCTTTTTTTTATAACAAAAGAGGTGGACTCTGCTAGCCCTCGGACTTGTGTCCATTATTTCCTCTCTTATAAAGATGTGGGTTCTCTCTCGACCCTCGGACACTTGTCCATTATTCATCTTTATTTTTAGAGATGTGGGCTCTACTAAGCCCTCGAACACTTGTTCATTTTTCATCTCTTTTTTTAGGGAGGTAGGCTCTACTCGCCTGTAGGACTTTTGTCCATTTTTCATCTCCCTTTCTTTTTCTTTTTAAAGATACACAACCCGGATCTCTTTTTGCAATAACTTTTGAGAGGTATACATGATGGAGCTTTTGTAAGATATTGGCTAGCAATGAATGGGTGGATGGGTATAATAAATAGTAGATGTTTAGAGTGGAATATAGTATAATGGAATGAAGTGGAGTGTAGTGAATATGAGTAGAGTGTACATGATCGAGCATGACAAGTTTCTAAGGGTTAGACAAAGATTGAACAAACTCAATGCAAAACAAGCGATATATATATATATATATATATATATATATATATATATATATATATATATATATATATATATATATATATATATATATATATATATATTTTCAAAAAGGTTTTCCTATTCTAATTAGCATGTATATATGGCTGTGGTAGGAGGTTCACACTCTTGTCATACAGGAACTTATCATGTGCATTTTCAATTTTTAAAAGATAAATCTCCGTAAAATCTAGTGTCACTAGGAGTAAGATCAAATAGCAAAATCAGACTATCATATATCATATCAATCAATTAACTAGACTTTAGAGCAAGCATTTGCAACCCATAGGTTTCAGGGTTACAAAGTAAATATTAATTTTGCAAATGGAGCTCGAGAGAAATTAAGCTTGAAAGCTAGGTACTAGAAAAGTATAACAACGGAGCAACTATTCATCATCTCCATGTTGGCGATTTTTGGGTTTATTTTAGTTGAGCAAAGTAAACTTTAGTGTGCACTCTCTCTTGACTCTTTTATTCACACTCTAACAAAAGACTTTTTTAGACTCTATTAAAACTAGACTCTTAACAAACTTTCTAGCAAACGAAATATCTAACTAATAATAATAAATAATATAATATAGATAATAAGATACTTATCTGGATAACTGGGGGTTGCACTCCCCCAAGCTGGATGTTGACATAGTCTTCAATGTTCTTGATGGTTGGAAGTAGAGGTAGATAGTGATGGTGGGCTGATTGATCTTATTTAACGCTGGACACCATGTGTCATGTCTCTCTTCCTTGAAATCTGCTGAACTTAAATAGACAACAAAACTAGTGGAACTTGATTAAGCGTTAGGGGTTAGCTACATTGCTTTTGTCTATTTGGAAATCTTTTAGCAAAGATTAAATATTTTTGGATTTTCTATGCAAAAAAATAAAGAATGAAGATGCATGCAAATTTATTTTATTTTTATGCCACCACAAGAAATATCCTTATGGGTTGTTACACAGCACAAAATTACTCACATGGGGCTTAGAGTTGTTTTATGTCTATGCAACAAACAAATATTTATTTTTATTTCTTATGCAAGGTTTGTGCTATAATGTAAAATATGCTAAAAGGAAAATGATTATGCAATGCAAGGAAATAAATATGGATAACTACCGATCTTACCTTTTCGGCGAGGGTTCAGTGTTTTAAGTCCTCTGAACAAGACTTCTTACCTTGTCGTTTCCTTGAGTGTGTTATCCTGATCTTGACGGTCATGCTCCTTGAGATGGTGAAGAATGATATCACCCATGTTCTTTGATGGTCTTATGAGTTGGAGTGAAGCATTAACGCAGGCGTGTTTTTGTTTAGTGTGCATGCTTGCAAGACATTCACTTGTTGAATTTTTGGAGAGACTGATAAGCTTCTCCACCTTTTTGCTCAAAGTGTGTCCTGCTTGCAAAGTCATGGTAGAGATCAAGTGCATGGGTTCTGTTGGTGGAAAAACACCAATAGAACCAAAACTTTATTCATACTTCTCTAACCATAGGCACAACAAACAAGATAGAGTTGATTTATACACTTTCTTAAACCTAACTTGAGTGACAAGATCGGAAGATTGAGCATGATTGTTTGTGATTAAAACATTCGACGAGATCAAAACAAGCTCATTGATTCTTGGAAGAGATTTCTTTTCTAAACATGAAGTATGAAAGGCATGATATTAATTATGTTCTTCCAAAACAAGGTAAGCAACATACGGGCTTGATTAGGACTATGAAATCAAGAGAGTGGTGGTAAGAACAACTTAACGAAAACACGTTGAGCTAATGAAGATGAATCAAGCAAGGGTATTGCTCTAACATGTTTGTCACTTTGTTTATAAGCATGCCATAGTTAAGGGAAAGCTTATTTATTAACAACTTACCTCAATATGTTACCTGAATTGTTAGAGCATGCCGGCACCGTAACACCTCGTGGTGGATCTTTCCATCTGCTTGAAGCTTTCCTTATTTGCCCTCTTGTGCGGGGGCGGAGCCGGGATTCAAACATAGGGGGCCATGGTGCTCACGAATTTAGGATTCAAAATATGGGAGCCAAGGTTTTCATAATGATTTTTAGAGACTCATAGCCAATAATCTCCAGTTATTTGCTAGCTAAAGAATCATAACATAGCCACATCAAATAGATACTTTGCAAAAGTGATAAAGTATAACAACAAGTTAAATAAAGACTACTTGGCTACATAGTCATTCCAAAAAGTACATTATCCAATGAAGAATAATTCTAAGGTATAGAATTATACAAGCAATTATATATCCATTATTCGAGTCTTTGTACTATATCCTACATTGGTGTGGATCTTTGTGAAGTTGTATGTTAGAAGGCGTAAGCCATGCAAATGGACGTACACACCCATGCGAACTATAATAAAGTTTAGAAGAGCAAACCGCATGCACTAATTAACATGAGTACTTGCTAAACATAGGATTTTTTTTGAATGAATTGCTAAACATAGGCTATAATGTAGACAAAACAAAATGTTGGGGGTGCCCGGCCCCTCCAAACCCCCCTCTCCCTCCGCCACTGCTCTTGTGTATCTTGTTCCACACTTGTCTCCTTTATTGCATCGTCCTTTCTTTCTTGTTCTTTAAATTGCACTTGAACCTTTTTGCTCCTCTCATGATTTTATTCCTGTAATATTAGTTGACAACAGATACCCGAAGGAATATACAAGTAATTGTAAATAAGGATAGAACTGTCATGGAGCTAAAGGTTGCTTCTATGCTAGGAAAGGTTTTGGTTGGATATTTTATACACTCACTATTACTTTCTCTCTAGTTGGAAATTTTGTGATATCTTTAAGTTTTATTTTTATGCATGACATCTATTAACCAATCAAACTTTAGAGAGAAAAAGTAATTGTGAGTAAAGGGATTGCAAACCAAATGTCGAGTGTGACGGAAGCTTGAGTAGAGGAGGAGTATGTCAGATGATCTTTAGAGGAATCGACCTTCCTTCCCCATGCTCGAGCCTTACTGTCACGAGACACTTTAAGTGTGAATACTGGACCGTCCCTAATCGTGTGTTGTAATCACCATGTCCTTAGACATTGTTCATCCTTTGTTTCTCGCAAGGTTAGTGACAAAGAATACCCCAAGGAACTTGTCCTAGGAACATGTTTCTTTTAGCATGAGCCATCATGTGCTCAGATATATATATTATTTTTCTTTTCTTTTTAGAACATAAGACAAAAGTTGTATAAAAATATGTGAGTTATATTCACTTACCTGCCTTTGACTAAAGAATTCTAATAAGTCACAATCATGTATCTACTAACTCAGCAAAACCACTAGACTATAGTGAGGGGGTAATTGTTAAAGGATAACTAAATATCTAAGCATAAAATAATAAGCTAACTAAATGTCAAGAGAACTAAACTAATCAAGAGGTCAAAGGAAGAGATCAAGGTTCCTAAATACTTCTCTATTACTTAGGTTCTATGATAGCAATTATACCATAACACTTCGGGACACCAAAGCACTAGCCACGGAAAGGGATGAGAAGGGGGCTAGGAAGGTTTGGCAAGGTCCTACAAACACCAACCCGAACGTGGTGGAATACATCGGCCATCAGGGCTGTCACCACCTGGGGCTACCACAAACTATCCGTTGGGTTGGGTGCAATCTCAGGTAACCTCTAGTCTAGACACCATGTCTACACTATCAATTACTACTCTAATCACATATGATAACTAGAGCACTCGATGCGAGCGGAGATCCCATGCAATAGCATAACAACTATACTTAACCATATATGTAAAACATGGAAGTAAATAGAGAAGATAAATATGTGAATCATAAGTCTTGTAGAGAAGATATAAAGACATACCATACTCTGAAGACATATCCAGAACAGGAGCATAGCTCCTCTCTCCTTTTACTCCTAATTAGATCTAAGTTAGATCTAATCTAGTTCTAATTACATGTCTAATCTATTTCTAATTACATAGCTAATCTACTTCTAATCTCCCTCTAATTCACTAATCCCAGAGAGAGGTTATCCTTACATTGGGACACCTCTACAACTGAAAGACTAATGAATAATGAGATAGAATGAATTAGGGTTTAGCCCTGGAGGCAGGGGGTCTTCTTATATAGGCCTTGACGATGAACGTGAACCCTTGGATCAAACCGACCTTGGCAACGGTGTAGATACAACCTCAAGGTCGGTGGTAAAACCGACAAAGCCGGACCTGATTGGCCCATTTGTGGCCGGGCGGTCGGCCTATGTGGCACCGGGCGGCGCCCGGTCGAGTCTCCTCTCGCCTCTCGTTTCTTCCGGTGTCTTGTGGTACCTTCTAGAGTGTTTTAGTTCACTTTTCGGGTTGAGTTGATTCACGGTTAAGTCTGGTTTTCATATGCCTTGTATATTCCGGAACTTTCTCCATTATTCTCTCGCAATTATCTATTAAGTCCCCTCGAAATTATATAAATCACCAAAACTCATGGAATTATGTTAGTAAAACCCCTAGACTTATGTTGATATTCATTTTATGCCCTTATCCAAGTTTAGTTGACTAGTAATATTATGCTATAACAGGTGTCAACACCGCCCGATTTTCTTTTTCCTTTTCTTTTTCTGTTTTTCCGAGTTGAATGAAATGCTTTAGAAATTCATATTTTTGGTCATTTTGAGTCCAATTTGAGTGAGACAAATTTTGTTGTGCTTGTTAGAAGATAGGCTACAGTATAAAATTATGAAACCCTATTTTCTAAGAACTTATATATAGAGTTTTATTTATGGCTAGAAATGCATGGAAATTGGACAAAATCATATCTTTTAATTGGTACAAGATAAAAATATGCTTTCTGTATGAAAAGTGCTTGTTTTTGTGAGTGGAGTCTAGGAAAAATATCATACATGCTATGTTCTGTGGTAGAAATGTGATTTTTGATTTATGTGCTATTTACCATGCTTTATTAGGAAATTCATAGAAAAATAATTATTAGGGTTTTTTGCTGTAAAACTTGGTGTGGTGGTTCTTGACAGGTTTCAGTAGATGTTCATACTCAGAAATCTATTGTCTGACACTTTTCATAGTACAAAGTATTTTCATGCCTAGGTTTGTCTGTCAATTTGTCTTTTGCGTAGGACAAGATATGCATGATCTGGCCATAAGATTTTTATGGTAGCCCTGTGATGCCAGTAGCATGCTCCTGTAATTTTTGTAGAATTTCCGGAGGTGGTTATGTATTTATCACATTTATGTTGCATGGAAAATAGCCTAGAAATGCATGTTTATGTTAAGATAATGTGTGTTGATAATTTTATTGTATGTTTTTAGCATGAATAGGATCTGTTGGTAAGCCTAGTTTGGTAAGCTTGGCAGTTTGGCAAATTTATTATTCCTAGCTTTTATATAATTATATTGTGCATGTGTAGTGTTTGATAGGACATATCATTTTATGTGCTTTAATTTATCCTTGGGCTTATCCAGTAGGTTTATTTCATAGATAATGACCTTGTTTGCTTGCTGGTTAAGTTTGGGAAGAGTTGCCTGTATAGTTTGCAAGTTATAGTGGTTGCATGTAGATTGATGAATTAGAATCAGCACCTCTGTTTTCTCTGTTTTTGAAGCTGTTAATGTCAGAATCAGTTCCGGGTGGTATGGAATGTTTTGTAGATATTTTTGTTAGCTTTCCAACGAGTCTTTATTTGCTGCATTTAGAGTTGTAGAACTCCCTGTGTGACTGTTTTAGTGACAGCATGTCAAGCTGCCATTTTCTGTTGAGTAGAGAGTTAGGGTGTTGTTTGATGTAGCTTGTTAATGTTTCGTGTGTAGAATAAGTTATGTTTTTGCAGAAGAGATAAACACTTACTAATAGTTGCATCGTGAAGCATCCATTCATCATACATGTTTCTATTGTATGCAAGTTGTTATTCATGCAATTATAATTGTATCTTTTCTCCATCATATGCATCATCTCGGGATCGGGGAGGTTCTGGAGGAGCTGATCGAGGAACTGGGGAGCTGTTCCAGGCTGGGAGTGCAGTCCGGAGGAGTCACCGAGGAGAAGGATCGACCGACGAGTTGGACTGAGTGCCCGGAGCACGTTCCGGCAACGTTCTGCGAGGCAAGCCCCGAAGCATTCTGCCCTTTCCTATTCTTTAAATTAAATTGACTTGAGTTCTTTTATATGTTTCCTGCATTACGTATAGGAAATGGTTGAAACCGTTGATGCATTATGATCCTTGCTGAAGTTGTTATCCTATCCTATTAGCAGAGTCTAGGTTAATGCTCAGTACCATGATTGCAGTAGACAGATGATGCCGGTCACTTGAGGAATGTTGTGTACAATCACATGGGTGATTGTCAAGTTGCTGTTGAGAACCTGATAAATAAAACATGTGAGATTGGGTGGAGTTTGTGGTCCTTTCCACTTGATCGATTAAGGACTCATACTTTGTCGGGTTGTGGTCGGAAGTTGAACGTACCTGGCATATAGTAGGCTCCGCTGGGTCGTGAGCCACGAAACTCGCAAGAATGTTAGGGGCCGGCCATGCTCGCTTTATCGCTCCTCCTTTGGCGTTGGTTGCAGAGGGTTTTTATTGGGTGCAAGAAGATGCGCACGATGATGTCGGTATCGTTGCACGCTCACTTGGCACCCGAGAAGGAGGGGGTAGCCGGCAAGACCGCGACTTTTACGTCCCGTAACACCTTGAGGAGTAATCGGGTCTGCCTTTGCAAAGTAGACTTGGTGTGTGTCAGGGTATTCGCCAGCTAGTTTGCAATCGATTCGAATCGCCATCTCTCCTGGACAGTGAGAACCCGGGATACCTCCACGGCAATGTAGTCTTAATATCGAGAATATATGTTATATTTATCATGATGCTGTTGTTAAAATTATGATCAAGTTACTTATGCTTTGTTATTTATATTACTTTGAGCATATGTTTAACCTTGACTATACCGGGATCTATGGTTATGAATATAATAAATAACCTTTTAACTTGGAAGAATTCAAGTAGTATGTGTAGGCTCACTAATCAACTTTATTTCTGAAATTAAATGTGAGTCAGCCAGCTCCAGATAAAGCCAAGCATGATCCTTGGAGTCTTTTCCTTATTTTCTGGTTTCAGACGGGTAAGGCTTGATAACTCATATATTTCCACTTGTAGTGTCCAAATTATTATTGGGCAGATTTGTATAAGAAACAAGTGGAAAATGTACCAAAAGGCGCCTCCCTGAAAGCGCATTCCCGAAGAATATCAAGCCCAAGGGAGAAATGGACCAAACACGCAGAATCGGGCGAGAGCAAACACCGCCATCCAACTTTTCAGGCCCAAAGACGCCACCCGGCGCGAGCCCGGCCCGAACGGGGCCCAAAGAGGGTGCGCGCCACCACACCTAGTGCGGCCGCACCCCCCGCGAGGCGGCTCCACCCCTTCGGGGAGGCGGTTCGTTACCTTCCAAAATCGGGCGTTGCCGACGTTAGTTGGTCGGTTTGGTCTGATTAGGAAGGTGTTCCGAGGGTCGGTTTGGCTCTTTCCATGTGGGGATGGACATTTTCCAATGAGCCCCCTCTCCTCTACCTATAAAAGGAGGCCATCTCCCACCATTGTAACACACACCATTTGGAGCCTCCTCACTTTCTACTCCTCTTCTCCTCTTCTCTCTACTCCTCCACTTCTCTAGTTCTTTTAGTCTTTAGTAGTATTTGGAGCAAGGCTAAGCTTCATTGGAGAGCTTGTACTTGGGAGAAGGAATATTCGGTATGAATACATTTATGGTTTATCCTCAAGTCTTGATCTCGTATGCTTGTGCAATAGAGCTAGAGTATTTACATGTTATATTCTTGACATGTTGTTCTCGACACAATCATGATAGAAGAACTAGACTATAGTTCCTATGTCGTGGTTAGTCGTATAGAACTTAGGGCCTAACCATTCATGCCATGTATTTGAGTAGAGTAAGAGTTGTCTTTGAGGTGGCGGTTCGTTGTGTCCTTCCGGCTTGCTTGCTCGTGTCCTATTCCGTCCATCCGTAGGGGTGGGGGGGCCATGGGGACATGAGTAGTGTCTTAGTATGCGGACGTGGTGTCCGGATGCCAGGTATCCTTCGAATATGAGTGCATGTCACGGTTGAGGGGGTAGACGGCTTGGTCGTGACAAGCCTTGACCGTCCCCTTGAAATCCCCCACGTTCGTGTCTTTGTAGGAGTTCGTAAATGCTTCTATTGGGCCGTATGGCTCCGGGAGTCTCCCCGTCCATCTCACTCTCAGCCTAAAACTCTAGTCATCTATGTTTGCATGATTATTAACTTGTTCTTTGCACATCTACTTTAGAATGCCTGCTTCATTTAGGAATATTCTTTATTCTTTATTTTCCTTTTTATCCTTGAGGTTGGCCCAAGTGTGTGTCACACTATCTTAAACTATCATGACTTACCCCCTCGTATTGAGTATTGGTCAACTGCATAGACATGTCGCCTTGTTCATGCCCCCGCTAGAGTCCTACACCATGCCTTCCTTTGGGAAAATATAAATAACGATACCCCGAATATCTCCGGGTGAAATCCTACAACGGTATTTCCGTCCGCTTGTCGTTCTATAAATGCTACTGAGAATCGCCACCCGACATCCCGTGGCGATGGTAGCCGGAATGTAACAATTCCGGTGAAGTCGTTGTGGGGAGTCAACCCGTGGTTCCCGTGCTCTTGCCTTTTTGGCACTTGCGCTTAGGAAACGCAAGAAGCATTTCTCGCACATTCTTGCCGGGGAAGGCATTGGTTATAAAGATTCTAGAAAGACATGTTCATCATGATGTGCATGTCTAAGTAGCCATTACTTATGCAGGCTAATCTTTCATGTTTTCTCCTGTTGTGGATGAAGACAGGATAGTGTTCGATTGGTTTGTCCCTGTTGAACAACTACATCGCAGATCCGGAGGCACTCCTAAGGAAGAACCCAACTCATATCAAATTTTCTCCCCGCTACTCCGCCGACAAACAAACCAATCACCCTTGCATCATCTCGTATTCCACTCATGGCCAAGTCGATCCGTGACCACTCCATCCCTCTTTTGCCAACGTGCCCGTTGGGCCCGCCGTCAACATGGGAACCGAGAACTTTGAGCTCCGGCCCGGCCTAATCAAGATGGTGCAGCAAACCAATTTTACGGTTTGCCAAGTGAGGACGCAAGTGCACATCTGCAACACTTCCTCGAGCTTAGTGACACCATTGTCATCCAAGGTGTCACACCAGAAGCCATTAGAATTCGTCTGTTTCCCTTCTCCATCACGGGGAAGGCGAAACAATGGTTCTATAAAAGAGGCGGAAGTCTGTCAACACGTGGGACAAATGTTCCACGGCATTCCTCACTAAATTCTTCCCCATGGGAAAACTCACACCTTGAGGGGAAGAATTGCCAACTTCCAGCAGAATCCTATGGAACCCATACCCATGGCATGGGAAAGGCTACAAGAGTACATTCAAGCATGCCCGCACCATGGGATGGAAAAATGGCTCGTGATGCGAGAACTTCTACAATGGGTTAACACCCATGTCAAAAGAGCACATTGATGCCACTGGCCGGAGGAGCCTTCCTCTCCCTCACCATCGATAGAGCAACAGCTCTTATGGAAAAAATAGTGTCCAATCAAGCTTGGGGGAGGAAAGTCTTGGCAAACAAGAAGATAGCATGCGCACCGTGGAGGAGACGGGGTGTGCACGCTACAATGGATCTCCTATTGAAAGAACTTGACAAGTGTGCCACCGAAGAAGAAGAAACTTACGGCATCTGTCAAGGCCAAAGACTCACACATAACATGTGAAGTCCCCAGGCAATGTTGGCCATTTAGGGAACGACTGCCCCGAAACCCGTAAAGACGTTACTCACATCAACAACGGGTTCCGTCAACAAGGAGACCATAATGGGTGGAACAACCGGTCGCCCACAAAACCAAGGAGGTAATTCAAACTCAAGGTACAATTCGAATCCTCTCTCCTTGGAAGACTTGGTCTTAGACCAAACAAAAATAATTGAAGAACTTTCAAAGAAGTTGATGCTTAATGATAAAATAATTGAAAACATGATTTTCAAAATTAAAAGTTTAACCTCTTCTTTTGACGCATAACCGAGCTTTTTAATAAAATGATAGAAACCCAATTAGCTCGGTTTTTCGCTTTGCTCGTTGTCGGTTCGGGAAAAGTTTTGGGGCAACCCAAAATTTCTCTTGAATCTGTTAAAATGGTCTCAACGAGGTCCGGTAAGCCTCTATGTCGGAAGACAGCAAGTCTCCCTACCGAGCCACCACTCATTATCAAGAAGGAGGACCCCGGGCTGCCCGACAATCACATGCTCAGTTGGCCCGCATGTCTTCGAGGATGCCTTCTCGCGACCTTAGATCAAGCATAAACATCATGTCCAAGGTAACATATGATGAAATATTAGGTGGACCTTTGTCCCCTGTACATTTTGAACTGCAGATGGCGGACCTATCACTAAGGAAACCAGAGGGAGTGGCTCGGGACGTTATAGTAAAAATCCGAGAAGCATACATCCCGACGGATTTTGTCATCCTAGACATGGGTCACAATGAGAGAGCTGCCCCAATCCTTGGGAGACCATTTCTTAACACTACAAATGCAGTTTTGCACGTGGGATCGGGCATGCTAGCTTCCATATGCGAGGGCCAAACAATGAGATGCCCATTCAATGGGTTCAACAAGCATAAGAATGCTAAAAACAAGCAGCCCAAGAAGGTAAAGCCACAAAGTGTTAAGCGTGGCATGGCGCATTTAAAAAGGATGGCATCCGCATCCACTTCTCCTGATACGGGTAACACTCCATCAAGCACTAAATGAATGGAGAAGAGTCCCGCTTCGTCGGACTTTAAAAGGTGAGCCCTTGCCGAAGGTAAAATCGGTAGTTATCTTTTTTTTTACAATAATAATCTTCCAGTAATAACTCCATGATGCTTACAATAAAAATAATAATAAATAAAAATAAAATAAAATTGTTTACCCCTGTTGGAAGAATCTTGTTTATCAATGCATGCTTCCTCTTTCTATTTTGGCATGTCTTGGTTTGGAAGTTTTGTTATACGTATGATCATACTTCCATAGGCATTTTGAATTGAGCATGGTGCTTAGGTCAAAAAGTCTACCTTGATCGATTAGACATGGAGTCGAGTCCGGTTATTGAACCTAAAATTGCTAGTGTAGATTTTGGTCAATCATATGGACTAACCCCCTGAATTTATCAAAATCCATAAGGGTAAGTCTTGAAGATGACAACAGGGTTAACAGAAAAAAAAAAAGGAGAAAAAAAAAAAAAATATAATAATAAATAAAAATAAAAATAAAAAAGGGGGTAGAGAAGAGAAGAAGAGAGGAGATAAACCTTTCAACCCCAAGATTTTGTCCCTGTTACTTTGATGACATCAAAAGACAAGCTTGGGGGAGCCTCTAACCACGCCACCAGCACAACTCGTGATCATTGCGTGCTCAAGCTAAGCGAAACCATAAAAGGTAAGCAAAAGGCTAGCTTGGGGAGGACTCCAAGAAAGGTAACTTGTATCTCACATTTTGATCATATTCTCTATCTTATGAAATGTTGAGTTACACTAAAAAGACAAATTTCATTCCTATATATGAGTTATGGAAATGTCTAGTTAAAACCCTTTTGTTGAAATGATGAATAGTTGCTCTGTCTTATGCTTTGCCTCGTGCCTAGTTTATAATTCGAATTTCTCTAAAGTTTGGGTTTAGTGGCTAATTCTAAAAACTCATCCTGAAAAACCTGATTCATGTGGGTTGCATATACTCTATCTAGTCTAAGTTGTTGCCAAATATGATATGGTACAAATGGATTTGCTATGATTTCGTCCAAAAAGAGAAACTTGGCATCCGAAATCTACTTTGAAAAAGAGAAATGATGTGGGCTATGCTAGAAAAAAAAGAAGAAAAAAAAATGAGATGAAAAATGGACGAGTGTCCGAGGGCGAGTAGAGCCCACATCTCTAAAAAAAAAAGAGAGAAAAAAAAAGAGAGAAATAAAAGACAAAAAAGTCTAGGGCGAGTAGAGCCCCACCTCTCCGAAAAGATATAGCAATAAAGCCCCTTCTTTCTCGGAAAAAAAAAATAAATATTATCTAACTAAATAAATCTCGGATAAAAAGTTGATCAAAAGGATGAATGATAAGCATTTACATTATAACCGTTCTATCGGCAACCGCCCAAGGCTTTGAGAAAAAAGCTAAAAAGCCCCGCTACGATGAAAGGTAATAAAGGGTGGGAAAAAGATGAGCCGTTTATTCAAACTCTAGTAGAAAATCTTATTATAACCCCGGCACTTGTGAAATATAATCGGCATAGTAGCAACTCCTGATCAACAACCAAGTACTTATCTCTTTTGCTCGAGGACGCCAAAAAGGGTAAGCTTGGGGGAGTTTGTTGACGGTCACTAACGACACATTTTAATGTCAACATCCTACCATAAAGGGGGTAACACCATACATTATCATACTCATATACATTTATAACTCATATATTTCCACTTGTAGTGTCCAAATTATTATTGTGCAGATTTGTATAAGAAACAAGTGGAAAATGTACCAAAAGGCGCCTCCCTGGAAAGCGCATTCCTGAAGAATATCAAGCCCAAGGGAGAAATGGACCAAACACGCAGAACTGGGCCGAGCAAACACCGCCATACAACTTTTCAGGCCCAAAGACACCAGCCTGCCAGAGCCCAGCCCGAACGGGGCCCAGCAGGGTGCGCGCGCACCACCTGGTGCGGCCGCACCCCTGCTGAGGCGGCTCGGGCCCAGCTTCGGGGAGGCGGTTCGTTACCTTCCAAAACTGGCGTTGCCGACGTTAGTTGGTTGGTTTGGTCTGATTAGGAAGGTGTTCTAGGGTCGGTTTGGCTCTTTCCATGTGGGGATGGACATTTTCCAATGAGCCCCCTCTCCTCTACCTATAAAAAGGAGGCCATCTCCCACCATTGTAACACACACCATTTGGAGCCTCCTCACTTTCTACTCCTCTTCTCCTCTTCTCTCTACTCCTCCACTTCTCTAGTTCTTTTAGTCTTTAGTAGTATTTGGAGCAAGGCTAAGCTTCATTGGAGAGCTTGTACTTGGGAGAAGGAATATTCGGTATGAATACATTTATGGTTTATCCTCAAGTCTTGATCTCGTATGCTTGTGCAATAGAGCTAGAGTATTTACATGTTATATTCTTGACATGTTGTTCTCGACACAATCATGATAGAAGAACTAGACTATAGTTCCTATGTCGTGGTTAGTCGTATAGAACTTAGGGCCTAACCATTCATGCCATGTATTTGAGTAGAGTAAGAGTTGTGCTGAGGTGGCGGTTCGTTGTGTCCTTCCGGGCTTGCTCGTGTCCTATTCCGTCCATCCGTAGGGTGGGGGGCCATGGGGGACATGAGTAGTGTCTTAGTATGCGGGGCGTGGTGTCCGGATGCCAGGTATCCTTCGAATATGAGTGCATGCCACGGTTGAGGGGGTAGGCGGCTTGGTCGTGACAAGCCTTGACCGTCCCTTGAAATCCCCCCACGTTCATGTGTGGTGTAGGAGTTCGTAAATGCTTCTATTGGGCCGTATGGCTCCGGGAGTCTCCCCGTCCATCTCACTCTCAGCCTAAAACTCTAGTCATCTATGTTTGCATGATTATTAACTTGTTCTTTGCACAGCTACTTTAGAATGCCTGCTTCATTTAGGAATATTCTTTATTTTCCTTTTTATCCTTGAGGTTGGCCCAAGTGTGTGTCACACTATCTTAAACTATCATGACTTACCCCCTCGTATTGAGTATTGGTCAACTGCATAGACATGTCGCCTTGTTCATGCCCCCCGCTAGAGTCCTACACCATGCCTTCCTTTGGGAAAATATAAACAACGATACCCCCTGAATATCTCCCTGTGAAATGCTACAACGGTATTTCCGGCGCTTGCGGACTTGTTCTGTAAATGCTACAGAATGCCACCCGACATCCCGTGGCGATGGTAGCCGGAATGTAACAATTCCGGTGAAGTCGTTGTGGGGAGTCAACCCGTGGTTCCCGGTGCTTTGCCTTTTTGGCACTTGCGCTTAGGAAACGCAAGAAGCATTTCTGGCGCCGTTGCCGGAAGGCATTGGTTATAAAGATTCTAGAAAGACATGTTCATCATGATGTGCATGTCTAAGTAGCCATTACTTATGCAGGCTAATCTTTCATGTTTTCTCCCCGTTGTGGATGAAGACAGGGATAGTGTTCGATTGGTTTGTCCCTATTGAACAACTACATCGCATCCGAGGCACTCCTAAGGAAGAACCCAACTCTAAACTGTGTTTATATGGACTAAGTAGCCATTACTTATGCAGGCTAATCTTTCATGTTTTCGGCAGCACCTCCCCGTTGTTCTCCTGATACACACTCTCCCCGCCAGGGGTGTATTGGGAGAACAAATGGGAGGTGTCGTCGAAATTCCGGCTCCTGACGGACCCGAGCATGGATGCTAACCTTGTCTCACGCATCCTCGGTGGGATTAGGACCTATCCCTCACCTATTAGATGGTAGGAACGCCATGTAGATGCTATTGCTGGTTATATGGCTCGCTGACATGGGCGTATGATAGAGGATGGATAACCGTGAGTGGATGTACACGGGCCGCGCAAGTAAGAGCCTTGAATGGGTTAGGGGGCCGATGCTTTCCTAGAGCATGCATTTGGCCCAGGCGGCAGTTTGAGGCCAGTGCAGCGGCCCGGCGAGGCCCATCGGCGGGAGTTGGAGGCATACCAAAGAATACTTGGCGTCACCGCAGGGGCGTGGCGGGCTACTTCTGTGGCCTCCAAATCCTGGGTGTGACCCTGCCTCCGTTGCCTAGCTCGCTGTTCGCTCCACCCCCGTTTCCCGTTCCTCCTCATGTGGGGACTTCGGTGAGTATATGTTGTTGTTTATTTATTTGGCCTGTACGGCTCACCTACAGGTACTAATGAGATCGCCTCTCCTTTGTGCAGCCACAATCGGCGGGTTCGAACCCGACTCCTCCAGGTGGCCCTTCTCCACCCCATCCAGCCTATCCGGTCGGCCCGACTCCACAGTACACGTGGCCAGGTGGCGTTCCTCCTCCGGGCACGCAGCAGCCACACTACGGGCTTCCACACGTCCCTCCTACACACCACGGGTGGACGTACCAATCGGCGCCGCAGCATGGGTGGTATCCGGGGCAAGGTGAGGGCCCCTCACACTCTTCGCAACAGGGAGGCCACGGGTCGGGGTAGTGAAGTTGAGTTGGTGGTGATGGATTTATTTTGGATGTTGGACATGTTGCACTGTGATGGATCTAGTTTCGATGTTGGACATGTTACATTTCGTTTGGATGTTGGACATGTTGAATTTCGTTTGGATGTTGGACTATACGTGTGAATTTGTGATATATATGGATTATATCTGTGAATTTGTGATATATGTGCAATATATATGTGAATTGGTGATATATGTGGTTTATGTGTATATATGAATGCTTATGGGTATATGTATGTGTTGATTTGCAACAACAATCAACAGACATAGCAAAAAAAATCAGCTTTGCCGAGTGCCAAAGACGGCAAAAGTCGGGCATCCTCGCAAAGAACTTGGCGGGTTTGCCGAGTGCATGGACGGCACTCGGCAAAATGACCATAACTTTGCCGAGTGCCATTAGTATTGCACTCGGCAAAGTTTATTTTTTTTTGGTAAAATTAATATTTTGCCGAAGTTCTAACATTTGGCACTCGGCAAAGGTTTTAAAATATTCAAATCTTTGCCGAGTGCCCAACGTTTGGGACTCGGCAAAGAGGCGTCATATGTAACGTTGGGCGTTATAGTCGCCGAAGCACCGACATGGCACTTTCGGCGACGCCTTTGCCAAGTGCTGACATTTGGCACTCGGCAAAGAATGGTTTGCCGAGTCATTCTTTGCCGAGTGCGCCGCCGAGTTTGGCACTCGGCAAAGGCTTCGCCGAAAGGCGCACAAGCCTTTGCCAAGTGCGCGCTCCGCGACGGCAAAGCAGGCGATTCCTGTAGTGTAAGGCTGACCCTTGCAATAATGTAACCCCTTTTTTGAAACGGATTAAACGGCCGCCTAAACGCTTTAGACGGTAAAACGACAGGGTACCGTGCAGTTTTAGGTGCGGGCGGGCTATTAAACGGGATTCCCGTTTAGACGGTCGTACACGGGCGAAACGTTGAAAACGGCCTACACGGGACAGCGGGGAATGTTTCTACACGCCAAACGGCCGTTTTGCATGGCGTTTAGGTGATGGCGCCTCAGGCGGAGCAAAGAGGCGGAAAATTGATAAGGCGGGAGCAGCAGGGGAAGGGGATGGAGGAGCGGGAGATTTGGCGGGCAGCTTGGAGGGATTTGGGCGGCAGTATAAGTAGTGGAGGCTAGGGTTAAGAGGAAATTTCGCCATTTGCTTCCAGCCAGACGCACGCCGCCAGCCAGCTCGCGACCGCCGGCTTGACCTGCAGCCACGCGCCGGGCGACAAGTCCCAGCCCCGCTACGCCCGCGCGCGTCGCAGCGTGGTCCTCCGCGCGCGTCACGGCGTGGTCCTCTCCGCCGGGGGTCGCGTCGTGGTCCTCCGCCGACCTGCAACGCGAAGGCGAGGTGTCGCCGCCGTCCGTGCAAGCGCACGACCCAGCTCCTTCGTTCGTCCCCAGCTGGGTGTGCGCGACCCGGCTCCCGTGGCGCTTCCAGCTTCCCGTGCGCGCATGCAGCTCCCGTGCAGGTACTGCTCTGTTCCCTTCTTCTCATTCATGCAATGATTAGCTGCTGCAATTAGTCGATTTTGCTTCAATAAGCTATACGGATTAGCTACAGTAGCTAAACCGTTTATCCCGTCTAGACGCCGTCTAAACGGCGTTTAAACACTCTAAACGCTAAACGGTGGGTCACCGCCCATGTACCGTCTAGCGTTTAGGAAAACAGGGAATGTAACTAGAACATTTTGTGAGTTGAGAGTGTGCTCAAACTTGTAAACTTTGTGTTGCTCTTGTAGTCTTACATTTTTCATGGTTTGCTTGTATTTGACAATCGTGGCACCAGAGGAGCATGCATGCAAGGGCGATGCATTTAGTGCAACATATTTGATCGGATACTACAACTCTCATTTAATATTGATATTGAATTCATTATTTCTCCAACGAACATGACTTTCTTCTCACTTGCTTTTGCTTTTGCGTGACAAGTAGAGTAGACTGAGGATTGTGGCAATCAACAACGGACAAAGTGAAATAAAAATAATCAGACAACCACATACTGTGCATTTACTACAACATATATATTTGCTCAACTTCACATGATCCAATGCTACAACTCATTTAATGTTCATATATTTAACTCTTGATAAGCATAGACATTGGTGATGAATTTTTCACCGCTTCTACACCATGCATTGATCAGACACCAAGAGGTCGATATTGTTAACAGAATAGTTAGTTGGGCCATGCGCCCGCCTGAGATAGGAATATCTCTTGTCTTGTAAATCAAGTAGATCATAGATTGTAGAGCAAGTAGATTGATGTGAATCTGATCTTGTAATCTTGACCCTTGTACAAGCCACGCCATGGGCATTTCATGGCTATATAACACGGAACTGAGTCAGCCAGGAAAGGCAACTCGTTAACCCCATTCTTCTTTACAGATATGGGCATCCAGACATTTCATTAAACACTTCGTTGCCGCATCTATTGTGGCAGTATGGGCTGCTGCCGGCTGCAACGCTGGCCAGTGTTTCTCCTGAATAATGTTGTGTGTTGGTGATACTTGGAGCAGTGGTGATATCGAGCTTGTCATGGTGGCACGGACAAGGGCCAAACCAGGCGTTTGGACAATGCCATTCCACACAAACTTGGTAGTGTCTTGATCATCTCCTATGGCAACAAAGTCAATACAAGAAAAAGACTTTGCACCGACAAAACATGTATATGTCATATCCCCACAACATCGTATCCTAATGCCTCACGGGCCCATGTGTATGTATTTTCCTATGTCCCATGAGCAAATGAAAGATCCTGAGAGACTAGGTAGAGTAGCTAATTAATTGCCTAAGTGAGAAGGGTGAGCCTTGCGACAAGGTAGCTAGAACATTTTGTGGCCCGAGAGCCCTTGTAGGTGTGCATTTTTCATGGGAGCTCGATCGCTCCATGACACCATATATATATGCATGGGTGACATCTACTGAAATAAATAGTTAACCAAACATATTTGCACAACTTTGTTGTACATGATTCGGCGCTATAATTAACTCTGTTGAAACTCATATTGAATTCTTCATTTGATCTAATGTGAATTTCTTTAATTTTTGCTTCCTATTGAGAAGTAGAGTGGACCAATAAGGAAAGACAGTGGCGATTACCAACGAACACATGATCCATGCGAACGATAGGGCCTGAAACCCTAATCACAATGTCATGTGGCACCTTATCACAATCTCTGCTGACTGCTAATCATAACACTTATTTTTCAATAGGGAAGAAATTAGTTCCAGCCTCCATATAGCATCCATAGATGGTACACAACTGAGCTAACATAACTCTTAATTGACCCTTCTCCCAATCACAATCCCAAGCGCAACCCATGTCTTGCTTTGAGGCATGTCAAAATAAACATAACCGGCTGGACTTCTTAAAAATTAGGTAAATTTTGAAGTGTTTGGGACCATCAATATTTTATTACAAACAAGAGATGTGATCTCTTCACGTCCAGCAGAATTTAGTGTTGGTCGGTTCCACTACATGCGGGCCTCAACGAATAATCACGCATGAACTACATCTCTTCGCCACACTCTTAGTTTTTTCACGATTTGCTGATGCCGTCGAATGAATGGTGGGCGTGTGCCAGTGTTCCACGATTTGCTCTTTATAACAAATCCGTCTACCCATGGCTAGCTAGCATCGGTACAATCGCCAAGCGCCATTATCAGACATCTGAACAGATGGGGATGCAGCAGATCGGCGATGCTCCAGGTGTGTACATAGATGAAGTGATGCACAAGGAAGAGTGCATTGTTCATCAGCTAGCATCATCTCCAGATGCCCCAGCCCCACACTCTCCAAGAGCTTGGAGAGGCTCGGTTACCTAACTAACAATTAGCTATAAGAGTTTGGAACAGAAGCTTAGTAGCTTGTTGAGTAGATCCAAACAAAACCTTAGTCTAACACTATGAAAGAGAATGTTGGATTCAAGGATCACAAATCACACACACAAACTGGCTAATCCTAACCGGATCAATCTAATGTAAAAGTACTGTAGCAAATCTGAAAACAGACGCAAGAACTGAGAACTATCAATTGACGATGACAGAGCTCTTTTTCTCAGATTTGGATGGACAGTACATGTCGATTACAAGTGGTCTAAGCAGTTCCAAATGACACACTCACAAGCTACTTATACCAGCAGCTTTTACATTCACAACCCTAAATTAAAGCAACGCCTAAACAAAGGCCTAAACACACACATAAACGATAACTGTAGTGACTGAATCATCGTGGGCACGGCCACCTCCTGTCAACTGACACTAGTTCGGGTTCCCGCTCATCCACAACTCCTTCCACGTCACTACTTGAACATATGTGATCAGTGTCCTCTGAGTTAACTCCAACAGAGAACACCAATTCATTCACCCTCATTATGTTGCGGAGGAGTTTCTTCGAATGTTCACACAGTTTAGAGTTTGGAGAATTGCTCAATAGCTCTAGTAATCTCGTATAATCTCCTGATGCCTCACAATCTCAGGCCTACATGTATCATCTCTGTCTCCCCACTCCCGTTGTGTAAGTGTAACCGTGCTGGTGGATCAGAACACACGACTTTTGAGTAGCCAAGTGATAATAAGCCTCTTGACCTCTTGGGAGTTGGGAGCTGCAAGCTTTGTAGTGTTTCTCTTATAGACGACTACGTTGGGCTATTTAATTTCTATGCCAGAGGCACAACATCATCGGGCGCTGCAGCGCATTATATTTAACTATCGTATCATGTTATTATTGTGTCCATCAATGCTTGATTAATGGCTAGCACATGCATATATCAGAGCTACAGTATGTATAATTAATTAGATACTGATCAAAATCAATGTATCTAGAAAAGCCAAAGTGAACTGCAATTTGGAACGGAGGGAGTAAGACATAAAACATGTATATTGATTATATTTAATTGTCGTAGACGTATCATGAAGGTTGTTACATAAAGCATGGTAAGGGATGCATGCTTGTTTGTGAAACGACTGTTAGTAGAGCATAACGTTGACTAAGAAGAAGAGTACAATATAAAGAGTAAAGTCCAATATCAATCCTTAAACTTATATGGACGTACGTGTCATTGCAGTCCTTCAACTCTCAAAATGCTTATCTAATTAAGTATCTCTATGAATGGTTCAAATCTCATTACATATCCATATCCTATATACCCGTTACTCTAATCATTTGTACACTATCATATTGTTCGCTTCATGCAGAGAAACAAGATACCACGAAACCAAAAGGACTTTTTAAGTCCTAGTGCTAGTTCTTTTCACCTAATTAACATGTACGTGTACATAACACACATCAGCAGACTCATTTGCTTTCTACGGTGGAATGAGGAAACGACATTGTGTAAAACAAGTTAAACATGAACGAACAGAGATAGAGTGGCAGAACTGGGTGGGGAAAAAAAAAGAATATTTGCCCATATGGGATTTCAATTCATGGTACGAAAAGTGAGCCTTCAGATTTTTACTGCTAAAATAAATTTAACTATCTCCATACAAAAAGCTCGCTCAGTTGATTCTTTTGGGAATCAGAAAACCTTCTGCATGGAATCATTCGAAACATCTATGGAGTTATAAGGAGATTTTACGGGGACATAGGGGCTTAAATGGTCATCTGCCAACTATAAATATAAATATTCTTCACCGAACGATGATGTGCAGAGACCATCATTGTTTAATAAATGACAAGCTTATTAATCAATGGCGGAAAAATCATCCACTTTATAAATCAAAATAGAGGGAATAATCGTTTGTGAGTCTATGTGCAAATAAACACAATTACAGGTGCAAATTTTCATATTAGACATAAGCATAATTACAGGTGTAGCTAATAAACACAATGTAGTCTTTCGAGCATTGCTGTCTGCCTGGATTTCACGCGGACACAGAGCGCGACCAAAGAGCAAATATTGTTGTCTGCTTGGATTTCACAGGAACAGAGCGCGCTTGGAGTGGAGTGGGAGGGGCATGACAGGACCGGTCAATCTGACTGCTCGGAGTGGTTCTCGTGTTTACATGTCCTGGTCTTTCAAGAAGTTCTGCCTCTGCACCTTGTGCCCTCAACATCTCCTATAATCTCGTATGATCTCCCGATGCCTCGCAATCGCAGGCCTATGTATATCATCTCTATCTCCGGCCCGTTGTGTAAGCATAACCCTGCAGGTGATTGGAAGCATACAACTTCTAAGGAACTACCCCTATTTGCGACTCTAGGGAGCTTTAACTTCGTAGTATATATTGCTCTTATAGACGACTATTAGCCTTGCTCTGCACCAGAAGCCGACACATGATCTGGTGCTAATTCAATTTTCATATCAGATTTTTATTTGGTCATGAATGCTGAGTAGCACATCTATATGTGGTGCTATGCTCATTTATATTTTTCATTACAGTTTTTTTTATCCGATCTTTGAATGCTGAGTACTGATTCACATACAATTCAGTCATGAAATTTGTTATGTAAAAAGCCAAGTGTACGTGTGCACAACACATGAGCCTCATTTGCTTCTACCGTCGAATGAGAAAAAGGTAAACATTGTGTAAAAAAATTTAAACATGAACGAACAGAGAGGTAGACTGATAGAACTAGGTGGGGCAAAAAGGAATATTCTGCCCACATGGGATTTTAATTCATGGTACAAAAGGTTGAGCCTTAAGATTTTTATTACTAAATAAAATAAATTCAAATATAGGTACAAAAAAAACTCGCTCAGGTTGATTCTTGTGGCAATAGGAAAACCTTCCACCTGGAATCATTCGAAACCTCTATAAAGATACGAGGAGATTTCACAGGAAACAGGGGTTTAAACACTAATTTGCCAACTATAAAACATTAATTCTCCACCAAACAATGATGTGCAGAGATCATCACTGTTTAATTATTGATGAGCTTATTAATCCGAGGCAGACAAATCATCCACTTTATAAATTAGATCAAAATAAGAGCGAATAATCCTTTGTGTTGTCTGTGTGCAAATTATCATATCATAAAAACTTGATCTCCTCATGAAAGTATGGCCATCACCTTTTAGAGTTGAAGCATTGCTCAAAACTGGTAATGTATTTCTGCAGCTAGCTATTGTTCTCAAAAAAACATTTCAACAGCCTGTCTCTTTTGTTTTCCATTTTTTTCTGTGCTAGCAATCTCACCATTCTCACTAGTCATATTTCTCTTGGAGTCTTGCTTTCTATCTTGTTTTCCAATTTAGCTAGGTTCTTGTATTTAAAACTCTACTTTTTTTGGATGGTCTTTTTATTTTACATAATGGCTGAATATCAAAGTGTAGAATCTAATTTTACCAAGTCTCTTGGAGTTACTCTTAGATGATTTTCTATGACAAACACAGTTGGTAGCTTGTTGAGTAGAAATAAACAGGATCTTAATCTAACACTATGAAAGAGAACACCAATTCATTCGCTGTCACAGCCCATGGAATGGGCCAAGGAGGCCCGCACGTGCGCAAGGCCAGCAGCCCTAGGGCGCGCCGCCGGCCGCCGTCGTCCTCAACTTCGCCATCAAGCAATAGATATTTAGGGAATAAAATAGAAATAGAATAGAAAATAAATTAGATTTACTTCATGTGCAAGTCTTCCCCTGAACTATAAATACAAGGGAGCTGTAATCATTTAAAATCAATCAGAAAAATTAAAGGGGTAACACCCAACAGCTCCGATCTTCAATCTCTCTTTGCTCCCAAACCCCAGCCACCACCCCTGCACCACGCCACCACCAGCGGCCACAAGACGCGACGCTGCTACATCCGGCCGTGCGCCGCCGCCCGTCCTTCGCCTTTGCCACAGATCATCGCCTCGCGTGCGCCGTCACAGCTGTCGAAGTTCGTCCAGACTGTGACATTCGCCCTCATTATGTTGCAGAGGAGTTTGTTTGGATTGTTCTCACAGGTTAGAGTTTGGAGAATTGCTCAACAGCTCTAGTAATCTCCTATAATCTCCCGATGCCTCGCAATCCACTACCATAATGGTGGACTTCTCCTAGTGTTTTTAGTTAGTAATAAAACACTAACACTAGTCAAGGCACAAGGGAATATTACTAGGAGACATTTAGTAGGGAAAGTTTATACTAAAATTTGACTAACAAAACACTAGGAGAAGCCCACCTCACTAGGAGAAATTTGAAATTTTGGTTGTGATCCCAGGCCTACATGTATCATCTCAACCTCCCACTCCCATTGTGTAAGTGTAGCCCGTGCTGGTGGATCAGAGAATATGAGACTTCTTGAGTAGCCAAGTGATAATATAAGCCTCTTGGCTTGGGAGTTGGGAGCTGCAAGCTTTGTAGTGTTTCTTTTATAGACGACTGCGTTGGGCTATTTAACTTCTATGCCAGAGGCACACCATCATCGGGTGCTACAGATCATTATATTTAACTATCGTATCGGATTTTTTATTGTGTCCATCAATGCTGATTAATGGCTAGCACATGTACTACTGCATGTATAATTAATTTAGATACTGATTAATGGTCATGAAGCTTGTTACATAAAGCTAAGTAAGAGATGCTTGTTTGTGGAACGACGTACTGTTAGTAGAACATAACGTTGACTAAGAAAGAAAGTACAATATATCAAGAGTAAAGCCCAATATCAGTCCTTAAAAATAATTATCTAAGTATTTATAAATGGTTCAAATCTCATTACATATCCTGCAAGCTTGTGACTCTACTCGATCGAGCACTATCATTATTCTTCGCTTCATAGAGGGAAACAAGATACCACGAAACCAAATATGACTTTTAAGTACTAGTGCTATTACTTTTTCGCTTAATTAACATGTACGTGTGCATAACACATCAGCCTCATTTGCTTACTACGGTGGAATGAGAAAAGCTAAATATTGTGTAAAAAAAAAAAGTTAAACACGAACGGTGATTTGCAGTGGCATTAGTTCTTCGGCAGGACTGCTGTAGCTCTCGACGACAGTGTGTGGTCAAAGAGCAAAAACAGAGAAATGAAAACGAAGGGGTGAAAAGCGAGGGGCACGACAGGAGCTCGACTGTGTCTACATGTACTCGACCTCACCCACCAAGAAGTCCCGCCAGTGCACACTGTGCCCTCAACATCCCCTATAATCTCGTATAATCTCCCGATGCCTCGCAATCATAGGCCTCCACATATCATCTCTATCTCCCGTTGTGTAAGTATAAATAACCATGCAGGTGACTGGAAGCATACAACTTAGGAGCTAACCCTATTGCAACTCTTAGGAGTAGGGGAGCTTAAACTTCGTAGTATTGCTCTTATAGACGACTATTAACCTTGCTCTTCACCATAGGCACATGATCTAGTGCTACACTCATTCAATTTTTCATATCAGATTTTTATTTGGTCATGAATGCTGAGTACTGAATCGCACATCTATATGTGGTGCTACGCTCATTTATTTTTTTTCATGACAGATTTCTTATTCGATCTATGAATGTTGAGTACTGATTCACATACAATTCAGTCATGAAATTTGTTATGTAAAGCCAATCAGCCTCATTTGCTTCTACCGTGGAATGAGGAAAAGGTAAACATTGTATAAAAAATTTAAACATGAATGAACAGAGAGATAGACTGAGTATCATTCAGATTTTTATTCCTAAAATAAATTTAACTATCGGTACAAAAAGCTTACTCAGGTTGATTCTTTTGGAAATCAGAAAACCTTCCGTCGGGACTCGGGAATCATTCGAAATATCTATAAAAGTTATAAGGAGATGGACACAAGGGGGCTTAACAGTCATTTAATTTGGCAACTATAAAATGACAAGCTTATTGATCCAAGGACAAATCATCCACTTTATAAATCAAAATCGACGGGATAATCCTTTGTGATTAGTCTATGTGCAAATTATCATATTAGACATTATCATAATTAAAGGAGTAGCTAATAAACATGATGTAATCCTTTGTGCTCGGGGATGCAGCTTTTCAGCTTGTAATCTTCTGCAGGACTGCTGTAGCTCAAGAAGACAGACCGCGGTCAAAGAGCAGATATAGAGAAATGAAATCCAAGGGATGAAGAGCGAGGGGCATGACAGGACAGCTCAAACCGGGATAGTTCGAGTTTACTTCTCTTACAAGATGATGAATGAATCGCTCACTCTCTACTCGCTTCCTTTTCTAGCTGGCGGCGCTACTCCCCTTGCTGGACCTCACACAATGGATGCAAGCCCATTCCGGGCCATGAAACTTCACATTCTTGCGCTGGGCTCTAGTCTTCTTCTCCTGGCCTTGACACTGACCCCAAGAAGTACAGCCTGTGCAACGTGTGCTCCCAACATGACACACAATGTGCTCCCAACATGACACACAATCTCGTATAATCTCCCGATGCCTCGCAATCCTAGGCCTACGTGTATCATCTCTATCTCCCTGTTTTGTAAGTATAATCATGCAGGTGATTGGAAGCATACGTACAACTTCTGAGGAGCTAACCCCTATTGCGACTCTTAGGAGTAGGGAGCTTCAACTTCGTAGTATTGCTCTCTTATAGACGACTATGAACCTTGCCCAGCACCAGAGGCACACGATCATATCAGATTTTTATTTAGTCATGAATGATCATTTATTTTTTTCATGACAGATTTTTTATTGGGTCTATGAATGCTGGAGTACTTGGTTGCACATGTATAAATCGAGCACTACTGCATGTGTTACTTATTCACATACAAATAGCCATGAAATTGTTTACGTAAACCAAAGTGTGTGTGTGTGTATAACTTTTTTAACGCAATGGTAGAAGCTTTGCCTTTCAATTAAGAGGAGAATTATAGAGGTTTATGTACAGGTGGAGAGGGCACAGAGAACAAATAGCGAAAATACAGATTTCTTAGCTGATTACCCCTCTTTCATTGATCGATATCCTCCTTTTATCTTAAAGCCACTTGCATTGCCGCCTCATGCCCATTTCTGAAGATTCGTTTATTCCCCTCCTTCCATAGGATCCATAGAGTGAAGATCACCATATGTGTATGCGTGCATTACACATCAGCCTCATTTGGTTCTACCGTCGAATTTGGAAAAGGTAAACATTGTGTAAAAAGAAATAAACATGATTGAACAGAGAGATCAATAGGCTGAAAGAACTAGGTGGGGGGCAAAAAGGAATAATGGGCCCACATGGAATTCTAATTCATGGTACAAAAAAGCTGAGCCTTAAGATTTTTATTACTAAATAAAATAAATTCAAATATAGGTACAAAAAGACGCTCAGGTTGATTCTTGTGGCAATAGGAAAAAATTAACCTTCCACCTGGAATGACTCGAAACCTCTTTAAAGTTATGAGGAGATTTCAGAGGAAACAGGGGGCTTAAACAGTCATTTGACAACTATAAAACATTCTCCACCAAACAATGATGTGCAGAGACCAGCACTGTTTAATCGTTGACAAACTAGAAAAGATCGCGGCGTTGCCGCTTATGACCAGTAGGACCGTGATATTTTGCACTGCAAATAATTATTTGTTGTGAAATGGATTCAAGAACTAAGCATAGTCGAAGTAACAACATAATAAGTGGGCATAGAGTGAAACGATGAAGCATGTGAAGTGAAGAAGCTGATATGTGTTTCCTGGGACTAGGATGTGATAAATAAAATTTCAGGCATATCTTGCAAAATGATGAAGCTGTCATTTTGTTCCATGTTGGCACCCTGCAGTAACAGTGTCAATAAATAAGGAATGATGGTCGAGGAGTCAATTCAGTGCAACAGCAGCTAACCAATGTATGATGTATGATAGCATGTATATATTATAAGGCCGGAGAAACTGGAATCACAATTGTTGAGTGTATTATAAGGCCAGAGGAAAGCAAAGAACAAAATATGTATCACTTAAAAATCATTTAGTGGCATAACATCACCATATCTGTTGAACCCTTGTATTTTATTCATTCAATGTCGTCCGTACATCAATCAGCATTGTACCTCGTGTCTTGCAGTGCTATCTTTCTGCACTTGCAAAACCTCAAGGCAATACTCATGAGCACCAATTAACAATGAACAGCCATAATCAAACTTCTGAAAACTATATGCAGCAAGCTATTTTGTTCACTTTGTGGAGTACAAAGAGAACTACATGAATTTGAGAAACATTCTATTCCATGTTATTGAGTGGCAAATTCAGGGATTGCAACTTCTCTGTTCACTTTTAGGCCCTGGCTCAAGCGTGAAGCAAAGTGGAATTCAGAAGAATGTTTTCAGCACAAAATCAGCACAAGCTTTTGTTCTACTCTCGGAAATGCTTCACCAGAACAACACCATCAAAGCAGTTGTCTTCTCTGAATGTAGAATTGGACTTTAGTGGGACACTTGACATGTCCAATGTTGTAACTGTGGTATTCCATGCCAGAGCACAAGCAACCCGTTGCAGCCCTATCGAGTTAATGTTGCTGTAGATCCTCGTGCTCCCAGTCTCAGGCAGATGTTGGAGAGAAACCAGAGCCTAATTCAACTGGGAATATGCAATGATGCAAGTTTGAAGCCAAATGATGTTGCCAAAATCTTTACAACGCCTTCTGATAATTTACAATTTGGTTAGGGAGGAAGAAATGTTTACGTTCCAGAAAAGAACACGTTTCCAGCAGTAAGCAGCCCTCCGAACTGTAAACACGCCAATAATCGGAGAGTCCATGTAAATTAACCGGGAGGTAGAGTAAGTAACAACAAAAGTATTGAAGCGGACGACACTGGTACTCACAGCAGTGGGGTTCTTGGTGATGGGCGCCCCAAGCAGCACGGCGAGTGCTTGATGCGTTATACCACTGGCCTTGTGAAGTTCTCTCTTCGCACAACGCATGAGTTTCACTCTTCATGTATATTTGTTGGTTCGAGTAATAATCCATCAAACCACCCATGCATTAGTAGTTGTCAAGTTGCAGTGATCAAAGGCTAATGAAAATTTAGATCCTTGTCAACCATCGGAGAAAACTTTGAATAAACTCAAAAATCTCAGTCCTTCATATAATCCTATCTACCTGCTTAAGCAAAAACGTATTCATGTTTGTATTTCCTGGCCAGTTTCTTTTGCTGTCTGATTCCTTTTCTCCCTCGCCGCATTAAAAATGGAAGCTTGGTTCTATGTTGTCTCCGAGACCCAAGACTAACTCATGTGCTTGTTAGACGAGGCCCTATACAGATAAATTATACAACTAAGGAATGGTTCAGAGAATTAAAAACAAAAACTTCAAATTAACCTGACTGAACACATAGATGTTCTGGTTGCTATCGCACAAAGTGTGCTGGACTGCAGAGATGAAACTTTGGACTGCATATCAATCATACTAAATTTCTTTTTTTTAAAAGCAACATTACTGCCTTTGTGCAGCAAAGTTGTTATGTATCGGTAGCACCAGTACCAACAACTGAAAAATCTAACGAAAACTGTTATCTCATTTTACTGCAAGTCTGAAACTATGTGATAGTTCATTCTAGCGATCAACCTTCCTTTAATCCTCAATTATTCTTTTTTGCCATGATACAACAACATTATTCAGTTGTAGTTAATGTATTTATGTCAGTTTCTACATAATCAATCTGTACGGAAAATAAGCAACGTGAGTACATGGCTAAAGAAGAGTATAGATGGCTTGGCTTGTGGAATTATCACTAAATCGCAAAGCAATGCAACCTCAGCTCGCAGTCAGCCTTGGCTTTATTAAATGTAGGAAATCAAACCTAAACCATACGGTAACCCAAGTGTTAGTAATGCGGTAAGGAAAAGCATCAATTGATATACATTTGAAAAAAAGAATGCAATGAACCCAAGTAAATTGTGGCGACTTAACAAGATCGATGAACTTGTCTATGGAGCCACCGGATGTGAGCTCCCTACGCCACCACGCCGCTGGGCGTTAAGCCCCTCGCCGCCACGCCGCCCTTACGCGTGGAGCCCGCCCTAGCTGAGGTTGGGGGAAAGGTGTGAGGCCACCGGAGGAGGACGGGCGCCGGTAGCCACCACCCGGCGCCCGCTGCCGCTGCGGTGTGGTCAGCGACGACGACGGGCAGGGCCAACGCAGAGCCGGTGGTTTATGCGTCACCCGGCCGCCGCCGCCGCCGTCGCCTGCCAGCGTGAGAAGAGAGGGAGAAAAGGAGAGAGAGGAAGCGGAGGGGGAGGCGGAGCCACGGTGCCCTTCCACGATGGCACCGCATCAGGATTCAGGAGAGATGAAAGAGCGAGACGATTTTTTTGCCTGCACCAGCAACCTGTTATATATTTGCTTTGCTTCGATTTTGGCAACATTTGAGGGCTATTTTGCAAAACATCCTGAGAGAGTAGGCGGACTGCAGGTCGTATTTTTTGCGAGTTCAAGGGTTTTATTGCAAAAATTTTCATCAAATGTAACAGTGCATTTGAATTGATCAACAAGGGAGCTAACAGAAAGGAGATTGACTGGGAAGGATGGGACATGCAAAACAGATGATATGCAAAGAGATGGAGTACAATCTACAGACCCTACACCATGAATGGGTTGGGAGGTGCCATCAGCGGTTTGAATAGTCTCAGAATGGGCATGTGGAGTGTATGCTTTAAATAAACTAGATATGCACGTGACATGCTTGGAAGCACCAATCGATGACCCATTCTATGTTATGCCTATATGTGGATGCAAGTGCACGTGCTGAAGTACCTTTGCCCAAGTGGGCATAGTTGGCAAAGCTACCGAAGTGACTGGAGGTGGCAAACACAGAACCAGCTGAAGTGGATTTGGAGGTCTCATATGCTTTAATCTTCTACCATTGTTCCCACTGCTTTACTTGTTCCCCAGTCAAGACAAGAGAGGGAACATCCTCTGTCGAAGCGATCTTGACTTGAGAACCACTCTCTATGGTAGCAACATTAGCTAGAGAACCACCACGGCCTCCGCCCACGACCCCGGCCACGACCTCCTCCTCCACGACCAACACGTCCACCTCCTCGATCACCACGACCACCACCACGGCCTCCACGAGTTCCACTCCTACCACCATAGTTTCTAGGAAGAGGACAATTATAGCTTAAGTGTCCCGTCTCACCGCAATTGAAGCACCCCTTCTCTGCCCATTTGTAGTGTACGCCCGACTTTACTGAGGATTATTACCACTCATCATCCTTAGTCTGCTCTCCTCAATGACCATGGCTGACACCGCCTCCCTCTATGGTAGGCAAACTCTCCCAGTGACAAAAGGCAGCCCTCCCGCTCTCAAACTCGGGATCCGGTTCCTAAGAAAATGAGTCACTCTCCGATCCTCTATCCACTTCAACATCTTGGGCATCCCCGTGGATCTCTCATTCGAAGTGGAGCATAGTGGTCCAGCTCTCCCCACAAGCGCAACTCACTAGCATATTGCTCCACCGGTCGCCCTGCTTGTTTCACTTTGCATCAACCCCGTTTTGAATTTCCATCATCACCATCACATTCCCCTCGCTTGGAATACGTGTTACTTTCGAGTCTTCCATATTTGCGCTGCATTTTAGCATTCTCTCCACTACTTGGAAAAACAAACGGTGACATGGACCCCAATAACCACGCCACTATGGTAGAGTTTGTTGTATGCCAAACTCTCCACTCGGGGCTTAGCTTGTTAGTTGGCTCAACACAATCCTCCGATAGATAGTGCTCTACTCCCTTTCCTCCTAGGATCACCTCCACTCTTCTAGCCCAACTCAAATAATTTTTACTTCCCTCAAGCTTCACATCATTTGGCATGAGCTCTAATTTGAGTTCACGCGTCTCCCCTAGGGCCAATCAAACCCATCTCCAAAAGCCCTTGAATCATGGATTTCATTTCATCTTTCAACTCATTCTTGATAATTAGTGAATCACCTGCGCCACCACTACCACTGGAATGCTCACCTGCTGCCTTCTTTGCATCCTCTTCCTCTTTCTTCCTTGCTTCCTCCTCCGAACTCATCTTCTCTGCCCCTGGCAATCAAATCACCTCACCACACGCCACAAACAGCAAGAAGCAGCAACTTTTCCTCCCTAAAATTCACCATGGCACAGCTAATCACCAAACAACAACAAATCACACCTTCCCTGTCCCTCCTTTTCTCTTCAGCGGAAGCAAACAACCCACATCAATCTCACTTCAGCAGCAGCAAAAGAAAATTACCTCATCCTTTCCTCTTCTTTTTCCTTTTTTTTTATATGCATAGCAGCCCGCAGCAGCAATCCAGCAGCCACCAATCACACCAACAGGTAGCACCCAATCCTCCTTTTCTTCACTAGCAAAGCAGCAACACACAGTAGGCCCCTTCTTCTCTTCACGAGCAGCACACAAGCAGCCTCCTTCCTTCTCTCCCGAACAGCCTCAGCACACACGAGCACCTCACTCACCTCAGCAAGCACCTGCAGGTCCAAATCCAGTCACCGTACGGCTCGCTGCCTGCTGCACGCGCCCACAGGGCCTTGCACCCGCTCGTGCACCTCCACCGCGCTGCTGCACAGGTTGCCTGCACTCCGCGTCCGTACGCGCACAGGCCACCCATGCCCTTCCTCCGAACAGAGCCTCAGGGAGCCGCGTCGCACGAACGAAGCTGCGCAGGCCCTCCCTTCTCTCCGCCTGCTGCACCTCTCCACCACCGCTGCTCCACCAGGCGCTCACGCCGCTCCAACCTTTGTGCGCTCACAGCCGCGCGCCGCCGCCGCAATCGCCCAGCCTAACCCTAGCTCTGTATACCATGTCGAATTTTGGGGAAGGTTCTAGCTGGCTCTCTGTCCAGCCTCTATTCCTCTTTTCTTATCTTCATGTTCTTTTACATATGAACCCTTATACATTTCTCAATTTACATCAACAGATGTGTTCATCTAGAACACAGAGTGCAGTGAGCGGGAAAGGGAGAAAGTGTACGGACGTACCAGAACTGTTACGGCGTCGGTCTTGGAGTCGGGGACCTGCACATAACAGGCGCAACTGAATGCATTGCTAGTTCAGATACTAATTCACAGTCATGAAATTTGCCATGTAAGGCGAAGTAATGCTTGTTAGTGCTAGAACACAATGCTGACTCAGAAGAAAAATATAAACATCCAAACTGAAAGAAGCCCATTCCGAAAAGTATTCAGGAGGTAGTGCACACTCTTTGTTACTTGTGGAAATTTGGGGAAGGTTCTGGTTGGGAAATTTGTATGGGAAATTTGGACAAACACCTTCCTTACATGGCTAATTGGCTCATTAGGGTCAAAACTAAGTGAAGGGTCAAATATACATTGATTCTCTATTTTAAGAGTGATTTACATATGGATAAAAGAAGTTTTAGTGCTATTTTTAGAAAGTTATTGGGGTCGGCGGACCCCGACGCCAACACTGTAGATCCGCCCCTGCCCATTTGTGAGTGGTGCTAAAATGAATAACGAAGTTGGAAATGGCAGATACATATCACTCTAGAAGAGAAGGTGCGGTCAAAGAGCAAAAATTGAGAAATAAAAATGACGGGAGCAAAAAGAGAGTGACTGAAGAAAGAGTGCCATGATAGGACCGGTGCTCTCTCTGTTTTTTTTTAGGGAAACAGGAGGGGGAGCTCCCCCTACTGAGCTTTTATTTAAATTTAAAACAACAGCTGTCTTTACAAATAAATTCATGAATACACATAAGCTTTAGTCCATTGAGAAAACAAATGAAATTGACTAGTTTTTGCTCTAAGAATAATTTGAGCAAACTCCTTTCTTTAAAATAGGCCTGTACTGTTGAACAAAGGGCTGCACTTATCTGAAGAAACCAGCGTCCCAAAGGGACCATTAGGATGCTGAATTATCAAATTCAAAGTTGCCCAACAAGAAATTGAGAAAGGGCAGTCCAGGAAAAGATTAATCAGAATTTCTTCAGCAGCACAATTGCAGAGGACACAATTATAATCAGGCAAATCCATATGCTTCCTTCTCAAAAGCTCCAGCCCTGAACCTCATCTGTAGTTTCATATAATCTCCCGATTCATCCCAATTCTCTATGTTCTATTGTTTAACCATGCAGGTGGACCGGAGCTGCAAGCTTTCTAGTATTGTTCTTATAAGTGAGAACCCTCTGTGATTCTTGGGAGTAGGGAGCTGCAAGCTTTCTAGTATTGTTCTTATAGACGACTGACTATGTGGTGGCCATTTAACCTTGCCTGTGCCAGAGGCATGCATTAGTAATTCAGATACTCAGTCATGAAATTTTGGTGTTCATTCATAATCAATAACTAGAGGGGCAGAGTAATTCATAACAAGATAGTGTCAGCATCTCTGAAACTGAAGAATGCATGCCTATTGAAACATTATGCATTATCTATTGAAGGTGTTTTATTTTTCACGCACTCTGAATAATATCTATGGATCCTAATGTATGGGCATATCCTTCAAACTCGTTACTCTACTCGATCGTTCATTGCCATTATTCTTCGCTTCATGAAGAGAAACAAGATAGCATGAAACCAAAAGGACTTTTAAGTCCTTGTTAGGGATGTAAGGCGGATTGTCCGCGAACCCACAAATAGTCATAATTTTTGCGAATTTACACCCATCTTGCACCAGTGTGACTAGTGCCATTGTTTTATCACTTAACTTGTACGTGTGCATAACAAATCAGACTCATTTGCTTCTACATAGTGAAATGAAGAAAAGGTAAACATTGTGTCAAAAAGTATAGAATGTGAACCAACATATATAAACTCATCACTCATGTGGCCATGTTGGATCAGATGGCACCTAAATAAAGAATGGTGACATGCAAAGTGGCACTAGTTTATCTGCAGGGTGGGCTGCTATGATTCTAGAAGACAGAGTGTGGTCAAAGAGAAAAACAGAGAAATGAAAACCAAGGGCGTGAGGAGAAAGTATATATGTGCACCGTGCCGTGCCGGCCGCCATCGTGCCGCGCGGTGCCATCATGCCGGCCGTGCCGTGCCGTGCCGTGGCCGTGCCGTGCCGGGTAGCGGCCTGTGCACGGCCGGCGTGCCGTTTTGGCGTGCCGAAGCTCCCACCATGGCCCGCTGCTGCTGCTTTCTTGCTTGCTGGACCGCCGCCGCTGCTGCTTGCTTGCTGGACCGCCGCCGCTGCTGCTGCTTGCCGGGCCGATTTACCGGGCCACGGGCGGGGCGGGCGGGCTCCGGGCTGCATGCCCATATATAGGAGAAAGTAACATGATAGGACCAGACCAGTCACGAAAAAACTGGTACTGGAGAGGAGCTGTATTATTCTCAAACCACTCATGAGTCATGCCTATGTGTACTACAAACTAAAACCTAGTGCAAACCGTGGTCTTCCATCATCAACCACCAAGTCTGCAGCGTCTTCTTGCCTCAACTAAGCAATCAGCTAGGCTGTGGAGTGCGTGTCTGCCTCCAGAGCATGGAGTGATTACGGATGTGTGGTGCACCAGCACCCTCCTCTCGATCTCGATGTAATGTATATATTGTACATCCTTCTTCTCAGCCTCCAAGGCAACCATATGTTACTTTACCATCAAGTTAATGCAATCATTCAGGTGGGGCTTAGACCCCTCCGGTGTTCCCTTCAAAAAAAACCTAGTGCAAGACCAAAGGAAAGTCGTGCCCACAACATCTCCCATAATCTTGTCTAATCTCCCGATGCCTCGCAATCGCAGGCCTATGCGTATCATCTCTATCTCCCATTGTCTAAGTGTAACCATGCAGGTGGGTCGGAGCATACAACTTCTAAGGAGCAGGGAGCTGCAAGCTTTATAGTGCTCTTGTTATAGACGACTATTAACCTCGCTCTGTGCCAGAAGCACATGTTCCTCTGAAGATGGTACATATGGCACTTCAGCATATTAACTATGTCCAGAGAGCTAATACAGACATAGAAGCAGATCCAAGCCCCCAACACAATGTAACATACCTTCTTCAGTTTCAGAGATGTTGACATCATCTGTTCTAGAAAAAAATCCAGAAACAAAGACTACTACAGATTAGAAACAAAGACTGCAGAAGCAAATATTTAGTATGCTGCAGTGAAGAGATGATATACTACGCAGACCAAAGGATAGCATGTAACTTTAAATTAGTGTTCATCTCTAGTTATGAATTATAGTTATAAATATCGAAATAAGACTGCCAGCATGCTAAATGGAAGCCAAGGTGATGGTTTTATTTAGGATACATTATGAATTATTAACTGAGGAAAATGATAGAAATTGTCAAATTACACTAGCAGTGCTGCCAGTATGTACGAATAGAGATGCTGAATCTTTTTATGTGTCCCAGTGTTTGGGCATACCCTGTAAACTCCCTACTTTACTCTTTGACTACATTATTGGAAATGCTCTCCAACAAGAAACCACCAAACCAAAAAGGACTTTTAAGCCTTATAATCTGTACACATAGCCTCCTCAAGAAACTCATGCCCTCGACATCTCCTATAATGTCTTATAATCTCCTGATGCCTCGCAATCGCAGGCACTCTTGAGTGGCTGAAGTGATTACCATTGTGACTCCCAGGACAAAGGAGCTGCAAGCTTTCTAGTATTGCTCTGTGCCAGATTGCCAGAGCCCAGAGGCACATGATCAGACACTATGCTCACTTAATATTCGTATCAGATTTTTGCATTCCGTCTAAGAATGCTAATTACTGACTAGCATCTGCACATAACAGGCGCTACTGAATGCATTGCTAGTTCAGATACTAATTCACAGTCATGAAATTTGCCATGTAAGGCGAAGTAATGCTTGTTAGTGCTAGAACACAATTCTGACTCAGAAGAAAAATATAAACATCCAAACTGAAAGACCCATAACATTCCGAGAAGTATTCTAGGAGATAGTGCACACTCTTTGTTACTCATTCAGGCTTATTTGCAAACTATTGCTTGCCCGCTTCGCAAAGGAATCGTACTTCCTCAATCATAATATCAGTATAAGCAGCTGGGTCATGTCATGACACTGGAGACAGGAGCTCTGTTGTCGTTGAACCACTAGTGCCTACGTGCACTGCAAATTAAGACCTTTTTTAAAAAATAAAAAAATAAGACCTTTTCATATGACACTGGAGCTCTGTTGCTCACTTTCATGCATGACACTGGAAACAGGAGCTCTGTGTTACCAACCAGCAGTGCCTATGTGTACTACAAATTAAGACATGGATCCCACAAGAGGTACTTCCTGGAAAGGGTGTGCCCTCAACATCTGCTATGATCTCGTATAATCTCCTGATGCCTCACAATCTCAAGCCTACGCGTAACATCTCTATCTCCCATTGTGTATGTGGAACCGTGCAGCTAGCTAGGAGCATACAACTTCAGAAGAGCTAACTCTTGTGATTCTTACCAGGGAGCTGCAAACTTTGTAGCATTGCTCTTATAGACGACTATTAACCTTGTTGTGCACTAGTCGCACGTGATCGGGCGCTATGGCTCATTTAATTTTGTGTCAGATTTCTTGTTCCGTTATGAATGCTGATTACTGAGTAGCACATGTGGCCATTTTCCATCATTTTTCTTGTACAATAAACCCTCGTTCTCTACTTAATTGAAAGGCACGGCAAAGCTCCTGCCATTCTTTCAAAAGAAGACATATATAGCAGCAACTACTACTGCATGCATTACTAATTCAGATAGTGATTAACATTCATGAAATTTGTTATGTAAAGCCAAGTAACCATTGCTTGTTTGTAGAACAACTGTCACAGTGCTGACTCAGAAGTAAAATATAGTACAAAAACCAAATCTGAAAAAAAAGCTCATAATATTCGGAAAGATATTCAGGAGACAGTGGACACTTTTTGTTATTTATTTAGTGCATTTTTGAAAACTCATGTTTGCCTGGTTCGCAAGAAGCTTAGATTCTCAGTCTCCATGGATAAGCATTCCATCAAGTCACCAGTTCAGACACCAGTATAAGCAGCAGGGCCAACCCCATCGCAAAAAAAACATGTCCCTGTTAGGTTGATCTCCACAGGCCCAGTCCAACGATGGGCCCACCTTGGTTCTCGCGTCTTGATTGGGGGCGCCAGCCCAAGATGCCTGGTTCGTTGGCGCATGCTTTGCCGCTATGTTTGGTTCATTGGTGGATGCTTTGCCACTGTGTCGCTGGCTCCTCTCGCAAAGTTGCTGATGGTTGCGGGCTTTGTTCGTGGGCGGATGCTTTGACGCCGCCGTTGCTGGGCTGGACCGGTCGGTCTTACGTGGCCATTGTTTTGCTGGCACATTGCGGATTTATCTTGTATCTAGCTCAGTCGCTGGGGTTGTTAGGTGGAGGGACCCCACCCCTCATTTTATTGCTTTTGTTGTGTGTTGAGGACTTCATTTGGTAATCCTAGGATTACCCTTGAATCCTTTTGTAACTTCGGTGCTCCGGCCTATCTTTTGGCCTTTCCTCTTAGAGCAAAACGGGTAATGACCCGATTTTTTTTAAAAAATGTTTATGGATCCTAATGTAAGGGCATATCCTCCAAACTCATTACTCTGCTCGATAGTTCACTACCATTATTCTTTTGCTTAATGGAGAGAAACAATATACCACACGAAAACTAGAAAGTACTTTTGAGTTCTACAATAGGCATGTAAGGCAGTTGTCCGTGAATCCCCAAATACTCTTAACTTTATTTTGCGAATTTGCATCCTACCACTAGTGCTATTGTTCTATCACTTAGCCTGTACATGTGCATACCACATCAGACTCATTTTCTTCTATAGTGAAATGAGGAAAAGGTAATAGAAGTGGATGGGAAAAAAGGACAGACTGGCCCACATAGGATTTCAATTCATGGTACAAAAAGTTGAGCATTCAGATTTGTATTGCTAAAATAAATTCTACTATTCTTACAAAAAACTCTCTTTTTTTTTTTTTTTTTTGAAAAATCCGAAAGGGGCCGGAGCCCCTACAGTAATTTATTTAAGAGCAGAAATAAAAGTCCAGACAGAGTTCAAAAGGCTCTCTCTGGTTGATCGTAGGAATCGGAAAACCTTCCACTTAGAAACATTCAAAACCACTGTAAAGTTATGTGGAGATTTCAGGGGACACAGGGCGCTTAAACAGACATTAGTTAACTACTAAATATTCTCCAGCAAACAATAATGTGAAGAGAGTATAAATATTCTCAAGCAAACAGTAATGTGAAGAGACTATAATTGTGTACAATCTTATTAATCCGAGGTACACCGATCATCCACTTTATTATAAATCAAAATAAGACGGAATAATCATCTGTGTTGTCTATATGCAAATTATCATATCAGACTTGGCAATAGCACAGAAGCTACTGAAAGTGATACTGATCAGGACAATAGCACACAAAAAGCTACTGAAACTGATACTGGAGAAGAAGCTATTGAAACTGAATATCAGGGCAGTAGCACAGAAGCTACTAAAACTGATACTGTGTAATCTCCTGATGTCTCGCATTCGCAAGCCTACACGTATCTTCTCTGTCTCCCATCGTGTAAGTGTAACCATGCAGCTAGCTCGGAGCATACAACTTCTGAGGAGCTAACCCTTGTGATGGGAGCTGCAAGCTTTGTAGCATTGCTCTTATAGACAACTATTAACCTTGCTCTGCGCTAGAGGCACGTGATCCGGGCGCTGTGGCTCATTTAATTTTCATATCAGATTTTTTATTCCGTTATGAATGCTGATTACTGAGTAGCACATGCAGCCGTTTTCCATCCTTTTGCTTGTACATAAACCATATATAGTGGGTGCTACTACCTTGCCAGCATTACTAATTCAGATATTGATTAACAGGCATGAAATTTCTTATGTAAAGCCAAGTGATAACTGCTTGTTTGTAGAACGACCATTAGTGGAACACAATGCTGACTCAAAAGAAAAATGGAGTATAGACACCAAATCTGAAAGAAGCGCATAATATTTGGAAAGATATTCAGGAGATAGTGTTATTCATTCACTGCATTATTTGCAAAATGATGTTTGCCTGGTTCGCAAGAGGAGCTCAGTTTCTTAGTCTCCATCGATAAGCATTCCGTCATGTCATGTGTTCAAGTTCAGACAACAGTATAAGCAGCAGGGCCAGCCTCATCGCCAAAAACAGTATGCACAGCTCACGAACTGTGGTTGTGATTGCGAATTTTCAGTTTCCTTTGTCTTCAAATTTACATGAGGGGACTAGTTTTGGCCCCCAAATTATCCATCCCTTCCTACACAAGACATCATGTTACTCTGAAGATCTTACATATGGCTCTTCTGCAAATTATCTATGCCCAGAGAGGTAATACTGACACAGAAGCAGATCCAAGCACCAGCGCAATGCCGCAATGTAACATGCCTTCTTCAGTTTCAAAGATGCTGACATCATCTTGTTATGGAAAAAAATCAAGAGAAACTAGATCGACTAGAGCCATATAAATTAGAAGGCATTTGGATTGCTATTGTCGTATCTAGTCATTTGGAACACTAGCGTTCCAAAAGAATTCCCAATGGAGTCTTCACTGAGAACAGTATGCACATGTAGCCGACTGTTGCCATCCTAAAACCAGCCTGAGAGAAATAGAAATAGTACACACACGTCAACGAAAAGTGCAAGTGCCTGTATAGTTGTGGGGTGCGCACCTGCCCCCTCTAACCTTTGCCACGTGGATGGCGGAGGAGGGGCGAGGGCTTTCCACAGAGCGAGAGAAAGAGTGACACCGATGACGCGGGACAAAAAGCGGATCCCAAGAAAGTATCTTTTCGATTGATAGGTCATAAAAGTTCTCACCCACCGTCCCCCTCATACGTCCTGTCGGTCCGTATTTATAGGCGTCCCTCTGGTTTGGTCATTACTGTAGTTACGTAACAGGACAACGCATGCTTGCCACTTACATCTCTAGGGCCCGCCAGTAAATCGGTACAAGCCCCTTCAGGGGTAGGAAAGTAAAAACATAAGACTCGACCCTCTAGGCCGACATTAGGGTTTCCCTCTTCCCGCGCCGCCCGGCGTGGCTTGAGGCCTTCCGAGGGACTGCAACTCCTCACGCTTGCGGGGACACCGTTCTTGGCCTTACCGCCCCGCGCGCCTGCGGGTGTCGCCCTTGTCCTTGCCGCCCCGCCCCCTGGGTGTCGCTCCTTTCCTTGCCGCCCCCGCGCTGCGGGTGTCGCCCTTGGTTTTGCCGCCCCCGCGCTGCGGTGTCGCCCTTGGCCTTGTCGCCCCCGCGCCTGCGGGGGTGTCGTCCTTTCCTTGCCGCCCCCCGCTCGCTGTGTCGCCCTTGTCCTTGCCGCCCCGCGCTGCGGGGGATCGCTGTCGGGCCCAGGAGCTACTTGGGGGTCCCCTTGGCGAGGGCCCCTCCCCAACAATAGTACAGATTAGAAACAAATACTGCTGAAGCAAACATTTAGTATGCTTCAGTAAAGAGATGATATACTATGAATATCAAAATACGACTGCCAGAATGCTAAATGGAAGCCAAGGTGATGGTTTTATTTGGTAGACATTTTGAACTGAGGAAAAGGATAGAAATTGCCAAATTACACTAGCACCGCTGCAGCACTGTACACGTTACTCTTGTACTTTTTTGTTTTTTTTTTTTTTGAAAAAGGGAGATATATTAAGCATCAGCCAGACATCCTCCCCTATTACAAACTGAACTTCAAAGAAAAAAGAAAATTACAATTGAGTCCTCAAGATCCAATCTCATCTTCCTCCTCGCTCTCGATCTCCAAATGTATCGACACCACCACGACGATCCATGTCCACCTTTGCTTCCGCCAAGAAACACCAAGCATTGGAAAAGCCGCATCATCCATCGCCCAGATCACCAAGCGAATCGATTCCGTTGAAAGAAAATCGGCCAGCCCCTTGGCAAAAGGAAAGAGGAAAAGAAAATCCGCCGCCGTCGGCCCGAGGACCAACGACCGGAAAAAACATCCACCGCCGCCAGGAAACCCAGCGACGAGGAAGAACCACAAACCCATGAGGATTACCGAAGAGCTCACATACCTGACACCAATTATTCGCCGGCACAGAAGCACACAGCATCCACCGGTACCCAGAAACTTTATTTGCCGTGCCGGTGACGACGCCACCGCCGGAACCCTAAACTCCATCAGACATGGAGAGGCACTGACCCTAAGAACTCAATCTAATAGGAAAAACTTATGGAAAAACAATGGATCCCCACTCTCTTCGGCCTCCGACCCAGATGCCGGAGGGGAAGGGAGGGGGACCAGCGGCGGCGGTGGTAGAGAACGGCGGCGGTGGCTGCCTAAGCCCTTCTCCGTACGTACGTACGAAGCGGTCGTTTGATAACTAGCTACCGTACTTTTTTGTATTTTTTTAGGTACTCTGAATCTTTTTATGTGTCCCAGTGTTTGGACATACCATGTAAACTCTCTACTTTGTACTCTTTCACTATCATTCTTGGAAATTCTCTCGAACAAGATACCATCAAACCAAAAAGGACTTTTAGGCCTTATAATGATATTTGCTTTGTCACTTCTGTGTGCATAAGACATCAGCCTATGTGTACACATAGCCCGACTCAACAAATTCGCACCCTCAACTCAACATCTCCTATAATCTCTTATAATCTCTTGATGCCTCGCAATCGCAGGCCTACGTGTATCTCTATCTCCCTTTGTGTGTGACTCCAAGGATTATGGAGCTGCAAGCTTTGTAGCATTGCTCTGTGCCATATTGCCAGTGACGCATGATTGGACACTACGCTCATTTAATTTTCGTATCAGATTTTGCATTCTGTCTATGAATGCTGATTACTGACTGGCACCTGCACATAACAGGCGCTACTGAATGCATTGCTACTTCAGATACTAATTCACAGTCATGAAACTTGCCATGTAAGGCGAAGTAATGCTTGTTAGTGCTAGAACACAATGCTGACTCAGAAGAAAAATATAAACATCCAAACTGAAAGAAGCCCATAACATTCCGAGAAGTATTCAGCTAGGAGATAGTGCACACTCTTTGTTACTCATTCAGGCTTATTTGCAAACTTTTGCTTGCCCGCTTCGCAAAGGAATCGTACTTTCTCAATCATAATCAGTAAGCTTTCCTATATCGTGGGTTCCAGATCAGATAACAGTATAAGCAGCTGGGCCATGTCATGACATGTTGTCGTTGAACCACTAGTGCCTCCGTGCACTGCAAATTAAGAACTTTTTTTTTCTGAAAGAAACAATTAAGACCTTTTCATGACACTGGAGCCAACAAGAGGTACCTCCCTGGAAGAGTGTGCCCTCAACATCTCCTATGATCTCGTGTAATCTCCTGATGCCTCACAATCTCCAGTCTACGCGTAACATCTCTATCGCCCATTGTGTAAGTGTAACCGTGCAGCTAGCTCGGAGCATACAACTTCAGAAGAGCTAACTCTTGTGATTCTTACCAGGGAGCTGCAAACTTTGTAGCATTGCTCTTATAGACGACTATTAACCTTGTTGTGCACTAGACGCACGTGATCGGGGCGCTATGGCTCATTTAATTTTGTGTCAGATTTCTTGTTTCGTTATGAATGCTGATTACTGAGTAGCACATGTAGCCATTTTCCATCATTTTGCTTGTACAATAAACCCTCTTTCTCTACTTAATTGAAAGGCACGGCAAAGTTCCTGCCATTCTTTCAAAAGAAAACATATACAGCAGCAACTACTACTGCATGCATTACTAATTCAGATAGTGATTAACATTCATGAAATTTGTTTTGTAAAGCCAAGTAACCATTGCTTGTTTGTGAACAATTGTCACAGTGCTGACTCAGAAGTAAAATATAGTACAAAAACCAAATCTGAAAAAAAAGCTCATAATATTCGGAAAGATATTCAGGAGATAGTGGACACTTTTTGTTATTTATTTAGTGCATTTTTTGAAAACTCATGTTTGCCTGGTTCGCAAGAAGCTTAGCTTCTCAGTCTCTATGGATAAGCATTCCATCAAGTCACTAGTTCAGACACCAGTATAAGCAGCAGGGCCAATCCCATCGCAAAAAACATGTCCCTGCTATTTACTATGCACAGCTCACAAACTGTGGATGTGAATTTTCAGTTTCCTTTGTGTTCAAATTTACATGAGGGGGCTAGTGTTGGCCCCCAGATGATCCATTCGTTCCTACACAAGATATCAGAGGAGGAGCAATACATCATGTTCCTCTCAAGATCGTATATAAGGCTCTTCTGCAAATTACCTAGGCACTAGTGCCAGTATGCATTAAGACTGTTTTTCATTATCAACTAATTAAGACCTGGAGCCAACAAGAAGTATTGTCTGAGTTTGTGCCCTCAACATCTTCAATAATCTCGTGTAATCTCCTGATGCCTCGCAATCGCAAGCCTACACATATCATCACCGTGCAGCTAGGTCGGAGCATACAACTTATGAGGAGCTAACCCTTTGTGATTCTTACCAGGGAGCTGCAAACTTTGTAGCATTGCTCTTATAGACGACTATGAACCTTGCTCTGCGCTAGAGGCACGTAATCGGGCGCTATGGCTCATTTAATTTTCGTATCTGATTTTTTATTCCGTTCTGAATGCTGAATACTGAGAAGCACATGTAGCCGTTTTCCATCTTTTTTCTTGTACATAAACCCTCTTTCTCTACTTAATTGAAAGGCAAGGCAAAGCCCCTGACATCTTTCAAAGTAAATATATATAGCTGCCGCTACTACTGCATGCATGACTAATTCAGATACTGATTAACAGTCATGAACTTTGTTATGTACAATGACTGTTAGTGGAACACAATTAATGCTGACCCAGAAGTAAAATAAAGTATAGACACCAAATCTGAAAGGAGCCAAATATTCGTGAAGATATTCAGGAGATAGTGCACACTTTTTGTTATTCGTTTAGTGCATTATTTGCAAACTAAAGTTTGCCTGGTTTGCATGCATTCCATCATGTCATGGATTCCAGTTCAGACAACAGTAAGCAGCAGGGCTAAACTCATCGCAAAAAACATGTCCCTACTACACTTTACTATGCACAGCTCACAAACTGTGGTTGTGAATTTTCATTTTCCTCTGTTCAAATTTACATGAGGGTGTTGGCCCCCAAATTATCCATTCATTCCTACACAAGATATCAGAGGAGCAATATATCATGTTGACTGTGCATTTTTGTACTAGTGCGCCTCCAGCCTCAGTAGGGGCGGTTCAATCACCAACCGTGCGCCTCCAGCCTCAGTAGGGGCGGTTCAATCATCAACCGCCTCAGTAGCAACGGAGAGTTAGGCGCGGTTACGAAAACCGCCCCTACAGTAGCTTACGAGCCGCCCCTATAGTGCCCTTTTTGGACTGGTGTGCCTCCAGCCCTCAGCCGCGACGCACCACCGGCTCGCGACTATGGCCACAGCGCCACCGCCGCCACTGCGTCACCGCTCGAGCATACGATGCGCTGCCGCCTCGAAACCCCTAGCATTGGCTTCGAATACCATGTTGGAATTTGGGGAAATCTCTAGCTGGCCCTCTGTCCAGCACTCACTCTGTCTATTTATTTCATCTCCTTCTTACAAAGAGTCCTCCTACATTTTACTATTTACACCGAGAGAGTCCTACAACTTAGGGATGTAAGGTGGTGGTCTGCGAACCCCCAAAAATAGTGTTATCTTTTTTTTTTTTTTTGCTAATTTGCACCCTACCTTGCATCCCTACCACTAGTGCTATTGTTTTACCACTTAGCCTGTACATGACTGGCCCACATACGATTTCAATTCATGGTACAAAAAGTTGAGCCTTCAGATTTTTTTTTTTTTTGCTAAAATAAATTGAACTATTGGTACAAAAACCACTCTCTGGTTGATTGTTGTAGGAATCTGAAAACCTGCCACCTGGAATCATTCAAAACCTCTTTGAAGTTGTGTGGAGATTCCAGGGGACACGGGGGGCTTAAACAGTCATTTGTCCACTATTAAATATTCTCCACCAAACAATAATGTGAAGAGACCATAATTGTGTATTTGATGACAATCTTATTAATCCAAGGCACACAGGTCATCCGCTTTATTATAGATCAAAATAAGACGGAATAATCATTTGTGTTGTCTATGTGCACATTATCATATCAGACATAAGCATACAGGAGCAGCAAATAAACACAATGTGCTCTTCACATAAAAGTATGACCATCAATGTTGAGTTTGGAGCATTGCTTGGGCGGCAGTGATTCAGCTCGTGGCCTCATCAAAGATCATGGTGACTTCCAGAGTGGCACTAGTTCTTCAACAGGGCTTCTGTACCTCTAGAAAACCAGGTGTGGTCAACGAGCCAAAACAGAGAAATGAGAAACAAAAGGCGTGAAGAAGAATCGACGTGATAGGACTGATCACGAAAAGAACTAGTGTTGACTGAGAGGAGCTCTGTTCTTCCAGTGCCTTTGTGTACTACAATTTAAGACCTAGAGCCGACAAGAGAAGTCCTGCCTACAAATCATGTGCCCTCAACTTCTCGTATCATCTCGTGTAATCTCCTGATGCCTCGCAATCGCAAACCTATGTGTAATCTCCCGTCGTGTAACAGCTAGGTCGGAGCATACAACTTCAGAGGAGCTAACCCTTGTGATTCTTACCAGGGAGCTGCAAGCTTTGTAGCATTGCTCTTATAGACGACTATTAACCTTGCTCTGCGCTAGACGCATGTGATCGGGCGCTATGGCTCATTTAATTTTAGTGTCAAATTTTTTTATTCCGTAATGAATGCTGATACTGAGTAGCACATGTGTAGCCATTTTCCATCCTTTTGCTTGTACAACAAACCCTCTTTCTCTACTTAATTGAAAGGCAAGACAAAGCTCCTTTCAAAGAAAATATATATGTAGTGGGCGCTACTACTGCCAGCATTACTAATTCAGATACTGATTAACAAGCATGAAATTTCTTATGTAAAGCCAAGTGATGACTGCTTGTTTGTAGAACGACTGTTAGTGGAACACAAAGCTGATTCAGAAGATTATACGAGATGATATTTGGAATATCTGGTTCATAATATTTAGAAAGAAACCCATAATATTTGAACAGATATTCAGGAGAGAGTGTTATTCATTCAGTGCATTATTTGCAATATGATGATTGCCTGGTTCACAAGAGAAGCTTAGCTTCTCAGTCTCCATTGATAAGCATTCCATCATGTCATGGGTTCAAGTTCAGACAACAGTATAAGCAGCAGGCCCAGCCTCATCGCCAAAAACAGCACAGCTCACAAACTGTGGTTGTGAATTTTCAGTTTCCTTTGAGTTCAAATTTACATGAGGGGACTAGTTTTGGGTTTTGGCCCCCAAATTATCCATTCCTACCTACACAAGACATCAGAGGAGCGCAGTAATACATCATTTTCCTCTGAAGATGGTACATAAGGCTCTTCTGCAAATTACCTATGCCCAGAGAGCTAATACGGACATAGAAGCAGATCCAAGCACCAGCGAATCTTTTTTTTTTTTTTTTTTTTGACCGGAGATATAGCCCGTTTTTCATTAAGAAGAAGAGAATGGTCAATAGACCTACACATAGACGAATCAAAGGATTTGCAAGTAATCCAAAGGCGAAGCCCGGAAACACAGACGAAAAGCAAAAAACACGAATACTTTGCCGCTGTGTTTGGTTCGTTGGCGGATGCTTTGCCGCTGTGTCGTTGGCTCCTCTCGGGCAGCTGCTGAGTCGTCGGGAGTGATGGTCGCGGGCTTTGTTCGTGGGCGGATGCTTTGCCGCCGTCGTTGCTGCTCGACAGTCTTTTGTGTGGACGATCTTCGCATTGTTTTGCTGGCACATTGCGAATTTACCTTGTATCTAGCTTCGGTCATTTGGGGTTGTTAGGTGGAGGGACCCCACCCTCATTTTCTTGCTTTTCGTTGTGTGTTGAGGACTTCGCTGGTAATCCTATGATTACCCTCGAATCTTTTTGTAACTCAGTGCTCCGGCCTATCTCTGGCCTTTCCTCTTAAAGCAAAACAGGTAACGACCTGATTTCGAAAAAAAAAAAAAAAAAATGTCTATGGATCCTAATGTAAGGGTATATCCTCCAAACTCATTACTCTGCTCGATAGTTCACTACCATTATTCTTTGCTTCATGGAGAGAAACAAGATACCACAAAAACCAGAAAGTACTTGTGAGTCCTACAATAGGCATGTAAGGCAGTTGTCCGTGAATCCCCAAATACTCTTAACTTTATTTTGTAAATTTGCACCCTACCTTGCATCCCTACCGCTAGTGCTATTGTTTTATCACCTAGCCTGTACATGTGCATACCACATCAGACTCATTTTGGCCAACATAGGATTTCAATTCATGGTACAAAAAGTTGAGCATTCAGATTTGTATTGCTAAAATAAATTCTACTGTTCTTACAAAAAGCTCTCTCTGGTTGATCGTAGAAATCGGAAAACATTTCACTTAGAAACATTCAAAACCACTGTAAAGTTATGTGGAGATTTCAGGTGACGCAGGGCGCTTAAACAGTCATTTGTGAACTATTAAATATTCTCCAGCAAACAATAATGTGAAGAGAGTATAATTATTCTGAAGGAAACAGTAATGTGAAGAGACTATAATTGTGTAGTTGATGACAATCTTATTAATCTGAGGTACACAGATCATCCACTTTATTATAAATCAAAATAAGACGGAATAATCATCTGTGTTGTCTATGTGCAAATTATCATATCAGACTGATTCACATAAACAGGGCAATAGCACTACTGAAACTGATACTGATCAGGACAATAGAAGAAGCTACTGAAACTGATACAGATCAGGGCAGTAGCACAGAAGCTACTAAAAGTGATACTGTGAAATCTCCTGATGTCTCGCATTCGCAAGCCTACACGTATCTTCTGTCTCCCATCGTGTAAGTGTAACCATGCAGCTAGCTCGGAGCATACAACTTCTGAGGAGCTAACCCTTGTGATGGGAGCTGCAAGCTTTGTAGCATTGCTCTTATAGACAACTATTAACCTTGCTCTGCGCTAGAGGCACGTGATCCGGGCGCTGTGGCTCATTTAATTTTCATATCAGATTTTTTATTCCGTTATGAATGCTGATTACTGAGTAGCACATGTAGCCGTTTTTCATCCTTTTGCTTGTACATAAACCCTCTTTGTCTACTTAATTGAAAGACAACGCAAAGCTCCTGCCATTCTTTTTTCAAAGAAAATATATATAGCAGCATTATTAATTCAGATACTGATTAACAGTCATGAAATTTGTTATGTAAAGCCAAGTAACGATTGCTTGTTTGTAGAACGACTGTTAGTGGAACACAATGCCAGACTTCGAAGTAAAATACAGTACAAACACCAAATCTGAAAGAAGCCCATAATATTCGGAAAGATATTCAGGAGATATTGCACACTTTTTGTTATTCATTTAGTGCGTTATTTGCAAACTGATGTTTCTCAGTTCGCAACAGAAGCTTAGCTTCTCAGTCTCTATCGATAAGCATTCCATCATGTCATGGGTTCCAGTTCAGACAGTATAAGCAGCAGGGCCAACCTCATCGCAAAAAACATGTCCCTACTACTGTACTATGCACAGCTCACAAACTGTGGTTGTGAATTTTCAGTTTCCTTTGTGTTCAAATTTACAAGAGGGACCAGTGTTGGCCCCAAATTATCCATTCCTTCCTAGACAAGATATCAGAGGAGCAATATATCATATTCCTCAAGATTGTACATATGCCTCTTCTGCAAACTACCTATGCCCAGAGAGCTAATACTGACATAGAAGCAGATCCAAGCACCAACGCAACGTAACATGCCTTCTTCAATTTTAGAGATGCTGACATCATCTTGTTATGGAAAAAATCAAGAGAAATTAGATCAACTAACGCCATATAAATGAGAATTCCAGCCGAAAGTGAACCAAGGATCCCTTCCATTATTAAGGCATTTGGATTGCTATCGTTAAGTAACCAGTCATGTGGAACACTAGCATTCCAAGAAGAATTCCCAGTGGTGTTGTCACCGAGAACATTATGCACATGTACCCGACTGTTGCCATCCCAAAACCAGCCTGAGAAAAACAGTGAAACACGTACACATCAACCAAGTAGAAAATCTTTATTATGTCTCGAAGTGGAATTCATATGTAGTACAGATTAGAAACAAAGATTTCAGAAGCAAATCTTAAGTATGCTTCAATGAAGAGATGACATAACAGTATGCAGACCAAGGGGTAATGTATGCAGCTGGAAAATTACTGTTTTTCTCTGGTTATGAATTGTGGTTGAATATCAACATAGGACCGCTGGCATGCTAAATGGAAGCCAAGGACCCAAGGTGTAAATTGTGAATTATTAACTGAGGAAAAGGATAGAAACTGGCAGATATTTGGTATGGTAGCAGAAATAAAAACCAGCCTGAGAAAAATAGACACATGCATACACATCGATGAAAAATGCAAGCATCTCTATACACTAGTACAGATTAGACTGCAGAGACAAATATTTATTATGTTTCAGTGAAGAGATGACATAATACTATGCAGACCAGAGCATAATGCATGCCCACTGGAAATTACTGTTAATCTCTGGTTATGAATTATGAATATCAAACTAAGATTGCCAGCATGCTAAATGATAGCCAAGGTGATGACTTTATTTGGTATACATTATGAATTATTAACTGAGGAAAAGGATAGAAATTGGCAAATTGCACTAGGACCGCTGCCAACTAGCTTGGGACTAAAGGCTATGTTGTTGTTGTTGTTGTGCACTAGCACCGCTGCCAACATTGGACACGTTGCTCTCTGTTATTACTGTTGTATTTTTCAGGTACTATGAATCTTTATTTATGAGTACCAGTGTTTGGGATGCCCGGTAAACTCTTTAATTTACACTTTCACTATCAATCTTCATGGAATTGCTCTCCAACACGACACCACCAAACCAAAAAGGACTTTTAAGCCTTATAATGCTATTTGTCTCCTGTGTGCTTAACACATCAGCCTCATTACCTTCCATAGTGGAAGGAGGACAAAAGGTAAACACTGTCCAACATTTGATGAGTCATAAAAGTTGAGCATAAACCAACAGAACTTGGTGGGAAAAAGGACAGATTGGCCACATGGGTCTTCATGGTGCCAAACGTTCAGCCTTCAGGTTTTTACTGCTAAAACAAATGCAATGAGCAGTACAAAAAAGGTCACTCTGGTTAATTGTCGTGGACCACACACCACAGGGAACCTTCGACCAGGAATCATTCTATAAACTCTATAAGGTTGTATGGAAGGATCAGGGGACACAAGGGGCTTAAACAAATCATTATCAACTATTAGTATACAATATAACAATGCGGTTCAGACAAGATTCCCAAATCTGAAACTGAAAAGAATCAAGGACAAGCTTAATCCAAGGCAGACAAATCAACCACTTCATCATTAAAAAATCAAAATAAGGGATGAGTCTTTGTCTTGTCTATGTCAGATTATCATATCAGGCAAAAGCATATAGGTAGCTAATAAGGCAATGTGATCCCCTAAATAATGCAATGTGGCCAACCGGTAATATGATATTTTATCTAGCTTAGTATAATATGAGAGAGAACACTAACATCACAGGTTCGGCAAAGGTAGAACTTCCTAATTCTGATACTACAAAATCTAAATTTGCACCAAAAAGTCACAAATTAGTTATGAACTTACTTCTCTTACTCCTACCACAACCATGTTCAAGAATCCTAAACCAGCAACCCCCAGCAGAAAAACAACAACAATATGAGCAAATTGGTCATGAGGTCTTCAATTAGGCACACAATTCGAGCAAATATTTGTTTTTATCTCTCACCTGTGCGATGCATCCACCGAGGCCCATCCCCTCGAACACCTGATGGAAGGAGAGCGCAACCACAAGTGGCCTGATTGCACAGACATCCTGGGACATCCCCATTGTAACCCCGATGATGACGGAGTGGAAGACTATCCCAATCTCCAGCACTTTGGACACCATCTTCTGCTTCCTCCTGGCCTCCTCCTCCTCGTCCTCGCCAAGCCCCTCCCCCACCTCCACCACTTCATGGGCCACGCCATGGCAGCCGGCAGCGACGACGACGGGGACCTCGTGGCTGCGCGCGCCCTTCTTGGTCCCGAAGAGCGCCACGTCGTCGCGGTCCGTGTCGTTGGTGGCGGCGTGCGGCGCGGGGTCCTCATCCACTAAAGCCGCGCGCTTCTTGGGGCTCATCTCGCCGGCGAGCTCGAACACAGGGACCTTCTTGGGGATTGGGGCGTAGGGCGTCTCCCGGTGGGAGCCGTCGGCGTCGACGTGAGCGTGGGCCTCGAGGTGGGAGGAAGCGGAGAGGTCGACGAGGAGCGCGAGCAGGGCGCCGACGAGGGTGAAGAGTCCCGCGAAGGGGAAGTCCCTCCACGGCCTGCGGGAGGCGACGGCGCAGTCGGCGAGCGCCGCGTGCGCGTCGGGGAGCACGTGGACGAGCGAGGTGGAGAGGATGACCCCCGCCGCGTAGCACTTGACGAGGAGCAGGCCACGCGCGTAGCTGGGGCTGCCCCCGGAACGCGCGCGTGAGCGCGACGGGGAGGCAGATGCCGACGGCGCTGGCCAGAAGGATGGCCAGAAGGGACCCCGTCTTGAGCCGCGTCGCTGCCGCGCCGTCGCGGCAGACCTTCGTTAGCGCCGCCGCGCTGTCGGCGGGGAGGCACCTGGTGGTGGACATGGCGCTGCTGCGGCGGCGGTGCGGGGTAGGTGTTCGACGGAATTACCCCTGCCCCTGGCGCGGCGCGCGACGGCGAAAGGCAGGGGAACTGCCGGTCGGTCGTAGCTGGAGTGTTTTGTGGACTGGGAGGAGGAAACGAGGGTGCGTGATGGTTAATTTCAATGTGGTGTGGGCCCGGGCCAGGGACGTGTGGGCCATAGGGGCGTTGAAGTCTGTCTGGCGTACTGTAGTACAGAGGTTTTTGTGGAATTTTGTGAAGTGCTGTCACATGCGGAGGAGGACACGACAACACGGCTGACAGGTGGGGCCAAGTCAAACGGGTTCGGTCTGATCGCCTTAACCGTGGCAGTAGATTGATTTGGTATCATAATTTGTCGTGATTTACCTCGAAAAAGTTTTTGTAAATTCAGCAAATCAAATGTAAATGTTTGAAGGGTCGTCAAATCTTCTGAAGCCAACCAATCAGACCCAACATGCCGCCTTGCGTTTTATTCGCATTATATTTTTCTAGTGATTCACTTTTTTTTTTTTTGAAAGTTTCTAGTGATTCACTTGAGACCCAACTAAATCGTTTTTTTATGAAATACTAAATCGTCCTGTTTGTTCAGCCCAATTTATTAGACATGGTACAATGTTTTTTATCACAACAAAATAGCATATATAAATTTATCGACCATAAAACCACCAGCCAGGCCCAAACAACTCAACATGCATTTGGATACGCCTGAATGTCCCGTCAACCAATAATATACGGAAGTTGGACACGTCTGCGGAGGTCTTAGGGTTGGTTTGCAACATAAAGTTTATATTAATTAGTTTAATTTTAAAGGAAAACAAGAAGAAAAAATTCATGTTCCAAACAATCCCTTGACAAACACAAGCATCTCTTTCTTCATTTCTATCTACTCCCTCCGTCCCAAAATAAACGACTTTTTTTTTTTTTCGTCTTGCCACAAGTTTGACTCGATTTGTAGAAAATACGTAGAAGATTTAAATCTCCAAATAAATTTGTTAAAAAACTAGATCAAAAGATCTTTCCAATGATACTAATTATGTAATATAAATATTAATCCTATTTTAATATATAATTGCTTGCCAGATGTTGTTTTACCGGGGCAAAACGTCGTTTATTTTACGGAGGGAGTACTTCAAATCGCTTCCACGCACTCCATCTTCACACCTTCACGGGCCCCCAGTTACGTGCACACAAACAGCTTGGCTGGGCTGCCTACTGCCCGTGAGCCAAGGGCCGCCGAGCCACCGGCGGTGTGGAGCTGGGCTCCAAACAGAGGCGGGCCAAAAGCAGAGAAAGAAAAAAAAGAAAACAAATTATTTCTCCCGTATGCAAAATTTCTTTGTAATCTCGACAAATTTACATTGAATGGCCAAAAGCAGAGAACGATTTTGAACTACAACTAAAACAAATTTAGTACAAACTCAAAACTAAGCACACAATAAAACTTATTCAGCAGGACGTATGCAAAATTTCTTTGTAATCTACTTTTGTAAAGTCTTATTTCTCCGTAAAATTATAGACAACCACACAAACTTAACCAAATTAAATTCTAATTTCAGAAATTCAAATTTTGGATGTTACACGGTGTCTGGGGATAGCCTTGGCCGGTGCCAGCAAGTAAAGCTCCGCTTCCTCAAACCGTAATCGAAAGAGAGGAAGACAAACAAAACCGCTTTCATCCCCGCCCACGGGCATGGATCCGTCGGCCACGCTGCTGCCCGGCGTTCGGGCAGCCCATGCGTAGCAGAGGCCACGCGCGTAGCAGAGGATGAAGCCTAATGGAGGAGTCAAGATGAAGTACATGTCAAACTCACGGTCAAGCCTAATGGAGGAAGACAAACAAAACCGCTTTCATCTCCGCCACCGTGAGTTTGACATTTACTTCATCTTGACTCCTCCGTTAGGCTTCATCCTTTGCAGGAGGATTTTTTTTCACGATCCTTGGTTTTTTTTTTTTTTTTTTTTTTTGGACATAATTTAACGATCCTTGTTGGTTGCCATTGTAATTTGACACTCTAGAGGGATTCTTTGTAATGTGTATGTTGCCATATATTATCCTTCATGATGGACTCCAACTAAGTTACAACTTTATACGTACCTTCTTTGTTGTACTATCATTGTGATGAGATTAGATAATTATACGATGTTAACAAACTATAGCAATTAAGATTTCACACAACATGGATAACAAACATATAAAAGGAAATAGGAGAGAATCATATAAGAGCCATTCAATAGTTTCGTGCAGTTGTAGATCATCTGAAGTACAAAGTCTCATGATAGTTTCGTGCCTTTTAACTGCCTTTCAATGGTTTCGTGCCTTTTAACCACAAACAAGAAGCTTTATTTTACCGTGAGGTCAAAATCTTTTACCGTAGAGATTTGCTAACACAGTTTTTGAGCAAACTCCAGTTGTAAATGTTAATTTACATCGGACAATAACGGGGGATAAGTTACCACACACTAAAAGGCAATAATATTAAGAAAAAAAAAGCAAAAACAATATCGGAGCGAGGTTTCGATCCTCGGACCTGTGGGTTATGGGCCCACCACGCTTCCGCTGCGCCACTCCGATGCTTTGTGGTAAGACTTTGAATTTTCTTTATAAATAGCATTGGCATCGTATTCACTAGTAACACTGGCCCGATTCGTCTAATTTCGATCGCAGGCCGTAAACCAGGGCCCACGAGACCCATGGCACCGTCCCACATGCGCACACAGGAGAGGGCACCGGGGGCCGGAGATACATACACGTTATTACTGAATAATAAAGAATCTTCTTGTGTTCTTCTGTTGTTAGTCCCATATCGCTTCTCCAGCCCAAAGAAAGCCTGCTCAAAAAAGTGCACCGCAGCCCACATCTCAGAGATGGTAGGGAGAGGACGGGCTTGAGGTACTGCCACTGATGTGTGGAACGTGGGCTCGCCTCAACCCTCCCTACCATCTCTTTTTATTTTTCGTTTCAACAATTATTTTTTTATTTTTCGTTTCAACAATTACCACACCACTGGCATGGCTGAGCAGGAAACTGTAAGGCTGTAAACCCATAGCCAAAGAAAGGCATCCATGTCGAACTGAAACTGCTGAAGAAGACAGTCATCTTGCTCCGGCATCACGCAACAGCATAGCCTGATATGGTGGTCATGGCACCGGTGCTCTGCCCAGCTCTCCTCTCACCCTCTTTAAAAATTGCAACCTGCAAGCCAGTCTCACAAGTATACTGTAGTAGAGTGCTGCTGGTGACAGACTGACAGTAACCTCCAGTAGAGTAACCAGTAGGTGGCAGCAGCCAAGCTCTGGCCACCATGACACTGCACCGTCTTGCTCCAGATCCTCCTCCCAGCGCTGCACTTGGTTTCTGCCATCACAGACTTCACAGTCATGGGATGATGCTACAAGTCGAGCTGTCTTTCATCTTGACACCGTTTCAATTCGCGCAGGCGCGGTATCGGCGTCAACCAGGGCACGACGCTCCCGGCGCCGGCCGACGTGGCGCGGTTCCTAGCCCGGGACACCATCGTGTACTGCGTCAGGCTATTCGACGCCGATCGACCCAGTCCTGCTTCAGGCCTTGGCCGGCACCGGCCTCGCCATGGACGTGACGGATGCCCAACGGCGTCGTCCCGCGCCTGGTGGTGAGCCTGGCCTTCGCGCGGCGCTGGGTGTGCGACAACGTGGGGCCACCAACTTCTCGCGGCTCCTGGTCGGCGACGAGAGGCCAACCGGGCGCTGCTGCTGGCGGTGGTGCCCGGCCATGCAGAACATGTCACAAACGTGCGTCAAGGTCTCCACCACGCACTCGCTCGGCGGCGCGGTTCCGCGACGGCTACGAGACACGGCCATCGTGAAACCGATGCTCAGGTTGCCCCGCCGGACGGGCGCGCCGTTCATGGTGAACGCGTACCCGTTCTACGGGCTCGCCAACGAAAGCCGCAGCCTCGATTTCGCGCTGTTCCGCGGGTGGCTTGGCTTCGTGGACAAGGGCTCCGGGCTCGTGTACGGCAACATGCTGGACGCGCAGCTCGACGCCGTGCACTCAGCGGTCATGGGGCTGGGTTTCGGCATCGTCGTCGTGTCGGAGACCGGGTGGCCGTCGGCCGGGGAGGACTGGGAGGTTGTTGTCGTCGGACATCACCTGGGACTACAACAAGAACGGCATCCGGCACCTCGGCACGCCGCTCATGCCCAACCGCACCTTCAAGGTCTCCATCTTCTCCCTCTTGGACGAGAACCTCAAGCCCGTGTTAGAAATAGCATCGTGTTTACATTTCATTTCCTATTCTTGTAATCCCGTTGTAAGTACTGCATGTTTGGTTTGTCTGTGTGTAGAAGTAGAACCATGTGTCCGGGTGGAGATGTGCCCAACCTGTGTGTCGGGTGTGTGTCCACCGCCATCGCACGGTTGCGGGGCATGTCGCTTGGCATGGTCAAAGAACCAGATCAAGCAGTGATCGTGGATGGCGGGGGAGCGGCCTGAGGGCCATGTATCCAGCATTGTATAAAAGGCAATGAAAAACTCCCGAAAAGCTGTGAGGTTGCGCAGTGAAATATTGCGTGTTCAGTTTCCGATGATTTTTGTCAAGACTCTGAATTTTCTTTAAAAATAGCTTTTCCATCGTATACATCAGCATCCCTGGTCCGATTCGTCTAATTTCGATCGCAAGCCGTAAACCACGGCCAACGAGTCCCGTGCCCTACTACCACCCTCAGCACCAGCCCGTTAAATTGCGTCTATGGGCCTCAAAATTTTGGCCCACACAAATCTATCTATCTGTCGCCTGTGGCTCATCGTAAAGCCTGAAGCCCAGCAGAAATAAGGTGGCCCGTCTAGCATGGCCATCTCTTAAAATAAATTTTCAGAAGTGGGCCTCTTAATTTGTCCATCCATCCGAAGAAAGATAAAATTTTGGAATAGTACCGAGTCGCCTGAGTTTGACCAAATTTATTTAGGAAAATGACAATGTTTATTGTACCATATAAGTTTCATTAGATTTTTTTTCATCGGATATATTTCAGTACACCTATTATTGCATTGTTTTCTACAAATTTAGTCAAATTTTAGATTTTGATTAAGTAGAGAAGTAGAATTGCATTAGAAGAGTTAGTATTTGCCTTTGTGCTTGTATAAAAACTTTTGTTAATAGACCAGTCCTGGTTGTAACACGAGCATTCTATAGATCTCAAAGCCTAGTACGTAGTAATCCAGACAGCTAGCGGCCACTAGGACCATGCATATATTTGGATGATTCCATACATCGTGTTGCACCTGTTGCTGCCAGCTACAACGTAACCAGACACATTGAACCTATACTATTGCCTAATTATTGTTTTTTTTTTAAAAAAAAGGATCCAGTTTCCGGCTTGATTAATATTATTAAGTGCAAGAAGCAAAGTCCAAATACACGCACCAAAGGTGCGACCCAAACCAGCCTAGGCATGGCTGGGTTTCAGAACCGCAAACACAAACAAAGCAAACAATAACCCAACTAAGATGTGAGACCCGAGCTCCCGAAGTAGGAGGCCAAAGTAGGTCATCGTTGCCCAGCTCAAGCATGTCGCAAGAGCAGCTCCGACTTCCGACCATGGTCGCACGCCCTACCACGAGACACCCATGACCGAGTCGACCACAACGACGCCTTCAGAAGGTTACGACGTCCAATGCGCCGCCATCGCTTGTCCGAGGAAGGACCGGGTTTTCACCCGTGGAAAATGTTGGGGTGCGACGCCCCCAGCGAAGAAAGCGGCACCCACGAGCGTCGCCCGTCGCTAGGCTTTCACCCAAGGAACCCCCAAAGACGGCGCCAGCCGGATGCCGATCCCACCCGCAACCACCGTTGTCGCCGGCCACCTTGCGAGAAGCCCGCGAGGGCATCGACGCGCTACCGCCACGCATTAGCCGGCGGCCGCGTCGCCCACCCCGCCGACCCGGACATCCCGCCGAGCCAACCTCATACTCCACTGGCGCTGCCCACCAAAGTGGGCCCTCCCGCCTAGCCCTAGGGCCACCGGGTCCGAATGCCGGCCTCGAAACTCGACGGCCCTCGGCCGACACCGCCGCTTCCGTCTTGACCCGCCGACGTCACAAAGAAAGAACCAAGGCCAATTAATGAGGGGCAGAAAGGAGAGAGTGCCACCCCTAGCGCATGTACGAGCCTGCGACGACCGCCACGCCGCCACCACCGCCACCAGACCACAACAGCTCCGCCGCCACACCGGCTAGATCTCGGCCACTTGAGTCCGGATCCGGCCACCCTGGGCACCGGATCCGATGGCTCGGCCCTAGGCCGGCGAACCCGGCGTCGCTGCCGTAGCCGCCGACGGAGAAGGAGCGAGCGCTGGAGAGGAGAGATGGCACGGCGCCGCCCCTGCGCGCCGACATGGGCGACAACCCGGCAGCCGCTATCGCCGCGACGACCCTCCCCGGGCGACCTCCACACGGCCGCGTCGAGGGAAGGGCCGCCGCGACAACCACCGCGACGCTGCCCGCCAAAGGAGGAGGTCCCGCCGCCGCCATCACGGCCGGCCGGGCGCCACTCTAAGGCGCGCGTGGCTGGCGATGGTGTAGGAAGGTGGCGGCGCTTAGGTTACTGTAGGGTCGCCCGAGTCGCTCCACGTGGGGAGCGACGGCAGCGCGTTTTTTTCAGAATCGGTATTGAGAAATCAGAACTTGCCTAATTATTGCCAACTTATATTATAATAACATAAGGGCTACTAGGATATCATGCACTCCAATATATATAGGCTTGATTGATCTTAGCATTTTATTAATATGTAGGGTTAAATAAGATTACCGGATGAGGACTTTGAAACGCTTTTCACGGCTCGATGAGGACCATCTCTTAAAATAAATTTTCAGAAGTGGGCCTCTTAATAATTAGTCCATCCATCCGAAGAAAGATAAAATTTTGGAATAGTACCTAGTCGCCTGAGTTTGACCAAATTTATTTAGAAAATGACAATGTTTATTGTACCATATAAGTTTCATTAGATTTTGTTTCTCGCTATGAAACGCGTCGTCACGGTTAGGACCTTCCCTCTCCGTCTCTCATGATCACGTAGTAGATGAAAGAAGTAGAACAAGTAGACACAAGATAGGGAGACTATTCTTTATTCATCTGAAATATTGGTAATTACAACATAGATCTCCCACGTATATATAGTCCTCCTGCCAAGGCCTAAGAGTTTCGGTAAGAGCCCACATACAAACGGACTAGGACTAGGATTCCTCCTCCTCCTTTCCTTCTAGGACCCGAGTCCGTGTGTTTTTACAACACTCCCCTTGGGCGATTACCACGATATGCATATGCCTCATCAAAAACTCCATCCGAAAACCCAAAGTAGGAAAAAACGGTTCTTGGAGAAATGAGTACATCGCATTCGTTAATTGCATTGCACATGTTGTCTCATTAAAAACCTTGTGTGAGAAACCTTCGAGTAAAAACTCACATAGGAAAAAAAAAGAGTACAACATTTAACCTTCTTGGTCATATATTCTTCGGGATATACTATTCTTCATGAATAGGTATTGATCTTCATAATTTATGCATAAACTTACGTGTTTTAGCAAATATGATCAACTTGATCTTTGTAATTCTAGTGGTTTACCTCAAAGGCGATTCAATAAAATATGCTCCCCCTCATAAAGCCAAACTTTGAACTTCATTGTTCAAACCACACTTTTCATAAACATGTGTAAATAAAAGTTGGCTCATAATTCTTATATGAATTATATGAGAGCAATATGCTTCATGCATAATGACCACCTATTAGTTGTGCAAAACAAATAAATATTATCCTTCGTAGAAATAGATCCTTTCGGAGGATTATGGGGTTAAATAAATTAATATTCAATATCTTCTAGATAGTGTATCAAACTTATACTAGAGTTTGGATACTTATAATTAATTCTTAGTGGATTTTCAAAATGTATTCTATAAATCTTCAAGATTTTGATTGTACAAATCCAAATTTGCATTTGGCATTTAGGGGATAATTCAATTGCCAAAACCACCATTATTCTTGTACCTTCCATGGTATATAGAGGATATCAACACTACATTGCTAGCTTTTCATACACTTTCTAAGTGTTTTGATGACACCTTCACGGTATTTAAGATTCCTCATTTTCTTTCTCTCGGGTCTATATTCACTTCAGGGATGAATGATGTTTATTCAAAAATTGACTGGTAAATCCTTCATGGATTAATTCCTTCAAGGATGTACATTCATTCTTAATGAATTAATAATTCTCTTCTATGAGATACATTCTCTATTGCATGAGAGATGAGTGATATACGCAATGACATAGCGTTATTCACTTTGAAAATCATTTAATGATTGCAATCCTTCTAGGACATGCTCTTCTTGAGACTTGAATATTCATTCAGGAATATATATATACCTTAGACTTTAATACTTAGTATGAAATTTCTACAAGTTGCGATTTATATTCTTCGGGAATTATATGGATTTTCATAATCCACTATTAACTGCATATTTGATACTCATTCATTTCATTTGCCAGAGATATAGCGTAACATTCATTTCTTCTTAATAGGAGATTCAACCTCAATTGCTTTTTCTTCATTGACCCGATATAATCGCTACAAGCGATTTTGCCATGGACTTTATTTTCCGGATCCGGGTTCTCATAAGAAAAACATTTGCAATTAAAGAGGTAGTTTGTCGACAATTATTTTCTTTCTCCCAATACTCTCACAATGTGAGAATATTCTATCTCTGTCATTTCCCAAACAAGAGATGATATATTGTTCTCGCATACCCAACACTAGTGAGGTGCGCGCTAATTGTGTTGGATGTCATCTTTATGATGATCCTCTTCATGAGGTGTTTAACCTTCTTCGTGAGGCGTTCTCTTCATGAGAATGGAGGAGTTCCATTTCTTTTCTATTTAACGTGTATACGCTAAACTAGAACCCACAAAGTCCCCATAGATTTTAGATTGATAGTATATAACATTTAGTTTACTACTAGTAAACACAACTTCAGTTCATAACTTCAAGTTACTCCTCTCATTTCAAAAATATCCGCATATGCTCGCTTCAAAGCTTCACGAGAGCATTAGTCAAATTATTGTATGACTTAGTGTGTGATACTATTCCCGCTTCAAGCTCCAAGGAATATTTTCTCTTAAGATTATTTTCCTTCGTGGAAATAATATTTGGCATTCAAAATATAGGCTCTCTCTCCCCTAATGCCAATATTAGATCATTAATAGCATACTTCAAAATATATCCCCTATCATAGGCTTAATTTAAATTCATATATCTCCAACTACAAGTGGAGGCCCATTTATGTATGCTATGATTAAATTTTATAGGAAATATTTACACACATATTTCAAAATGGGGTTATTATTCATTATGCAAATGAGCTAGAATACTTAAAGTGCATTTAAGAATGTTCAAAGATTCCTACAAAATCAGGGATGTTCTCCCCTAATATGCACAAATCATAGTTTAGAAAACTATTTCATTCTCTAGCCTTTTTATTAATTAGCCTAAAAAATGATCCAAGTACTCATAAAAAAAAATGGATCATACACTTCAAATGTATAAAATACGCAACATTCAAATTCACATGGAATTTTTCTTCTAGAATTTTCTAATTGCCATTAATGCAAAAATCCCTTAATGCCTTTTCTTCATAATAAATCCCAAATCATCATAATTGTGTTATCCAATATCTTACTTCCACAACTATTCATCCCATCAAATGGGTTGGTGTTCATTGAGCAAAATTTGATAAACTCGCTCCCCCCGATCTCAGCCGCTTCGGCCCTAGACCAATCTATTGCTTATGCATACGATGCATCAAAAAGCAAATCATTTCTTTAGTTCAACTAAAAACATATATACATAGCATGCTAGCTAGCCAATTTGATTATGAAGGAAGCACAAAAATAGCTACTAGCTACAACAATAGCTATTATGCTAATATTCATGCAAATGTGGAAATAGTTGCAGCTCAACCAGATACACATGTAGGTGTAATGTGAAATGTTAGTATTCAGTCTAACATAATAGATAACAACAAAATGCAGAGCTATGAGCTTACATGCAATTAGTGCAAGAGAGAAAGTTAACTCGGCGGAAGGGACGCGGGGCGAAAACTTCAAGTCTCGTTACATGCACTTAAAGATCGACTTAGGACGGCTATGCCTATATATTATCCACATCTTCTTATGCCTTTACCCAAAAATTCCTCCCCCTTTTCATACCATAACCACTTCAAGTAGCAATTTGCTTCATGCATCATCTATGAATAGTCACTTCTAATGCTTCATAGAATCCAATCATACTTCTAGTATTCATTGATTATGGCATGAAATTCACATATCCAATGTACTATTCAGTGTACAACAATAGCCTTAGGGTAGGATACAACTTTTAGTTCATGGACTAGTGTTATGAAACGCAGCGTCGTCGGCGGTTAGGACCTTCCCCTCTCCGTCTCTTATGATCACGTAGCGGATGAAAGAAGTAGAACAAGTAGACACAAGATAGGGAGACTATTCTTTATTCATCCGAAATATTGGTAATTACAACATAGATCTCCCACGTATATATAGTCCTGCCAAGGCCTAAGAGTTTCGGTAAGAGCCCACATACAAACGGACTAGGACTAGGATTCCTCCTCCTCCTTTCCTTCTAGGACAGAGTCCGTGTGTTTTACAACAGTTTCATCGGATATATTTCGGTACACCTATTATTGCATTGTTTTCTATAAATTTAATCAAATTTTTAGATTTTGATTAAGTAGAGAAGTAGAATTGCATTAGAAGAGTTAGTATTTGCCTTTGTGCTTGTATAAAAACTTTTGTTAATTTAACAAGCTCATTTGTTTTTCACACTCTCGCTCGGTCTATATATATTTTGGATATACATTTTAATAGACCAGTCCTGGTTGTAACACAAGAGCATTCTATAGATCTCAAAGCCTAGTACGTGTTGTCAAAAAAAAAAAAAAAAAAAAAAAAAAAAGCCTAGTACGTAGTAATCCAGACAGCTAGGCCACTAGGACCATGCATATATTTGGATGATTCACACAAGAGCATTCTATAGATCTCAAAGCCTAGTACGTAGTAATCCAGACAGCTAGGCCACTAGGACCATGCATATATTTGGATGATTCCATACATCGTGTTGCACGTGTTGCTGCCATACAACGTAACCAGACACACTGAACCTATACTATTGCCTAATTATTGCTTTTTTTAAAAAGACTAGCAAAACATGCCCATGCGTTGCAACGGGATAGAAAAACAATCAAAAGTTTCAAAAGTTTGTACCAAACGATGGGGACAAAGAAACATTTCTATTTATGTTTTATCTTTTCTATAAAATTTTAATTCTATAATATATTTTATGATAACCAGCGTTGCCAAGGAGAAAAACTATCAAATGTTCATGAGAACGATGATAGAAACGGTACAAATTACTTATGTTTTTTCATTCGTAAAAATTTGAAAGTTATATTTTTTGTGATAACCATGACATCGAAATATAAGTGAATGTTCACAACAATATGATAGTGCATAATTAAGACTAAATAAACACGCAGTTTTGATAGAAATTTCGATAAATATTTAGACATAAATATATTATAATTTTAATTTTCTTTCTATCATGTGTTGCTATATTTCAAGTAAACAAACAACAGGTTACTGGTGTCGTTATAGCCGGACTATGGCTGTATTGAGCGGTACATCGCTATTTGTATCATGTTTATTTTAGCCGTTTTTGGCCTGCTATAGCCCGCTATAGCAAGTCTTAACTTTAAGATAGCCCTGCCATTAAATATCAATAACCCGATATTCATTATATTATATTTCTATTGGCTTATGTGGTCTTGGAGGACCCATAAAATCTATAATTTTAATCTTTGATTAGTTATAACAGGGAGTAGGAAGGACGACATACAAACATGTTACAAAAAAATAATACCTACACTTTGTTCTCTTTCAATGGACTCTTTTTGATTCTCAAAATAATAGCTACACTTTGTTTTGTGACTCCCACGCCTCTACTTCCCCAATCTCCATCAACGTCTCCATAGTCCACACGCGCTCCTCTGAATTTTTTTCGAGGATGAATTCAATGAGGTGTTGCCGTCGGCGGATCACGCCGCTGCTAGTGCAATTTATCATCTTCCTCTCTCCAAATAACAGTCACCCATCTATACTGACTCATCGATACTGCATTGGCAAGGATAAGACGGTCACCACGTGCGCACATCGAGCCATAGCGGGCGCACCACAAGCGCTTGCCGCTGCCGACGCGGCGCTGGGCGTCGATCGGGTTGTTCATGCAACTATTTTCTGTGTGTCTACAGGCGATGAGCATCGTCTTCACGGCCACCGATGACATCGCGCATGCAGTCCGCCCCGCGAGGCTGGCGGCCTTAGCAAAAACAAAAAAAACAGGATGACCCAAAATAGACTATAGGACTATACGACGGGTTTGAGTCTTATTTGCATTGGATTTGGACAAGGAAAATCTGGAGTCTATTTTTGGTTCTCTTACTTTTGTTATCCAATTGAGACTTGGAGAAAGGGGAGGTGAAAGAAAACGATGGTGAAAAAAAAAAGCAGAAATTTTCGTGCTTTATTATTAGGTATAGATGCGGTTTCCTAGCTCGATTAATATTAAGTGTAAGAAGCAATTTCCGAATACACGCACTATAGTTGCAACCCAAACCAGCCTAGGCATGGCTGGGTTTCAAGTAAACGCAAACACAAACAAAGCAAACAACGACCCAACTAAGATGTGAGACCCGAGCTCCTGGCGTAGCTAGGAGGCCAAAGTAGGTCATCATTGCCCAGCTCAAGCATGTCGCAAAGAGCAGCTCGACTTCCGACCATGGTCGCACGCCCTACCACGAGACACCCATGACCGAAGTCGAATTCCACAACGACGCCTTTAGGAAGGTTATGACGTCCAATGCGCCGCCATCGCTTGTGCGAGGAAGGACCGGGTTTCACCCGTGGAAAATGTTGGGGGTGCAACGCCCCAAGCGAGGAAGCGGGCGCCCATAGCCATCGCCGTCGCTAGGCTTTCACCCAAGGAACCCCTAGCATCGATGTCAGCCCGGATGCGGATCCTGGCCGCCACCACCGTCGTTCTTGCCGGCCCGCTGCGCGTAAGCCCCCGAGGAGGCGCGCCCGGCCCGACCACGCCTGCCGACGGCGCATTAGCCACCCCCCCGACCAAACATCTGCCGAGAGCCAGCCTCACTCCGCTGCGCGCGTCCACAAAGTGGGCCCCGCCCCCAGCCCTAGGGCCACCGGGTCGAATGCCCCGCCCTCGAGCTTCGACAGCCCTGCCGACACGCCGCGCGCCGTCTTGACCCGCCCGGCGTCGCCGCGCGCAGCAACCAAGGCCAATAGATGCGCGGGGCAGCACGGGAGAGTGCCACCCCTAGCGCTGTGTGACGAGGCGACGGCCGCCGCCGCGCCGCGCCGCTGCGTGCGCGCCAGGTGGGAGGCCCGCCCGCCCGGCATCACGCGGCGGCCCGGCGGTATGCCGGCGGCCAGCTCTAGCGGCGGCGTGGCTGGCGTTGGTGGAGGAAGGTGGCGGCGCTTAGGTTATGGGCGGGGTCACCTGAAAGCGCTCAGCGTGGGGAGCGCGACCGAGTGTGTTTTTTCAGAATCAGTATTGAGAAATCAGAACTCTTGCCTAATTATTGCCACCTTATATTATAAGGGCTTGAACTGCGTACAGAAATTAATTAGAACAAGGAATCTACTAGGATATCATGCACTCCAGTATATATAGGCTTGATTGATCTTAACATTTTATTAACATATGTAGGGTTAAATAAGATTACCGCATCAGGACTTTGAAACGATTTTCACGGCTCGATGAGGACCATTTATAATATGCTAGTTTAATATAAATTGCTGTAGTTTTTTTCGTTGCAATGCACGACATAATATGCTAGTTTAATATAATTTTTTTATATTTATATCTATGTTGTACGTAATCCAGAAAGCTAGCTAGGACCATATATAGTTGTCTCTGGCAGGGATCGAGCTTTCCACTAAATTGGTTAATTGTTTCCGTCGTGTTGCACGCGTGTTGTGGATAACCATCACAAGCGTGGGCCAATAATGCATGCATATCCTATGCATGTAAACTTTGGATCGTCCATCCATTTGCCCGAGGCCCGTCGACCCCAAACACTTTCAAGGTGAGCAAGCAGGGTGTCACTACGAGACCTTTCAAAGGATTTAAAGGAGGGGCTTCACTCGCTAGGCGAAACCCAGGCGTATGGAGGCGTCCCCGATAAATGTCCACGAATCTGCCAGCACTCCCATACTAAAAATATGTGACCCCCTAAATGCCACCCCAGTGAAAAGATCCACCCCACCTTCGAAGGGCCTACTAATAAGTGAAGCCCGAGCCCATTAGGCCCTAGAGTTGTACTGTTGTCCCATGTGGCCACTCCACGACCAAGTCCTTATGTAGAGCGGACACAGGCACCTTCCGGCAGACCGGACAAGCTTCACATGTTCCCCCTTTAACCACCAAACCAACGTTGCAGTCTAGCATCCTCAACTTCTTTAACATGTTTGCAACCATTATCCATCATCATATTCATCATGTTATATAAGCAGCAAGTTTTACTTTCATTAAATAATTAAGTAGATGAGCCGATCAAGTTAAATAGTTATGCTGCAACCTATCTACCAAAACCATCCCATGGTAATATTTGGATAGATGTGGCTAATCAAGTCTTAGGGTTGGCATTTAGTAATGTTTTTTGGAAACCATCACGGTTGATTAACCGTGACATGCAACTGCCACCATTATTAATTAATTTAGTAATGTTATCAATGGTTTATTTGACACGTTTGGTGAGTATTTATGTGGTGCGTCCGTTGGAGCCTCCAATTAATAACGGTAATTAATTATAGTAATAGTAAGATAAGATAGAATCCAAAGTTTTCTAGCTCACGGACACATCACCAAAAGCAAGTAGCCAGAATTTCTCTGTAATTTGCATGCAATGCAGGTCTACGTGACCCACACAACACGCGTGCAACACGACGGTGGGCCAATGCATATCCATTTAAACTTTGGATCGTCCATCGGGTTGCGCGTATATTTGACGTGGACGCGACAGCTAGCATGTCAGATCTCTCATCGTGTTTTGCATGAATATAAAATTTCAAAAACACATGCTCACTCACCTACTCCATGAGCCCTGGCTACTATAAATAGTCATAGAGATCGACCACTCCGTCACCACAGCCCAACCAAATCACTACATACCGACACAGGTCATCTCTGTCAAGTTCTAGTTAGTCCGCCGTCATGGCAACCCCTCCTGCACTTCCCTCCAACTTCCATATCAGCACCATGGATACAACCACCATAAAGCGAAAGGAGCTCAGGATTAGCAACATATACTTATTCCAAGCATGCAGTGAGTCAAGCACAGCAAACCTAACCATAGTGAACTCTAATGGTTACCACGGGTTCGGGATGGGCGCGAACAATGTGGCTAACAACTGGGCGATATACAATGGGCCTAACCCAAGTAAAGATGCTGTCGTCGCTCGTGCACAAGGCTTGCATACGCAGAGTGGTGACTGGCACAACTCTTTCTTCACCATTGTGTTTGAGATTGATGAGTGAGTCCATCAGTAGCATACCTTAATTTGGAAATGAGGAAACTGTTGCATTGGTTCCATTTTTTGATGCTTAAATTTATATATTGCATAAAGTGTAATATTAGGTTGCATGTATGTCATAGGCTCAAGGGTTCTTCACTTCAAGTTATGGGAGCAGATGATCAGCAGGGTGACCAAAGGTGGAGTATTGTAGGTGGCACCGGAGCGTTTACACTGGCACAAGGTTTCATCTACAGGCGGCTCCCCAAAAAAGTTGATGCAGGAAACATTACACAGCTTGATGTCTATGCTATCTTCCAACCAACAAAGGTGAGCAGAATATTAATGTGCTTATAAAATATAATGTGTGCATCTATGCTATCTTGGTCAATTCTGTGAATAGCCACTCAATTTTATGTTTTTGCAAATTCGCAGATCAATATTAGATATGGACTGGTCGGTGGAACTGCAGGCACTGCCCGTGAACCAGAATATGAACCTCACAGCCTTGAAAGCATCACGATCCGCTATGACGATAATGTCATTTACTCCATTGAGTTCACTTACATCGACCAAAATGGTACAAAGCGCAGTGAAGGTCCATGGGGTTGGGGCGTACAAGGCATGAAAACTAGCACAGTAAGTGAATTCGATCGCCACCAAAGATTTTGACCATATATATAATATATCCGGTTTAATTGGTTTGACATGGATATAGTTCGATCTCAATAATAATTTTTCTCTTCTTAGACACAGGTTCGTCTTCGTGATAACGAGTATGTGAAAGAAGTCAAAGGAACAGTTGGTAGATACTTAAACAGTTACGATGTTGTGTCATCGCTGGAGATAATCACAAATCTAGGGACAGTCGGGACATTTGGTAAACCAACAGAAAATCTCTTCAGCTTTCCTGAGAAGAAGGATGGTGTCGTTGTAGGCTTTTTGGGCGCTCCGGAGAAGCACTTGATGCACTTGGTGTTATTGTGCGTGTTTAATCCTCCAGATTTAAGTGTTGCTAGCTGCCATTATATGGCAATCCTCGTGTCACGCTAATGAGTCTACAGTGGTTTATTTTGTGAAGAATAATAGTTCCCATGTCCAAATAAAACACGCCTATGATGGTCGGGATTGTAGCTTGTTACCAACTACTGTATTGTTTTACAGCCTTGCTATCATATATGATTGTCATAATTCTGCAGTTCAAATTGTGACTCAGTTGTTTCAAAGTCGACCTGTTTTTCTTATATAATTGAATCGATCTATCCGACACTTATTGTCTCAGTTTATTGGAATGCCAGAGGACTAATGACTAGATAATTAAACTTGCGATCTTGAATTCATCGTAGTTTAGACACATATTTGAGCTAGGTCCCGCTGCCCTTCTGCGCGACCGCTGTAACCTTCTATTTGCCCGAGGCCTGTCGACCCCCAAACACTTTCAAGGTGAACAGGCAGGTGTCACTACGAGACCTTTCAAAGGATTCAATGGAGGGGGTTCACTCGCCAGGCAAAACCCAGGCGTATGGAGGCGTCCCCGATAAATGTCCACGGATCTACCAGCACTCGCATAAAAAAACATGTGAGCCCCTAAACGCCATCCAGTGGAAAGATCCACCCCCACCTTTGAAGGGCCTACTAATTAGTCAAGCCCGAGCCCATTAGGCCCTAGAGTTTACCTTGTTGTCCCGGGTGGCCACTCCACGACCAAGTCCTTATGGAGAGCGGACACGGGCACCTTCCGGCAGACCCCGGACGGGCTTCGAGTACCCGTTCCCCTTTAACCACCAAACCAACGATGCAGATCCGGCATCCTCAACTTCTTTAACATGTTTGCAACCATTATCCATCATCATATTCATCATATTATATATGAAGCAAGTTTTACTTTCATGAAATAATTAAGTAGATGAGAGGAGCAAGTTAATTAGTTATGCTTTAACCTATCTACCAAACCTAGCACGAGAAAGTAAAATGGTGTAGCTACTCAATTCCTTAGGGTGGGCAAGTTCTACCAAAAGCATGGTAATATTTGGATAGATGTAGCTACTCAATTCCTTAGGGTTGGCATTTGATTTAAGTCACATGCATGAAAGTAAAATTCATGATTATAAATGAGTAGGTACAATATGATCAAATGGTGTCTGCACTTGCCTTAAATCCAAGGTCTAGCCGCCGTAATATTTGTCTTCTATCTTCACGGTCTCCTCGCTGCCGGTCAGTCGGTCCTCAGCTCCTAGTCTTGATTGCCAACGAAGGGCCCTTCGCCTCTACTCGTAGGAACCAAGCAACACAAACAGACAAGCAAAGGAACAAGACTAAGAACAGGGCATCAAACATAACAAAAAAGGAAACTAGAGACATCGCACTACTAACGAGAGAGCTTGGTACTATAGACACAAGAGCACAGGAGCATCAAAGAACGGAGAGCTATCGATATAAAGGACACACTCGATGGTACAAAGCAACATAACAGAGAATAACTACACGCGCTTGACTTAGTTAGTTAACCAAAACATTTATTTGTTTGGAAAACATTTAACATAAGAGAGAACATAAAACAAGCTATTATATAACTTAGGTCGATCTAAACATGTCATTAATGAAAAGGCATTCAGATATTAATCATGTTAACATCGTTTTATTAGAAGTCTACATATGGCTCTATGTTGCTTTTGAAATAAAAAGAGTATTATAAAGCTTTAATAAATACGTTACATTTTCAAAAGCATGGAATATGTTAAACAACACTACTAAAGTGTAGCTTACGTCGAAATAAACCTAACACAACTTGAGCGGACCAAATCGGACCTATAAGGGGAAAGATATGGTCAAAACAGGTTCTAGGGGCATAATTCCGAGAAACCTAGGGGCTAGATCATAATTAACCATAGCCACCGAGGGCTAACTAACGAAACCAGCAAGGTTGGACCTCGGGCACTATTTCCTAAAAAGTCAGGGGCTGAAACAGAAAAGTAGAATTCAATTAGAAGAGTTAGTATTTGCCTTTGTGCTTGTAGAATTTTTTTTTTGTTAATGTAACAAGCTCATTTATTTTTCATACTCGCTCGGTGTATATATATTTTGGATATACATTTTAATAGACCAGTCCTGGTTGTAACACAAGAGCATTCTATAGATCTCAAAGCCTATACGTGTTGTCAAAAAAAAAAAAGTAGTACGTAGTAATCCAGACAGCTAGGCCACTAGGACCATGCATATATTTGGATGATTCACACAAGAGCATTCTATAGATCTCAATCTCAAAGCCTAGTACGTGCTTGTCAAAAAAAAAAAAAAAAAAAAAGCCTAGTACGTAGTAATCCAGACAGCTAGGCCACTAGGACAATGCATATATTTGGATGATTCCATACATCGTGTTGCACGTGTTGCTGCCAGCTACAACGTAACCAGACACATTGAACCTATACTATTGCCTAATTATTGCTTTTTTTAAAAAAGATCCGGTTTCCCAACTCGATTAATATTAAGTGTAAGAAGCAATTTCCGAATAGACGCACTAGAGGTGCGACCCAAACCAGCCTAGGCATGGCTGGGTTTCAGAAAACGCAAACACAAACAGAGCAAACAATGACCCAACTAAGATGTGAGACCCGAGCTCTGAAGTAGCTAGGAGGCCAAAGTAGGTCATCGTTACCCAGCTCAAGCATGCCGCCGAAAGCAGCTCGACTTCCGACCATGGTCGCATGCCCTACCACGAGACACCCATGACCGAGTCGAATTCCACAACGACGCCTTTAGGAAGGTTACGACGTCCAATGCGCCGCCATCGCTTGTCCGAGGAAGGACCGGGTTTTCACCCGTGGAAAATGTTGGGGGTGCAACGCCTCCAGCAGGGAAGCGGCGCCCATAGCCGTCGCCGTCGCTAGGCTTTCACCCAAGGAACCCCTAGCATCGATGTCAGCCCAGATGCCGGATCCTAGCCCGCCACCACCGTCGTCGCTGCCGGCCACCTTGCACAAGCCCCGCCTGAGGGCAGCGGCCACCCGGCCACGCACGTAGCGAGAAGCTGCATCGCCCACCCCCCGACCAGACATCCTGCCGAGAGCCATCCTCACTCTGCTCGCGCGGCGTCCACCAAAGTGGCCCCCGCCCCAGCCCTAGGGCCATCGGGTCGAATGCCGGGCCTAGAAACTCAACAGCCCCTGCCGACACCGCCCCGCCCGTCTTGACCCGCCGGCGTCACAAAGAACAACCAAGGCCAATAGATGGAGGGGCAGCACAGAGAGAGAGCCACCCCTAGCGCATGTACGAGCCGACGGCCGCCGGCGGCGCCGCCGCATAACCGCCGCTGCCAAGGAGGAGGCCCGCCGCCGCCATCATGGCCGGCCGGGTGGCCATGCGGCGGCTAGCCCCTGGCGGCGTGGCTGGCGATGGTGGAGGAAGGTGGCGGTGCTAGGTTACTGGGCGGGGCGCTGAAAGTCGCTCAGCGTAGGGAGCGACCCGAGTGTGTTTTTTCAGAATCGGTATTGAGAAATCAGAACTCTTGCCTAATTATTGCCACCTTATATTATAAGGGCTTGAACTGCGTACAGAAATTAACTAGAACAAGGAATCTGCTAGGATATCATGCACTCCAGTATATATAGGCTTGATTGATCTGAACATTTTATTAACATATGTAGGGTTAAATAAGATTACCGCATCAGGACTTCGAAACGCTTTTCACGGCTCGATGAGGACCATTTATAATATGCTAGTTTAATATAAATTGCTGTAGTTTTTTTCGTTGCAATGCACGACATATGCTAGTTTGATATAAATTTTTTTATATTTATATCTATGCTGTACGTAATCCAGAAAGCTAGCTAGGACCATATATAGTTGTCTCTGGCAGGGATCGAGCTTTCCACTAAATTGGTTAATTGTTTCCGTCTTGTTGCACGCGTGTTGTGGATAATGGAACCATCACGAACGTGGGCCAATAATGCATGCATATCCTATGCATGTAAACTTTGGATCGTCCATCCATTTGCCCGAGGCCCGTCGACCCCAAACACTTTCAAGGTGAGCAAGCAGGGGTGTCACTATGAGACCTTTCAAAGGATTTAAAGGAGGGGCTTCACTCGCTAGGCGAAACCCAGGCGTATGGAGGCGTCCCCGAAAAATGTCCACGGATCTACCGGCACTCCCATACTAAAAACATATGAGCCCCTAAACGCCACCCCAGTGGAAAGATCCACCCCACCTTCGAAGGGTCTACTAATAAGTGAAGCCCGAGCCCATTAGGCCCTGGAGTTGTACTGTTGTCCCATGTGGCCACTCCACCTACCAAGTCCTTATGTAGAGCGAACACGGGCACCTTCCGGCGACCGGACAAGCTTCACATGTTCCCCCTTTAACCACCAAACCAACGTTGCGGAGTCTAGCATCCTCAACTTCTTTAACATGGCCGCAACCATTATCCATCATCATTTTCATCATGTTATATAAGAAGCAAGTTTTACTTTCATTAAATAATTAAGTAGATGAGCGTATCAAGTTAAATATTTATGCTGCAACCTATCTACCAAAAACCGCCGATTCCGGCTAGATTGGACCGGAATTGACACCTGATTGCTTGATCATCGGGTGGTGAGGATGGCGAGGGGAGGCGGCGGCGGGCGGCGGCGGGCTTCGGCCGCGCCAGCGGCGCGGCGGTGCTGCAAGGAGGAGGGAGGCGGGCGCGCGCGGGTGCGGTGGGGGCGCGAGGTGACGGCGGCGGCGTGAGAGAGAGAGAGAGAGAGAGAGAGAGAGAGAGAGAGAGAGAGAGAGAGAGAGAGAGAGAGAGAGAGCTAAAGAGATAAGCTGTTTAGGAGCTACCCTTTTAATTTTTCTCGCTTAAGATCCAAACGATTACATGCCCCTTGTATTTATAGTCCGAGGGAGTCTTGCATGCTAAGAAAGATCTAGAGGATTCCTTATAGATTGGAATTCCTCTTTTTACAAGCAATCTATTTATTTCCTATTTTATTCCTATCTTTATTCCTTAAATATTCCTTACTTAATTACGGTAATTGACATGGCGTGCTCACGGCGGACGGGCGGCGGCGCCGAGCCACGGGAGTCACGCGCGCGCCGGGCCATGCCCCGGCCGTGCGTGAGGTGCCCCTGTTGGGCCTCCGCCGTGGAGCCACTTTTTGGGTCATGACATCTCTCCCCCCTTTCTGAGCAGCGTGTCCTCGCTGGCCGTGGTTCTCGCACGGCTAGCGTTGTTGATGGGGTGATCGAGTAGCATGGTCCAAAGATTGTTCCATCCACGTGCGTAGGGAAAATGAGCTGGACGAAGATGAGGTTGGTAACCTTTAATCCGATGGGTGGAAGTCCGTAGAACTCCATGAAGCTTGGCACGAATGGCAAAGTCGGCGGGAGGTGGACGCTGTTGACATTTCTTAGCGCAATCAAAGGAAACAGGTATAAAACCCATCCCCAATAAAAGCGCCAGAAAATGCGCGTGACATTCCCAAGTAAACCACCATGTCGGTGATCCGAAATGGGATTGTCAACGGGATAGATCTTGCCATCTTAGATATTTCATCCGCAGCGCCGCGGATCTATCATTGTAGCATTTCACCCGGAAGTATTCGAGGGTACCCAAAGGAAGGCATGTGATTAATAAACCAGCATGGCATTTGAATAGAGGAACATGTGTTTGCTTAGACCAAATTGTTCATAACAGGGGGTAAGCAATAATGGTTCATAGATAGTGTGACACACACTTAAGAATCCACCAAAGAAAAGGATAAAGAAAATAGATAAAGAATAAATGAATAACCTAATGGAGTAATTCTAATGTATCTAGTCATGGCCATACAAATGAATAGTTAAGATCATATGCAAACTGATTTAATCGTGGTTAGGTCTAGGATAACAGGGAGACTCCCGGGTGCCATACGGCCCAATGGAAGCATTTACGAACTCCTACAGCACACACGAACGTGGGGGGATTTCAAGGGACGGTCAAGGCTTGTCACGACCAAGCCGCCTACCCCCTCAACCGTGGCGTGCACTCATATCCGCAGTGTCGTAATACCCGGGCACCATGCCCGCATATTAGAAACACTACTCTTGTCCCCTCAGGGATCCCCACTCGTCGAATGGACCCGGACTAGAACAAGAGCAAACCTGAAGGAACAACGAACCGTTATCCCACCTCTAATCAAGTTAGGCATATGATGATCAATGATGAACTGAGATGAACATGTCAAGATTATGATATGTAAACTATATGCTAGTTCATATACCAACACAAGAACATGAACAAGACTATGCTCTAGTTCATAAGTTAGGCCAAGAACATAGATATAAGACTTGCAAATAGAAGAATGCTCCATAGAGAAGATATATTACCAAAGCACTTTCTTCTAGGAGACAAGCCCTCCTTGTAGCTCTTCTACTCCAAGTGCTAACCAAGAACTAAGAAGAAGAAAGTAGAAGAAGAAAGAAGAAGTAGAAGAAGAAGAGAGAGGTAGAGGTGGTAGAGAGAGAGAGAGATTGCTTTGGTTTGCTTGGACTCCAAGTGGTGTGTGTTGAGAGAGGGAGAGAGAGGGCCTACTTATACACTTGGAGGAGGGGCCTAAGTGCTAATTTACACCAAAACCGACCTGGTAAACCTTCCTAATCTGAAAGCGCACCGACCAACCAAGGGCGGGAATCCTCATTTGGCGGTGTGCGAACCGCCTCCCCGAGGTCGGGCCGAAACCGCCTCGGGAGGGTGCGGCCGCACCGGGTGGTGCGCTGCGCACCCCCTCGGCTCTACCGCCCGGTTTTCGTGGGGGTGTCGCCTTCCGTCCCGTAAAAGTTGTGGGCGGGCTTGGCTCGGCCCGGTTTTGATGTTTTGGGTCGATTTGCTCCCGGGCTTGAGTTTTGCAAGAATGCGCTTTCCCGGATGGCGTACTTTGGTCGATTTTCCACTTGCTTTTATTATAAATCTGCAAAATAAAATACTAGACACTACAAGTGGAATTTATTAGTGATAAATGCATATGAGTATAAAAAGGTATAGTTTTACTCCTTTTATGGTTGTAAGTTGACGGAAAAAAATGTCGTTAGTGACCGCTCAACAAACTCCCCCAAGCTTACCCTTTGCGCGTCCTCGAGCAAAAGAGTTAAGTACTTGGTTGTTAATCAGAGTTGCTACTATGCCGATTACATTTCACAAGTGCCGTGGTTATAATAAAATTTTCTACTAGAGTTTGAATAAAATGGCACATCTTTTTCCCACCCTTTATTACCTTTCATCGTAGCGGGGCTTTCCAAAAATTTCTCAAAGCCTTGGGCGGTTGCCGATAGAACGGTTATAAATGCGAGGTGCTTATCATTCATCCTTTTGATCAACTTTTTATCCTGGTTTTATTTATTTAGATAATTTTTATTTTTTTCGAAAAGCATGGGCTTTATTGCTTTTTTTTTTTTTTGGAGAGGTGGGCTCTACTCGCCCTAGACTTTTGTCTTTTATTTCCTCTCTTTTCTTTCTTCTTCTTTTTTTTTTTTTTTAGAGATGTGGGCTCTACTCGCCCTCGGACATTTTGTCCATTTTTCATCTCATTTTTTTTTTAGCATAGCCCAAAACATTTCTCTTTTCAAAGTATAGATTCCGGATGTCAAGTTTCTCTTTTTTTGGACGAAGTCATAGCAAATCCATTTGTACCATATCGTATTTGGCAACAACTTAGACTAGATAGAGCATATGCAACCCACATGAATCGGGTTTTTCGGGATGAGTTTTTAGAATTAGCCACTAAACCCAAACTTTAGAGAAATTCGAATTATAAACTAGGCAGGCAAAAGCAAAGCTTAAGACAGAGCAACTATTCATCATTTCAACAAGGGACTAAGACTAAACATTTTTATAACTCATATATATAAGCATTAAGGCACAAAGAAGAGCTACTTATTCTATTTTTTGGATTTTTTTTTTAGTTTTAGTTTTTTTTTCAATGCAAGACTGCTGAAATTTAAACATGCTAAAATAAAATGAAAATTGAGGGAAATAAATATGCAATGCAATGATACCTGTGGGGGTCCTCCCCCAAGCTATCTCGGAGGCCTACCGATCGGGATCGAAGCCTTGGTACCTCCCATGCTTCCTCGCGTGCGCTATGAAGTAGCCATGTTGGACTCCAATTGGGTCCGTCTCTCTGCCGACTCTCCCCCCCATTCTGCTGCCACTGTCCCGTGTTTTGCACATGGGTATTGAGCGTGTGCTCAATGTTCCTAGTGCGGACGCCGAGGTGTCGTAGGCCGATACCGATAGCCTCCACCCCCTTGTGGTGGTCGCCTCAGGCCGGACCGGTGGGGGCATATCGCCGAGCCGTCGTCAAAGTCAAATCGTTGGCCCTCCATGCCGCCAGATCTCCTTCGTGCCACTCGATGGTGCTGGTGTTCGAGGCGGCGGCTCCCACCTAGGATCATACCCGGGTATTACCCCTGGGTCCCCATAGGATGAGGCCATGCCGCCGGAACACCGTGTAGGCTGTGGCCGTGGGTGGTGGTCGGGGCGTGAAGTAGGGCCCATGGGAGGGGAGGATCTCGACCTCCGGTCTCCCGACAATCGCGTGAAGAACCGATGGGGGTGTCTTTCCCGCGCAAGCTATCAGCCAGCCTCGAGCTCAAATGTTAGTGCTCGGCTTTCATACAACCGTAAGTCCGGGTTAGGTAACCGAACTATAGTTGCATAGCCGTGGAAAAGATGACCAAGCTCGCCAGATGGTAAAATCTTAACTAAGTGCCCCTGCACAAGCTGCGCAACAGTCCAAAAATCCCCTCGGTGTGGAAATGTACTCTATCTCATCCGATTTTCCAAAGCTCCAATCGCGAAGCGAGGGCGTGTGATAAGAGATGTGCGGTGACAGAACAAAGAACTTTTGTGATAATATGTAAAAGTTCCCGCACATCTCTACCACTCGAGCTACTTTTTCCTTGTGGACAACGATAGAGTAATTTTAATTCAACCTCATTCACCCATCTAACCCCGTGTCTAGGAAACAAAGTCAATGAGATCCAGATGGATATATCTAAGTGATGGGTGCCGGATCTCGTGAGTGGCGAGGTTTGAAAGTACCGGCCTCATGAGCACCGGATATCTCCTCCCAAAAGTGGTTTTCGACGGCCGGGAGAGCAAAGATCTATGTTTATTGCACATCTATAATCAAAACCCCCCGGTGATTTGAGCTAGGTCCGCCCACGTAACATGATAAAGTGTACCAAAGAGGCGGAAAGAAATTTCTAGCTGGTCCTCTACTAGTGTGCATAAAAACTGAATTGTCAGGAGGCGAGAACCTTCCTCCTCGAGAGGAGGAATATCCTCGCCACCCGACGCTCTCCAAAGGATAGGAAATTCATCGCCCATACCGCATTGCTCGAGGAGGTCGGGGTCGATTCCTGGCGTGTGTTGGAACACACGGTCCTTGAGTAGGAGATATGTTTGCATCTCCCGATCTCCACGGATGTCGAGGTACGGCGCGTCGGCTTCATCGATTGTCGGGGAGCTTGAGCTTCTTCCTCCCGACGGGTGCGGCGTCTTCTTGCATGGGGAACCTTCGAGATCATCGAGTTGAGGGGCGGAGCTTGTGCTTGTTTGACGCGAACTATGCCTTGACGACCGCCTCAACCCGCTGAAGATCTTCCCAGCTTTCTTCATGGCTACTGCAAAAACGATTGAGCGAGACCTCGGGTGTGCAAAGGTTAGATGAAAGTATAAACTTTCACACCCGTGATCTTGCTCGGCACAATGTTTTTGGTGGAGAAAATGGAGTGTAGAACAAGTGGGAGAGAGTGTGAGAGTGAGAAAGAATGAAAATGAGAGGTGGGTGCTCTCACACCAGTGCTCGGGCTATTTATAGCCGAGCCAACGGCCAAGGGTCGCTCCACACATAACGCTAGGAGCCGTTGGCGGCGGACCCGAGCGGCGCCAACACGGGTGCGGGGCGCACCTTGGGGTGCGCGCGCATCCTGCCTCGAGCTGGCGCTGCTCGCCTTTGGTCGGGCGTGTACAACGATCACGAAAAAGTTCGTGGCCGTTGTTTTGCTCGCTACCGTTCGACCGTTTTCTCCCCTTTTGATTTTCTCCAAAATTTTCAAATATGACTTTATAGAAAAATTATTATACTTTTTATGTAGAAAATATTTTTCTTTATTTTTTTTTTTGAATATACCCCATTTTTTTTTTTTTTGAAATATACCCCATTTTTTTTTTTTTGAGAGCAGGTTATTTATAGTCGGCTGTCGACTCTCCCCTGTTCTTGGCGGGAAGCACCTTTCCGGGTCTCGGTCGAGATCCTTCAACACTCCACACCGGTTTTGAAGATGATGATTGCCGGGTGTGTTGTTGCTTGTACCCAATGAATGGGCATTTTACCGCCTTGTCTCTCATATGGAAGACAATGAAGCCCTTCCCCATGATGTCGCTTTTGGCCGTATAGAGAAATGGTCTCCCCAGGGAGGAGAGACACATCCTCTTTTGGGGAGTGTCGGTGACGCCTGGGGGAGCGTCGGTGTTCGCATCTCGTAATAGCACCCATGGGGAGAACGTCCCCGTTGCTAATGTTGATGTTGGCAGCTGCAAGTGGGGACGATGATGCAGGAGCTTGTGTCGTGGCTTTGAGAGAGACGGCAGTGGCGCCCATTGGAGGGGTGACAGCACCTTTGGCGGCGCCCTTGGGGGGCATCGGTGTTTCCCTCGACGGCATAGGTGTCCGGGATGTCGTCTTTGATGTTCGAGGATGCCGGTGTTGAAGTCGTTGTCCTTGTAGGCGATGTTGTCGGTGGTCGGCATGGTGATGACGAGGGATGTCGGGGTGACGCCGTTGGGCGCCAATGGGAGGGTCATCATCCGCGCTGGAGTTCTTGAGGACGTCGTTGACGAGCATGGCGCCTATGGTAGCGTCGTCGTCGTCGATGGTGTGCGCCCTGGGAGGGGCGTCGTTACCGTTGGAGTCCTTGGTTCCGGTGTCATCCGGGATGTCGATCCCAAATGATGTTGATGTCGCGACGCCGCAAACGATGTGGCTAGCGGCGTTAATGGCGATGTCGGGGATGTCGTTGACGCCGTGGGGGTGTCGTTGTTCGCCGATGATGCCGGTGTCGAAGACGTCTTGGTTGACGACGCCGAGCGACATCGTTGTAGCATGGGTGATAGAGGTAGAAGCTCCTTGTTGAATGGGATGGACTTGCCCGGTGACCGCGGAGCGTGTGATGTCCTGGTCGGGCGGGTTGTTGGCGTTGTTGTTCATGTCACCGTTGTTGTCCGGGATGTCGTGGATGTCGGGGTTGAGATTGGCGACGCCGGTGCTGACGTCGGCGGCGTCGTTGAGTCGCCCTTGTTGGCACTCCAGATGTTCCCAATGTCAAAGATGATGTTGGTAGTGACCGGGGAACTTATCTCGTGCCATTGTAGTAGCCGTGTGAGATGTTGGCCTAGTTGGGTAGGCTTTTCGTCCGAACAACCGGTGGACGCCGGTGGTAGCCTCCTGTTCTTATCGACCGATAGCAACAGCTGTGGGGCGCCCATGGGGTGGACATGCCCGGTGCTCGCCGTGGAGGGGGACGACGTCGGCGGCGCCACGGGAGACACCGATGTTGACGGTGGTGTCCGTGGGTAGTAGCGTCGCCGAGGGAGTCGCCCAAATGCATGACCACGAAGCCGCGGTGTTGCCGCGAGCGTGTCGTTGATGTTAGCGTCGCCCGTCGGGTTGTCGCCCTTGGTGGTCGCCGTAGCGAGGCTGGTCGAGCTTCTCCATGAGGGCGGTGAAGGTGGCTCGCGTCTCTCTCACGAGACAAGCAAACTCGCAGATCCCCATCCGGAGCTCGGCGATCTTGTGGTTGTCCATCCGATCTTGGCGTTGGTGGTGGTCGAAGCCGCCGGTGGTGGGAATCGCCCCGGTCTCCGGATACCACCGCCGATCTCGCTAGATTGGGCTGGAATTGACACCTAATTGCCGATCGTCGGGTGGTGAGGATGGTGAGGGAGGCGGCGGCGGCGTGGGCGGCGGCGGCCGCGCCTTTACGGGCGGCGCGATGGGCGGTGGAGGCGGGGGCGCCGCGCGTGTGGTGGGGGCGCGAGTGGAACCTTGGCCCGGCGGCGTGTGCGGAGAGAGAGAGAGCCGGAGAGTTAAGTTGTTTAGGAGCTACCCTTTTAATTTTTCTCGCTTAAGATCCAAACGATTACATGCCCCTTGTATTTATAGTCCGAGGGAGAGTTGCATGCTAAGAAAGATCTAGAGGATTCCTTATAGATTGGAATTCCTCTTTTACAAGCAATCTATTTATTCCCTATTTTATTCCTATCTTTATTCCTTAAATATTCCTTACTTAATTCGGTAATTGACGTGGCGCGTGCTCACGGGTGGACGGCGGCGGCGCCCTCGCCAGGAGGCACGTGCGGCGCCCGCCATGCCCCGTCCGTCTTGCGAGGTGCCCCTGTTGGGCCTCCGCCGTGGCCACTTTTTGGGTCATGACAAAACCATCCCATGGTAATATTTGGATAGATGTGGCTAATCAAGTCCTTAGGGTTGGCATTTGATTTAAGCCACATGCACGAAAAGTAAAATTCATGATTATAAATGAGTAGGTACAATATGATCAAATGGTGTCCGGACTTGCCTTACATCCAAGGTCTAGCTGCCGAATATTTGTCTTCTATTTTCTGGTTCCTCACAGTTGTGGTCGGTCCTTAGCTCCTAGTCTTCCGCGCCAATGAACGGCTCTTCGCCTACTCAGATCAACCAAGCAACACAAAACATACAAGAGCAAAGGAAACAAGACTAAGAACAGACATCAAACATAACTAATGAGAAACTAGAGATATTGCACTAACGATAGAGCTTGGTACTTGTTGACACCTGCTATTGCAAATATTTTATAGTCAACTAAATAAGAGATAAGGGTTTACAATGAATAACAATATAGACTAGGGGTTTATTGACGTAATTCCACGAGTTTTGGAATTTTTAGGGATTAAACAGAAAACCCTAGAGTTTGCAAGGCATACGAAGCACAAACATGTTTTGAACATATTTCAAGATGGCACCATTGCAAAGAGCTTGTCGAGACGATCGAAACGGACATATTGTTCGCTATATTCGAGTCTATAATCAAAAGATATCAACCAGAGCGAGTTCACTAAAATGGTCATAACTTTCTTATCCGGACCTTGTTTCTAGCAAACCACACCTTTCTGGAAAGCTATGGACGAGATCTACGCATCCACGAAGGATTGGGCCAAAGGCCGCGATCGCCCTGGCCTTTGAGCGCGGCCATCCTGGCCTAGGGCCCACGCAGAGTCCGCCGTAGGTCGGGTTCGCCACCGCCATTGAGGAGAGATCTACGCCCTTCTTCAAGGTCGCTTTGATCCAAGGGCCACGCGCGTGCATCCTCCGGCTATATAACAAGACCCCCTGCCCTCGAAAGTGAAACCCTAATTCATTCCATTCATTATCTCTTGACCTATTGGTCATCGAGGTGTCCCAATGTGAGGACAACCTCTCTTCCATACTAGAGAATTAGGGTTAGACTCTCCAATGTAGTAGCTTAGCAACTAGCGAGTTAGGCAGAGCGGAGCAACGTTCCGGTTCTGGAGAAGTCTACAGAGTTTGGTATGTCTTGTATCCTTCTTTTGTAAGACTTATGATTTATATATTTATCTTCTCTATTACTTTCATGTCTTTTATATAATTGGTTAGTATAGTTGTTAAGCCATTGCATGGGGTCCGTGGCTCGTATTGAGGGATCTAGTTATTCGTGGTAGCTAGAGTTGTAATCGATAGTATAGACTTTGTGTCTAGGCTATAGGTTACCTGAGGTTTGCGCTCAATCCTACGGATAGTTGTGGTAGCCCTGGGGTGACACCCTTTGACGGCCCGTGTAATCCACCACGTTTCGTAGAGCTTTTGGCATTTCTCCCAACTACCTTCTTCCTAGTCTTTCTCGAGAGTTGGGATGGACCCTTTGCTCCAAAGTGCTTTTGTGTGATTGCTATCATAGAACCTAAGTAATAGAGAAGTACATAGGAACCTTGATCTTTCGCTGTCCTCTCAACTTGCTACTACATATTTATCATAGGAATTCTCTTGTGTGTGATATTATTCATAACTCCTATCATCTATCATTTACCCCCTCACTTTAGTCTAGTGGTTTGCTAAGTTAGTAGATGCATGATTGTGAGTTATTAGAATTTTTTTAGCCAAAGCTTCCCCGTGGATACGATACTCTAGAATACTCTCCTAGGAAAAAGCTACAATGGTATTCTGTAGGTGCTTATGGAATCCTTCATATTCTTTTAGCACTTAATAAATACCAACAAAGATTACTACAGAACACAAGAGCGCTAGGAGCGTCAAAGAACGGAGCTATCGATACAAAGGACACAAAATGATCGATGGTACGGCAACGTAATCGGAGAACACTACACGCTTGACTTATTTAGTTAACCAAAACATTTATTAGTTTGGAAAACATTTAACATAAGAGAGAACATAAAACAAGCTATTATTATATAACTTAGGTTGATCTAAACATGTCATTGATGAAAAAGGCATTCATGTAGATATTAATCATGTTAATATCGCTTTTATTAAAAGTCTACATATAGCCCTATGTTGCTTTTGAAATAAAAAGAATATTATAAAGCTTTAATTAACTAATAAATAAGTTACATTTTCAAAAAGCATGGAATATGTTAAACAACACTACTAAAGTATAGCTTAGGTCAAAATAAACCTAACACAACTTGAGCGGGCCAAATCGGAGCTATAGCGGAAACGATATGGTCCAAATAGGTTCCAGGGGCATAATCTGCGAGAAAACTAGGGGCTAGATCATAATTAACCATAGCCATTGTGGGCTAACTAACGAAAACCAAAGAAGGGTTGGACCTCGGGCACTATTTCCTAAAGGTCGTGGGCTGAAAACGTAAAAGACAGGGACTTATATCTAATTGTTTTTGAACTAGACCTATCTATAAAATAGGGAAACTACGGGGGCCTTTCTGCAAAGTGACTAGGGCTGACCATGGCTTGGCCGCGTTGACTGGGTCTCTGTGCACGTGGCGATGAATTCATTGATGGCATTGTTGACCTCCTCTAGGACTTGCTTGCTCTAATGTGAGGCCATAAAAATACCCGGTCTCCTGATACCAATCTGTCACACCGCGTCGACACGATCAATATGAGGGGTCAACACGAGGGGATGACGAGGGCGTGACGTGAGCGTAGAAGAGGCGGCGGGGGGGCGGGCCACATGGCCACATGAAATGGCCGGGCGCGGGTGGCGGCAGCCGACGAGGCAGGGCCGAGGGTAAAACCCTAAGTTATTCTTTTTTCTCGTCTCTTACAAACGGTCTGCCCCTCATATCTATATGAGAGGATTACAATTGCTAACGGGCCAGGCCCAATAGTCTCTTAATACTGAATTGTAATTTTAATTAATAAAAATACGCTATTTAATAATTAAATATTCAGCCACGTTACATCGGTTTAGGAATCCTTTTCCTGAGTGTGACATGGTCAGACACGGACAACGATGTATTTTTGAACGCATTAAATGCAGGGAAGCCGGCGGGAATCCTGGTCCGCATTGGATGAAAACATTTTGGTTTTGACGAACTACAAAGTATGCCTATGGAAGAAGTTTAATCGGACGTTTTTTTTTTTTTTTTTTTTGAGAAGTTTAATCGGACGTTATGTGCTGATGTGCACGATCCGTAGAAGACGAAGGTAAAAACCACCATTTGTGCTGTAGTGGAAACGCAGCTACCTGTTTAGTAAATCGACTTGATCAGTTTTCATGCAGGCTAGCTTTTTTTATTAGTTTGGCTGAAGTTATTTGGCTGCTGGCCTCTTATTAATTGTCAATAGTTAATTTGACACTTAATATTTCCTGTATGGCGGCTAATTAAGTGAGTGGTAATTTGAATTAGGTACTTGATTGGCTCGGGGATCACATGCACACAGTACTATAGTCAAAAAGAAAGAAATGAAGCGAGGTGACGCCGGGGTTGAAGCTGGCATGACAGTCCCAGTGTGGAACGACTAGCAATTGTGGCCGTCAAAAAGAAATACTAGATAACTTTGGATTCCCTATCACTGGTAATTAAAGTACAAAAACCCCATCTAAATCACGTTAGGTTACGCGTGCCAATAAATGGAATATACCATTTGTCGGTCGGTAGCCATATGGACTAGTATGCAATCGTGCAAGCAGGGAGTCTCCGAGAAACGGCCTAGCGATCTGCATTTTGCCTCTACTGGTGGTGTTGTGTGGCTTGGTGGGGTGCCCCTTCTTGCTTTCGGCAGTTGTGTTGCCTTTATTTGTTCGCGACCACTTTTTCCGTGGTCGGGTCGTGTTGTGTCGTGTGTGGTGTTGTACTGTGTTGTTCAGCCAGTGTTGGTTTTCTCATAATGAAAATGACACGTGAAGTCGTGTTCGAGAAAAAAAAAATCGTGCAAGCAAGGAGTGGATTTGCCAAGCCCTTTCTTGTGGCGCATATATGCTTGCGCGATGAGGAGAGTTTTTACCAAGTTACGCAACTACAATAAATGTTTTACAAGGCGTTTTTATTTTATTAACCGTGGCGTTTTTTTTTTAAAAACCGCCACGGTAAATGCCACGATTTACCGTGGTGGTTTTTATTAACCGTGGCGGTCGATAAAAATGTCATCGTAAATTGATTAACCATGGTTGTTTTTATTAAAAAAAACCGCCACGATTAATGAGGCCCAGACTTCCGGTCAAAAAGACTGTATCAACCCAACACACCCTCTAATATATATACATACGGGGGCTAGGGTTTCAATATGACTTGATTCTCTCCTTCCGACTCCACTCTCGCCGCACAACTACCTCCCCCGACTCAGCCCGCGCGCCTCCCTCCCGCCTCTCCATGCCGCTCGACTCCCTCCCCGCACCTTTACATGCCCGCACGTGGCGACGTGCCCTCGACCTCTCCTCCCCTCCCGACGTGCGGCTGCTAGGTCCCGTGACCAGCCCGGCCTCCTCTCCTCCCCTTCGGTGCGTGGCGGATGGATCTCGACGACCAGCACTCGAGGGGGCGTAGGTCCAGCGCCGCTCCCAAACTCCGTCAAGATTCGGATGACCACGGCACACGGCGGTGACCTCCCTGCCTCCACCACGGTGCGCGGCGCGGTCTTCGCCTCCACCACGGTAAGGGATAGTCCGGATCCGGGCGGTGGAGGGGCCGGATCCGAAAGTCGCCGGGAGCGGATTCGGGCGAGGACGCGGGCGGGATCCCGGTGGCCGGAGCTGGATGGGACCACCGCGGCCGGGGGGCAGATCCGGCGCGACGGCCCGAATAGGGCCCGTTAGGGTTAGGGTATGGATATATATTTTATTATTATTATTATTTTATTAAAGGTGGCGATTTTTGGAAACCATCACGGTCGATTAACCGTGACCTACAACCGCCGTCGTTATTAATTAATTTAGTAATGTTATCAATGGTTTATTTGACACGTTTGGTGAGAATTTATGTGGTGCGTCCGTTGGAGCCTCAATTAATAGTGGTAATAATTACTAATAGTAAGATAAGATGGAATCCAAAGTTTTCTAGCTCATGGACACATCACCAAAAGCAAGTGGCCAGAATTTCTCTGTAATTTGCGTGCAATGCAGGTCTACGTGACCCACACGGCCACAGGTTGATGATCCCGGCGACCAGCACTCGGCGGGCGCATGTCTAGGCGCTGCTCCCCAACAACATCAAGATCCAAACGACCACGGCGGCGACCTCCTCCCTCCACCACGGCGGGACAGCCCGGATCCGGGCGGTGGAGAGGCCAGATCCGAGCGACGGGAGCGGGATCCGTGAGGACGCGGCGGAATTCGGCAGCCGGAGCTGGAGGGGGCCACGGCAGCAGCGGGGCGGATCCGGAGACGGGCGGCCTAGATACGGGCGCGTTAGGGTTAGGGTTTGGATTTTTTTATTTTTTATTAACGGTGGTGGTTTTGGAAACCAACACGGTTAATCGCCGATTAACCGTGACCTTAGCTCGTGGGGATTGCAGAAACCACCACCGTTATTAATTAATGTAGTAATGTTATTAATGGTTTATTCGGCATGTTTGGTGAGAATTAATGTGGTGATCCATTGGAGCCTCAATTAGTAGTAGTAATAATTAGTAAGATATGGTGGAATCTAAAGTGTTCTAGCTCACGGACACCACCAAAAGCAAGTTGCCAGAATTTCTCTGTAATTTGCGTGCAGTGCAGGTCTACTAGTGTATTATTAATTATTGATAATCGAGATAAATTATATATTTAACCGTTATAGATGTGGCCGTGTGGGTCAATGCATATGCATGTAACCGGAGGACGCTCGTGATGGTCCCATCATCCACAACACGCGTGCAACACGACGGTGGGCCAATGCATATCCATTTAAACTTTGGATCGTCCATGGTGTTGCACGTATATTTGACGTGGACGCGACAGCTAGCATGTGAGATCTCTCATCGTGTTTTGCATGAATATAAAATTTCAAAAAACACATGCTCACTCACCTACTCCATGAGCCCTGGCTACTATAAATAGTCATAGAGATCGACCACTCCGTCACCACAGCCCAACCAAATCACTACATAGCTACACTAATACCTACACAGGTCATCTCTGCCAAGTTCTAGTTAGTCCGCCGTCATGGCAACCCCTCCTGCACTTCCCTCCAACTTCCATATCAGCACCATGGATACAACCACCATAAAAGCGAAAAGGAGCTCAGGATTAGCAACATATACTTGTTCCAAGCACGCAGTGAGCCAAGCACAACAAACCTAACCATAGTGAACCCTAATGGTTACCACGGGTTCGGGATGGGCGCGAGCAACGTGGCTAACAACTGGGCGATATACAATGGGCCTAACCCAAGTAAAGATGCTGTCGTCGCTCGTGCACAAGGCTTGCATACGCGGAGTGGTGACTGGCACAACTCTTTCTTCACCATTGTGTTTGAGATTGATGAGTGAGTCCATCGATCAGTAGCATACCTTAATTTGGAAACTGTTGCATTGGTTCCATTTTTTGTGCTTAAATTTATATATTGCATAAAGTGTAATATTAGGTTACATGTATGTCATAGGCTCAAGGGTTCTTCACTTCAAGTTATGGGAGCAGTTGATCAGCAGGGTGACCAAAGGTGGAGTATTGTAGGTGGCACCGGAGCATTTACACTGGCACAAGGTTTCATCTACAGGCGGCTCCCCAAGAAAGTTGATGCAGGAAACATTACACAGCTTGATGTCTATGCTATCTTCCAACCAACAAAGGTGAGTGCTTATAAACTATAATGTGTGCATCTATGCTATCTTGGTCAATGATCAGTACGTAGCTGTTCCTAGCAATTCTGTGAATAGCCACTCAATTTTATGTTTTTGGAAATTCGCAGATCAATATTAGATATGGACTGGTCGGTGGAACTGCAGGCACTGCCCGTGAACCAGAATATGAACCTCACAGCCTTGAAAGCATCACGATCCGCTATGACGATAATGTCATTTACTCCATTGAGTTCACTTACATCGACCAAAATGGTACAAAAAGCGCAGTGAAGGTCCATGGGGTTGGGGCGTACAAGGCATGAAAACTAGCACAGTAAGTGAATTCGATCGCCACCAAAGATTTTGACCATATATATAATATATCCGGTTTAATTGGTTTGACATGGATATAGTTCGATCTCAATAATAATTTTTCTCTTCTTACACACAGGTTCGTCTTCGTGATAACGAGTATGTGAAAGAAGTCAAAGGAACAGTTGGTAGATACTTAAACAGTTACGATGTTGTGTCATCGCTGGAGATAATCACAAATCTAGGGACAGTCGGGACATTTGGTAAACCAACAGAAAATCTCTTCAGCTTTCCTGAGAAGAAGGATGGTGTCGTTGTAGGCTTTTTTGGGCGCTCCGGAGAAGCACTTGATGCACTTGGTGTTATTGTGCGTGTTTAATCCTCCAGATTTAAGTGTTGCTAGCTGCCATTATATGGCAATCCTCGTGTCATGCTAATGAGTCTACAGTGGTTTATTTTGTGAAGAATAATAGTTCCCATGTCCAAATAAAACCCGCCTGTGATGGTCGGGATTGTAGCTTGTTACCTACTACTGTATTGTTTTACAGCCTTGCAATCATATATGATTATCATAATTCTGCAGTTCAAATTGTGACTCAGTTGTTTCAAAGTCGACCTGTTTTCTTTTTTTTTTTTTTTAGATAAAGGATAATAAATCCGGCTTCATCTATCCGTAGATAGAATCAGACCAATTATTACAGAGAAGAAAACAAATTTCAGTTTTGCTGGATACAACTTCCAGCCACGCTCCCAGCTAAAAAAACAAGGAAATAAAGTTCTTTGACTAAACATAACCGACATGTCTCTCGTGATAGCCAACCACTAGAACCAAAGAAAGCTAACGCCGACACTTCTAGGTGCCGTGCTGCGGAGATTAATTGATCCTGAAGATCTTCATTCCGCTGCAAACATGCCCACTGACGTAGCCAATGCGTTCCTCGGAACAGTACCTGCAAAAGAGATTTTGGTTTGCATTTGTCAAAAACTACTTCATTCCTTGTTAGCCAGACTGCCCATACAAGTGCTGCTGCTGCTGTTAATAACAATGCATTTTGCCTTTTGTTTCCCCTTTTAGACCACACAAGGAACAAATTATTTATACTTGAAGGAGGGGTCAGACCAAAGAGTAGATGCACCGAGCGCCACAAAAATTTGGCATAGAAACAATCAAAAAAAAGGTGCTGAATTGTTTCTGGAAGATGACAGAGAGAACATTGTTTATCTCCATTCCAATTTCTCCTAGCCAGGTTATCCTTGGTTAGAACAACACCTTTTTTAATGTACCACATAAAAATTTTTATTTTCATTGGTAATTTTGTCTTCCAAATATCTTGCGACACTCTCACCCCATTGTTAATTAAAGCAACATACATAGACTTGACTGTGAACATTCCTGAAGCTTTAAGATCCCATACAAAGACATCGCGTTCCTGAATTAAGTTTAATTGTTGTAAGGATGATACAATGCGTAACCAATTTGATAAATTTACCCCCACCAGATTTCTCCTAAAGGAAATATTTAGTACGGGGGAATTTAATATGTTAGCTATAGTATCTTGTTTTCTCCTTACAATATTAAACAAACCCGAAACTTATCTTTGAGTGGTTTATTGCCTAGCCAAGTATCAACCCAAAACGTGTTTGAGACCCATCTTTGACATTAAAATGACCAAACTTAAAGAAAGTATCTTCAACATTCATTAAACTTTTCCGTAAGTGCGAATCTGTTGGTTTCTTCGCACGACTCCCTAATGTCTTGCTTTTAATATACTTATTCCTTAATAATTCTTGCCACAACCCGTCTTCATTTAAAAGTTTGAATAACCATTTGCTAAAAGCGGACATTTGTTTTGGGTTTCTAGGTTTAGGATGCCTAACCCACCACGATCTTTCTACGGGCGAATAACATCCCACTTTGACCAGTCATATTTTCTCTTGTGTTGATCATTTTGCCAAAAGAAACGAGACCTAAAGCACTCAATTTTCTCTAGTACCCCTTTTGGCACTTCAAAAAAGGACATCATAAACATCGGTAAGCTGGAAAGCACCGAGTTTATAAGAACTAGACGTCCCCCTACCGTCGGCGGTTTAACTTTCCAACCACTAAGACGTTTCTCAATTCTTTCTTCTATAAATTTCCAGTCCTTATTAGACAATTTTTTTAAAGTGCATCGGTAGGCCTAGATATCTAAAAGGATACTTACCAATAGCGCACCCAAATAACTATGAATAAAATTCCTCATGATTCTTAGCCCCGCCAAAGCAAAAGATCTCACTTTTATGGAAATTTATTTTTAAGCCAGATAGTTGCTCAAAAGTGCTTAGTAACAATTTCATGTTAACCGCCTTTTCAACATCGTGGCTCATAAAAATCACCGTGTCATCCATATTGGAGGATGGACAAACCATCCTGAAGCAAATGTGGAATAACACCTTCAACCTGTCTGCTTCCTCCTTAGCTCTTGCAATTAGTATAGCCAACATGTCAACTACTATATTAAATAGTATTGGAGACATGGGGTCACCTTGCCTAAGGCCTTTTTAGTTTGGAAGTATTGGCCAAGTTGGTCATTAATCTTGATATTTACATTACCCCCGAGTAAATTTTTTTATCCAATCACACCATTTTTTCAGAGAAGCCCTTCATTCTTAAGGTTTGTTGTAAAAAATTCCAATTAACTTTATCATAAGCTTTCTCAAAGTCAATTTTAAAAATCACTCCATCTTGCTTTTTGGTATGCAATTCATGAATTGTCTCGTGTAAAATGACAGCCCTTCCATTATGTTTCTTCCCGGTAAAAGGCGGTCCAGGGTTGGTCTAATCAATTTTTTGGGCAATGGTAGACAATCGATTTGTTGCCACTTTAGTGAAGATTTTGAAAGATACATTCAACAAACAGATAGGCCTATATTGTTGAATAACTCTTGCATCCTTCTTTTAGGTAGCGGGATTATATTACCAAAATTAAGGCGATTGAGATGTAACGTTCCTTGATGAAAATCAGCGAACAAAGCCATCAAATCATCCTTAATTAGGTCCCAAAAAACTTGGTAGAACTCGGAGGGAACCCATCCGGCCCAGTGCTTTATTATGTTCCATTTGAAAAATGGCTGCTCTAACTTCCTCATGAGTAAAAGGCTCGATCAAGGAATCATTCTCCGTGTCCGGACACTTGAGGTATGTCGGTAGTGCGAGATTCATCTAAATGCATTGACGTTTCTTCCGATGGACCAAAAAGGGATTTATAATAACTAGTAATATGCTCTTTAAGTTGAGCATCACCGGTTATAATATTGTTCCCATCCTCAAGTTGAAAGATACGAGTCTTCCTCCGTGTCTACCGTTGGCTAAAAGGTGATAATACTTGGTATTTGCATCTCCTTCTAAAAAGATGTTTCACCTTAGCCCTCTACGGTACCACTTGAGTTCCTCTTCTCTAAGAAGTTCAGCCAACCTCTCACTTAGAACATGTTTTAGATCTCTTTCAGTGTCACTTAGCAAGTTAAATTCTGCTTTCTTGTCTAGTTCATCCAATTTATTGAGAAGATTTGCCTTTTCTTTTTTATATAACCCACTAACATGTTTAGCCCACCCTCTTAAGTGTTGACGGAGTTTTCTAATTTTTGCTTGCCACCGCTCAATGGGTGAGCTGCGACAAAAACGTGTTTTGCCATACACGAGACACCATCTCACAAAAACCGTCCCTCAACAACCAACCTAATTCAAATTTGAATTGAGGTTGATAAGTTGTAGACGCTTTGTTAGTGGATAGTAGTAGAGGAGTATGGTCGAGATTTCTCTAGAAAGAGGGTATATTGTAGAATTAGGATATTGTGACTCAAAATCTGTACAAGTCAAAATTCTGTCTAACTTTTCGAAGGTCTGATTTGGCAAATTATTAGCCGGGTAAAATTTCTTCCGGATAACTCTAATTCTCTAAGGTTTAGAGTGTCGATTACAGCATTAAACATGAACGGCCATCTATCATTAAAGTTATCATTATTCTTCTCATCCGGTGCCGCGAATAATATTGAAATCACCACCTAAAATAATAGGTATGGTTTCTTTTGAACATACTCGCACCATTTCGACAAGAAATTAGATTTTTGAACTTCTTGGGCCGGGCCATACACTCGATATTAAATTAAACTTAAAATCATTTTCCTTATGACGTAATTTAAAACGAATAAAAAAGTCTCCCTCCTCAATTTGACCAACATCAAAAGTTTGTAGATGAACTCCTAGAATCATGCCACCGGATCAACCCCCGTGGAGCCATACAATGCCAAATAAAATCTCTACCCAGCACAAATGGTATTAAGAGTTTTTTGTGGAAAGCTAGCTCTACCCGTTTCGATAAGGCAATAAAATCTAGATCTTTTTCCTTTGTCAAGTCGAAGAAGAAATCTATACTTTTTTTGTGTCCGCAAAACCGTTACAATTCCGAATATTCCTTTCATTATTAAAAACTTTTATTTTTGGTTTTTTTTTTTTAGCTTGGGGCGCCTCTTCTTTTTTTTGATGATGATATAGGTGTTTGTAAGATCAATGGATCACAACCCCCATCACCTAGCCCCTCCATTATGTCCTAACAGATCAAATTCAAGGTTTCTAGATCAACGTTATCTTCCAAAGAGCAATCGGTCATGTCATCTAGCTCTCCAACCGAATTAACATTATTCACCTTAGCACTATGGGACATTCTAGAAAACTCCAAATCTTTTTAGCCGCTTAATAGAATTTAAACAATCATTACTAGTCTTACCTAAAACAATACCTAGAGAACTTGCTGAATTTAGTAAGGAAAAATCGTCTCTATTAAAAAAAAAAAAAGAAGGAGGGTTTTGTCTTTGTACCTTTCTCATTGACCAGCTCCAGATTCTTCTTAGCCTTAAGCTTGGCCGCCTTCTCAATCGAATCTTGATCCGCCGAGCGGCGCTCCTCTTGCTAGATCTCATAGGTGAGGCGTCTCGCTAGGTAACTTACTATTGACATTCCCAGGGAATCGGCTTGTAGGGGCAACACAACAGCTTTCCATTCACCCGCTCCCGATCGAGACACCATCGCTCTCGGCTTTTCATTGTTACGAGAGAACACCGATGGTACGAAAGCAACATAGCAGAGAATAACTACACGCGCTTGACTTGGTTAGTTAACCAAAACATTTATTTGTTCGGAAAACATTTAACATAAGAGAGAACATAAAAAAGCTATTATATAACTTAGGTTGATCTAAACATGTCATTAATGAAAAGGCATTCGAGATATTAATCATGTTAACATCGTTTTATTAGAAGTCTACATATGGCTCTATGTTGCTTTTGAAATAAAAGAGTATTATAAAGCTTTAATTAACTAATAAATACGTTACATTTTCAAAAGCATGGAATATGTTAAACAACACTACTAAAGTGTAGCTTACGTCAAAAATAAACTTGAGCGGACCAAATCGGACCTATAACGGGAAAGATATGGTCAAAACAGTTCTTGGGGCATAATTCCGAGAAAACTAGGGGCTAGATCATAATTAACCATAGCCACCGAGGGCTAACTAACGAAACCAGCAAGGGTTGGACCTCGGGCACTATTTCCTAAAAGGTCAGGGGCTGAAACAGAAAAGTAGAATTGCATTAGAAGAGTTAGTATTTGCCTTTTGTGCTTGTGGAAATTTTTTTTTTGTTAATTTAACAAGCTCATTTATTTTTTTTCATACTCGCTCGGTGTATATATATTTTGGATATACATTTTAATAGACCAGTCCTGGTTGTAACACAAGAGCATTCTATAGATCTCAAAGCCTAGTACGTGTTGTCAAAAAAAAAAAAAAAAAAAAGCCTAGTACGTAGTAATCCAGACAGCTAGGCCACTAGGACCATGCATATATTTGGATGATTCACACAAGAGCATTCTATAGATCTCAATTTCAAAGCCTAGTACGTACTTGTCAAAAAAAAAAAGCCTAGTACGTAGTAATCCAGACAGCTAGGCCACTAGGACCATGCATATATTTGGATGATTCCATACATCGTGTTGCACGTGTTGCTGCCAGCTACAACGTAACCAGACACATTGAACCTATACTATTGCCTAATTATTGCTTTTTTAAAAAAGATCCGGTTTCCCAACTCGATTAATATTAAGTGTAAGAAGCAATTTCGAATACACGCACTAGAGGTGCGACCCAAACCGGCCTAGGCATGGCTGGGTTTCAGAAAACGCAAACACAAACAGAGCAAACAACGACCCAACTAAGATGTGAGACCCGAGCTCTGAAGTAGCTAGGAGGCCAAAGTAGGTCATCGTTACCCGGCTCAAGCATGCCGCAAGAGCAGCTCGACTTCCGACCATGGTCGCCGCCCTACCACGAGACACCCATGACCGGGAGTCGAATTCCACAACGGCGCCTTTAGGAAGGTTCTGACGTCCTATCGCCGCCATCGCTTGTCCGAGGAAGGACCGGGTTTTCACCCGTGGAAAAATGTTGGGGTGCAACGCCTCGGCGGGAAGCGGCGCCCTAGCCGTCGCCGTCGCTAGGCTTTCACCCAAGGAACCCCTAGCATCGATGTCAGCCCATGCGGATCTAGCTCGCCACCACCACCGTCGCTGCCGGCCACCTTGCAAAGCCCGCACGAGGGCCCAGCGGCAGCGGCCGCGCCGCCGATGAACGAAGGCGCATCGGCCACCCCCGCCCGACCCGGACATCTGCGAGAGCCAGCCCCACTCGCTGCTGCGGCGTCCACCAAAGTGGCCCCGCCCCAGCCCTAGGGCCATCGGGTCGAATGCCCGGCCTCGAAACTCAACAACCCCTGCCGACACCGCCGCGCCGTCTTGACCGCCGGCGTCACGGAAAGCAACCAAGGCCAATAGATGGAGGGGCAGCACGGGGAGGGTGCCACCCCTAGCGCATGTCGCCTGGCGGCGGCCGCCGCGCCCGCCGCTGGCCCGCCGCCGCGGCGCTGCCAAAGGAGGGAGGGCCCGCCGCCGCCATCACGGCGGCCGGGCCGCCATGCCAACCCGGCTAGCTCAGCTCCGGCGGCGTGGTGGCGATGGTGGAGGAAGGTGGCGGCGCTTAGGTTACTGGGCGGGGTCGCCTGAGTCGCACCGCGTAGGGAGCTTGCGACCGTGTGTTTTTTTCAGAATCGGTATTGAGAAATCAGAACTCTTGCCTAATTATTGCCACCTTATATTATAAGGGCTTGAACTGCGTACAAAAATTAATTAGAACAAGGAATCTACTAGGATATCATGCACTCCAGTATATAGAGGCTTGATTGATCTGAACATTTTATTAAGGGTGTGTTTAGTTGGTGAAATATTTTGGGTTGGACTCTTTGTAGCACTTTTTCGTTTGTATTTGGTAATTAGTGTCTAATTATGGACTAACTAGGCTTAAAAGATTCGTCTCGCACTTTTCAGCTAAACTATGCAATTAGTTTTTTTTATTTACCTACATTTAATACTCCATAAATATAATAAAAGATTCGATGTGACGCATAACCTGTAGCACTTTTTGGGTTACTGTATTAGCAACTGAACACCCCTAACATATGTAGGGTTAAATAAGATTACCGCATCAGGACTTCGAAACGCTTTTCACGGCTCGATGAGGACCATTTATAATATGCTAGTTTAATATAAATTGCTGTAGTTTTTTTCGTTGCAATGCACGACATAATATGCTAGTTTAATATAATTTTTTTATATTTATATCTATGTTGTACGTAATCCAGAAAGCTAGCTAGGACCATATATAGTTGTCTCTGGCAGGGGATCGAGCTTTCCACTAATTAAATTGGTTAATTGTTTCCGTCGTGTTGCACGCGTGTTGTGGATAATGGAACCATCACGAGCGTGGGCCAATAATGCATGCATATCCTATGCATGTAAACTTTGGATCGTCCATCCATTTGCCCGAGGCCCGTCGACCCCAAACACTTTTAAGGTGAGCAAGCAGGGTGTCACTACGAGACCTTTCAAAGGATTTAAAGGAGGGGCTTCACTCGCTACACTACTACTGAGAATCGCTCATCACTACTGCCGGCATCGGTGCGAATTTAATCCACCGGGTCGGTGTTGAACCTCGCCCGGCGGTGATGAACCGCTTCGGGCGCGGGAAACTTCGAAACTCCACGGATTCGACCAATTCCGGCGGTGAAGATTTAGATCACCACCGGGTTGAATCGTTCCCCCGCGGTGGTCTTGATGGACCGCGATCACCAGCGGGTTTGAATTAGAACCGAAAAGCGATTTGAAGATTGACACAACCGGGTTGAATTAAAACCGATAGCGATTTGGGAGGGGAAGCAAATTAAAGGAACCGATAGCTCGCGGGGGTTGAATGAAGAAGGAACAGTAAAAACAAACGATAGAAACAGAGAACGGAGATGAATTAAAAAACGACTTGAGAGTCATTATATATTACTAGATAATATATTTACAAAACAAAAATAAAAGAAAGCGGCGGCGCCATCGCCTCTCCGCCGCCCCGCGCCGCCATCGCCTCCTCCGCCGCAGGCCGCCCAGGCCTCGCTCGTCGCTGCCCGACCTCGTCCTCGCCGCCGGCGCATTCCGCTACCCGGCCAGCGTTCCGCCACCGGCGCGTTCCCGCCGCCCGGCTGCACGGAGCTCCGCCCGGCGTTGCGGGTATCCCCCCGAGGATGTCGGCCATGGCCTCGACCTTGAAGGCGTAGAGGTTCACCTTCTCCACCAACGGCCAACCCACCGTTGGCGGGCCGACAACCGGGTTGGTGAGCTTCCGGAGGGCGTAGTGGGCGCCCCCACGGTGAAGACAAGCTCCTCGTTGGTGTAGACGCCCGCCATCATCGTCGATGAAGAAGAAGCTAGCTGCCCGGGGTTTATGGAAAGAGAGAGGCTAATTAGCGATGGAGATGGTACCAAATCGGGCGTTGTTATATAGTAGCAAGCCATGGAATGCATGCGACCCATTGTCATTCCCAAGACGCGGCGCCATGAAAATACGATCCAACGGCGCACGGCCGGCTCATCCAATGGCCGTCGCGATCGGCCCGTCTCAATCTTTTTCTCGAGCCTTTCACATGCAAATGGGGAAGCACCCACGAAGTTTGAGATTTTTCTGAGTTGGTTTGGTACTTTTCCCGGTTTATTTGAATTTACGCGCGGCGCCACCTTGTAATTATAGTTTGAACTGGCGTACCCACGAAAAAGAGACGGAATGCTACTAGACTTTTCCACGGGTCTCATGTGCCCTAGGAGGCAAATCACCGTGGAGGTCAAAGAAAAATTCTTGTGTTTCTATGGTTTAATTAGCCTTCTTGTCGCCGGTTGCTTCGAAGAAAATCATAGTAATTAAAATATTTATCGAAAAAAACCTAAGAACTTGTGTGGGGTCATATTTTGGGTGTACATGGTGGGAAAAAAAAATTCAAGCCATTTCCACCAAGGAGGATTACACATCCTTCACGAGGCACATGATCCCTACCATCGAACCCCCAGACTATACGGAGTGTAGTTCTTGTGCTCCATGTGGTTCATATGTTTGCCGGTGTTGTAGTGGTCTCAAACTTTTTTCGAGCCTTTCACATGCAAATGGGGAAGCACACACGGTTTGAGATTTTTCGGAGTTGGTTTGGTACTTTTCCCGGTTTATTTGAATTTCTGCGCGACGCCACCTTGTAATTATAGTTTGAACCGAAGGCGTACCCACGAAAAGAGCGTTGTTATATAGTAGCAAGCCATGGAATGCATGCGATCCATTGTCATTCCCAAGACGCGGGCGCCATAAAAAAAGATCAACGACACACGGCCGGCTCATCCAATGGCGTCGCGATCGGCCCGTCTCCCCACGAAAGGCCGACCGGGCTACGCCGCGTTTCTTGCCGCGTTTCCAATGGCCGCTTCCTCGGCACGGCGCGGCGTTCCCAACACCCAATCCCGAAATCCCCGGTTCGATCCCCAACAAGCCGTTTTTGACCATTTTTCAAGAACGATGATCGAGTTTAGCATTGTTATTTTGAAACAAGAAATGCATGCTTCACATTGTTTACCATTGCTACAAGATCAACCACACGTACCTTCGATGCCGACGGGTGAGGGAGCGGAGGAGGGAGGGAGGGAGAGACTTCTGGCGGGTGGAGCACACGAAAATGACACACTCAACAAGTCAGTAGCACGTCCATAACACTACCGGGCTAATTAAAGAATCAAACTTTGTACCGCCCAACGGATAGCCATCACTATTTTTTTTTTTTTTTTACCATAATAATTGAAGGGCCGTCACGTTCACTTAGCGTGTTCCGCGGTGGCTTTGCTGCATGCATGCCGCTTCGCTTGGAGAACCGCGTTGCCCGGTAGCATTCACACGCCGGTTAGGAAACCGGCGGTGTCTCTCGAATCGATGAGAAAAGCTGTGGCACCAGCTGCGGCGTCGACGGGTTAAATCAATGTCGATTAAAACACCTGCGGGGGTGTAGTTTCACACCCGGCGGTGATGTGTAGATCACCGCCGGGTGTAGTTTTACACCGGAAGTGATGTGTAGATCAACTGCCGGGTGTAGTTTTACACCCGAAGTGATGTGTAGATCCTTTGCCGGTGCGGTCTCTCGCCGGTGGTATTCGACATCACTGCCGGGTGAAAACTTAGACCCGGCGTGATTTCGGTAAATTCAACGGCGCCGCGGTTCTCAACTCGACCGGGTGACCCTTTGCACCAATCTTGGCCTCAATGAGTGCACGTGGCGACCTCGCCACTTCTTCGATCCGAGGAGATGCTACAAGAGACTTACGAGGTGGTTAAATTTTAATGTGTTTGTACACTTTGATTGTAGCATTGACCTATCTCGTGAATTGGTCTTTGTTACCATATATTTAGTTCTATGTAAGGTCTTTGCTATAGAAATATATGTAATGTAAGGTCTTTGTTATGGAAATATATGCAATCAAATTTCTTATCTCAGTTGTATTTCTGTTTGATATGAATCTTGATTGTCTCTTCAATACCTTTGAGTTCCCATTTTTTACCCTTCATCGAACATAATAAAGACGGTTGCAATAAAGACGGTTTTGCGTCAATGAAATATGCTGCATATTGTGAGGAAAAATCAACAGATATATCCAAATCTAATGTGAATGAAATAAAGTTATATATGCAACAAAAACAAAAGAACGTATAATGAATTTTATTCACATCCATATCCCCTTAAGCACGTATAACCAAAACCCCACCTTGGCGTGAAGCATCTACTCATACATATGCAAAGAAAGATCGCAACAATGCATGCATGCAAACCGAAAGTGAAGTGACAACACCGTGAATTCACTGCCGGATACATACAAACAACCGGTAGTTATATTGTATTCCTTTGCCGGCTCTTTTCAAATAACCGGTAGTCATGTTGTTATCACTACCGGGTATATCTTAATACCCGGCAGTGATGTACCTGCACTGATCAACTTCTATAAATCAAGGCGCCCGACCGCATCCACACACATACCCAAGCACGCACCCACGAGCTCCGGTCACCACCCAAGCACGAAATCCACTCAGCTCTTTCACTCTCTCTCTCTCTCTTTCTAGGAGATTTGTTCATGGCTCCAGGATATTACATTGGTAAGGATATTTTTTTCTTGTCTAGAGAATTCCTATATATATGCATATAAACAATACATATATATATACTATATATATTTATGAGCTTTGTCCTTTTTTTTCCTTTTTATCGCTTCGGTTGGTGGTATGAACGGTCCTCCGCCTTTGCCGCCACCACAAGAACCAGGTTTCCACAGTTCACACGGCGATGAGCCATTAAGCCCCTAGTGTGTGGACACAAGGCCATTCCCTTATCTAGTCATCGTATGTAATTTTTTTCTAACATTTTTTTATTTCTTATTTTACTATAACAAATACATGGACAATTAGTTTAACTTAACATCATTTTGTTGCATTTATATGTTTCACGGACTTTATCCCCAATACAATGGCTAGAAACAACACTTAGCCGGTTCTCTATCTCGGTTTTGTGGAGACCACGACATCTAGAGCATCGTCACCGGTCATCAACTATATACGTGTGAAATAAGTTTTACATCCCTTCGAGGATTCCGTGACACAACAGCCACCTAATCCACGAGAGGGGAAACGAGAGAACAACCATGCAAAAACGCCGAGTACCATGCCGTTTCCTTTGTGCTTAGATTCTCTTCGACGTGTGTTTGCTACATTGTGCCCGATTTCTTCACTTCAAGATATTTGCCTTGTCTGGCGATAATATCCCCTCATGGCAATATAGCGAATATGTTGGGAGTTACAACCATGATGATGTGGTAATAAATTAAATTCATCATTTTGGCAATGCATATTAGATAGATTCACATCATCCTCATTCATTTTGATTCTCCCACTTGCGATTTTGCTCCACGATCTTACTTATGCTCCATGTGGCTTGGCGGCCGTTCTCGACCAAAGCTACGAACCGACTTCGAATACGATTGGGACTTCACGTGCACACCTTGGCCAGCAAACTACGGAAGGGCGACAATGCGCATAAGGTTTACTAACTTAGGCACTGGGTCGTTCGGTAGGTTATATCTATGGTCGAGCATTTTACGTCCTTGCGGGGGAGAGAGAGTGCAATCATAAGGGCATTGACCTTCATCGACTCAAGCGGATACTTAATCCGTGACATCAATTACCCGATATTTCTACAATCCTACATTCTTGTGCATGGATCACAAGCCGGACCCAATATTGATCCCGACATTACTTTATGATGATGATTAGTGTGTTTACTATGTTAATTATTTGTAAGGTTGTATGGTTACTTCCTAATTAATTTGTAATGTTCTTGTGGCCCATGTGGTCTCAATCTTTTTCTGAGAGCCTTTCACATGCAAATGGGGAAGCACCCACAAAGTTTGAGATTTTTCGGAGTTGGTTTGGTACTTTTCCCAGTTTATTTGAATTTCTACAGCGCCGCCACCTTGTAATTATAGTTTGAACCGAAAGTACCCACGAAAAGAGACGGAATGCTGCTAGACTTTTTCACGGGTCTCATGTGCCCTAGGAGGCAAATCACCGTGGAGGTCCAAGAAAAATTCTTGTGTTTCCATGGTTTAATTAGCCTTCTTGTCGCTAGTTTAGCTCGAAGAAAATCATAGTAATTAAAATATTTATCGAAAAAAACCTAAGAACTTGTGTGGGGTCATATTTTGGGTGTACATGGCTGGGGAAAAAATTCAAGCCATTTCCACCAAGGAGGATTACACATCCTTCACGAGGCACATGATCCCTACCATCGAACGAGGACTATACATTGTAGTTCTTGTGCTCCATGTGGTTCATATGTTTGCTTGGTGTTGTAGTGGTCTCAAACTTTTTTGAGCCTTTCACATGCAAATGGGGAAGCACCCACGAAAGTTTGAGATTTTTCGAGTTGGTTTGGTACTTTTCCCAGTTTATTTGAATTTCTGCGGACGCCACCTTGTAATTATAGTTTGAACTGGCGTACCCACGAAAAAGAGCCGAATGCTTGCTAGACTTTTCCACGGGGGTCTCATGTGCCCTAGGAGGCAAATTACCGTGGAGGTCCAAGAAAAATTCTTGTGTTTTCATGGTTTAATTAGTCTTCTTGTCGTCGGTTTAGCTCGAAGAAAATCATAGTAATTAAAATATTTATCAGAAAAACCTAAGAACTTGCGTGGGGGTCATATTTTGGGTGTACATGGCTGGAAAAAAAATTCAAGCCATTTCCACCAAGGAGGATTACACATCCTTCACAGAGGCACATGATCCCTACCATCGAACCGGGACTATACGATTGTAGTTCTTGTGCTCCATGTGGTTCATATGTTTGCCGGTGTTGTAGTGGTCTCAAACTTTTTCTCAGCCTTTCACATGCAAATTGGGAAGCACCCACAAAGTTTGAGATTTTTCGAGTTGGTTTGGTACTTTTCCCCAGTTTATTTGAATCTCTCTCGCACGCCACCTTGTAATTATAGTTTGAACTGAAAGCGTACCCACGAAAAGAGCCGGAATGCTTTGCTAGACTTTTCCACGTGGTCTCATGTGCCCTAGGAGGCAAATCACCGTGGAGGTCCAAGAAAAATTCTTGTGTTTCCATGGTTTAATTAGCCTTCTTATCGCCCGGTTTAGCTCGAAGAAAATCATAGTAATTAAAATATTTATCGAAAAAACCTAAGAACTTGTGTGGGGTCATATTTTGGGTGTACATGGCTGGGAAAAAAAATTCAAGCCATTTCCACCAAGGAGGATTACACATCCTTCACAGAGGCACATGATCCCTACCATCGAACCAAGACTATACAGTGTAGTTCTTGTGCCCCATGTGGTTCATATGTTTGCCGGTGTTGTAGTGGTCTTAAACTTTTTCTGAGCCTTTCACATGCAAATGGGGAAGCACCCTCGAAGTTTAAGATTTTTCGAAGTTGGTTTTGGTACATTTTCCGGTTATTTGAATTTACGCTACGACGCCACCTTGTAATTATAGTTTGAACGAAATGTACCTACGAAAAAGAGCCGGAATGCTTTGCTAGACTTTTCCACAGGGTCTCATGTGCCCTAGGAGGCAAATTACCGTGGAGGTCAAAGAAAAATTCTTGTGTTTCCATGGTTTAATTAGCCTTCTTGTCGCCAGGATTAGCTCGAAGAAAATCATAGTAATTAAAATATTTATCAGAAAAACCTAAGAACTTGTGTGGGGTCATATTTTGGGTGTACATGGCTGGAAAAAAATTCAAGCCATTTTCACCAAGGAGGATTACACATCCTTCACAGAGGCACATGATCCCTACCATCGAACCCGGGACTATACAGTGTAGTTATTGTGCTCCATGTGGTTCAAATGTATGCCGGTGTTGTAGCGGTCTCAAACTTTTTCTGAGCCTTTCACATGCAAATTGGGAAGCACCCACAAAGTTTGAGATTTTTCGGAGTTGGTTTGGTATTTTTCCCAGTTTATTTGAATGTCTGCGCGACGCCACCTTGTAATTATAGTTTGAACCGAGCGTACCCACGAAAAGAGCCGAATGCTTGCTAGACTTTTCCACGGGTCTCATGTGCCCTAGGAGGCAAATTACCGTGGAGGTCCAAGAAAAATTCTTGTGTTTCCATGTTTTAATTAGCCTTCTTGTCGCCGCCCAGTTTAGCTCGAAGAAAATCATAGTAATTAAAATATTTATCGAAAAAACCTAAGAACTTGTGTGGGGTCATATTTTGGGTGTACATGGTGGAAAAAAATTCAAGCCATTTCCACCAAGGAGGATTACACATCCTTCACAGAGGCACATGATCCCTACCATCGAACCCGGGACTATACGATTAATAGTTCTTGTGCTCCATGTGGTTCATATGTTTGCCGGTGTTGTAGTGGTCTCAAACTTTTTCTCGAGCCTTTCACATGCAAATTGGGAAGCACCCACAAAGTTTGAGATTTTTTTCGGAGTTGGTTTGGTACTTTTCCCGGTTTATTTGAATCTCTGTGACGCCACCTTGTAATTATAGTTTGAACGAAAGGTACCCACGAAAAGAGCCGGAATGCTTTGCTAGACTTTTCCACGGTCTCATGTGCCCTAGGAGGCAAATCACCGTGGAGGTCCAAGAAAAATTCTTGTGTTTCCATGGTTTAATTAGCCTTCTTATCGCCAGTTTAGCTCGAAGAAAATCATAGTAATTAAAATATTTATCAGAAAAACCTAAGAACTTGTGTGGGGTCATATTTTGGGTGTACATGGCTGGAAAAAAAAATTCAAGCCATTTCCACCAAGGAGGATTACACATCCTTCACGAGGGCACATGATCATCCATGAAGTGGCGGCATTTCTATTTCACTTTGCCGGTTGCGTGTAATAACCGGCGGCGAATAGGATTGGGGTGAAATTTTCTAAATCTATCTGAACCTCCCGCCATTTCATTCCCCACCGCGCCCAAACCAGCCTTGCCTATATATATAGGTGAGTGGCTCCCGCCATTTCGTTCCCCACCGCGTCCAAACCAGCCTTGCCTATATATATAGGTGAGTGGCTCGGAGCAAAATTTTGGCAAGCCATTTGAACACCGCGCCATTCTCATTCCCCACCGGCGCCGAAGAGCACCGGATTCGCCCGACGGAGCGCACCCACCAACGTACTCAACGTCGCCGTTCATCGTCCCCTACGCCCGCCGGGCCGTCCGTTCGGCGCATCCCCCTGTCGTTCCACTCCAGCCGGAATCGAGGCTTGACGGCGTTCTCCCACGCTGCGCTCCTCCACTCCGGCGTCCCCAACACCACGCCGGCATCCTACGCCCTTCGGCCCCTTCCACGGTGAGAACTAATTATCCCTTTAGGTGTACGAAGTTTTTACCTATGAGAATGAGAACTAATTCCACTGTTGTCCTAGCCTCGCGTCGCCAGCTTGGTCTTCCTCCACGCCGGAGGAGGACCGCCGCCACACCTCTCTCGCCGTCCGCGGCCTCACGTCGTCTTCCTCTTCACCGCCCAACCCCGCACCGTCACGACCTTGTCCTCCTCAAATCCTCTAAGACAAGATAGGAGCGCCGCGAGGCGCAAAAAAGCTTGGTGAGTGCGTCGGTCCACGCCTTGAGGTGTTCGTTGAAATGCCCATCTCGGTCCACGCAACTTTGTGCTCGAATTGTGATTGAAATTCATGAGTTAGTGTTGTTCGAAATCCAGTTTGGATATTTTAAATATATGTCCGTAACTTCTTGTACAACTTTTATGAATAACATAGCAATATCATCCTATTTTGGTGACATGTATAGGCAAGCATGGCGTGGTACGTAGTGTTTGTTGGTCGCGTCTTTGGGGATCTATCTAACTTTGGGAAGATTGCTATGCTCAAGTCCAAGGCTACGCTAATAATTTTTACGACTGAAAATACAACACCGAAGGTGAAGAAGCCGTCGCCTACAATGGTGCAAACTAGCCGGTCCCGGAGATTGAAGAGAAGCCACCCCACATACTTATGAAGATTGCGAAATTGCGCTAATTGGTTTTAGAAAGATGTCATGCTTTTATTTATGTCTATGACTCTATGGTCATTGGTGTTTTTTATTTTAGAAGTTCATGTAGGCTTAGTTTCTAGAACATTAGGTGGATTTTGTTGTATGTAACCATTAAATCCTGTAATGTTTTGACGATGTTAATGTTTGATGATTTTTCGATTTAAAAGAGCTGAATTCCATGAATAAATTCAAAAATTTAAAACAAAAACGCCGGGTGGCATGGGCCCGACAGGTGAATGAGTAACAAAACCGTAGTGTAACTATACCAAACACTATCGACCGTCATAGACGAGCGAAACATCACCGTTGGCTGCATTAACCAACCGATAGTCTCCACTCTAATAACGCCGTCGGGTTGAGATCAGCCGGCGGTGTTCACGTAAAGTTCAGCGGCGGGTTCAAAGTAAGCCGCCATTGTTAGCTCTTTCGATACACCGCCGGCTCGGTCTAACCCGATAGTGTTATCCCCACCGATTACGTCGGTTCGTTAAAGCCCGACGGTGCTCCCAATATCAACTCGCCCGGTGACTTCGAACCCGCATTGCTTGGATCAAAAAATGCTGCGGGTCGTGGAACACCCGGCGGTGTTCGGTGACAGATCGCTGCGGTTCGATATCAAACCGGCGATCTCTCCTCGCATCACCGCCCGGTGTTTTGACCCGGTAGTGTTTCAAACCCCACATCACTACCGCTATGGTTCCGCGGTTCGATTTTTCGGCGGTGAAGGGGGTTGGAGCCCTAAGCGGTGATGGACAATTACAGAGTAGTGCTTGGCGAAACCCGGGGCGTATGGAGGCGTCCCCAAAAAATGTCCACGGATCTACCAGCACTCCCATACTAAAAACATGTGAGCCCCTAAACGCCACCCCAGTGGAAAGATCCACCCCACCTTCGAAGGGCCTACTGATAAGTGAAGCCCGAGCCCATTAGGCCCTAGAGTTGTATCTTTTGTCCCATGTGGCCACTCCACGACCAAGTCCTTATGTAGAGCGGACACGACCAAGCTTCACATGTTCCCCTTTTAACCACCAAACCAACGTTGCGGTCTAGCATCCTCAACTTCTTTAACATGGTCAAACCATTATCCATCATCATATTCATCATGTTATATAAGAAGCAAGTTTTACTTCCATTAAATAATTAAGTAGATGAGCGTATCAAGTTAAATAGTTATGTTTGCAACCTATCTACCAAAACCATCCCATGGTAATATTTGGATAGATGTGGCTAATCAAGTCCTTAGGGTTGGCATTTGATTTAAGCCACATGCACGAAAAGTAAAATTCATGATTATAAATGAGTAGGTACAATATGATCAAATGGTGTCTACACTTGCCTTACATCCAAGGTCTAGCCGCCGTAATATTTGTCTTCTATCTTCCCCGTCTCCACCGCTTCTCGGTCGGTCATTAGCTCCTAGTCTTCCGCGCCAATGAACGGCTCTTCGCCTACTAAGAGCAACCAAGCAACACAAACAAATGACAAGCAAAGGAAACAAGACTAAGAACAGGGCATCAAACATAACTAAAGAGAAACTAGAGATATCGCACTAACGATAGAGCTTGGTACTTGTTGACACCTGCTATTGCAAATATTTTATAGTCAACTAAATATGAAATAAGGGTTTACAATGAATAACAATATAGACTAGGGGCTTTATTGACGAGGAATTCCACGAAGTTTTGGTATTTTTAGGGATTAAACAGAAAAACCCTAGAGTTTGCAAGGCATACGAAGCACAAACATGTTCTGAACATATTTCAAGATGGAACCATTGAAAAGAGCTTGTCGAGACGATCGAAACGGACATATTGTTCGCTATATTCAGAGCCCAGAATCAAAAGATATCAGCTATAGAGCAGAGTTCACTAAAATGGTCATAACTTTCTTATCCAGACCTTGTTTCTAGCAAACCACACCTTTCTGGAAAGCTATCGACGAGATCTACGCATCCACGAAGGATTGGGCCAAAGGCCGCGACCTCCCTGGCCTTTGAGCACGGCCATCCTGGCCTAGGGCCCACACAGAGTCCGCTTCGTAGGTCGGTTCGCCACCGCCATTGAGGAGAGATCTACGCCCTTCTTCAAGGTCAGTTTGATCCAAGGGCCACGCGCGGTGCATCCTCCAGGGCTATATAACAAGACCCCCTGGCCCCTGAGTGAAACCCTAATTCATTCCATTCATTATCTCTTGACCTATTGGTCATCGAGGTGTCCCAATGTGAGGACAACCTCACTTCCATACTAGAGAATTAGGGTTAGACTCTCCAATGTAGTAGCTTAGCAACTAGCGAGTTAGGCGGAGCGGAGCTACGCTCCTGGTTCGGAGAAGTCTGATTTTTGTATGTCTTGTATCCTTCCTTTGTAAGACTTATGATTTATATATTTATCTTCTCTATTACTTTCATGTCTTTTATATAATTGGTTAGTATAGTTGTTAAGCCATTGCATGGGATCTGCGCTCGTATTGAGGGATCTAGTTATTCGCAGTAGCTAGAGTTGTAATCGATAGTATAGACTTTGTGTCTAGGCTATAGGTTACCTGAGGTTACGCTCAATCCTACGGATAGTAGTGGTAGCCCTAGGGGTGACAGCCTTGACGAGCCTGTGTAATCCACCACGTTTCGTAGAGCTTTTGGCAACCTTCTCCCAACTACCTTCTTCCCAGTCTTTCTCGAGTTGGGACGGACCTCGCTGCTCCAAAGTGCTTTTGTGTGATTGCTATCATAGAACCTAAGTAATAGAGAAGTACACAGGAACCTTGATCTTTCCCCGCTGTCCTCTCAACTTGCTACTACACATTTATCATAGGAATTCTCTTGTGTGTGATATTATTCATAACTCCTATCATCTATCATTTACCCCCTCACTTTAGTCTAGTGGTTTGCTAAGTTAGTAGATGCATGATTGTGAGTTATTAGAATTTTTTAGCCAAAGCTTCCCCTGTGGATACGATACTCTAGAATACTCTTCTAGGGAAAAGCTACAATGGTATTCTGCGGTGCTTATGGAATCCTTCATATTCTTTTAGCACTTAATAAATACCAACAAAGACTTACTGCATACACAAGAGCGCGAGAGCGTCAAAGAACGGAGCTATCGATACAAAGGACACACCGATGGTAATGGGCAACATAACGGAGAACAGCTACACGCTTGACTTATTTAGTTAACCAAAACATTTATTAGTTTGGAAAACATTTAACATAAAAAGAGAACATAAAACAAGCTAGTATATAACTTAGGTTGATCTAAACATGTCATTGATGAAAAGGCATTCATGTAGATATTAATCATGTTAATATCGCTTTATTAAAAGTCTGCATATAGCCCTATGTTGCTTTTGAAATAAAAAAAATATTATAAAGCTTTAATTAACTAATAAATAAGTTACATTTTCAAAAAGCATGGCATCACGCCGGGGTTGAAGGGAGTGGGGATCCATCGTTTTTAATAAGTTTTTTCCTAGTAGATCGAGTCTTCAAGGTTCAAGGTTTTCTCCCGAGATCCAATCGAAGAGATTGGCCACGGCGTAAGGCATCGTCAAGATCGCCGATGGAGCAATGGAGCATGTCGCTCCTCGCCGGTGATGGCAAGACGAAGATATCACCATTGATGGAGAATAAGGTACTCCGCCCCTCCTTTGTCTCGCTATGGTTCTATGCAGCCATGGCAATGGGCTAGTGAGATTTAGTTTTCCAACGATATCTATCCGATGCTCGGTTGGACTTGTGTTCTCTCATGACGAATCTGGTGAAGGCAACGACGATGAGTTCGACGATGTAATCGGGCGCGCCAATTTCATTATGTTTGCGTGTGGAGTTTTAGCGCTTTATTTCTCTTTTGCAAAAGTGATGGGTATGAGGATGACGGGCGGATGGTGAGATGGCCCCGTTGCTTCAGATCGGAGCTTGCGTCCGTGGCATATCCGTTTGGGATGGTGATCCTAGATGGTGGAATTTATGGCTTTTTCAAGGTTTCTTGTCTCCCATCAATGGAGGTGGAGTAGTTTGGTTTACTTTTTGTAATGATAGGATGTAATTTTGCTATAGTATCAATGGAATTTTTCCTTACCACAAAAAAAAAAGTGTAGCTTAGGTCAAAATAAACCTAACACAACTTGAGTGGGCCAAATCGGAGCTATAGCGGAAAAGATATGGTCCAAATAGGTTCCAGTGGGCATAATCATGCGAGAAAACTAGGGGCTAGATCATAATTAACCATAGCCACCGTGGGCTAACTAACGAAACCAAAGAAGGGTTGGACCTCGGGCATTATTTCCTAAAGGTCGTGGGCTGAAAACGTAAAAGACAAGGACTTATATCTAATTATTTTTGAACTAGACCTATCTATAAAATAGGGAAACTATGGGGGCCTTTCTTCGCAAAGTGACTAGGGCTGACAATGGCTTGGCCGCGTTGGATCGGGTCTCGTGTGCACGTGGTGATGAATTCATTGATAGCATTGTTAACCTCCTCTCTAGGACTCTAACGTGAGGCCATAAAAATACCTCGGTCTCCGGATACCAATCTATCACAGCTCGCCCGACCGATCAATACGAGGGGTCAACACGCAGGGATGACGAGGGCGTGACGTGAGCGTAGAAGAGGCGGTCTGGGGGCGGGCCACATGGCCAGCCAAGCCGGGGCGCGGTGGCGGCAAAATGACCGAGGCGGGGCGAGGGTAAAACCTAAGTTATTCTTTTATGTCTCTCACAAACGGTCCGCCCCTCATATTTATATGAGAGGATTACAATTGCTAATGGGCTAGGCTCAATAGTCTTTTTAATACTAAATTCTAATTTTAATTAATAAAGATACGCTATTTTAATAATTAAATATTCAGCCATGTTACATCGGTTTAGTAATCCTTTTCCTGAGTGTGACATGGTCGACACGGACAACGATGTATTTTTGAACGCATTAAATGCAGGGGAAGCCGGCGGGAATCCTGGTCCGCATTGGATGAAAACATTTTGGTTTTGACGAACTACAAAGTATGCCTATGGAAGAAGTTTAATCGGGCGTTTTTTTTTTTTGACAAGAAGTTTAATCGGACGTTATGTGCTGATGTGCACGATCCGTAGAAGACGAAGGTAAAAACCACCATTTGTGCTGTAGTGGAAACGCAGCTACCTGTTTAGTAAATCGACTTGATCAGTTTTCATGCAGGCTAGCTTTTTTATTAGTTTGGCTGAAGTTATTTGGCTGCTGGCCTCTTATTAATTGTCAATAGTTAATTTGACACTTAATGTTTCCTGTATGGCGGCTAATTAAGTGAGTGGTAATTTGAATTAGGTAGTTGATTGGCTCGGGCATCACATGCACACAGTACTATAGTCAAAAAGAAAGAAATGAAGCGAGGTGACGCCGGGGTTGAAGCTGGCATGACAGTCCCAATGTGGAACGACTAGCAATTGTGGCCGTCAAAAGAAATATTAGATAACTTTTGGATTCCCTGTCACTGGTAATTAAAGTACAAAACCCCATGTAAATCACGTTAGGTTACGCGTTCCAATAAATGGAATATACCATTTGTCGGTCGGTAGCCATATGGACTAGTATGCAATCGTGCAAGCGGACTGGATTTGCCAAGCCCTTTCGCTACAAGCATATATCTTGCGATGAGGAGAGTTTTTATCAAGTTACACTACTATAATAAATGTTTTACAAGGCGTTTTTCATTTTATGAACCGTGACGCTTTTTAAAAAACCACCACAAATGCCGCGATTTACCGTGGTGGTTTTTTTTATTAATCGTGGCGGTCGATAAAAACGTCATGGGAAATTGATTAACCATGGTTGTTTTTATTAAAAACCGCCACGATTAATGAGGCCCGAACTTCGGTCAAAAGACTGTATCAACTCAATACACACCCTCTAATATATATATCTGAGGGGCTAGGGTTTCAATCTGACCCTGATTCTCTCCTTCCCGACAACACTCTCGCCGCACAACTACCTCCCAGCGACTCGACCGCGACTCCTCCCTCTCGCCTCTCCATGCCGCTTGACTCCCTCCCTCGCACCTTTACATGCCACGCGTGGCGGCGTGCCCCCGACCTCTCCTCCTCCCCGCCCCACACACGCTGCGCGGATCCCGACGACCATTGGCCTCCTCTCCTCCCCTTCGGTGCGTGGCAGCTGGATCTCGGCGACCAGCACTCGGGGGGCGCAGGTCGGCGCTGCTACCCAACTCCGTTAAGATCCGTGGCGACCATGGCACACGGCGGCGACCTCCCCTCCCTCCACCACGCGATGCGGCGCGCGGCCTTACCGCCTCCACCGGCGAGGATGGCCCGGCTCTAGCGGTGGAGGGGCCGGATCCGGCGTGGCGGGGAGCGGATTCAGCGAGGACGCGGCAGGATCCGGTGGCGGAGTTGGAGGGGACCACTGCAGCGCGGGGGGGGCAGATCCGCGCGGCGGCCAAGATAGGGCCCGTTAGGGTTAGGGTATGGATTCTCTTTTTTTATTATTTTTTTTTTTAATGGTGGAGTTTTTGGAAACCATCACGGTCGATTAACCGCGTGACCTGCAACCGCCACCGTTATTAATTAATTTAGTAATGTTATCAATGGTTTATTTGACACGTTTGGTGAGAATTTATGTGGTAATAATTAGTAATAGTAAGATAAGATGGAATCCAAAGTTTTCTAGCTCACGGACACATCACCAAAAGCAAGTAGCCAGAATTTCTCTGTAATTTGCGTGCAATGCAGGTCTACGTGACCCACACGGCCACGGGAGATAAATTAATGTGGGTCAATGCATATGCATGCAAGTTGTAACCTGTTATCAACCCGTGGACGCTCGTGACGGTTCCATCATCCACAACACGCGTGCAACACGACGGTGGGCCAATGCATATGCATTTAAACTTTGGATCGTCCATCGTGTTGCACGTATATCTGACGTGGACGCGACAGCTAGCATGTGAGCTAGATCTCTCATCGTGTTTTGCATGAATATAAAATTTCGAAAAAACACATGCTCACTCACCTACCCATGAGCCCTGGCTACTATAAATAGTCATAGAGATTGACCACTCCGTCACCACAGCCCAACCAAATCACTACATAGCTACACTAATACCTACACAGGTCATCTCTGCCAAGTTCTAGTCATGGCAACCCCTCCTGCACTTCCCTCCAACTTCCATATCAGCACCATGGATACAACCACCATAAAGCGAAAGGAGCTCAGGATTAGCAACATATATTTATTCCAAGCACGTAGTGAGCCAAGCACAACAAACCTAACCATAGTGAACTCTAATGGTTACCACGGGTTCGGGATGGGCGCGAACAACGTGGCTAACAACTGGGCGATATACAATGGGCCTAACCCAAGTAAAGATGTTGTCGTCGCTCGTGCACAAGGCTTGCATACGCAGAGTGGTGATTGGCACAACTCTTTCTTCACCATTGTGTTTGAGATTGATGAGTGAGTCCATCAGTAGCATACCTTAATTTGGAAATGAGGAAACTGTTGCATTGGTTCCATTTTTTTATGCTTAAATTTATGTATTGCACAAAGTGTAATATTAGGTTACATGTATGTCATAGGCTCAAGGGTTCTTCACTTCAAGTTATGGGAGCAGATGATCAGCAAGGTGACCAAAGGTGGAGTATTGTAGGTGGCACCGGAGCGTTTACACTGGCACAAGGTTTCATCTACAGGAGGCTCCCCAAAAAAGTTGATGCAGGAAACATTACACAGCTTGATGTCTATGCTATCTTCCAACCTACAAAGGTGAGCAGAATGTTAATGTGCTTATAAAATATAATGGGTGCATCTATGCTATCTTGGTCAATGATCAGTACGTAGCTGTTCCTAGCAATTCTGTGAATAGCCACTCAATTTTATGTTTTTGCAAATTCGCAGATCAATATTAGATATGGACTGGTCGGTGGAACTGCAGGCACTGCCCGTGAACCAGAATATGAACCTCACAGCCTTGAAAGCATCACGATCCGCTATGACGATAATGTCATTTACTCCATTGAGTTCACTTACATTGACCAAAATGGTACAAAGCGCAGTGAAGGTCCATGGGGTTGGGGCGTACAAGGCATGAAAACTAGCACAGTAAGTGAATTCGATCGCCACCAAAGATTTTGACCATATAATATCCGGTTTAATTGTTCCATCTCAATAATAATTTTTCTCTTCTTACAAACAGGTTCTTCTTCGCGATAACGAGTATGTGAAAGAAGTCAAAGGAACAGTTGGTAGATACTTAAACAGTTACGATGTTGTGTCATCGCTGGAGATAATCACAAACCTGGGGACAGTTGGGACATTTGGCAAACCAACAGAAAATCTCTTCAGCTTTCCTGAGAAGAAGGATGGTGTCGTTGTAGGCTTTTTTGGGCGCTCCGGAGAAGCACTTGATGCACTTGGTGTTATTGCGCGTGTTTAATCCTCCAGATTTAAGTGTTGCTAGCTGCCATTATATGGCAATCCTCGTGTCACGCTAATGAGTCTACAGTGGTTTATTTTCTGAAGAATAATAGTTCCCATGTCCAAATAAAACCCGCCTGTGATGGTCGGGATTGTAGCTTGTTACCAACTACTGTATTGTTTTACAGCCTTGCTATCATATATGATTATCATAATGCTGCAGTTCAAACTGTGACTCAGTTGTTTCAAAGTCGACCTGTTTTTCTTATATAATTGAATCGATCTATCCGACACTTGTCTCAGTTTGTTGGAATGCCAGAGGACTAATGACTAGATAATTAAACTTGTGATCTTGAATTCATCGTAGTTTAGACAAATATTTGAGCTAGGTCCCGCTGGCCTTCTGAGCGACCGCTGTAACCTCCTATTTGCCCGAGGTCTGTCGACCCCCAAACACTTTCAAGGTGAACAGGCAGGTGTCACTACGAGGCCTTTCAAAGGATTCAAAGGAGGGGATTCACTCGCTAGGCAAAACCCAGGCGTATGGAGGCGTCCCCGATAAATGTCCACGGATCTACCAGCACTCGCATAAAAAAAAACATGTGACCCCCTAAACGCCATCAAATGGAAAGATCCACCCCCACCTTCGAAGGGCCTACTAATTAGTCAAGCCCGAGCCCATTAGGCCCTAGAGTTGCATTGTTGTCCCAGGTGGCCACTCCACGGCGCATTGGCTTGTAGTCCAATGGTAGGGGACGGTCCAAAGGGACGCTACCCACCGTGGTTCAAATCCGGTGCTCGCACCTTTTCTTGGGATTTTTCCCGATTTCTTGGCGTTATGCATTAAGTGGTAAGCGACGCCCCCGCGACGACGAGGCGCCTATGGTGACTTCGAGAATCTCCGTGACCGCCGGCCGCCCAGCCCCTTCTGAGGTGCTCATAGGGGTAGGGTTTGCGTGCGTGTGTTCATAGGGGTGAGTGTGCGTGCGTGTTGTGAGCGTCTGCGTTGTACTGTGTCATTCTCAAAAAAAAAGGTGGACACTCCACGACCAAGTCCTTATGGAGAGTGGACACGGGCACCTTCCCAGAGATCGAAAAGCTTCAAAGTCTCTCCCACTTTAACCACCAAACCAACGATACAGTCCAAAGATCCTCAACTTCTTTAACATGGCCACCGCAACCATTATGCATCATCATATTCATCATATTATACAAGAAGCAAGTTTTACTTTCATTAAATAATTAAGTAGATGAGAGGAGCAAGTTAATTAGTTATGCTGCAACCTATCTACCAAAACCATCTCATGGTAATATTTGGATAGATGTGGCTACTCAATTCCTTAGGGTTGGCATTTGATTTAAGTCACATGCATCAAAGTAAAATTCATGATTATAAATGAGTAGGTACAATATGATCGAATGGTGTCTGCACTTGCCTTAAATCTAAGGTCTAGCTGCTCAGAATATTTGTCTTCTATCTTCTGGTCTCCTGCTGCTTCTGGTCGGTCCTCAGCTCCTAGCCTTCAGCCCAACGAACGGCTCATCATCTACTCGTAGGAACCAAGCAACTCAAAAAGACAAGCAAAGGAACAACACTAAGAACAGGCATCAAACATAACTAAAGAGAAACTAGAGACATCACACTAACGAGAGAGCTCGGTACTACAGACACAAGAGCGCAGGAGCGTCAAAGAACGGAGCTATCGATCTAAAGGACACACTGATGGTTCGAAGCAACATAACGGAGAAAAACTACACGCTTGACTTAGTTAGTTAACCAAAACATTTATTTGTTTGGAAAACATTTAACATAAGAGAGAACATAAAACAAGCTATTATATAACTTAGTACGGTGGGTGACGGAGTACAATGTGTACGGTGCACAGCATGGTTGCGTCTATGGAGGGCCGGTGACGCGTGACGACACGGCGACGAAAGACGGTAGCGGTGGCGGCACCATGGCCGCGCTAAGCGTCGCGTCGAGGGGGCAAAAGGGAGGATGAGAAGGGCACCGACGCAGCGTGACCTTCCGCCGAAGCTCACGGGCGGTCTCATCATCGAAGGCACAAGCAACGGAGATCGACGGCCGCTCCCGAGCCTGGTGGTGGTATCGGCGGCTAGGGTTTGGGTTTCCCGATCTGTGAGTTTGAGGCGGCTAGGGTTCTGGAGGGGGGCCATCGGGGTGGGTGCGGCATACCTTTATAGCCCGAGGTGCACATCGGGGTGAGCGCCCCACATGCACGAGGCGCTCGCCAGCGTGGCCGCAGATGACGAAGCCGGCCCGGCGCGTTAGTGGCTCGTGGGTAGGAATGTGGGCCGCGCTGTCAGGGGCAAGCCGCCGCCGTTTGCGATCGGGCCGACCCACGAGTGAGGGCGCATGCAAGCAGAAAGCATGCCGGGCGCCGCCACGCCGGGATGCCGCTAATCGGCCGGGTGTGGCCACTTCGGGTCGGCCGGCCGGCCGCCGCCGCCGCCGAGGCCGGCCAGCCGCTGGAGGCCGTGGCTAGTCGGACGAGGCCACGGGGAGGCCGTGGGTGGCCAAACTTGGCCGTGGTGAGCCCGGGGTGGCTAGGAGGTGATAGGTGCAAGCCAAAGCTAGCCATGGTAGCTGGAAGATGGCTAGGGGTCTAACTAAGGCAAAACAAAGGTAGGCCACGGTCACCTAAAGCTTGGTAGAGGTGATTAGGGTTAGCCGTAGTGCTTCTAGGGTTAGGTTTTGAAAACCCTTAGCAATACAAAACTCTTTCGAAAGCTTTTAGAAATTCCTTTTATCACTCAAAACACAACAAGACAAAGACATTCATAAACAAACAACAAGCAAGGACACTATTTCATTAACTTAGCCAAAAAAAATAAGCCACATTTTCTTTATTTTATATTGACAATAACCATGAAATCTTGGTCAATTTTAGGAAAAATTTCAAATCCTTGATTTTGTTTAGCATTTTCAAATGACAACCCAAAATGGATATTTTGGGGTGTCATCAAGTGTAGTCGGCAATAGGCCCGGTAATGATGTTTATTTATAAGTCAAGTCAACGATATATGGGAATGACTAGTAAACGTGCAATGATTGGTTTGCCAAATGCAAGACTATTGTTTAGTCTTTGAGTCATCAACAATTAAAGTCAATGCCTTGCTATACGTGGAGAAATACTGACAGCGCAACTAGACGAAATGAGACGAGAGCATCTTAATTTTTTTTGAGACCACGCTGTTGCGGGGTATTCGCTTAGCGTAATAAAGTTCAAACAAAGGTACAAAGGATTCACAAGTAATCCAAGGATTACCGATAGACCCACAACACAAACAGACAGCAAGAAGCGAGGGGGTACCTCCACTAACAGCCCCAAACAACTGTGCCTAAACACGAAAACTCAACACTATATAGCAAGCGTGTAGTGTAGTTGCAAAACCAACGACCTCGACCCGAAAGAAAATCGCCGGAACCAAGGCGCAAAGCATCCGCCAGAACTACGACCATTGATACGGCAAAAGCACTCCGGATGGCGCCATCTCGCCTCCCAAAGAACAATTTATGTGAGAGAGGGAGGGCTGAGCAACAACAACCATCGACGCGGGCAAAGCATCTGTGGATGGGGCCCACACGCCCCCCATCAGCAAAAGCATCTACTTGGGAGGAGGCCGATGCATCAATAACCATCGACGCGACAAAGCCGCCCACGAATGGGGGCCATCACACTCCTCCAGCAGCGCATCTCGCATAAGAGGGGCCTGGTTTAATATTGGCGCAAAGCATCCGCTCGAAAGACGCAGCACGGCTACACCAACTACAAAACCAAAGTGAAGGGCAACATAAAGCACGATTAGGAACAAGATTTACGACCACCACAGAGGAAGACAAGCAACGTCAGTAGCCGATTCTTCGGGCGGGCGCTTTAGGAAGGAGTTGACGCCGAGACGCCATCGCCGCGCTGGCCTTAGAGGCATCTAAGACATGGCTTTTCGCCTAGAATCCGATGACGTTGGAGATGAGGCGCCGAGGTTCGTAAATGATGCCTCCAAGAAGGAATGTGGCGCCCAAGGTGTCACCATCGCTCGCCGAAGAGCCAAGCTAAGCTTTCGCCCCAAAACCCGTGCCACAATCGCCACATATCACCGGACGCCAACGAGCACCGTTGCAACGCCCTACTAACGGTAGCCCCCGACAAAAATGGGAAGGGGTGAGGAGCTGCCGGGATGCCGGATCTGTTTATCTCCACACCGCACCGTCCGCCGGGGACCCCCACGGGCGCCATCTCGCCATGGCCGCCCGCCCGACGGTTGGACTACCCGCCGGCATCGGGGACGCAGCCACAGCCGACAAAGCCGCCACCACTTCGCGGACGCAGCCACCACCTGACGCCAGCCCTCCATGGTCGCGGGGCGAGGAAGAGGGGGGGCGACGGCGCTCCAAACCGGGGGGACCTAGATCTGGCTGTCCGCCATGGCGAAGTAGGCAATGGACGCCGGGGACGCCATCGCCCCTTTCCAAGGCCGCCAGCCAGACCGCCGAAAGGCCGGACGGGAAGGGGCGAGGAAGGGGGGGCCTGGACGACGGCCGACGCCGAATGAGCTGCAAAGTGAGCGGGAGGGAGGAGAGGGCTTGTAGAGGTGGGGAGTTGGGGAGGTGGCCCGGACAAGATCCCATGGTTTAGGCCGTGGTTGGCCGCCGCCGCAAAGCGGCGGCGACGGGCGGCCGGGAGGTGGCGTTGGGGCGACGCCTGGCCGGGTAGCGGTGAGCTCTCCCCGAAGCGCCCCCCGTGAGGAGCGGGGGGGCTCGGGGAAGTTATGATGAGAGCATCTTAATATGGGACGCCCACAGGGTAGCCAGCGGAATCCTGGCCCGCATTGGATGAAAAACATTTTGGTTTTGATGAACTACAAAAGTATGCCTATGGAAGAAGTTTAATCGGACATTATGCGCTGATGTGCACGATCTCTAGAAGACGAAGGTAAAAACCACCATTTGTGCTGTAGTGGAAACGCAGCAACCTGTTTAGTAAATCGACTTGATTAGTCTTCATGCAGGCTAGCTTTTTATTAGTTTGGCTGAAGTTATTTGGCTGCTGGCCTCTTATTAATTGTCAATAGTTAATTTGACACTTAATATTTCCTGTATGGCGGCTAATTAAGTGAGTGGTAATTTGATTTAGGAGTACTATATCTCTACTACATAAAAAGGATGAAAAAGGAGGCAGGTTTTTCGTGCGGTAAAAATTTTGAGGTCGCTCCTCCACCCCGTGCGACCCCTCCCCGCGCGTCCCCTCCCACCCACCCGAAATTTTTGACTTCCCAAATATTGCCACTGATTGACGATCCCACCATATCCTAATTCGCTGAATGTCACTCGATCTATTAGGAAAACAAACACACACAAAAGGAAGCCGGGCGGGCGTCCCCATCATCTCCCCTCTCGCGCCCCCTCATGTTATCTCGCCGTCATGCAGGGTCATCTGTCGTGGCGTTGTTCGAGTCTTTGATAGCAGTCTGCAATTCTGAGTTTGGCCGCGAATCACCAGTCTGATCACAGTCCGCACTTCGAGAATTGATCGCTGACCACTGGTGGACTCGAGTTCCAGCGAGCACCAGTCTGTGGCGGCCGACGGACTCGATCGCCGATCGACGCTAAAACACAAGCAGGTATTCTGAAATCTGAACTGAAAGTCTGAATCCCATATTCCCATATAAGATTGGTTAATTTTCCTTCGTTTGTTATTTGGTTCACGTTCAGTAATTCAGTGACCTGCCATTCTGCCGTAGTGCGGTATTGTATTTTTGTGCAAGTGATTTTTTGTGCAAACTGCCGTATTGGTTCAGACGTTGAGTACTTCTGGCCAACAGCAGGTATGCTAAACAAAATTATAGTTTTAGCGATCAGAGAAGTCTGTGTCCAGCCTGCAGTCTTCAACTGAACTTGAGCCCATTCTTTTCCCTTGCGTGATGTGGCAAATATTTTCAGTTCAATTTAATCTAGATTTCTTTCACAGTGCCTAGGGGTGAGCTTCGATACATGTGCAAAACCCAATGCCCTTTACTGGATATGCGGTTGCGGTCAGTGTGCTTAGATCTAATTTACTTTGAATGTTGCCAGCCCTTGTTCTCCTCATGCGGTCAGTGTGGTTAGATCTAATTGATTGATCTGGTGATATACATTATCAGAGGTTTTAGTGAACATCTTGGAGCAATATAAATTTCTGGGTATTTTGATTGTCTGATGAATGGGTTTTCTCTATTTGTGTTTCAGATAAAAGAAAGATTTCTGGGATTTACTGAATCTAGTTACTGTTAATTCATTTGGGTTCAGTCGTTGAGGCAGAGATCTTACATTATGCAACTCTTAGCTTTTACAATTTTTTCTTTCACATTGTCAGAAAGGTTTGCCCACTTTTGTAGGGATTTACTCACTATAATAAATAATTACTTTTGGAAGATATTGTCCTGGAAAAATGTACCATGCATAGACAACTACAGCATTGAAGATCATAGTGGGTTTGCTCCAAATATTTAGAGGCTGCTGATAAACTAATTTACAATTTTCAGATCACACATTGTGAATATCACCTTTCTGATCACTCATTGAGAAACTAATTTACAACTTATTGTAGGACGTCCCACAATAGGGAAATAAGTAGGCTACCACAAGCTATCACTATTCACAATCTGACAATATCCATGCGACAAAGCAGAAAATAACCAAAAAAGAAAGGACTTGAGCACAAACTCACCCAACCAGGAGGCGAGGACGGCACATATTTGTTCTGGCTTTCTTGACAATCCACCTGTAGGTCAGTGGACAAAATGAATGAAATTAATTCATGGGAAAGTGGAATATATGTAACATATTTAACATGAAAAGATATAACTATTACATAGTTGTTCTGACAATTTTTAGGGATGTCTTTCTCTACTTATAAATGCATGCCACCATTGCTCTTTTGTTTCAATCCCAAATAGATGTCTGGTACAGTTCAGAAAATTCAGTTGTGCAAAAAGTTAGTTTTTCACCATCAGTCATCGAGGTTCATAATTAACAAGCCCTGGTGCTCATCAGTTTCTTGTTTATTACATTCAGATTCCCTTGGGAGACAGCTGCAGTTTCTGTTGGGACTGGGTTCAGAGGACTCCAGATTATGGGGCAATTTTGGGATTTATGGTATGGTATGATGACTCTTGAATTATGCACCTGATTTTGTATGACCAAGAAAATGGAAAATTAAAAACTTGGACCAAGGAAGGGTGGCCATTTTGCAGCTGGAAGCCCTCAACACTGGCTGTCAAATCAAAACCTGAACTCTGCCGTGTGAAGGAAACAGTCAGGGTCAACTGCCCAAAGCCTTATACCAGGCGGGGCTTGGCTTTGAGGTGAGCGCCTTCCATCTTCTCGATTTTGCATTCACCATCAATTTGGCAGCCAAACTAAATAGAGAAAATGTTGTTACTTGCAAACAAAACAAATCCATCTCATTTTTATTTTCTGCTGACCAAAAGCTCATGGAAGGTAGTATCTTTTGTTATTCGTGCAGTTACAGCTTTGATATAACAGACATAAAACAAAAGGTATGCATGTTTTCTTAAAAGACAATTCCCAACAAATTCACCAATGTTGACAGTCTTTGAATGATTATTAAAATTAACAAGCGCCCCACATAAATTTCTCTTTGCAGTACTATAGCTGTAACAACTTGATGCCTGTAAGCAGTTTGAGATTGAATTAATCATCATTCCATTTTTAGGAGGGCCTTTCATAGTCTTTGGTACATCTTTGTTAGTTGACGTTGGTTGTGCTCTCCGAACTACTATCTGAATCGGAATAACAAATATGTTGACTTTTCTTTGAATCAACCTTTTGTTTCAGACGAATTCAACAGACTGTCAGAATAACGACGACTTACTACAACGCTGAAAACGACCTCTCTCTACTATTCATGATCCGGCAATGAACTATTTTAACGATTCAGCACGCCTGTATTATACCTATTCTCTCTTTTTTTAACTATGATTGATTTTATGTGACCCAATAAATCATAATAACTTCAGCATGACATTTTATATAAATTCATAGATTCATAGATTTTGTACCGAAGCTATTGCTTTATAGTGTAACTCTTGTTATCAAACTTGTTGCTCTCTACCTCCGGCTGAGAAGCAAGAGTCCTTTGCTTTGTGTTGTCATGCATAGTTGACAGGTAGTGTTGATGGACACACGTGGCCAACCGTCATCGGGTACCTTTTGGGGACCTTACCAATAGAAATCATGGAGGTATATTTCATTTTCACATAATGTTTATATGTTTGCATCTCCTCACCAAACTAACCACACTCACGGTGATGATGCCATTAGATGTGGATCGTAAACGAGAACAAGAGCGCGAGGGATGGCGAACAGGGGCGGCCGGGAAGAGGAGCCGCCCGGCAAGGAGGGCGCCAGCGCGAGAGCCGCCCGCGTGGATGGTGCCCGCGCGAGGTGCCGCCCCGACACCTCCGGCGGCGTCGGAGCTTCCCCACGGCCGGTATATGGAAGGGGGGCGGGGTCGGCACGAGTCTAGAGAGCCGGGGGGACGGCCCCTGGCCGGCAACATCCGTGCACATCCTGGTCCCGCCACGCCGGCAACATATACAATAGAGTTTACAAACCCGCGAAATCCATGATTGATTGTGTTACTTTCACTAAATGTCACTTTAATATCATTGTTTAATCTTCATAGTATTGCTATTTTATCATGCGATTCATGTTTTTTATATAAAATTTAGTTACCCCGTAGCAACGCCGCGGGCATTTAACTAGTAGTCAAAAAGAAAGAAACGAAGCGTGCAAAGCTCATAGTCCATATGGCTACACTACAACAATCGCGTTCGTAGGGGCGGTTGAGGATGCTCGATAGGGGCGGTTTCGTAACCGCCCTAACTCTCCGTTGCTACAAAGGTCTTCTTGTAGGGGCGGTTATCCAACCGCCCCTTACCGTGGACCCCAACCGCCCCTACCGGACCCACTGCGAGGGGCGGTTCGTGTTATCAACCGCCCCTATTGTGGTTTTTAGAAATCGCATTTTCAAAATTCAAAAAAAATAGCAAAAGATTTTTTTTTTTTTAATTGGAGAAAAGCCCCATCGACCAACCACCCACCATCCCTTGCCACTGTGATTTTCTCGAGTTTTTGCAAATGTTTCGTAAATGTTGCGGCGGCGTGATTCGAACCCATAACCAATCGCCACGCCAAGAGCCCCCACCACTAGGCTACACATGTGGTTGTGTCCATATCTCATTCCGCGTCCCCTCACATATTATACAAATCCGAGTGTAAATTGACTATTTGAGGGTCTAAACGGATTTAAACCAAAAAGTGGTCAACTACAAAATTTCATAACTTTTCGAGATCTACATTTTATATTTAGAAAGTTTTTCCGTCCCGAGGTCGTTTATGAAATTTGAATTTCAAATTTGAGACATTTGAACACAACTTTTGTATGACTAGATGATTTCAAACTAAAAAGTGGTCAACATGAAAGTTTCATAACTTTTTTGAGATCTACATTTCATATATAGGAAGTTTTTTCGTCCGAGGTCGTTTAAAAATTTTGAATTTCAAATTTGAGACATTTGAACACAGCTTTTGCATGACTAAATGATTTCAAACTAAAAAGTGATCAACTACGGTTTCATAACTTTTGAGATCTACATTTCATATATAGGAAGTTTTTCATCCGAGATCGTTTATAAAAATTTAATTTTTAGTGCCTCGTATTTAAATTCGGCAACCCACCGTAGGGGCGCCTCAATATAGAGCCGCCCCTACTGTGGACCACAATAGGGGCGGCTGGATATTGAACCGCCGCTATTAGTAGGGCGGCTGAAAACAAAACCGCCCCTACAGTGGGTCACTGTAGGGGCGGCTGAAAAACACCGCCCCTACAGCGGTCAGAATCCGTGCCACAATCGCCGCATATCACCGGGAGGCACTTGGTGTTATTGTGCGTGTTTAATCCTCCAGATTTAAGTGTTGCTAGCTGCCATTATATGGCAATCCTCGTGTCACGCTAATGAGTCTACAGTGGTTTATTTTGTGAAGAATAATAGTTCCCATGTCCAAATAAAACACGCCTCTGATGGTCGGGATTGTAGCTTGTTACCAACTACTGTATTGTTTTACAGCCTTGCTATCATATATGATTGTCATAATTCTGCAGTTCAAATTGTGACTCAGTTGTTTCAAAGTCGACCTGTTTTTCTTATATAATTGAATCGACCTATCCGATACTTGTCTCAGTTTATTGGAATGCCAGAGGACTAATGACTAGATAATTAAACTTGTGATCTAGAATTTCAAATCCTTGATTTTGTTTAGCATTTTCAAATGACAACCCAAAATGGATATTTTGGGGTGTCATCAAGTGTAGTCGGCAATAGGCCCGGTAATGATGTTTATTTATAAGTCAAGTCAACGATATATGGGAATGACTAGTAAACGTGCAATGATTTATTTATAGCGAGGGGGGACCTCCACTAACAGCCCCAAACAACTGTGTCTAAACACGAAAACTCAACACTATATAGCAAGCCGTGTAGTGTAGTTGCAAAACCAACGACCTCAGCCACCAAGCAACCGCTGGAACCAAGGAGGCAAAGCATCCGCCGGAACTACGACCATTGATGCGGCAAAGCACCCGCGGATGGCGCCATCTCGCCCTCCAGCAAAGAATCAAGCGTGAGAGGGGGGGGGGGTTGAGCAACAACAACCATCGACGTGGCAAAGCATCCGTGGATGGAGCCCACACGCTCCCATCATCAAAAAGCATCTACGTGGGAGGAGGCCTATGCATCAATAGCCATCGACGCGACAAAGCCTCCACGAATGGGGCCATCACACTCTCAGCAGCGAAGCATCTGCATAAGAGGGGCCTAAGCGACATTGGCGGCAAAGCATCCGCCCGAGCACGAGCACGGCTACACCAACTACAAACCAAAGTGAAGGGCAACATAAAGCACGATTAGGAACAATACGACGACCACCACATAGGTAGACAAGCAACGGGCTGTAGCCGATTCTTCAGCAGCGCCTTTAGGAAGGAGTTGACGCCGAGACGCCATCGCCGCTGGCCTTAGAGGCATCTAAGACATGGCTTCGCCCAGAATCCGATGACGCCGGCGATGAGGCGCGAGGTTCGAAAACGACGCCTCAAGAAGGAATGTGGCGCCCAAGGTGTCACCATCGTTCGCCCGGCGAGCCAAGCTAAGCTTTCCCGTAACCCGTGCCACAATCGCCGCATATCACCGGGAGGCCAACGAGCACCGTTGCAACGCCCTACTAACGGTAGCCCCGGACAAAAATGGGAAGGGGCGAGGAGTTGCCAGGGGATGCCCGGATCTGGCCTATCTCCACCGCACTCAGTCGCCGCGGACCCCCACGGGCGCCATCCCGCCATGGCCACCGGCCGACAGCCGGACTACCTGGCTGGCATCCGGGGACGCAGCCACGCCGCGGACAGGCCGCCACCACTTCGCGGACGCGCCCCACGGACGCCAGCCCTCCACGGGGGCCTCAGACGAGGAAGAGGCGAGGGAAGAGGGGGCGTGACGGCGGCTCCAGCCCGTGGGGACCTAGATCTGGTTGTCCGCCATGGCGAAGCCGGGCAATGGACACCGCCGTCCCTCCAAGGCCGCCAGCGAGGACCGCCCGAGCCTGCTGGACGGGAAGGGCGAGGAAGGGGGCCGACGACGGCCGCCGGGACGCCAAAGGAGCTAGAGTGGAGCGGGAGGGGAGGAGAGGGCGACAGAGGTGCGGGAGGTGGGGGAGGTCGCCGCACAAAGATCCCATGGTTTAGGGGCGCGCCCTGGCCGCTACCGCCCCGAGCAAAGCGGTGGCGGCGGCGGCGCTGGCGACGGGCGGATCGGGGAGGTGGCATCGGGGCTACGCTCTGGCCGGCAGCGGTGAGCCTTCCGAGTTGCCCCGTGAGGAGCGGTGGGGGTTGGGGAAAGTTATAATGAGAGCATCTTAATTGATTTTGCAATAATGGTCAGACACGGACAATGATATATTTTTGAACGCATTAAATGCCACATTTGATATGGACGGCCCACAGGGTAGCCAGTGGGAATCCTGGCCCGCATTAGATGAAAACATTTTGGTTTTGATGAACTACAAAGTATGCCTATGGAAGAAGTTTAATCGTACGTTATGCGCTGATGTGCACGATCCGTAGAAGACGAAGGTAAAACCACCATTTGTGCTGTAGTGGAAACGCAGCAACCTGTTTAGTAAATCGACTTGATTAGTCTTCATGCAGTCTAGCTTTTTATTAGTTTGGCTGAAGTTATTTGGCTGCTGGCCTCTTATTAATTGTCAATGGTTAATTTGACACTTAATATTTCCTGTATGGCGGCTAATTAAGTGAGTGGTAATTTGATTTAGGTATTTGATTGGCTGGTGGATCACAAGCACACACAGTACTATATAGTCAAAAAGAAAGAAATGAAGCGCGCAGTGCTCATAGTCCATATGGCTACCGACCGACAAATGGTATAGTAGCTACGGTTGTTTACATCTATTGGAACGCGTAACCTAACGTGATTTAGATGGGGTTTTTGTACTTTAATTGCCAGTGACAGGGAATCTAAACTAAACTATCTTTGACTGCATCTAATGCACACGACGAGTGGCATGACGATATCCCGCTGGCACTATGTTCCAATTTCTACATGACTCTCAAAACTATATGTCAAAGTAAAAAAACAGCTCCTCTTTAATAATTTGCTATTTTTGGAATTGGTAAAATGAAAAAAAAGGCAATATCTAGCACGCAAACATGACTTTATTTTCGCTTAGTATGCAACATGCAAGCAGGGAGAGAATTTGCCAAGATCTTTGCGCGCGATGAGGAGAGTTTTTTTTTTACCAAGATACACTACTACAATAAATGTTTTACAAGGCGTTTCCATTTTATTAACCGTGTCATTTTTCAAAAAAAACCGCCACGATAAATGCCACGATTTACCGTGGTGGGTGGTTTTTTTATTAACCGTGGTGGTCGATAAAACTGCCATGGGAAATTGATTAACCATGGTTGTCTTCTATAAAAAAAAAAGCGTCACAGATTAATGAGGCCCGCACTTCCGGCCCAAAAATATTGTATCAGCCAATTACACACCCTCTAATATATATACGGGGGCTAGGGTTTCAATCTAACTTGATTCTCTCCTTCCCCCGACTTCACTCTCGCCGCACAACTACCTCCCCCGCGACTCCCTCCCCCCGCCTCTCCATGCCGCTCGACTCCCTCCCCCGCACCTTTACATGCCCGCACGTGGCGGCGTGCCCCGACCTCCTCTCCTCCCCCTCCTAACGCAGCGGGCGGACAGATCCCGGCGACCAGCTGGCCTCCCTCTCCTCCCTTTTCGGTGTGTGGTGCCTAGATCCCGACGACCCAAAGCACTCGGGGGGGCAGGTCTAGGCGCCCTCCCCAACAACATCAAGATCCGCACCACCACGGCGGCGACCTCCTCCCTCCACCACGGTGTTAGCGGGCGCGGCCTCCTCCCTCCACCACGGCGAGGACACCCCGGATCCGGGCGGTGGAGAGGCCAAATCCGAGCGCGACGGGATGCGGATCTGCCGAGAACGCTGGCGGAATTCGCGGCAGCCGGAGCTGGAGGGGGGCCACAAACCGGCGGGGCGGATCCGAGACGGCGGCCTAGATACGGCGCGTTAGGGTTAGGTTAGGGTTTGATTTTTTTATTAACGGTGGTGGTTTTTGGAACCAACACGGTTAATCGCCGACAATCGTTACCTTAGCTCGGTAGCGCGGTTGCGTAAAACCACCACCGTTAATAAAAAATAACCGCCACCGTTATTAATTAATGTACTAATGTTATCACTGGTTTATTCGACATGTTTGGTGAGAATTAATGTGGTGATTCATTGGAGCCTCCAATTAGTAGTAGTAATAATAATTAGTAATATATAGTAAGATAAGGTGGAATCTAAAGTGTTCTAGCTCACGGACACCACCAAAAGCAAGTAGCCAGAATTTCTCTGTAATTTGCGTGCAGTGCAGGTCTACTAGTATATTATTAATTATTGATAATCGAGATAAATTATATATTTAACCGTTAGATGTGGCCGTGTGGGTCAATGCATATGCATGTAACCAGAGGACGCTCGTGATGGTCCCATCATCCACAACACGCGTGCAACACGACGGTGGGCCAATGCATATCCATTTAAACTTTGGATCGTCCATGGTGTTGCACGTATATTTGACGTGGACGCGACAGCTAGCATGTGAGATCTCTCATCGTGTTTTGCATGAATATAAAATTTCGAAAAACACATGCTCACTCACCTACTCCATGAGCCCTGGCTACTATAAATAGTCATAGAGATCGACCACTCCGTCACCACAGCCCAACCAAATCACTACATAGCTACACTAATACCTACACAGGTCATCTCTGCCAAGTTCTAGTTAGTCCGCCGTCATGGCAACCCCTCCTGCACTTCCCTCCAACTTCCATATCAGCACCATGGATACAACCACCATAAAGCGAAAGGAGCTCAGGATTAGCAACATATACTTGTTCCAAGCACGCAGTGAGCCAAGCACAACAAACCTAACCATAGTGAACCCTAATGGTTACCACGGGTTCGGGATGGGCGCGAGCAACGTGGCTAACAACTGGGCGATATACAATGGGCCTAACCCAAGTAAAGATGCTGTCGTCGCTCGTGCACAAGGCTTGCATACGCAGAGTGGTGACTGGCACAACTCTTTCTTCACCATTGTGTTTGAGATTGATGAGTGAGTCCATCGATCAGTAGCATACCTTAATTTGGAAACTGTTGCATTGGTTCCATTTTTTGTGCTTAAATTTATATATTGCATAAAGTGTAATATTAGGTTACATGTATGTCATAGGCTCAAGGGTTCTTCACTTCAAGTTATGGGAGCAGTTGATCAGCAGGGTGACCAAAGGTGGAGTATTGTAGGTGGCACCGGAGCATTTACACTGGCACAAGGTTTCATCTACAGGCGGCTCCCAAGAAAGTTGATGCAGGAAACATTACACAGCTTGATGTCTATGCTATCTTCCAACCAACAAAGGTGAGTGCTTATAAAATATAATGTGTGCATCTATGCTATCTTGGTCAATGATCAGTACGTAGCTGTTCCTAGCAATTCTGTGAATAGCCACTCAATTTTATGTTTTTGGAAATTCGCAGATCAATATTAGATATGGACTGGTCGGTGGAACTGCAGGCACTGCCCGTGAACCAGAATATGAACCTCACAGCCTTGAAAGCATCACGATCCGCTATGACGATAATGTCATTTACTCCATTGAGTTCACTTACATTGACCAAAATGGTACAAAGCGCAGTGAAGGTCCATGGGGTTGGGGCGTACAAGACATGAAAACTAGCACAGTAAGTGAATTCGACCGCAACCAAAGATTTTGACCATATATATAATATATCCGGTTTAATTGGTTTGACATGGATATAGTTCGATCTCAATAATAATTTTTCTCTTCTTACACACAGGTTCGTCTTCGCGATAACGAGTATGTGAAAGAAGTCAAAGGAACAGTTGGTAGATACTTAAACAGTTACGATGTTGTGTCATCGCTGGAGATAATCACAAATCAAGGGACAGTCGGGACATTTGGTAAACGAACAGAAAATCTTTTCAGTTTTCCTGAGAAGAAGGATGGTGTCGTTGTAGGCTTTTTTGGGCGCTCCGGAGAAGCACTTGATGCACTTGGTGTTATTGTGCGTGTTTAATCCTCCAGATTTAAGTGTTGCTAGCTGCCATTATATGGCAATCCTCGTGTCATGCTAATGAGTCTACAGTGGTTTATTTTGTGAAGAATAATAGTTCCCATGTCCAAATAAAACCCGCCTGTGATGGTCGGGATTGTAGCTTGTTACCTACTACTGTATTGTTTTACAGCCTTGCAATCATATATGATTATCATAATTCTGCAGTTCAAATTGTGACTCAGTTGTTTCAAAGTCGACCTGTTTTTCTTTTTTTTTTAGATAAAGGATAATAAATCCGGCTTCATCTATCCGTAGATAGAATCAGACCAATTATTACAGAGAAGAAAACAAATTTCAGTTTTGCTGGATACAACTTCCAGCCACGCTCCCAGCTAAAAAACAAGGAAATAAAGTTCTTTGACTAAACATAACCGACATGTCTCTGTGATAGCCAACCACTAGAACCAAAGAAAGCTAACGCTGACACTTCTAGGTGCCGTGCTGCGGAGATTAATTGATCCTGAAGATCTTCATTCCGCTGCAAACATGCCCACTGACGTAGCCAATGCGTTCCTCGGAACAGTACCTGCAAAAGAGATTTTGGTTTACATTTGTCAAAAACTACTTCATTCCTTGTTAGCCAGACTGCCCATACAAGTGCTGCTGCTGCTGTTAATAACAATGCATTTTGCCTTTTGTTTCCCCTTTTAGACCACACAAGGAACAAATTATTTATACTTGAAGGAGGGGTCGACCAAAGAGTAGATGCACCGAAATCACAAAAATTTGGCAAAGAAACAATCAAAAAAAAAAAAAAGTGAATTGAATTGTTTACGAAGATGACAGAGAGAAACATTGTTTATCTCCATTCCAATTTCTCCTAGCCAGGTTATCCTTGGTTAGAACAACACCTTTTTAATGTACCACATAAAAATTTTTATTTTCATTGGTAATTTTGTCTTCCAAATATCTTGCGACACTCTCACCCCATTGTTAATTAAAAGCAACATACATAGACTTGACTGTGAACATTCCTGAAGCTTTAAGATCCCATATAAAGACATCGCGTTCCTGAATTAAGTTTAATTGTTGTAAGGATGATACAATGCGTAACCAATTTGATAAATTTACCCCCACCAGATTTCTCCTAAAGGAAATATTTAGTACGGGGGAATTTAATATGTTAGCTATAGTATCTTGTTTTCTCCTTACAATATTAAACAAACCCGGAAACTTATCTTTGAGTGGTTTATTGCCCAGCCAAGTATCAACCCAAAAACGTGTTTGAGACCCATCTTTGACATTAAAATGACCAAACTTAAAGAAAGTATCTTTAACATTCATTAAACTTTTCCAGAAGTGCGAATCTGTTGGTTTCTTCGCACAGCTCCCTAATGTCTTGCTTTTAATATACTTATTCCTTAATAATTCTTGCCACAACCCGTCTTCATTTAAAAGTTTGAATAACCATTTGCTAAGCAGACATTTGTTTTGGGTTTCTAGGTTTAGGATGCCTAACCCACCCTGATCTTTCGGCTGGCGAATAACATCCCACTTGACCAGATCAGTATTTTCTCTTGTGTTGATCATTTTGCCAAAAGAAACGACCTAAAGCACTCAATTTTCTCTAGTACCCCTTTTGGCACTTCAAAAAGGACATCATAAACATCGGTAAGCTAGAAAGCACCGAGTTTATAAGAACTAGACGTCCCCCTACCGTCAGCAGTTTACCTTTACAACCACTAAGACGTTTCTCAATTCTTTCTTCTATAAATTTCCAGTCCTTATTAGACAATTTTTTAAAGTGCATCGGTAGGCCTAGATATCTAAAAGGATACTTACCAATAGCGCACCCAAATAACTGTGAATAAAATTCCTCATGATTCTTAGCCCGCCAAAGCAAAAGATCTCACTTTTATGGAAATTTATTTTTAAGCCCGGATAGTTGCTCAAAAGTGCTTAGTAACAATTTCATGTTAACCGCCTTTTCAACATCGTGGCTCATAAAAATCACCGTGTCATCCGCATATTGGAGGATGGACAAACCATCCCGAAGCAAATGTGGAATAACACCTTCAACTTTGTCCCCGCTTCCTTAGCTCTTGCAATTAGTATAGCCAACATGTCAACTACTATATTAAATAGTATTGGAGACATGGGGTCACCTTGCCTAAGGCCTTTTTTAGTTTGGAAGTATTGGCCAAGTTGGTCATTAATCTTGATATTTACATTACCCCCGAGTAAATTTTTTTTTATCCAATCACACCATTTTTCAGAGAAGCCCTTCATTCTTAAGGTTTGTTGTAAAAATTCCAATTAACTTTATCATAAGCTTTCTCAAAGTCAATTTTAAAAATCACTCCATCTTGCTTTTTGGTATGCAATTCATGAATTGTCTCGTGTAAAATGACACCCCTTCCATTATGTTTCTTCACGGTAAAAAGGCAAATTGTTGGTCTAATCAATTTTTGGGCAATGGTAGACAATCGATTTGTTGCCACTTTAGTGAAGATTTTGAAAGATACATTCAACAAAAAAAGATAGGCCTATATTGTTGAATAACTCTTGCATCCTTCTTTTTTAGGTAGCGGGATTATATTACCAAAATTAAGGCGGTTGAGATGTAACGTTCCTTGATGAAAATCACTGAACAAAGCCATCAAATCATCCTTAATTAGGTCTCAAAAAACTTGGTAGAACTCACGGAGGGAACCCATCCGGCCCAGTGCTTTATGATGTTCCATTTGAAAAATGGCTGCTCTAACTTCCTCATGAGTAAAAGGCTCGATCAAGGAATCATTCTCCGTATCCGACACTTGAGGTATGTCGGTACCGTCGAGATTCATCTAAATGCATTGGCGTTTCTTGAGATGGACCGAAAAGGGATTTATAATAACTAGTAATATGCTCTTTAAGTTGAGCATCACCGGTTATAATATTGTTCCCATCCTCAAGTTGAAAATCTACGAGTCTTCTGTGTCTACCGTTGGCTAAAAGGTGATAATACTTGGTATTTGCATCTCCTTCTAAAAAAGATGTTTCACCTTAGCCCTCTGGTACCACTTGAGTTCCTCTTCTCTAAGAAGTTCGACCAACCTCTCACTTAGAACATGTTTTAGATCTCTTTTCGGTGTCACTTAGCAAGTTAAATTACGCTTTCTTGTCTAGTTCATCCAATTTATTGAGAAGATTTGCCTTTTCTTTTTATATAACCCACTAACATGTTTAGCCCACCCTCTTAAGTGTTGACGGAGTTTTTCTAATTTTTGCTTGCCACCGCTCAATGGGTGAGCTGCGACAAACGTGTTTTGCCATACACGAGACACCATCTCACAAAAACCGTCCCTCAACAACCAACCTAATTCAAATTTGAATTGAGGTTGATAAGTTGTAGACGCATTGTTAGTGGATAGTAGTAGAGGAGTATGGTCGAGATTTCTCTAGAAAGAGGGTATCTTGTAGAATTAGGATATTGTGACTCAAAAATCTGTACAAGTCAAAATTACGTCTAACTTTTTTAAAGGTCCGATTTGGCAAATTATTAGCCCGGGTAAAATTTCTTCCGGATAACTCTAATTCTCTAAGGTTTAGAGTGTCGATTACAGCATTAAACATGAACGCCATCTATCATTAAAGTTATCATTATTCTTCTCATCCGGTGCTCGAATAATATTGAAATCACCACCTAAAATAATAGGTATGGTTTCTTTTGAACATACTCGCACCATTTCGACAAGAAATTAGATTTTTGAACTTCTTGGGCGGGCCATACACTGATATTAAATTAAACTTGAAATCATTTTCCTTATGACGTAATTTAAAACGAATAAAAAAGTCTCCCTCCTCAATTTGACCAACATCAAAAGTTTGTAGATGAACTCCTAGAATCATGCCACCAGATCAACCCCGTGGAGCCATACAATGCCAAATAAAATCTCTACCAGCACAAATGGTATTAAGAGTTTTTTGTGGAAAGCTAGCTCTACCCGTTTACGATAAGGCAATAAAATCTAGATCTTTTTTTTTTGTCAAGTCGGCAAGAAATCTATATTTTTTTGTGTCAAAAACCGTTACAATTCGAAATATTCCTTTCATTATTAACAACTTTTATTTTTGGTTTTTTTTTTTAGCTTGGGGCGCCTCTTCTTTTTTTAATGATGATATAGGTGTTTGTAAGATCAATGGATCACAACCCCCATCACCTAGCCCCTCCATTATGTCCTAAACGGATCAAATTCAAGGTTTCTAGATCAACGTTATCTTCCAAAGAGCAATCGGTCATGTCATCTAGCTCTCCAACCGAATTAACATTATTCACCTTAGCACTATGGGACATTCTAGAAAACTCCAAATCTTTTAGCCGCTTAATAGAATTTAAACAATCATTACTAGTCTTACCTAAAAAAAATACCTAGAGAACTTGCTGAATTTAGTAAGGAAAAATCATCTCTATTAAAAAAAGGAGGGTTTTGTGCTGTACCTTTCTCATTGACCAGCTCAGTTCTTCTTAGCCTTAAGCTTGGCGCCTTCTCAATAGAATTTTGATCCATTTGCGGCGGCTCACTCTTGCTAGATCTCATAGGTGAGGCTGTCTCGCTAGGTAACTTACTATTGACATTCCCAGAATCAGCTTGTAGGGGCAACACAACAGCTTTCCATTCACCCGCTCCTGACTGAGACACCACTGCTCTCGGCTTTTCATTATTCTGAGAGAACTTTGATTGCTCCAAGCCCGGTGGTGCCGCCCCCCGTGTAGTCTGATGATGGGGCGCTTTCTCTCCACTCGTACTTCCATTAGATGGATCTTCACCTGTATTCCGTCAATGTCCATGTTTTCCTGTACACTCCCTCCATTTTCATTATCTTTTTTGTCTTATCCCCTTTGGGATCATCCTCCTTTGGATCACCCTCTTTGGTAGAGTCCATGTCAATGACTTGAGGCTCACCATCAATGATCTCTCTCTCCACTGCAAACTGTAACTCGTAAACATAGTCTCCGATCACCACATCCTCAAACTCTGGGATGAGTGATGGATCCAAAGACGACCACCTTCATTCTCGCCCTTCCGGTGTTTTTAGTGAAAATGGTGTCTCTGCTCTAGGCACTCCCGTGATTGTTCCAATAGCCCAAATAATTGGAAATTGTTTAAACTCATGGGGTAAACCTCTGAACTGTACCCATACTTTCGGAATCTCTCTTTTATAAACTTCATTGTCAGTTCCTTTTTCAAATCTAATTTTTTCCCCGACATCCCCCGGCATCCATAGGACCCCGTTTGACAATTGTTTCCGATAAGCCAGCGAAGGAAAATTAACAATGAAAGCACCGGTCCCCGTTGTATGCGAATATCCCATTTATGATTCTTACCGGGGCGAAGTCTTTCTAGTTCCACTTGCCAAGCGATTGACGATAAAAGAACCTTCAAGAACACGAACCACCGCTTTAGTTTCTTGCAAATTATCTTTTGGATTATCAACCTTTGGAATGAAATAAAACCCAAGACCCTCTACAGCATAACCACAAGGAATAGCACTTGTATTAGTTTTTTTGCTGTTTGGGCACAACTTCACCGAATGATCTCCAAAACAAATTTCACAACATAAGACTACGGTGCATTCATGGATTGTGTGTCCTTTAGTATAGCATCGATAGCAGTAAGGTTTCCCTTTATTTTTCTTTGCCCCTTGTACAGCTGATTCTAGGATGTCAGGAGTTTTACCGAGGTTTTCAGGAGCCCCCACGTGCGCTGCATCAACAGCCATTGCGTCACCTTGCTGCGCTTGTTGCACGATCGCCCCGCCTTGAGCTTCTGTCGCCGCCACCACCACAGCCTTGGAGCTACTCGCCGTGGATGTGCCCACCACCATTCCTGCCCTGGTATATAATTGAATCAATCTATCCGACACTTGTCTCGGTTTATTGGAATGCCGGAGGACTAATGACTAGATAATTAAACTTGCGATCTTGAATTCATCGTAGTTTAGACACATATTTGAGCTAGGTCCCGCTGGCCTTCTCTGCGACATTGTAACCTCCTATTTGCCCTAGGCCTGTCGACCCCCAAATACTTTCAAGGTGAACAGGCGGGTGTCACTACGAGACCTTTCAAAGGATTCAAAGGAGGGGATTCATTCGCTAGGCAAAACACTGATATGGAGGCCCCCCGATAAAATGTCCACGGATCTACCAGCACTCGCATAAAAAAAACATGTGAGCCCCTAAACGCCATCCAGTGGAAAGATCCACCCCCACCTTCGAAGAGCCTACTAATTAGTCAAGCCCGAGCGCATTAGGCCCTAGAGTTGCATTGTTGTCCCAGGTGGCCACTCCACGACCAAGTCCTTATGGAGAGCGGACACGGGCACCTTCCGGCGACCCGGACAAGCTTTAGTACCCGTTCCCCTTTAACCACCAAACCAACGTCTGATCCGGCATCCTCAACTTCTTTAACATGGCGCAACCATTATGCATCATCATATTCATCATATTATATAAGAAGCAAGTTTTACTTTCATTAAATAATTAAGTAGATGAGAGTAGCAAGTTAATTAGTTATGCTGCAACCTATCTACCAAAACCATCTCATGGTAATATTTGGATAGATGTGACTACTCAATTCCTTTGGGTTGGCATTTGATTTAAGTCACATGCATGAAATAAAAATTCATGATTATAAATGAGTAGGTACAATATGATCAAATGGTGTCTGCACTTTCCTTAAATCTAAGGTCTAGCTGCTCAGAATATTTGTCTTCTATTTTCTAGTCTCCTGCTGCTTCTGGTCGGTCCTCAGCTAGCTCCTAGTCTTCAGCGCCAACGAACGGCCCTTCATCTACTCGTAGGAACCAAGCAACACAAACAGACAAGCAAAGGAACAAGACTAAGAACGGGCATCAAACATAACAAAAGAGAAACTAGAGACATCGCACTAACGAGAGAGCTTGGTACTACGGACACAAGAGCACAGGAGCGTCAAAGAATGGAGCTATCGATATAAAGGACACACTGATGGTACGAAGCAACATAACAGAGAATAACTACACGCGCTTGACTTAGTTAGTTAACCAAAACATTTATTTGTTCGGAAAACATTTAACATAAGAGAGAACATAAAAAGCTATTATATAACTTAGGTTGATCTAAACATGTCATTAATGAAAAGGCATTCAGATATTAATCATGTTAACATCGTTTTTATTAGAAGTCTACATATGGCTCTATGTTGCTTTTGAAATAAAAGAGTATTATAAAGCTTTAATTAACTAATAAATACGTTACATTTTCAAAAGCATGGAATATGTTAAACAACACTACTAAAGTGTAGCTCATTTATTTTTTCATACTCGCTCGGTGTATATATATTTTGGATATACATTTTAATAGACCAGTCCTGGTTGTAACACAAGAGCATTCTATAGATCTCAAAGCCTAGTACGTGTTGTCAAAAAAAAAAAAAAAAAGCCTAGTACGTAGTAATCCAGACAGCTAGGCCACTAGGACCATGCATATATTTGGATGATTCACACAAGAGCATTCTATAGATCTCAATCTCAAAGCCTAGTACGTACTTGTCAAAAAAAAAGCCTAGTACGTAGTAATCCAGACAGCTAGGCCACTAGGACCATGCATATATTTGGATGATTCCATACATCGTGTTGCACGTGTTGCTGCCAGCTACAACGTAACCAGACACATTGAACCTATACTATTGCCTAATTATTGCTTTTTTAAAAAAAGATCCGGTTTCCCAACTCGATTAATATTAAGTGTAAGAAGCAATTTCCGAATACACGCACTAGAGGTGCGACCCAAACCGGCCTAGGCATGGCTGGGTTTCAGAAACGCAAACACAAACAGAGCAAACAACGACCCAACTAAGATGTGAGACCCGAGCTCCTGAAGTAGCTAGGAGGCCAAAGTAGGTCATCGTTACCCAGCTCAAGCATGCCGCAAGAGCAGCTCGACTTCCGACCATGGTCGCGACGCCCTACCACGACACCCATGACCGAAGTCGAATTCCACAACGACGCCTTTAGGAAGGTTACGGCGTCCTATGCGCCGCCATCGCTTGTCCGAGGAAGGACCGGGTTTTCACCCGTGGAAAAATGTTGGGGTGCAACGCCTCCCCCGGAAGCGGCGCCCATAGCCGTCGCCGTCCGCTAGGCTTTCACCCAAGGAACCCCTAGCATCGATGTCAGCCCAGATGCGGGATCTAGCTTCGCCACCACCGTGTCGCTGCGGCCACCTTGCCTTGCCCGCCGAGGGCAGCGGCAGCGCTGGCCACGCCGCGATGACGGCTGCATCGGCCACCCCGCCGACCGGACATCTGCCGAGCCAGCCCCACTACGCTGCGCGTCCACCAAAGTGGCCCCGCCCCAGCCCTAGGGCCATCGGGTCCGAATGCCGGGCCTCGAAACTCAACAACCCCTGCCGACACCGCCGCCGCCGTCTTGACCCGCCCGGCGTCACAGCAACCAAGGCCAATAGATGGAGGGGCAGCACAGAGAGGTGCCACCCCTAAGCGCGTATATCACGAGCGGCGACGCCCGCACGGCCAAGCCCAAGACAACCGCCCCAGCGCCGCCAAGGAGGGAGGCCCGCCGCCGCCATCACGGCGGCCCAGGACCGCCATGCCAGCGGCTAGCTCCGCCCGGCGGCGTGGGTCGGCGATGGTGGAGGAAGGTGGCGGCGCTGGGTTACGAGGCGGGGGGTCGCTCGAAGTCGCACAGCGTAGGGAGCGACCGAGTGTGTTTTTTTTCGTAATCGGTATTGAGAAATCAGAACTCTTGCCTAATTATTGCCACCTTATATTATAAGGGCTTGAACTGCGTACAAAAATTAATTAGAACAAGGAATCTACTAGGATATCATGCACTCCAGTATATAGAGGCTTGATTGATCTGAACATTTTATTAAGGGTGTGTTTAGTTGGTGAAATATTTTGGGTTGGACTACTGTAGCACTTTTCGTTTGTATTTGGTAATTAGTGTCTAATTATGGACTAACTAGGCTTAAAAGATTCGGTCTCGCACTTTTCAGCTAAACTATGCAATTAGTTTTTTATTTACCTACATTTAATACTCCATAAATATAATAAAAGATTCGATGTGACAGCACAACTGTAGCACTTTTTGGGTTACTGTATTAGCAACTGAACACCCCCTAACATATGTAGGGTTAAATAAGATTACCGCATCAGGACTTCGAAACGCTTTTCACGGCTCGATGAGGACCATTTATAATATGCTAGTTTAATATAAATTGCTGTAGTTTTTTCGTTGCAATGCACGACATAATATGCTAGTTTAATATAATTTTTTTTATATTTATATCTATGTTGTACGTAATCCAGAAAGCTAGCTAGGACCATATATAGTTGTCTCTGGCAGGGATCGAGCTTTCCACTAATTAAATTGGTTAATTGTTTCCGTCGTGTTGCACGCGTGTTGTGGATAATGGAACCATCACGAGCGTGGGCCAATAATGCATGCATATCCTATGCATGTAAACTTTGGATCGTCCATCCATTTGCCCGAGGCCCGTCGACCCCAAACACTTTTAAGGTGAGCAAGCAGGGTGTCACTACGAGACCTTTCAAAGGATTTAAAGGAGGGGCTTCACTCGCTACACTACTACAGAATCGCTCATCACTACCGCCGGCATCGGTGCGGAATTTAATCCACCGGTGTTGAACCTCGCCCCTAAGCGGTGATGAACCGTTCAGCGCTGGGGAAACTCGAAAACTCCACGGATTCGACCAATTCCGGCAGTGAAGATTTAGATCACCACCGGGTTGAATCGTTCCCCGGCGGTGGTCTTGATGGACCGCGGATCACTCAAGGGTTTGAATTAGAACCCGAAAGCGATTTGAAGATTGACACAACGGGTTGAATTAAAACCGATAGCGATTTGGGAGGGGAAGCAAATTAAAGGAACCGATAGCTCGCGGGGTTGAATGAAGAAGGAACAAAGAAAACAAACGATAGAAACAGAGAACGGAGATGAATTAAAAACGACTTGAGAGTCATTATATATTACTAGATAATATATTTACAAAACAAAAAATAAAAAAAGCTGGCGGCCGCCATCGCCTCCCGCCGCCCAAGCCCCCGCCGCCATCGCCTCCTCCGCCCCGCGAGGCGCCTAGGCCTGCGTCGTGCCGCCGCCTCGTCCTGCCGCCGCCGGCCGCGTTCCCGCCACCGCCGCGTTCCCGCCGCCCCGGTACTGGAAACTCCGCCCGGCGTTGCGGTATCCCCTAGCGAGGATGTCGGCCATGGCCTCGACCTTGAAGGCGTAGGTTCACCTTCTCCACCAACGGCCAACCCACCGTTGGCGAGGCCGACTTCTTCGGCCAGGTTGGTGAGCTTCCTGGAGGGCGTAGTGGAGGCGCCCCACGGTGAAGACAAGCTCCTCGTTGGTGTAGACGCCGGCCATCTCGTCGATGAAGAAGAAGCTAGCTGCCTGGGGTTTATGGAAAGAGAGAGGCTAATTAGCGATGGAGATGGTACCAAATCGAGGCGTTGTTATATAGTAGCAAGCCATGGAATGCATGCAGTCCATTGTCATTCCCAAGACGCGCGCCATGAAAATTAGATCCAACGGCGACGACCGGCTCATCCAATGGCCGTCGCGACGGCCCGTCTCAATCTTTTTCGAGCCTTTCACATGCAAATGGGGAAGCACCCACGAAGTTTGAGATTTTTCGGAGTTGGTTTGGTACTTTTCCCGGTTTATTTGAATTTCTCGCCGACGCCACCTTGTAATTATAGTTTGAACCGAGCGTACCCGCGAAAAAAAAGAGACGGAATGCTTTGCTAGACTTTTCCACGGGTCTCATGTGCCCTAGGAGGCAAATCACCGTGGAGGTCCAAGAAAAAATTCTTGTGTTTCTATGGTTTAATTAGCCTTCTTGTCGCCAGCTTTTAGCTCGAAGAAAATCATAGTAATTAAAATATTTATCGAAAAAACCTAAGAACTTGTGTGGGGTCATATTTTGGGTGTACATTGCTGGGAAAAAAAATTCAAGCCATTTCCACCAAGGAGGATTACACATCCTTCACAGAGGCACATGATCCCTACCATCGAACCAGGACTATACATTGTAGTTCTTGTGCTCCATGTGGTTCATATGTTTGCCGGTGTTGTAGTGGTCTCAAACTTTTTCTGAGCCTTTCACATGCAAATGGGGAAGCACACACACGTTTGAGATTTTTCGGAGTTGGTTTGGTACTTTTCCCGTTTATTTGAATTTCTGCCGCCGACGCCACCTTGTAATTATAGTTTGAACTGAAAGCGTACCTACCTAAAAGAGCCGGAATGCTTTGCTAGACTTTTCCACAGGGGTCTCATGTGCCCTAGGAGGCAAATTACCGTGGAGGTCCAAGAAAAATTCTTGTGTTTCCATGGTTTAATTAGCCTTCTTGTCGCCCGGTTAGCTCGAAGAAAATCATAGTAATTAAAATATTTATCGAGGAAAAACCTAAGAACTTGTGTGGGGTCATATTTTGGATGTACATGGCTGGAAAAAAAATTCAAGCCATTTCCACCAAGGAGGATTACACATCCTTCCGCAGGCACATGATCCCTACCATCGAACCCGGGACTATACTGATGTAGTTCTTGTGCTCCATGTGGTTCATATGTTTGCCGGGTGTTGAAGTGGTCTCAAACTTTTTCGAGCCTTTCACATGCAAATTGGGAAGCACCCACAAAGTTTGAGATTTTTCGGAGTTGGTTTGGTACTTTTCCCGTTTATTTGAATCTCTGCTAGCGGCGCCACCTTGTAATTATAGTTTGAACCGCGTACCCACCTAAAAGAGCCGGAATGCTTTGCTAGACTTTTCCACGTGGGTCTCATGTGCCCTAGGAGGCAAATCACCGTGGAGGTCCAAGAAAAATTCTTGTGTTTCCATGGTTTAATTAGCCTTCTTATCGCCGGTTAGCTCGAAGAAAATCATAGTAATTAAAATATTTATCGAGAAAAACCTAAGAACTTGTGTGGGGTCATATTTTTTGGGTGTACATGGCTGGGAAAAAAAAATTCAAGCCATTTCCACCAAGGAGGATTACACATCCTTCACAGAGGCACATGATCATCCATGAAGTGGCAAATTTCTATTTCACTTTGCCTATTCGTGTAATAACCGGCAAATAATAGGATTGGGGTGAAATTTTCCAAATCTATCCGAACCTCCCGCCATTTCATTCCCCACCGCGCCCAAACCAGCCTTGCCTATATATATAGGTGAGTGGCTCCCGCCATTTCGTTCCCCACCGCGTCCAAACCAGCCTTGCCTATATATATAGGTGAGTGGCTCGAGCAAAATTTTGGCAAGCCATTTGAACACCGCGCCATTCTCATTCCCCCACCGGCCGAAAAGAGTACCCGTGATTCGCCGACGGAGCGCACCACCAACGCATACTCCAACGTCGCCGTTAAAATCGTCCCCCGCCGCCGGGCGTCCGCTCACAAGCATCCCCGGTCGTTCCACTCCAGCGGAATCGAGGCTTGACGGCGTTCTCTCCCATTGCGCTCCTCCACTCCGACGTCCCCAACACCGCTACCCGGCATCCTCCTCTCGCCCTTCGGCCCCTTCCACGGTGAGAACTAATTATCCCTTTAGGTGTACGAAGTTTTTACCTATGAGAATGAGAACTAATTCCCTATTGTCCTAGCCTCGCGTCGCCCGCTTGGTCTTCCTCCACGCCCGACGGAGGACCGCCGCCCCACCTCTCTGGTCCGCGACCTCACGCCGTCTTCCTCTTCACCGCCCAACCCCGCACCGTCCCGCGACCTTGTCCTCCTCAAATCCTCTAAGACAAGATAGGAGCGCCGAGGCGCCAAGCTTGGTGAGTGCGTCCGTCACTGCCCTTGAGGTGTTCGTTGAAATGCCCGTCTCGGTCATCGCAACCTGTGCTCGAATTGTGATTGAAATTCATGAGTTAGTGTTGTTCGAAATCCGGTTTGGATATTTTAAATATATATGTCATTTTACTGTACAACTTTTATGAATAACATAGCAATATCATCCTATTTTGGTGACATGTATAGGCAAGCATGGCGTGGTGCGTAGTGTTTGTTGGTCGTGTGTCTTGGGGATCTATCTAACCCAGGAAGATTGCTATGCTCAAGTCCAAGGCTACGCTAATAATTTTTCTGAAAAATACAACACCGAAGGTGAAGCCGCCGCCGCCTACAATGGTGCAAACTAGCCGGTCCTGGAGATTGAAGAGAAACCACCCCACATACTTATGAAGATTTATCGAGAATTGCTTTGCTTAATTGGTTTTGGAAAGATGTCATGCTTTTATTTATGTCTATGACTCTATGGTCATTGGTGTTTTTATTTTAGAAGTTCATGTAGGCTTAGTTTCTAGAACATTAGGTGGATTTTGTTGTATGTAACCATTAAATCCTCGTAATGTTTTGACGATATTAATGTATGATAATTTTTCGGATTTAAAAAGAGCTGAATTCCATGAATAAATTCAAAATTTAAAACAAAAACGCCGGGTGGCATGGGCCCGATAAAGGAATGAGTAACAAACCGGTAGTGTAACTATACCAAACACTATCGACCGTCATAGACGACGAAAACATCACCAAGGCTGCATTAACCAACCGATAGTCTCCACTCTAATAACGCCGTTTGTCGGGTTGAGATCAGCCGGCGGTGTTCACGTAAAAGTTCACCGGGGTTCAAAGTAAGCCGCCATTGTTAGCTCTTCGATACACTATCGCTCGCCTAACCCGATAGTGTTATCCCCACGCTCGTTACGGGTTTGTTAAAGCCCGACGGTGCTCCCCAATATCAACTCTCTGCCGGTGACTTCGAACTTTGCATTGCTTGGATCAAAATCTTTGCGGGTTGTGGAACACCCGGCGGTGTTCGGTGACGGTTGTGCCGCGGTTCGATATCAAACCGGCGATCTCTCCTCGCATCACCGCCCGGTGTTTTGACCCGGTAGTGTTTCAAACCCCACATCACTACCGCTATGGTTACTGCCGGTTCAGTTTTCGGCGGAAGGGAGTTGGAGCCCCAAAAGTGATGGACAATTCGTAGTAGTGCTTGGCGAAACCCGGGCGTATGGAGGCGTCCCCAAAAATGTCCACGGATCTACCAAAGACTCCCATACTAAAAAACATGTGAGCCCCTAAACGCCACCCCCTGGAAAGATCCACCCCACCTTCGAAGGGCCTACCGATAAGTGAAGCCCGAGCCCATTAGGCCCTAGAGTTGTATCTTGTTGTCCCATGTGGCCACTCCACGACCAAGTCCTTATGTAGAGCGGACACCCACCAAGCTTCACATGTTCCCCTTTAACCACCAAACCAACGTTGCGGTCTAGCATCCTCAACTTCTTTAACATGGCTGCAACCATTATCCATCATCATATTCATCATGTTATATAAGAAGCAAGTTTTACTTCCATTAAATAATTAAGTAGATGAGCGGATCAAGTTAAATAGTTATGCTGCAACCTATCTACCAAAACCATCCCATGGTAATATTTGGATAGATGTGGCTAATCAAGTCCTTAGGGTTGGCATTTGATTTAAGCCACATGCACGAAAGTAAAATTCATGATTATAAATGAGTAGGTACAATATGATCAAATGGTGTCTACACTTGCCTTACATCCAAGGTCTAGCTGCTCAGAATATTTGTCTTCTATCTTCTGGTCTCCACCTGCTTCTGGTCGGTCATTAGCTCCTAGTCTTCCGCGCCAATGAACGGCTCTTCGTCTACTCGTAGCAACCAAGCAACACAAACAGACAAGCAAAGGAAACAAGACTAAGAACAGGCATCAAACATAACTAAAGAGAAACTAGAGATATCGCACTAACGATAGAGCTTGGTACTTGTTGACACCTGCTATTGCAAATATTTTATAGTCAACTAAATATGAAATAAGGGTTTACAATGAATAACAATATAGACTAGGGGCTTTATTGACAGAATTCCACGAGTTTTGGTATTTTTAGGGATTAAACAGGAAAACCCTAGAGTTTGCAAGGCATACGAAGCACAAACATGTTATGAACATATTTCAAGATGGAACCATTGAAAAGAGCTTGTCGAGACGATCGAAACGGACATATTGTTCGCTATATTGAGCCAAATCAAAAGATATCAGCTATAGAGCGAGTTCACTAAAATGGTCATAACTTTCTTATCCGCACCTTGTTTCTAGCAAACCACACCTTTTAAAAAGCTATCGACGAGATCTACGCATCCACGAAGGATTGGGCCAAAGGCCGCGACCTCCCCGCCTTTGAGCGCGGCCATCCTGGCCTAGGGCCCACACGAGTCCGCCCGTAGGTCGGTTCGCCCACCGCCATTGAGGAGAGATCTACGCCCTTCTTCAAGGTCGGTTTGATCCAAGGGCCACGCCATGCGGTGCATCCTCGGGGCTATATAACAAGACCCCATTTTGAAAGTGAAACCCTAATTCATTCCATTCATTATCTCTTGACCTATTGGTCATCGAGGTGTCCCAATGTGAGGACAACCTCACTTCCATACTAGAGAATTAGGGTTAGACTCTCCAATGTAGTAGCTTAGCAACTAGCGAGTTAGGCAGAGCGGAGCTACGCTCCGGTTCTGGAGAAGTCTACAGAGTTTGGTATGTCTTGTATCCTTCCTTTGTAAGACTTATGATTTATATATTTATCTTCTCTATTACTTTCATGTCTTTTATATAATTGGTTAGTATAGTTGTTAAGCCATTGCATGGGATCTGCGCTCGTATTGAGGGATCTAGTTATTCGTAGTAGCTAGAGTTGTAATCGATAGTATAGACTTTGTGTCTAGGCTATAGGTTACCTGAGGTTACGCTCAATCCTACGGATAGTAGTGGTAGCCCTAGGGGTGACAAACCTTGACGAGCTTTGTGTAATCCACCACGTTTCGTAGAGCTTTTGGCGCCCTTCTCCCAACTACCTTCTTCCTAGTCTTTCTCGAGAGTTGGGACGGACCTGCTGCTCCAAAGTGCTTTTGTGTGATTGCTATCATAGAACCTAAGTAATAGATCGAGTCTTCAAGGTTCAAGGTTTCTCCGGAGATCCAATCGAAGAGATTGGCCACGGCGTAAGGCATCGTCAAAGATCGTCGATGGAGCAATGGAGCATGTCGATTCCTCAGCGGTGATGGCAAGGCGAAGATATCACCATTGATGGAGAATAAGGTACTCCGGCCCCTCCTTTGTCTCGCTATGGTTCTATGCAGCCATGGCAATGGGCTAGTGAGATTTAGTTTTCCAACGATATCTATCTGGATGTCGGTTGGACTTGTGTTCTCTCATGACGAATCTGGTGAAGGCAACGACGATGAGTTCGATGATGTAATCGGCGGCGCCAATTTCATTATGTTTGCGTGTGGAGTTTTAGCAGTTTATTTCTCTTTTGCAAAAGTGATGGGTATGAGGATGACGGCGGTGGATGGTGAGATGGCCCTGTTCGTTCAGATCGGAGCTTGCGTCCGTGGCATATCCGTTTGGGATGGTGATCCTAGATGGTGGAATTTATGGCTTTTTCAAGGTTTCTTGTCTCCCATCAATGGAGGTGGAGTAGTTTGGTTTACTTTTGTAATGATAGGATGTAATTTGCTATAGTATCAATGGAATTTTTCCTTACCACAAAAAAAAGTGTAGCTTAGGTCAAAATAAACCTAACACAACTTGAGTGGGCCAAATCGAGCTATAGCGGAAAAGATATGGTCCAAATAGGTTCCCGGGGGGCATAATCACTTGAGAAAACTAGGGGCTAGATCATAATTAACCATAGCCACTTTGTGGGCTAACTAAATCTAAACCAAAAAGGGTTGGACCTCGGGCATTATTTCCTAAAGGTCGTGGGCTGAAAATGAAAAAAGACAAGGACTTATATCTAATTATTTTTGAACTAGACCTATCTATAAAATAGGGAAACTATGGGGGCCTTTCTCTTCTTAAAGTGACTAGGGGCTGACAATGGCTTGGCCGCGTTGACTGGGTCTCTGTGCACGTGGTGATGAATTCATTGATAGCATTGTTAACCTCCTCTAGGACTCTAACGTGAAGCCATAAAAATACCTAGTCTCCTGGATACCAATCTCTGTCTGGCTCGTCGACCGATCAATCGAGGGGTCAACACGAGGGATGACGAGGGCGTGGCGTGGCGTAGAAGAGGCGGTGCTGGGGGCGTGGCCACATGGCCAGCTTGGCGCTGGCGCGTGGCGGCATGACCGAGGGCGAGGCTGAGGGTAAAACCCTTAGTTATTCTTTTATGTCTCTCACAACGGTGCGCCCCTCATATTTATATGAGAGGATTACAATTGCTAACGGGCTAGGCTCAATAGTCTTTTAATACTGAATTCTAATTTTAATTAATAAAGATACGCTATTTTTAATAATTAAATATTCAGCCATGTTACATCGGTTTAGTAATCCTTTTCCTGAGTGTGACATGGTCAGACACGGACAACGATGTATTTTTGAACGCATTAAATGCAGGGGAAGCCGGCGGGAATCCTGGTCCGCATTGGATGAAAACATTTTGGTTTTGACGAACTACAAAGTATGCCTATGGAAGAAGTTTAATCGGGCGTTTTTTTTTTTGACAAGAAGTTTAATCGGACGTTATGTGCTGATGTGCACGATCCGTAGAAGACGAAGGTAAAACCACCATTTGTGCTGTAGTGGAAACGCAGCTACCTGTTTAGTAAATCGACTTGATCAGTTTTCATGCAGGCTAGCTTTTTATTAGTTTGGCTGAAGTTATTTGGCTGCTGGCCTCTTATTAATTGTCAATAGTTAATTTGACACTTAATGTTTCCTGTATGGCGGCTAATTAAGTGAGTGGTAATTTGAATTAGGTAGTTGATTGGCTCGGGCATCACATGCACACAGTACTATAGTCAAAAAGAAAGAAATGAAGCGAGGTGACGCCGGGGTTGAAGCTGGCATGACAGTCCCAATGTGGAACGACTAGCAATTGTGGCCGTCAAAAAGAAATATTAGATAACTTTGGATTCCCTGTCACTGGTAATTAAAGTACAAAAACCCCATGTAAATCACGTTAGGTTACGCGTGCCAATAAATGGAATATACCATTTGTCGGTCGGTAGCCATATGGACTAGTATGCAATCGTGCAAGCAGGGACTGGATTTGCCAAGCCCTTTGCTTGCCGCTGCGATATATCTTGTGATGAGGAGGAGTTTTTATCAAGTTACACTACTATAATAAATGTTTTACAAAGGCGTTTTCATTTTATGAACCGTGGCGCTTTTTTAAAAAAACCACCACAAATGCCGCGATTTACCGTGGTGGTTTTTTTTATAATCGTGGCGGTCGATAAAAACGTCATGGGAAATTGATTAACCATGGTTGTTTTTATTAAAAAAAACCGCCACGATTAATGAGACCCAGGACTTCGGTCAAAAAATCTGTATCAACCCAATACACACCCTCTAATATATATATACAGGGGCTAGGGTTTCAATCTGACCTGATTCTCTCCTTCCTGACAACACTCTCGCCGCACAACTACCTCCCCCGCGACTCCGAGCGCGACTCCCTCCCTCTCGCCTCTCCATGCCGCTTGACTCCCTCCCTCGCACCTTTACATGCCCGCACGTGGCGGCGTGCCCTCGACCTCTCCTCCCCTCCCCGCCCGCGGCTGCGGATCCGGCGACGGTTGGCCTCCTCTCCTCCCCTTCGGTGCGTGGCGGCTGGATCTCGGCGACCAGCACTTCGGGGGCCGCAGTCCAGCGCCGCTACCCAACTCCGTTAAGATCCGGGCGACCATGGCACACGGCGGCGACCTCCTCCCTCCACCACGGTGCGCGGCGCGGCCTTCCGCCTCCACCGCGGCGAGGATGGCCCGGCTCTAGCGGTGGAGGGGCCGGATCCGGCGTGGCGGGGCGGATTCAGCGAGGCGCGGCGGGATCCGGTGGCGGAGCTGGGGGGACCACTGCAGCGGCGGGGGCAGATCCCGGCGGCGGCCAAGATAGGGCCCGTTAGGGTTAGGGTATGGATTCTCTTTTTTTGTTATTTTTTTTATTAATGGTGGAGTTTTTTGGAAACCATCACGGTCGATTAACCGTGACCTGCAACCGCCACCGTTATTAATTAATTTAGTAATGTTATCAATGGTTTATTTAACACGTTTGGTGAGAATTTATGTGGTAATAATTAGTAATAGTAAGATAAGATGGAATCCAAAGTTTTCTAGCTCACGGACACATCACCAAAAAGCAAGTAGCCAGAATTTCTCTGTAATTTGCGTGCAATGCAGGTCTACGTGACCCACACGGCCACGGGAGATAAATTAATGTGGGTCAATGCATATGCATGCAAGTTGTAACCTGTTATCAACCCGTGGACGCTCGTGACGGTTCCATCATCCACAACACGCGTGCAACACGACGGTGGGCCAATGCATATGCATTTAAACTTTGGATCGTCCATCGTGTTGCACGTATATCTGACGTGGACGCGACAGCTAGCATGTGAGCTAGATCTCTCATCGTGTTTTGCATGAATATAAAATTTCGAAAAAACACATGCTCACTCACCTACCCATGAGCCCTGGCTACTATAAATAGTCATAGAGATTGACCACTCCGTCACCACAGCCCAACCAAATCACTACATAGCTACACTAAAACCTACACAGGTCATCTCTGCCAAGTTCTAGTCATGGCAACCCCTCCTGCACTTCCCTCCAACTTCCATATCAGCACCATGGATACAACCACCATAAAGCGAAAGGAGCTCAGGATTAGCAACATATATTTATTCCAAGCACGTAGTGAGCCAAGCACAACAAACCTAACCATAGTGAACTCTAATGGTTACCACGGGTTTGGGATGGGCGCGAACAACGTGGCTAACAACTGGGCGATATACAATGGGCCTAACCCAAGTAAAGATGTTGTCGTCGCTCGTGCACAAGGCTTGCATACGCAGAGTGGTGACTGGCACAACTCTTTCTTCACCATTGTGTTTGAGATTGATGAGTGAGTCCATCAGTAGCATACCTTAATTTGGAAATGAGGAAACTGTTGCATTGGTTCCATTTTTTATGCTTAAATTTATGTATTGCACAAAGTGTAATATTAGGTTACATGTATGTCATAGGCTCAAGGGTTCTTCACTTCAAGTTATGGGAGCAGATGATCAGCAAGGTGACCCAAGGTGGAGTATTGTAGGTGGCACCGGAGCGTTTACACTGGCACAAGGTTTCATCTACAGGAGGCTCCCCAAAAAAGTTGATGCAGGAAACATTACACAGCTTGATGTCTATGCTATCTTCCAACCTACAAAGGTGAGCAGAATGTTAATGTGCTTATAAAATATAATGGGTGCATCTATGCTATCTTGGTCAATGATCAGTACGTAGATGTTCCTAGCAATTCTGTGAATAGCCACTCAATTTTATGTTTTTGCAAATTCGCAGATCAATATTAGATATGGACTGGTCGGTGGAACTGCAGGCACTGCCCGTGAACCAGAATATGAACCTCACAGCCTTGAAAGCATCACGATCCGCTATGACGATAATGTCATTTACTCCATTGAGTTCACTTACATTGACCAAAAATGGTACAAAGCGCAGTGAAGGTCCATGGGGTTGGGGCGTACAAGGCATGAAAACTAGCACAGTAAGTGAATTCGATCGCCACCAAAGATTTTGACCATATATATAATATCCGGTTTAATTGTTCCATCTCAATAATAATTTTTCTCTTCTTACAAACAGGTTGTTCTTCGCGATAACGAGTATGTGAAAGAAGTCAAAGGAACAGTTGGTAGATACTTAAACAGTTACGATGTTGTGTCATCGCTGGAGATAATCACAAACCTGGGGACAGTCGGGACATTTGGTAAACCAACAGAAAATCTCTTCAGCTTTCCTGAGAAGAAGGATGGTGTCGTTGTAGGCTTTTTTGGGCGCTCCGGAGAAGCACTTGATGCACTTGGTGTTATTGCGCGTGTTTAATCCTCCAGATTTAAGTGTTGCTAGCTGCCATTATATGGCGATCCTCGTGTCACGCTAATGAGTCTACAGTGGTTTATTTTCTGAAGAATAATAGTTCCCATGTCCAAATAAAACCCGCCTGTGATGGTCGGGATTGTAGCTTGTTACCTACTACTGTATTGTTTTACAGCCTTGCTATCATATATGATTATCATAATGCTGCAGTTCAAATTGTGACTCAGTTGTTTCAAAGTCGACCTGTTTTTCTTATATAATTGAATCGATCTATCCGACACTTGTCTCAGTTTGTTGGAATGCCAGAGGACTAATGACTAGATAATTAAACTTGCGATCTTGAATTCATCGTAGTTTAGACACATATTTCAGCTAGGTCCCGCTGGCCTTCTGCTGCGACCGCTTTAACCTCTTATTTGCCCGAGGCCCGTCGACCCCCAACACTTTCAAGGTGAACAGGCAGGTGTCACTCACGAGACCTTTCAAAGGATTCAAAGGAGGGATTCACTCGCTAGGCAAAACCCAGAGGCGTATGGAGGCGTCCCCGATAAATGTCCACAGATCTACCAGCACTGACCGCAAAAAACATGTGAGCCCCTAAACGCCATCCAGTGGAAAGATCCACCCCCACCTTCGAAGGGCCTACTAATTAGTCAAGCCCAAGCCCATTAGGCCCTAGAGTTGCATTGTTGTCCCAGGTGGCCACTCCACGACCAAGTCCTTATGGAGAGCGGACACGGGCACCATTCGCGAACCGGACAAGCTTCGGTACCGTTCCCCTTTAACCACCAAACCAACGATGGAGTCTAGCATCCTCAACTTCTTTAACATGGCCGCAACCATTATCCATCATATTATATAAGAAGCCAGTTTTACTTTCATTAAATAATTAAGTAGATGAGAGGAGCAAGTTAATTAGTTATGCTGCAACCTATCTACCAAAACCATCTCATGGTAATATTTGGATAGATGTAGCTACTCAATTCCTTAGGGTTGGCATTTGATTGAAGTCACATGCATGAAAGTAAAATTCATGATTATAAATGAGTAGGTACAATATGATCAAATGGTGTTTGCACTTGCCTTAAATCCAAGGTCTAGCTGCTCAGAATATTTGTCTTCTATCTTCTAGTCTCCTGCGGCTTCTGGTCGGTCCTCAGCTCCTAGTCTTCAGCGCCAACGAACGGCTCTTCGTCTACTCGTAGGAACCAAGCAACACAAACAGACAAGCAAAGGAACAAGACTAAGAATAGGCATCAAACATAACTAAAGAGAAACTAGAGACATGGCACTAACAAGAGAGCTTGGTACTACAGACACAAGAGCGCAGGAGCGTCAAAGAACAGAGCTATCGATATATATAAAGGACACACTGATGGTATGAAGCAACATAACGGAGAACAACTACACGCCTAACTTAGTTAGTTAACCAAAACATTTATTTGTTTGGAAAACATTTAACATAAGAGAGAACATAAAACAAGCTATTATATAACTTAGGTTGATCTAAACATGTTATTAATGAAAAGGCATTCAGATATTAATCATGTTAGGCCAGTCTCAATGGGGGTTTCATAGGCGTTTCATGCACATTAAATAGGGCGCCACATCAGTAAAAGTCCTCTTTTGCATGAAACTCCGAGGAGAGAGGAGAAAAAGTTTCATCTTGGTGAAACTCTCGGGCACGAATACCAACTATCTCTCGAGTCATGAAATTAAATATCTATGAAACCACAAGATGAAACTCTCCATTGAGAGTATGGGTTTCATCAAGTTTCATTTCATTTTATATGACATGACAGTCTTGGAAACAACGAAATGAAACTCACCATTGAGATTGGCCTTAACATCGTTTTATTAGAAGTCTAAATATATATGGCCCTATGTTGCTTTTGAAATAAAAAGTATTATAAAGCTTTAATTAACTAATAAATACGTTACATTTTCAAAAGCATGGAATATGTTAACCAACACTACTAAAGTGTAGCTTACGTCAAAATAAACCTAACACAACTTGAGCGGGCCAAATCGGACCTATAACGGGAAAAAATATGGTCAAAACAAGGTTACGGGGGCACGTCTTTGCAAAGAAAACTAGGGGCTAGATCATAATTAACCATAGCCACCGAGGGCTAACTAACGAAACCAGCAAGGGTTGGACCTCAGGCACTATTTCCTAAAATGTCAAGGGCTGAAATAGAAAAGTCAGGGACATATATCTAATTATTTTTGAACTAGGCTGAACCTATCTCTAAAATTGGGAAACTACGGGGGCCTTTCTACAAAGTGACTAGGGCTGACCGACCGTGTTGGCTGGTCTCTGCTTCCGTGTCGGCCGACGTGGCTTTTTGCGTGGCGCCGACACGGCCGCCACAACGGCGGTGGCCCGGCGTTGTTGACCAGGCGTTGACTAGTTCCTCCGGCCTAATGGATCACCCGTCATGATCGAACGATCGTGACAAAAGAGCGGGGGAATGGTCACCAAGGCGGCGTGGGTCACGGGCGGCGCATCCATGGTTGGCCGACAAGGCACGCCCGAGTACGCCCGAATGATGCTCCGGTGGTCGGTTGCTGCTGTGGAGAGCACGGGGTGGGTGACGGAGACCTAGCAAACCCGATTGAGGCGGCAGGGAGCGCGGCGGATGTTGGTCGGGATGGTGGATAGCCGCTGTGGCAGCCGGTGGGCTCACCGGGCAAAGAGGCGGGGCTGCGGGTCACGCTTACGCCATTACGAGGGCACGCCAAGATGGCGCCTGGGCCGGAGGCACGGTGTATCGCCTGGTTGGCGGCTACAGAGGGCCGGTGGACGCTGCGATCGCCACAACAATGAAAGACGGCAGCGTGGCGGCACCATGGCCGCTTAAGCCGCCGCTGGGCGAGAGGGCAAAAGGGAGGATGAGAAGGGCACCGCATGTTTCACACCTTCCAATCAAGATCGAGGCTAGGTCTCATCAACGGAAGGCACAAGCAACGGAGATCGACGGGCAGCCGCCCGAGCTCCGTGATGGCGGTGGTCGGGCGGCGTGTTAGGGTTAGGGTTTCCATCCATGAGTTTGAGGCGGCTAGGGTTCGAAGGGGCCATCGGGCGGGTGCGCATACCTTTATAGCCCGAGGTGCACATTGGGGTGAGCGCTGGCCCACATGCACGAGGCGTTTGGCGCTCTGGCCGAACTCGACCGATCGGAGGTGGGAGATGGCACTGCGGCACGTGCAAGCGCACCACGCCACCGGTGTGGGGCGATGGGCGGGCGTGTCCGCGGGCCGGCAAGCGGGCCCGATGCTTCAAAGCGGCTCGGGGTAGGAACGCGGGTCGCTACCGGGTTGCCGCAGTACTGCTCACAACCGGCCGCCCACGAGCGAGGGCGGGCATGCACGAAAGCAGGTCGGGGCGCTACGCTGGGGACGCCGCTAGTCGGCCGGGTGTGGCCACTGCCGGGCGCTGGCCCCTCTGCCGGGCCGAGGCCACCGGGAGGAGGCCGTGCATACGGACGAGGCCACAGAGGTCGCGGGTTGGCCACACTTGGCTAGGTGTGCCTGGGGTGGCTAGGAGGTGATAGGTGCAAGCCAAAGCTAGCCATGGTAGCTGGAAGATGGCTAGGGGGTCTAACTAAGGCAAAACAAAGGTAGGCCACGGTCACCTAAAGCTTGGTAGAGGTGATTAGGGTTAGCCATAGTGCTTCTAGGGTTAGGTTTTGAAATCCCTTAGCAATACAAAAACTCTTTTCGAAAGCTTTTAGAAATTCCTTTTATCACTCAAACACAACAAGACAAAGACATTCATAAACAAACAACAAGCAAGGACACTATTTCATTAACTTAGCCAAAAAAAAAATATAAGCCACATTTTTCTTTATTTTATATTGACAATAACCATGAAATCTTGGTCAATTTTAGGAAAATTTTCAAATCCTTGATTTTTGTTTAGCATTTTCAAATGACAACCCAAAATGGATATTTTGAGGTGTCATCAATTGTAATCGGCAATAGGCCCGGTAATGATGTTTATTTATAAGTCAAGTTAACCATATATGGGAATGACTAGTAAACGTGCAATGATTTTGCATAGGGTTTGCCAAATGCAAGACTATTGTTTAGTCTTTGAGTCATCAACAATTAAAGTCAATGCCTTGCTATACGTGGAGAAATACTGACAGAGCAACTGGACGAAATGAGACGAGAGCATCTTAATTTTTTTTTTTTTTTTTTTTTTTGAGACCACGCTGTTTTGGAGTGGCCGAGTGGGCAAGGACTAGCGTGTGGGAGAACACCGGGGCACCCCGGGTTGGGGAGTGATGCCCGCTACGCCGCTCGCTTCTTCTGCCGAGCAACTCAGTATCTTGGAGGTGTAGTTGATGACAAGGCTGTTGGAGCACAATCTCTAAGGACCGGCGGAGCGATGCGGTAACCACTAACCAGCAGCACAACCAAAGCTGCGCCCAATACCAATGCCAAGCATAACATAGCGACCATCGTCAGAACTCACAAACATGGCGCCGCATGTACTGTACCGGCTATACCGGTTACATTTCATCATTTGCCGCGTCAGCACGTGCCGAGCTTGTGACAAATAGCATGGTGTTTCATTACGTCTGCAGAGCTACACAAACATTTTTTTTTTGAACTGATGCTACACAAACAATTAGCGTTCGTGTAACGGACACCTGACCTGACACGACACGGGCATGGTGTCCTTCAAATAGGCATCATGCTGGACGCATGGATGGCCAACAGAATAACCTCGCACAGCACAGTGACCACGCTCGAGCTGGCTATGATGTAACCCCTGATCATGCTGAGCAGAGTGCAGTTGCATGAGCTGTACACCGAGTTTCAGCAGAGATAGGTACAGCGCGACCGTCTTCAGCGTGCTGTCAAGTCACCACCCACCAAATGAAAAAAGAAAAAAAAAAAGCAAAAGAAGCAACAAAGTGTGCACAGCATTCTATCCGGTTCCATTAAACTCCGTGAGTTTGGGTATCACTATCCATCTGGTACTACAGCTATGTTCAAGGGCGTGGCACACATACAACAGCGAATGCATGCATCATGGGTTCTCAAGACTGTCACCGAGGGTTCAAAGGCCAATCTACGGGCCACGTACCCAGTCTCCCATACCATGCGGATGATGGTTTGCCGGATGAAGATCCCAGCACATTACACCTCGGAAGGGTGGTCACTCTAGCCCCACCCAGTTGGCGGCCAGTTTACTTAACTTCTTTGCCAAAGGCAGCAACTATGTTAAACCTGATGTTATCAACACTAGTTAACCTCCTGATCAGTAACTACATGGCCACGGCAGATGCAAAGGTCCTCTTCCCAAGCGAACTGAAACCGAGAACTGACCAGCCGGAGCTCGCGTTGTAAACCTCCACCTGTGACAGGAAAGAGGAGCCATCTTCAGGAAGAGAGCACAGGTTTGCCAGGCAACTACTATATAGGTAAGATTGTCAGGAGTAACTGTCAGGAGGAGCCAACAGCTACGTACTGTATCCAGGATCTGCACATTGGACTTCAGGCCACCGATTAAAATACGCGCTTCCGTCCAGAGTAACTGCAGAGGCATATCCTCTTGGGGCCCCTCATGGGATCTCCCATCCTCCAGGCATTGAGGCGCTGGGTCAAAGATCTCAACACTAGAAATCATCTTGTCCCCATTGTATCCTCCCATTGCGTATCTGAAACACAAGTCACACCGCTAGATAAGTTCATTGCCAGCTTAGTTCTGTCAGAAAAACGAAGCATAAGAGATGTTACTGACAGGCTTTCTCCCAGGACAGTTAGGGCATGGCATCCCCTCTTTGTGCTCATACTTGGAAGACGGACCCAGACACCCTCCCTTTGGTCATACCGTTCTGCTGATCTGCACACAATGTGTTCCTAAAGTTTAGTTCTGTTGTCTTATGTGACTGTATATCATGTAACAACATGAAGGGAAGTGTTAAGGAGGCCTTACTGTAAGTACGTGCTTCCATCATATCCACCAGTTGCGTAGATGGTGCCATTCAATTCAGCTGCAGCAAGAGCAAATCGCTGCAGCATATATTGTGAAAAAGTTAGCATATTGGTGTCAAGACTATTTAACTCTTTGAGATACGCTAAAAAGTACAACTGATGTAAGAAATCATTGTGAAGACTGAAGATACGAGAGTAAGTAGCTGTAGTATGGTAGTTCAATTATAAACAAAAATCTAGGCAACCTATGCAAACAATGATGTGATGATCAGATAAATTATTATATGAACGAAGCAGAATTCTTTAAACAGAGGATGAACACCATATGCTGCTGCAAGTATATAAAAAGTGAGAAAAATTACACATCATAACTTATGATCTTATGTATCTTTACAACAACAAAAAAAAGTATTCCCTTTATGTGTTCTTATTTCTTAAGGGCACCGAGTTATTCAGAATCCAAGCATTACATTGCAATGGTAGCCTAGAAGACATCAAGCTAGGTAAATAGTATAAGCAAAGAGAGGATGAGATCATACAGAGATCAGCATAGATGGAGCACATATCCACTTCCCAAGATATGGATCAAACATCTCAACTTCTGAAAAAGTTTCATTTCCATCTCCTCCACCAATAGCATATATTTTACTATTAAGACTGATACCAGCAAGACTTCCTTTCTTGCTGTTCAATGAGGAGCATTCTATCCACTCATTATTCCTTGAACTATAGCATTCCACTATCAAAAAGAAAACAACCAAATAGAAGTAAATATGTGCCACAAAAAATGAAAACGTCATGCAAAATAGTGAAATCATACTATAAATACCATGTCATACCTGTGTTATACCATGATGACTTGCCATCTCCACCACCTAAAGCAAATATGTGACCATCAATGCAGCAGCAGATGCATATGAGCGGCGACACTCATTGGTGCGAGACCCACCAGTGTGTCTTTCTCAGGAGAAAAGGAATCAAGAGATGGTAACCAGGTCACGCCATTGTAACCACCTATTAGAAATATCGATGGCTTGGCTAAAGACTTGCGCGTGCTTCCAAGAAGAGGCAATGAAGAGTCAAATCGGAATTGTAACTCATCTACAAGATATTCCAGCTGCTGTACTTTTCTTCCTGAATCTTTAACAACTTCCCTCAAAAAAAGTATATCTTGATCTGATCCTTTCTGAGAAAATAACGTAAACATGTTAGAAAATCTTGTGCAACAAAGTTTCCATCACAAATTCATCTGGTAGGATTGGTAAGGCAAGCAGATTTGAAAAACTACAGGAAGCATACAAATGTAAGAAATAGGCACTGTAGCTAAATGGTTCATACAGATACAAGAGAACATTAGTGATTCTTTTTTTTTTTGAAATTTAACCGGGAGAGCTTCCCCACCTTTTCATTTCAAAACACTCGTGCTCAAGCAAATACCCGAGCACAAGATAGAGTTATTTACAAAGCGCGATGAAATACATGAATGGAGGTGGTTGCGCCAGCCAAGGAGGCTGTTTACAAGATCAGGAGGTAGCCTCTTCGCCCACACTACTAAGTCGCTTTACAGGTTTTTTGCCAACACCGGCGGTAGCAAAAGGCTCACTGCGAAAAAAACATGGCCATTGCGACAGTCCCATGTCCTCCACAGGATAGCAACACATTAGTGATTCTCAGTGAAAGAAACTGGTATACTTGAACTAATCATATCAACTATTGACATGATTAGAAAAAGTAAATATTGCCCAGTGAATAAAATTGCACAATAGGAAAGTGAAGTCATTTATTTATTGTTTATTTCTTTTGGCAACAAAAAACTCATTTATTTTCCACTTCCAACAAACAAAAGAAGCCACCAACGAATTTTCCATTTCCATTGTTCAAGGAAGAAATGACAAACCTGCTTTTTCTCCAATGCTTCAGCCCTCCTGGATAAATCAGCAATGATTTGTCGAAGCTACAGAGGAAAGTACAAATGTAAGGGGACTACAGTTCCATGAAAAAGAAAACATAAGAGGACTAGACACGGTGTGTCGATAAAAAAATGGAAACACAATGAATAACATAGATCACCTCCGCAAAATTCTCCGCGATGTTCCTCAAAGGAGGTTTTATCTTCTACAGTGGCATCAAGTGGGTCACAGGACAGGTTTGCATTGACCTTTGTTTCTTCAGGTACACATTGATCTGGGCTTGAATTAGCACAATCCTGGGAAGACAGTGCCCCCTGCTGTCGTATGGAAAACAACTCTTTCAGCTTTTTCAGGATAGTGTGTCTTTCAGGCTGTAGCCCAACACCACCCGGGACATTGTTAACTTCACTCTCAATTTTGCCAATACTCACAGCAGCTTCATGCTCATTTTGTACAAGCATGGTGTGTTTTTCTTCATTCACAGGATTGACAACTTGATGAATACATTCAGCAAGCTCCTCCATTCCTTGGGAAACTGTTTTGTATGAGGAGTTTTGACTGACCTCATCTGGATTTGAATGAGGACTAAACTGGTATTGAAGAGCATCGTCATCCAAATCCTCCCAATCAGAAACTGGCTCCTCAGATTCCTTCTCATCAGTATCATTGTGTGAATTTTCTTTGATGTTAGCATTTTCTTCATCAGAATCAACCCAGTTTTCTAGAACACCATCACTTGCATTTGATAAAACACTAAATGGATTGATGTTCTTTGAATTTGCTTTAACTTTCTTTTGTTCAGGAAGAACTGGTGCCTTCCTTTTAGTTTGTGGTAAAGACACAGCAATACTCCTTTTGCTTGAAGCAGCTGGAACCTTATTGAAATTAATAGGGGAAGTGATTTGAACAAAGAAATTAAAGCTTTTGTCTGTGTATGGTCGAGCTCAAAGTAGAACAGATGACGATCATAATAGTTAGCACCAAGCACTGTTTTGTATCGGCTCTCCAGCATTGGTATATACCGAGTCCTTGTCTAATACGAACCTTAAAAGTAGAAACAGCCATTTGAGACCGATGGAATGGGAAAAAACTAACTGTTTAAAGTATTTCACCAAACAATCAGTTAAAAGTTCGATACCTGAGCAGGAAAAGGTGTTGTTAATGTGTCCTCATTACTCCAAGCATATGAATCAATAGACATCTGGCCAATACTTGCAGCCTCAAAAATACCATGGAGTCTTCTGTCAGTATAATTGAATAGAAACAAAGGCATGCCAGGTTTGACATTCTTCACATATGAATAATGGACTGAAGGCAGACCTATAAGACAAACAAAACAAACAAGAAAACAGTCTAATTAAGCCGAGAAATCAAATAGCTCATAAACCAAAGCCCAATAATAGTGCCACAACTAAACATGATACTGTAAAAACCCAAGTGTGGAATTAAAAAGTATAGAGGTGGTTGCGAACCAAAGAGCTGTTTTTTGAAGCATTCTTCAATTGTATCAGGCTTGCAACCAAAGATCACCCCTCCAAGCTGTTTTACTGGGAGATTACGAAGCTGGATCCCAGGCTGGCTATTTGGCTGAATTGTTTGCATTGCAAGATTGTGGGTCCCTTCAAGCGCTTGAGCTTCAGAAATTTCAGTTGCATGGAAGCAGCATATCAGTTAAGCAAATACAATGATATCAATGAGATAACACTTGTTTTTAAGTCGTAATTGATGGAGAGAGCATACAACTATCAGTGGTTTCAAAGGTCGAACGGTTCACAACATTAGCAACGTTTTCCTTTTGAAGTGCAAACAATACGTAGATTATCAATCTGTGAACAAGCACACCGCCCTGAGGAACCATTCAAATAAAGTTTCCTACACACGGCATGTTGTTTAATTAATCCCCTGCCTTGCAACAGGAACCAAATGCACCACCTAATTAACCATCCTTCCAGAACCAAGACTCAATCCCACCCCATCAACAGACCAAAATTGCAATACAAGCTTACGAATCACGAGGAGCAAACACAAACGAAAAATGTCTGATCGAAATGTGATGCACAAGAACATGGAAGCCACATCACCCCACTTCAACAAGGACGATCACACAGAAGCAACCTGTCCATGTTACCATGCCACAACAAAACAATTAAACCACTCACAAGTGCTCCCACACCCCAAGGGACACATATCTCACATGCAGGCAATTTTGGGTCAGCACTTGTACCATCAAAAATCCTGTACAGCCCGCAGGGGAAAATGCAGAGATTCTAATTGAGTTGTATGATTTTATCCACCGCAAATCCACAGCCCACACAACCAGTGGTGAAACGAAGAAACAGAAAAAACTAAAATAAATCACATGCAGGCACGGTTACCCACCAAAATCGGATGGATTTCTCTTTAAAAAAAAACGCTCAGACAACAAACCAACCAATCACAAACCCACCAAAACCAGGGCGATTGACTGCGATTAAACAGCTAGACAAAGCAACGAACTAGCAATCCCCCGCAATCGGCAACCCGCAACAGCCAAAATCCCTTGGCCTGGGCTTTAAACCCTAACCCCCACTGATCAACGACGCTTAACACTAATTAGCCACCAAAACCACAATCACCGAGGCCAGCCCACCGCGTTCCCAGCCGCCACCCCACAATCCACATTGAGCACACACGCATCAACAAACCGGAGCAGACTAAACCCCCGCCCGCAACCAGACACAAACAGGTTCCAGAAATTTTGGCCGAAATGGAAAAAAAAAAAAGCGCCGCGAGCCGTAGCACGTACGGAACCAAACCTCCTTGCGGAGCGCGCTATCTATCTCGGAGGAATGTAGCGGCTCGAGGCGATGGGGAGTTGCCGGAACCGTACCTAGTTGCGCCGCGCCGCGCCGAGGTGGCCGGAGCTCCGACGAAGCGAAGCGCCGCGGCCGCGCTCTGGTGGTTTTCGTTGGGTGTGGCTTTTGTTCTTTTTAATTCTCGTTTGCTGCGCCGCGTCTGCGTGTGTGTGTGCCCGGAGCGTTTATTGGTGGAGTCGTGTGCGGGAAGGACGGCGAGGGTTTTATATGTGAGGGAGAGGTGGGGCGTGGTGGGGCCACGTCGCAGCGACTGTGGTTGAGCTCCAGTGGGCACGGCGGGGTGGCGCGGCGCAGAGGACGTGACTAATCATTGACAGGTGGGGATCGAGCCGGAATCTATCTCGCGAAGTGGCTTTAAAAGCGGCTTGCTGTTCCTTCTGCTGCAATAAGGGCACGTTTGGATCTTTGAATTCTAGAATCGTAAAGCAAAAATTTCATGTGTCTTCCAAACAGGTCTTGATTCTGGAATCGTGTAGATTGGATTGCAAAAATCTAGAATCTAGACATGACCTGCTTCCAGTAGATTTTGAGTGCCATTTTACCTTTTATTGTTACATGATGAGTACATGAACACAAGTACAAATGTGGTTGTTGTCCTATTTTAGCTGATTACTCCCTCGGTTCAATAAATAATTGTACATATGTGATTCAAAATTTTTCCCATAAATATTGGTCGGCAGTGCGTCGCGAGTCCCACAGTCTTAGGTGGCGCATAGACACAGGGCACAGGGCGCATTAGCCTGTAACGGCGGTGCCCGAAGTTGCTCCAGCGAGCAGGAGTGTGCTCATAAGGATGTGTCGAGGCAACATCAGCCGCCAATCGAGGTCGTCCGAAGACTGAGATATTTTTGTTGGGGCAGTTTCGTCATTTTGGCTTGAACTTGGTTTTCACGCCCAAACCTAGATGTATGAATAAATATTTGTAGACAGCGGGAGTACTTATGAAATATTAATTTTATGGATTATCAATAAATCAATGGTGTCCAAATAAGATGTTCTTGTATATAGATGTAAACATATGTGTAAAGAATGGGTGTAACTCTGGAGCTAAATCTTGTTCCCTAACAAAAATATCTGAAGATGTAATTTGATTTTTAGTTTTTTTTTTTTTTGATTTGGGGTTCTTTTGATAGGATGTATGATTTGGGTTATTAGTTTCATCAATTAATTGAGACGAACCAAGACGGTCACAACCTAATAATCAAGGAGTTCATTTCTTTCTCTTCTCTTCCTCTCCCTTCTTCCTAAAAGCCTGGAGGGTGCTACACCCACCCTACAACAAGATCCTCTTCTAGATAGAACTCAAAATAAGTTTTCTTCTAAAAATATATTATACTGTTAGTTAAATGTGATAAAGTATTCCATCTATCCCACCACTAGATCCGATCCTAGAAAGAACTAAAACTTGTCTACATATTATTAAATGTGACAAAAAGTAAGATAGGCCTAAACTAAGGGCATGTTTCCTTTTCTTTATATAAAAAAAGGCATGTTTGGACGTGGAGGGTGGTCTTGCTTGACCTTGCTCAACCACGCTCCTCCATAGAAGCTGTTGTTGAAGCAAAAGTTGTGCCAAGCAAAAAAGCAGCCACTAAAGCTATAGGCAAGTCAATATGACCCTTGTAAATTTTAGGAGTTAATTGGATGGCACTCAAATTATTATTCGCTAGCAGAATATGAGGCTCTTAATTAGTGGGAAATTTGTAATGTATCTATTAGGGTAGGTTTTGTTTTTGTTTTTTCAAAAAAAAAAAAATGGATTATCCATATGGAATTTTTGATCCTAATACCTTGCCATCTCTAGTCAGGCCTATTGGCTTCTTTATTTCTCGAGATGCTGGCGAGAGAAAAGTTATACAGAGAAACCTTTGTATAGTACGCAAACCAAAAAATAACTTTGTTTCGCATATAAAACCCCTTCGTATAGTATGCAAACCAAAAAAGAACTTTTGTTTCAGTAAATAAATAAAACCCGTCATACTAGCAACAACTACTCTACTACTCCCTCCGCTTTCAAATTATAATTTGTTTGACTTTTCCAATCCTAAATTTGACCACTTATTTTATTCAAAACATTTATGCAATCATACTCAAATTTAAGTCATTCTTACTTTTGTTAATAAAGCATGCCACAACAAAAAAAAAAAAGGTGACATTTTACATAAATTTTTGGATAAGACCAGTGTCAAACTTAGGGTTGAAAAAATCAAATGAACTATAATTTGGAACAAATTTAGTATTTATCTATTAAGGAATATTATTTATTTCAAATTTTCATGAGTACTCCAATCCATGGTAATATATATACTTTATATCTCATAAGTGTAGCAATCTTAGGGTCTTTTGGAATGCAAGCAGGAATTCTATACAAATTTCGCAGAAATCAGATTATTTTTTACAGGAAAAACGTGGGAATGGAAAAAAAAAATGCATCCTACCAAAGGGACTTTATTTGTAGCTACTACATCCCGTCGCCACTACAGTACAACTTCAAGTTTTGGCACCGAAAATTTTAGTATAGCTACACCCAGGCTCCCAGCAGGGTAACGCAAAGGAATTTAAAATGTTTGTTCTTTTAAAAGTATGGAACCAACTGATATATTCACACACAAAAAAGAATCAACTGATCTATCGATTTCCGTAAAAAGAAATAGGAAATGTATGCAGTCCAATGGATTCAAACTACAACTTGAAGTGATGCAAAGGAAACAAAAGGTCATCCACATCAGTTGGAATTTGACCAAACCATGCTGCCACAGTTACAATCGGTGTCAGGCAGACATACCGATTTGTAAGTGAATAGAATGACAAATCCTAAATTCCTTGGCGTCACGACTCACATTTATTACAGATGCACTAGCCGATTCAAGAGATCTGCTGCATTCAAAGAAACATGTGCCTACTCTGCGACATTCTCTAACAGTCTACAACCCAGTTGATGACATAAGAGCAGAATAAAGCTAACAGCAACATTTGCTGCAAGTAACCTGCAAGCTTTACCGGTCCGCTCAACCACCATCTTCAAAGTTTTAAACACTGCCATGCATATAAGCCTACTAAGAAAAAAAAAAAAAAACAGAAGCAACGATACAAAAAGATTCTTTTGCATTATACTCCATCAGTTTGTCATTCCTATCCGACAAATATGTTGATCCACACATCACTATCACGATGCGGTGAATGTGCAGTTTCTAGTCTCCGAATGAGGAATTTAGAAGTAAAAGTTCGAACTGCCATGTTGTTGTATCTCTTTACCCTGATTAATGCTAACCATTCCTTGTAATGGCAGTGATGTTACAAAATTTGGTGATGTGAGCCCTAAACTCCTGACTAGCAATTACATGACAACGGCAGATGCGAAGGACCTCTTCCCAATAGAACTAAAACCAAGGACTGACCAGCCAGAACTTGCATTGTAAACTTCCACCTAGAGCAAATGAGAGGACTTATCATCAGAACAGAACAAAACAGAGCATAGAATTGGATGGTACGAGGCATGTAGCACGATCACTTACAGTATCCAAGATCTGCACATTGGACTGCATACCACCAATTAGGAATAAGCTATCATCAAGATAAACGGCAGCACCATATCCTCTTGGGGTGTTCATGGGATCACCCATCCTCCAAGCATTAAGACGAGGGTCATAGATCTCAACGCTAGAAACCATTTTGTCCCCATCAAACCCTCCCATGGCATATCTGGAAAATAAATCAGCACTGCAACTAAGTTTCTTTCCAAGATTTAAGAACGAGATGCTCTTAGCTATCTGTTCAGAAAAGATGCTCTTAGTTATCTGCAAGTGTGAAGTATTAGAGAAAATTACTGACAGGGTATCTCCAAGGACAGTTAAGGTGTGGCATCCTCTCCTAGTACTCATACTTGGAAGCCGGACCCAGAAGCCCTCCCTTGGATCATACCTTTCTGCTGATCTGTATATAGTATGTTTGTCACTGTTAGTCTCTGAAGTAATGTTGTTAGAATATATATTGTAACAACAAGGGATCGTGACAGATCTTACTCCAAGTACATGTCCCCATCATAGCCACCAGATGTATAGATGACTCCATTTAGCTCGGATGCAGCGAGTGCAAACCGCTGAAACATAATGCAGCCCAAATAGGATGTTGTCAGCATCCCATCCAGCCATTCTACTAGAACATATCATCAAAAGTACAGGCAGGTATGTAAACATTTATGCAAAAAACTGTCATAATAGGCACCAACTTACACATCTTAAAATGCATATATCTTTTGTTACTGTAAGTACATCATTCTGAAGGTTGCTGAACTTATAAGAATCCAAATATTACAGACTAGAAACATATATTCAGGAAATACATCGCAATAGGTTAAAAAATACCAAAATGGGTAATTATGCATGCAACTGAGGCTGAGAACATACAGAGATCAGCATAGACGGGCTACATATCCATTTCCCAAGGTACGGATCAAACATCTCAACTTCTGAATAAGTATCATTTCCATCTCCTCCACCAATAGCGTATATTTTCTCATTCAGACATATCCCAGCAAGACTCCCTTTCTTCCGGTTCAAGGAGGGGCATTCCATCCACTCGTTATTTCTCGAGCTATAGCATTCCACTACCCCCAAAAAAAAAACAAAGATAAGTAAATACATGCAATTAAAGATGAAAGCTGATGCAAAAGAAGTCATAAAATCTTACAGATGCCATGGTATACCTGTGTTATACCATGACATGCCATCACCACCGCCAAAAGCAAATATGTGACCATCTAATACAGCAGCAGATGCATATGAGCGGGGAGAACTCATTGGTGTGAGACCCAGGACTGCATCTTTCTCAGGAGAAAAAGAATCAAGAGATGATAACCACGTCACACCATTATAGCCACCAATCATGAATATTGATGGCTTGGCTAGACTAGTGCACATGCTTCCAAGGTGAGATAGTGAAGAGTCAAATCTGAATTGTAACTCATCTACAAGGTATTCCAGTTGCTGAACTTTTCTTCCTGAGTCTTTAACTACTTCCCTCAACGAAAGTATTTCTTTATCTGACCCAATCTGGAAAACAACAGAACATAATCAGAATATCCTATGGAGACACTGTTTGCATAAATAATAACAATGCCCCCAAAAGATCTTGTAGCATGGGTACCTCTGGGTCAAACACTAAGGCATGCAGATATGAAAGAAAACCTAGAGCTATACAAATTTAGTCTGCGTGAGTTCCCCAAACAAGTTAGGCCATGCATTGCTAGAATATTTTTTTTTGTAACATGGTCTAAATAGCAAATACAAGAAAACATAGTTTTCTCACTAAAGGTACGTGTCAGTAAACCAACCATGTAAACTATCACTACGATTAGAAATTTGAGAGTTACAGACATACCACTATTACTCAAGTCAACAAAATGGCAGGATAGATGTTTGTATGGAAAAAGAGTTCATTTGATTTTTTTTTTAAAAAAACTTTCAAACAAACAAATAGGGGTGCAAATTGGTGAACCTAGCTTTCTCCACCACCCCTCTTTAGTTCAACAAATTTTACTAGTTTTCCAAAATAAGAGACCCTTAAGGTCAGCAATTCACCCCTTACAAGAAATGAGGACATCAATAAACTATTTATCTCTATTATTCAAGAAATGAGTTACCAGCTTCTTCTCCAATGCTTCAGTCCTCATCTGTAATTGAGTGATGATTTGCAGCACCTATAAAGGAATGTAATGATAATATGAGAGGATCATATGAATTGTGTAAGGCACTTTTATGAAACAAAACTGAATACTGAAATAAAAGAAGGCTAACAAAAGGAAAAATAATCACCTCAGCATTTCCATGGCACTCATCAAATGGGGTTTTATCTTCCATTGTAACATCAAACGGGCCACAGGAAAGGTTTGGGTTTGTCTGTGTTTCATCAGGTACGCATTGATCTGAACCAGAATCAGTACAATCCTGGGAAGATATGACTGCTTGCTGTCGTAGGAAAGATAATTCTTTCAGTTTTTCTAGGACAGTCTGTCTTTCTGGCTGTAGCCCAGCACCACCACCTGGGTTATTGTGAACTTCAATCTCTATTTCATCAACTTCTACAGCACCATTCTGCTCATTGTGTGAATTCAAAAACATTGATTCATCAGGATTAACTGGATGATTGCAATCAGTAAGCTCAATCCTTGGCCAAGAGTTTTGCCTGATGAAGTTTGACTGATCTCATCTGGATTTGAATGAGGACTAAATTGGTCTTGAAGAATATTGTCACCCAAATTGTCATAGTCAGAAACTGAATCATCAGATTTCTTCTCATCAGTGTTACTAGCACTGTCCACATCATCAGCCCAGTTAAATGAAACGGATGTATTTGATAGAACACTAAATGGATTGGTTTCCTTAGAATTTGCTGTAACTTTCTTTGGATCAGGAACAGCTGATAGCTTCATTCTAATTGGTGATGATGATACTGTAATATTCCTTTTGCTTGAAACAGCTTGAACTTGATTAGCAGGAGCAAGTGATTTGAACAAAGAAATCAAAGCTCTTGTCTGTGCATGGTCAAGCTCAAAATAGAAGTGGTGATGGTTGTAATAGTTGTCACCAATCAATGTTTTGAATTGGCTCTCCACAGAGGGTGGATACTGAGTCTTTGTGCAAATCTGAACCTTAAAAGCACAAACAACAATGTCTGATGTAAACAAAATGGGACAAATAGCAGTGCCAACTACTCATTATGTTATATTTGTCAACATTTTTATGGTCTTCCAGGTGGACTGTCAATATATAATAAGGGCATACTTTTATTTATCATATTTCTTATAGAGTCAGTCTTGATGGATTTTAACATTTATTTACACAATTGTACAAGTTTATGGTTTCTGACATCATGGATGCTAGGATATCAAAATTAAAAAAATGGAGGGAGTATAGATATTTAATATCTTGATACCTGGGAAAAGCTGTCCTTAAGAACCATCATTACTCCAAGCATATGGGTCAATATACATCTCACCAGGACTTGCAGCTTCGAAAATTCCATGGAGCTTTCTGTCACTATAATTGAATAGAAATAAAGGCATGCCAGGCTTCACATTTCTAACATATGAATAATGGACTGAAGGCAAACCTATAAAAAAAGTCAAGAAGGAATCATAATCTTATCAAGATAGAAATTTCAACAAACAGTTAAATTAATTGAGTCAATATTCAAAAACAAGGCATTTTATTTTCCATCAGCATACAAAATCTATAATATCATATTATCTTAACAACATCAGTAGTGCATAGTAGCAAGAGGTGAAAGGTACACTGAACGGACCGAATAGCTGTTTTCTGAAGCATTCATCAATTGTATCATTCTTGCAACCAAAGATCACCCCTCAAGCTGGTTTTCTCGGATATTACGGGTAAGTTCCCCATATTTGCTATTCTGGTGATTCATCTGCATTGTAAGGTTATGGGCCCCACCTTCCAGCACCTGTGCTTCACAAATTTAGAGAACATGCAAGGCACATAAGTTAGGTATGTATATAGTGAAATCAAAGAGACAGCATATACAGTGAAATCAAAGGGATAACAGTTGGTATTAAGTCATAATATGGGGACAATGCATACATCTACAACAGTGACCACAAGTAAAAGGTCCCAAGCATTTGTAATATAATTTTTAAAGTGGGAACAACTTGAAGTATCCAAGTTTAGAACAGTTCAGTCCACTCTTCTTAAAAAGAACAAAAAACAGAGAAAAGGATGTGGCAATTGTAATGTAAATGTTAGTAGGGGAGATAGATAGTCCTTTGGTCCTGACATCGTAAAAAGCAAAATCACTACACAAGTTAGTAACAAATTCATAAAGGTTATGCAGAGTACATTACAACAATGCACTGAAAAATCAAACGGAAACAATAAACAAGGTCATTTTCCATAAAAATCAGTTAAACAAGTACTCAGATAAAAGGTTGTAGCCAAATTAGACTCCCAGAAACGCTTAAAATACAACCATCTAATCATCCCTCAGTATTAATCAACAAGTCCAAATGCTTACTACAGCAACTAATAATCAGCCTTCTTAAGCCACAACAAAGATTGAATTTCATCCTGATAAGAGTACCAAAAATTACAATATAAGCTTCAGGAACCATGTGGGACACCAAATACGAGTACAACCAATGTGACACACAAGAATATATGAATGCAATGGATTAACCATCCCAAAGTCTTAAAAACAGCACTGAAAAGAAATACATGTCACCACTATTTCAAGGACAGAACTTATTGTGCAGAAAAACTGTCACAGAGAAGTAATCATCATACAAGGAACATGTCAAACCAACATCTGATCAAAATAACAATTAAATACAAATTCACTACTGTCCCAAACCTCACGGCATCTAACATCAACATTCGACAAGCTCTTGTAGCAACAAAAACCTCTACCCATCACAACCCACAAGCCATAAGATTGTGACAGTAAGTAAGAAGAAGCAGACAACAAGTGATTGCAGGTACAATTGACAACCAAACATTGCAAAATTCAGCTATTGGCACATAAGCAACAAACCAAAATTTCACTACAAGGACAATCAATTGTGGTATCCCGATTTTAGCATCAAACTAGCAATCCCTGTGACCGTCACCACACAAAACCTGTAGTCATAGACCTGCTTAAACTCTATGTTCAGCAAAAACAAATAAATGTACAGATCTTATCACCTGCTCAAACCCCTTACTCCTAGAGATACTTTGTGCAAAGCAGTAAAAATCCTAACACCTGCTCAAACACTATTTTGTGCAAAACAGTTAACATCTTGACACACCTGCTCAAACACTAACTCCTTGTGTATTTGTGATGAACAGAACAACTAAACCGCACAAGTGCTGCACAGCCCACGCCCCCACACAGGGCACACATATATAATGTGGATCTGTAAGAGTTTGCAGCAACAAGGTAAAAACAGATGCAAGCGTACAGTCCCCAACAGAAACTGCAAAATTGAACACCTGGCGCTTAGACACCAGAGCAAATTGCGCCAAACGGTGCGCTTGAGTAAGAGATGAAGCAATCTAGTGATTCTGCATTCGGCACCCCCAAAATACCCAGAATTTTAGCATCGCGTAAACCCTAACCAGCAGCGATCACTGACGCTAAACCCCGTTCCCGTGCCATCCAAACCACATTTACCCAAGTTAAAAAAAAGCACGCACACACACACACACAATTACCCAGTCGATCAGTATCCCCACCCACCCCATCGATCACCATTTCGGCTCCCACCAAATATGCGTGCATCGACAGACCGGAAACCCCTCAACGAACCAGGAAACCCACGATGAACACCCAGAGATTCACCCCCCAAATTAGAATGGGAAAACCCCAACCCAACGCGACCCGTACAGGAGGAGCAGTAAAAGCGCCCGCGGTTGATCCAAGCCAACCGCGCGATCGATCGAGGAGGTGGAGTCTCACCTGATTGCTTCGATCCCGGAGTGGCTGGGGAGAAGCGTCCCCTTCCGGCACTGGTTTCCTCATCCGTGCCGCTCCTCTCTGTTGTTGGGTGTGTGCTGCAGCAACTGCAACGGTGGGGTTGTTCTTCGGACCCAGCAGCCTGTGCAGCAGCATCCGCCCCAATCGTGTGGGGGAAGAAGCTGTGAGAGAGTTATATTGCAGGGGCGTCATCGGGTGGGGTCACTTCCGCAGCGACCGAGCTCAAACGTTTTTTTTTTTTTTTTTTGCCGAGCCTAGTAGCCGAGCAAAAAAAAAAAGAAAGAAAGAAAAAAGAAAAAAAAAAAAAAAAGAAATCGATAGATGTAGAGGTTGCCAGTCTGAACATGTAATAATTGTAATGATATACATTGTGTTGATTATGTGCTACTCGTATTAACGGGATGTTTGACACTGCTCCGCTCTCGTTTTTCCAGCTCTGTGTCGCGTGAACCAAAGGGATCGTCGAATAGGGCCCAACAAGGGGAACATAAGCGTCGCCCAGGGCCCAAGGCAGCCGATCATGGCGCTGCCCGCGAGCGCCGCCGCCGCCGCCGTGAGCACGCCTACGCCATCGGCTTCTTCGTTAAGTAAATAATATTTAGGGAATAAAGGATATGAATAAAATAGGAAAGGAATAAGATTGCTCGTAAAGAGGTATTCCAATCTATAAGGAAGCCTCTAGACCTTTCTTAGCGAGGGCAAGTCTCCCTCGGAATATAAATACAAGGGACATGTAATGGATTTGCAATCAAGCGAGAAAATTAAAGGGGTAAGCGAAAGGTCCTAATGGCTAGAGGGGGGTGAATAGCCTATTAAAATTTCTTGCAACAACACTAAACATACGAGTTAGTAAATAAGATGGCGAAGCTATTAAGCAATGCTTCAACAAGCTATGCAAGCCACAAGTCAAATCTATTGTCTCTAAACCACACAAGGCTAAGTCACTAAGTTACTCCTAGGTGAACAAGCAAGCCTAACTAGTTTACCAACTAGGAGCTAACAAGACTAAGCAACCTAACACACTACAAACTACACTAGTGCTAGTGAAAGTAATGCAAAGGAGCTAGAATACAATACCAACGCGGAGTGTAGAGGTTGTAGCCAATCACCGTGATCACCAAGAAATCTCCAACGAGCAAGAACAAGTGACACGATGATTTTTCACCGAGGTTCACGTGCTTTCCCAAGACGCTAAGTCCCGTTATTGGCGACACACTCACTTGGCGTATGCTAAAATGGCCGGTGCCAAATCCCTATGGGAGCTCAAGCAAACGATCACAAGAGAGGGTCCAACAAGCCACGAGCAATCCACTAGTGCTCCTTTCGCGAATCTCCCGCGAGGTAAGGAAACGACCCCTCACAATCACCACCGGTGTGGCCTCAAACAAGCTCCACTTGAGCTCAACACCGCCTCTTGCTCCAAGCCGCTAGGGAACCAAGCAAATTTCAAGAGAAACAAGATCCCTTGATTTCTCCAAGGATGAAGATGCCTCTAGATGCAAGACCAATCAAGCAATGCACTTCTATCACTCTCAATCTCACTCAAGATTCAAAGTTAGAGTGAGGGGATGAGTGGAGAGGAGTCTCACAAGCTCACAAATGAGTTAGGCTGTTGAAATGTGCAAGAGAGGGACAAATGAACCGGCCAAGCTAGTATATATAGACCCCAAGATTTAAAAACTAGCCGTTGGTCCAAAACATCCCTGGCGGGCGCTGCGGCCGGACGCGCCAGTGCCCATGTACGCTGACGCCGCCAGCGCCCGCAAATACCGGCGCCCGAGCGCCTTTGCGGCCCGGATGCCAGCGCCATCGGCGTCCCCGGGGGCCTCCCGACATGCTTCTTGGACTGCGTCAGGCGCCGCGCCGCCGACGCCGGCGCCAGCGTCGAGCCGCCGTTCACTTCTTCGTCGTCGCCAGATTTTCCACAGGCCGGGCGCGCGGATCGATTTTGACGCGTCGGCGCAACCCCGCGGGCGCGTCGGTCGCACCATTTTGAATCTTTGCACTGCGCTGGCGCCAGGCGCGCCCGGCCCGGCGTCGGCGGTTCAAAAACTTCCTCTTCGGCGTTGCGGCGGCGTCTTTCCATCTTTCCAAGTTTAAGCTTCTTGTCTTGAGTTGCCAACACCGAATGTGTCCCAAGAGCACTTGTGTTAGCATGTCGCGATCGGTTAGACAAGAACGAAGTTAGTGCTCTCAATCCTAAATGCATATGCAAGTCAATTGGACCTAGAAGCACTTCACCAAAGGATTGTCACGGCATCCCCTCTTGATAGTCGGCTATCTATCCTATAATGTGATCGGGCGGCTCTATCGTGTCTTGATCACCGAAAGGAAAACCCTATCAAGTATACCTTTGCCTTGATCTCCCCTGTTCCTCTCAAGCCGATCCACCGAGCTTGACGATCCATCATGTCCACCATCATTGTCCATGTTCATGATCATCATGCTCCTTGTCATCCATCTAATCCTATCTCAAGTCATACACTTAGAGCAAAGGATTAGTCCCACAAGTGTGTCATCAATTTCCAAAACCAAACAAGAGATTTCAATCTCTCCCTTTTTAGTAATTGATGACAACCAAACTCACAAAGATAAGAAATAAATTCAATTTAACTTAAATTGCTTGCCCATTGAGTTTTGAACAAAAGTCAAGGAATGGACAATCATTTCAAGGTTCGGTTTTGGTAGTAGTATCTCCCCCTACATATGTGCTTCCATGTGTTTGGATCAAGTTGGCACATATGTAAAGATAGAAACCTTTGGGGAGAGATACTAATACCAAAAGAGATGCTAAGGTTCTAGAATTTGGACCTTTGAAGCGTGAAACCATCGGAGTCCTTAGCATCATGTATCTAGACATTCATCAAAAACTCAACATACCCCATGAGATCAACATTATAGGCTAAAATATGAGCTTTGTCTAGATACATCCTATGCATACTAGTTGGTCAATACACCAATCAATTTTCAAAAACTAGCATACACCAAGCAACCATGTATATTGAATTTAAATTGCCAATGCAACATTTCATTATGATCATGCACATACAAATGCACAAATAGTCTATGAGCTTGCTCCCCTATTTGTGTGATCCTTTCCAACATCTTTGTGACTTATTTCTCCCCTTTGTCAACAATCACCAAAAAGGTGTAAATGAGAGAAATCAAGTCAATCAAAGTATCACATGTGGTCTCATCTAGATCACTTGTCTTTCCATGTATTCAAGTTTGAACTAAGGACAAGCTTTTTCACACCTCATATACATAAGGGTTATCTTGCACCATGTTAGAATACACATCAATAGCTCATTTTCTAGAGTTGACACTAGGATTGCAAGCACATAAACATGTCATATGCCACCACTAGTTCATAAAATATTCAAAGCAATAGTGATGCCACACATACATTGAAAACATTTTATTTTCCATGAATGAGCCTAATAAGCATGCATGATGGCTAGATGCACTAACAAGCCCTTAGCTATATATGAATGTCATGACAACCAACTTTTACCTTGGGGTTTGTCGAAGGAGAGGCATGTCATATAAGTGGGGTGCATCAACTCAAGTTGGAGAAGTCAATAATGTTCAATTCTCCCTTTAGCATGCAAAACCTCTTCTCATCAAGTGGCTTGGTGAATATGTCGGCTAGTTGATCTTCGATTGCCAATGCCCATGATTCAAATGTCACCCTTTTGTTGATGATCTCTTATGAAGTGGTGTCTTATATCAATGTGCTTTGTTCTTGGATGTTGAACCGGATTTTGGGTCATCTTCCTTACACTTTCATTGTCACAATACAATGGGACTTTGTCAAATTTGAATCTAAAATCCTTCAATGTTGACCTCATCCAAAGCAATTGAGTGCAACAACTTCCCGCACTTATGTATTCGGCTTCGGCGGTTGAAAGAGCAACACTATTTTGCTTCTTTGAAGACCATTAAACTAGTGACATTCTAAAGAATTGACATGTGCCACTTGTGCTCATTCTATTAATCTTGCACCCTCCATAATCGGAATCCGAATATCCAATCAAATCAAACTTGGATCCCTTTGGATACCATAGTCCAACATCTTGTGTGCCCTTCAAGTACTTCACAATCCTCTTAGTTGCCTTGAGGTGACTTTCTCTTGGATCGGATTGATATCTAGCACACATGCCCACACTAAATGCAATGTCCGGTTTTGATGCGGTTGCATAGAGCAAACTACCAATCATGGACCCGATATTTCTTTTGTTCAACCATGTTGCCACAAGGGTCGGGGTCTAAGCTTTCATTGGTTGCCATAGGTGTGGACATTGATTTGGCATCTTGAAGATCAAACTTCTTGATCATATCCTTGATGTACTTGTCTTGACTAATGAATGTGCCATTCTTCAATTGCTTGATTTGGAGTCCAAGGAAGAATGTGAGCTTTTCAAGCATTGACATCTCAAACTCTTTGGCCATCATCTTTGCAAACTCTTCACAAAACACTTGGTTGGTTGACCCAAATATAATGTCATCAACATAGATTTGCAATACAAACAAGTCATTCCCAATCTTCTTGGTGAAGAGAGTGGTGTCCACCTTTCCCATCTTGAACCCTTTAGAGAGGAGAAAATCTCTCAACCTCTCATACCATGCTCTTGGTGCTTGTTTCAATCCATACAATGCCTTCTTCAACTTGTAGACATGGTTGGGATACTTGTCATCTTCAAAGCCGGGGGTTGTTCCACATACACCAACTCATTGATGAAGCCATTCAAGAATGCACTCTTCACATCCATTTGATAGAGCTTGATATCATGAGCACATGCATAAGCAAGCAAGATTCAAATTGCTTCAAGTCTAGCAACCGGTGCATAGGTCTCTCCAAAGTCAAAACCCTCTACTTGAGTGTACCCTTGAGCTACTAGCCTTGCCTTGTTTCTAACCACAATTCCATATTGATCTTGCTTGTTCTTGAAGACCCACTTGGTTCCTATCACATTATAGTCCTTTGGCCTTTCCACCAATTCCCACACATCATTTCTCTTGAAATTGTTCAATTCTTCATGCATAGCATTGACCCAATCTTCCTTCTTTAGTGCCTTTTCAATGTTCTCCGGTTCTTCTTGTGCTACAAAGGCATGGTGAGCACAAAAGGATGCTAATCTTCTTCTAGTAACCACTCCACTATTGATGTCACCGACAATTTGATCAATTGGATGATCTCTTGCTATGTTGGATGGTTGCATCACTTGCACTTGATGACTAGGATGAGGAGTTGGACTAGCTTGTTGCTCTTGATCTTCATCTTGAGTGCCACTAGTGCTAGCTTCATTTGCACCAAACTCAACCATGGTGGTAGGCAATAGAGTGTCATCATCACCATCAACTTGCCTAGGCCGAATATCACCAATATCCATGCTCCTCATTGCATTCTCCAAGTTGGAACCACTCACATTCATCATGATTTTCAACTTCATTTTGAGAACCTTGGGTTTCATCAAATTCAACATCATGAACTTCTTCAAGCTTGCCACTACCCAAGTTCCAAACTCTATATGCTTTGCTTGTGGTTGAATATCTAACTAGGAACCCTTCATCACATTTCTTGTCAAACTTGCCCAATCTAGTGCCTTTCTTGAGAATGTAGCATTTGCATCCAAACACTCTAAAGTAACTAATGTTGGGCTTCCTTCCATTGAGCAACTCATATGGTGTCTTGCCAAGCATCCCGGGGCAATATAATCGGTTGCTACAATAGCAAGCCGTGTTGATTGCTTCGGCCCAAAAGGAATGGCTAACATTGTACTCAGTAAGCATTGATCTTGCCATTTCAATCAAGGTTCTATTCTTCCTCTCAACTACACCATTGGATTGAGGAGTGTAAGTTGGTGAGAATTGATGTCCAATTCCAAGCTCATCACACAACTCATCAATTCTTATGTTCTTGAATTCACTTTCATTGTCACTCCTAATCTTCTTGATGGATGTCTCAAACTCATTTTGAACCCTCTTGACAAATGTCTTGAAAAGCTCAAATACATCATTCTTGTCATGAAGAAAGAACACCCATGTATATCTTGTGTAGTCATCAACTATGACAAAACCATACTTGTTGCCACCAATGCTAGAGTATGATGTTGGCCCAAACAAGTCCATGTGTAGCAACTCAAATGCCTTGCTTGTACTCATTGTGCTCTTGGTTGGATGTGCATTGCTATGTTGCTTGCCGGCTTGACATGCTCCACAAGGTTTGTCCTTCTTAAACTTCACATCGTCCAAGCCTCTAACCAAGTCATGCTTCATTAACTTGTTCAATTGCTTCATTCCAACATGACCAAGCCTTCTATGCCACAACCACCCTTTGCTAGCCTTTGAGAGTAAACATGTTGTCAACTTGGCTTCTTTTGACTTGAAATCAACAAGGTAGAGATCACCATATCTAAATCCCTTGAAGATTATGTTTGCACCATCACCACTAACCACTTCAACTTCTTGGCTTGTGAATATACATTTGTAGCCATGATCACAAAGTTGAGAAACCGACAAAGAGGTTGTAATCAAGATGATCAACTAGCAACACCTTTGAGAGACTCTTTTCTTGAGTGATAGCAATCTTGCCTAGCCCCAACACATTGCCTTTCTTGTCATTGCCAAATGTGATTGACTCATATTCATCAATGCCCTTGATGCTAATTGTCTTGAACATATGAGAATCCCCGGTCATATGTTGAGTGCACCCACTATCCATTATCCAATGCTCTCCTCCGGCACGATAATTGACCTACAAGAAAAGATCAATTCTTCTTAGGTACCTAATGTTGCTTGGGTCCTTCAAGGTTAGTCACCAAGGCCTTTGGTACCCAAATGGCTTTCTTCTTTGAGCCCATCCATGGTGTACCAATGTACCTAGCACGAACACCATTGTTCTTCTTCACAAGCATATAAGAATTATCAAGCTTGATGGAAGAGACATTGGCTTTCTTGTTCATGCACTTTGGCTCTAAATGACCAACTTGCTTGCAAGCTTTGCAATAGCTACCATTGCTCTTCACAAAACGAGTCTTGTGAGTCACATAGGCGGCCTTGCCTTTCTTGGGAATATAGCCTAAGCCCTCCTTGTATAAGGATGTCCTTTGGCTACCCAAGCACATAAGCAAGCGGTCCTCACCACCATAAGCCTTAGTCAAGGTGTGATTGAGCTCCTTCACTTCCCTTTTCAAACAAGCATTCTCATGGATAAGCATAGGGTTGTCATTATCCTCACTAGAGATGGATGTGCTAGTGATAATGCTAGTGGAGGTCTCACACTTGGGTGTTGATTCATCAACAAGAATGTCACACATGATGCTAGCATTGCATGTATCAACATTTTCAACAACTAAGCACAACTTGTGCTCTTCTAGTAGGGAGGAATGGGCTTTCTCTAGCTTAGAATGAGATTTCTCAAGCTTCTTATGGTCTACCTTTAGACTCTCATAAGAGGCCTGAAGCTCATCAAGTTCTTGCTTAAGGCTCTTTGTTTCTTTATGCAAGCCCTTGACCTCCTTCCTACTTTGCTTATACATGTCAATGCAATCATCAAGCATAATTTTTAATTCTTCCCTAGTGTGTTGTGGTTCCTCATCATCACTATCACTATCACTATCATCATCATCATTAGTGATTGATTGTACCTTTGTGGCCTTAGCCATGAAGCACAATGAGGGAGTGTCGAAGAGGGAGATCTTGTCATGCATAGCAAGGTGAGCTTGTCCCTTCTTCTTTTTCTTCTTCTCCTCTTCTTCATCACTTGAAGAGTATGAGCCATCACTATCCCACATAGCCACATGTGACTCATTCTTCTTCTTGGGCTTCTTCTCCTTCTCATTCTTGGCATCATTCTTCTTTCTTGCTTTCTTGATGCCCTTCTCATCATCACTATCATATGGGCATTCGGCTATCAAGTGACAATCATCATGACACCGAAAGCACTTCATGTTGCCTTCATTCTTGCCATCGTTGGTCTTCTTTGATGATTGCTTCTTCTTGTTCTTCTTTGATGAGATGTAGCTCTTCTTCACATATTTGCCCAATTTCCTCACAAAGAGGGCCATGTGCTCATCAATTTCACTTCCACTTGTAGAAGCTTCTTCTTCATCATCACTTGACTCTTCTTTCTTTTTCTTGCCCTTGGATGATGAGCTAGCTTTGAGTGCCAAGCTCTTCTTGTCCTCTTTCTTTTCCTCTTCCTTGACCTTCTTGTTCAACTTGTTGATGAGTTCTTGCTTCTTCTTATCATCTCTATATGAATCATCGGTCATCACCTCATCAAGCAATTGGTTGGAAGTCAAATTCTTCAAGTTTGACCTCACTAGTACGGTGATGAACATCCCAAACCGCTCGGGCAAACACCTCAAGAACTTCATGTTGAAGGTCTTGTCCTTGATCTCTTCTCCTAGAGCATTGAGATCATTCACCAACACTTGCATGCGGTGAAACATCTCTGGCACACTCTCATCTTCTTCCATCTTGAAGCTATTGAATTGCTCAAGCTTGATATATGCTTTTGCTTGCTTGGCGTCTTCGGTGCCCTCATAGCACTCTTCTAGCTTCTTCCAAATGTCATGGGCAATGGTGAGTGACTTGACTTGCTCAAACACTCTATCATTGAATGCCTCATGAAAAGCACTCACGGCCACATCATTGGCATATAGCTTCTTCTCTTCGGCCGCGGTTGGCTCATTTGGCTTTGCCACCTCAAACTTGTTCTCGGTCACAACCCACACTTCTCTATTGATTGACTTGAGGTGTGCGGTCATCTTCACCTTCCAATAGCCAAAGTTGGTGCCATCGAAAAGGTGGCGCCTTCTTGGTGTTGTTGACATGAAAAGTCATTGCCATTTTGTCACCGTAGGATGTTAAGCCACTCAAATAACGGTGCCTAGCTCCGATACCACTTGAAAGGTCCTAATGGATAGAGGGGGGGTGAATAGCCTATTAAAATTTCTTGCAATAACACTAAACACACGAGTTAGTAAATAAGATGGCGAAGCTATTAAGCAATGCTTTAACTAGCTATGCAAGCCACAAGTCAAATCTATTGTCTATAAACCACACAAGGCTAAGTCACTAAGTTACTCCTAGGTGAACAAGCAAGCCTAAGTAGTTTACCAACTAGGAGCTAACAAGACTAAGCAACCTAACACACTACAAACTACACTAGTGCTAGTGAAAGTAATGCAAAGGAGCTAGAATACAATACCAACGCGGAGTGTAGAGGTTGTAGCCAATCACCGTGATCACCAAGAAATCTCCAACGAGCAAGAACAAGTGACACGATGATTCTTCACCGAGGTTCACATGCTTGCCGGCACGCTAAGTCCCCGTTGTGGCGACACACTCACTTGGCGTATGCTAAGCAATGGCGGTGCCAAATCCCTATGGGAGCTCAAGCAAACGATCACAAGAGAGGGTCCAACAAGCCACGAGCAATCCACTAGTGCTCCTTTTCGCGAATCTCCCAGCGGGGTAAGGAACGACCCCTCACAATCACCACCGGTGTGGCCTCAAACAAGCTCCACTTGAGCTCAACACCGCCTCTTGCTCCAAGCCGCTAGGGAACCAAGCAAATTCCCAAGAGAAACAAGATCCCGCAGACTTCTCCAAGGATGAAGTGCCTCTAGATGCAAGACCAATCAAGCAATGCACTTCTATCACTCTCAATCTCACTCAAGATTCGAAGTTAGAGTGAGGGGATGAGTGGAGAGGAGTCTCACAAGCTCACAAATGAGTTAGGCTGTTGAAATGTGCAAGAGAGGGACAAATGAACCGGCCAAGCTAGTATATATAGACCCCAAGGCGAAAAACTAGTCGTTGGTCCAAAACATCCCTGCTGGGCGCTGCTTGGCCGGACGCGCCAGGTGCCCACCCGACGCACTGGCGCCCATAAATACAGCGCCAGACGCCTTTGCGCGGACCCACGCCCGCGCCTAGCGTCCGGCAGGGGGCCTCCCCGACATGCTTCGCGGACTGCGTACGGCACACGCCGGGACGCGCCCGCGCGCCCAGCGTCGAGACGCCGTTCACTTCTTCTCGTCGACAGATTTTCCACAAATACGGATGTGCGGATCGATTTTGACCGTCGGCGCAACCGCGCCGGACGCCGCGTCGATCCACACCATTTTGAATCTTTGCCTTTGCCTGGCGCGCCAGCGCCAGCCCGCCCAACGTCCGGCCGCAGTTCAAAAACTTCCTCTTCAGCGTTGCGACGGCGTCTTTCCATCTTTCCAAGTTTCGCTTCTTGTCTTGAGTTGCCAACACTTGAATGTGTCCTAAGAGCACTTGTGTTAGCATGTCGCGTCGGTTAGACAAAACGAAGTTAGTGCTCTCAATCCTAAATGCATATGCAAGTCAATTGGACCTAAAAGCACTTCACCAAAGGATTGTCGCGGCATCCCTCTTGATAGTCGGCTATCTATCCTATAATGTGATCACACGCTCTATCGTGTCTTGATCACCGAAAGGAAAACCCTATCAAGTATACCTTTGCCTTGATCTCCCGGGTTCCTCTCAAGCCGATCACCGAGCTTGACGATCCATCATGTCCACCATCATTGTCCATGTTCTTGATCATCATGCTCCTTGTCATCCATCTAATCCTATCTCAAGTCATACACTTAGAGCAAAGGATTAGTCCCACAAAAATGTGTCATCAATTTCCAAAACCAAACAAGAGATTTCAATAACACCCAATACCTAAGCTCTCTCTCTCCCTTGGCGCCGCATGCCCCCTCTCTGCCAGCGCCACCACCTTGCCACACCCTTATACAGTGGCCCGGCGGCCCGTACCCCATCGTCTTCCTCCTCTTCTACCTCATCTTCAACGGCCGCGACCAAATTGCCGCCGTCACGGTAACTCCGTTGCCAGCGCTTTCGGTCACCCCGATTGCCGCCGCCGAGTGCCGTCCACACCCTGCCTCGCCCCCCGCGCCCGCCGCGCCGCCACGCCGCCCCCCCAGCCGCCATGTCATCATTGCCGCCGCCTCCCCCTCTTCTTCCACCTCTCTCGACCCCCAACAGCCCTCACCACCGTCTACACCATCATCGCCCCCGGCCTCAAGTTTGCCGACGCGTGTCTCGGATCGCCGAAAATCCTTGCGATGCAGTGACACTCTGCTCCACGAACTCTACCATGGAGCGGCTCCACCGTGAAGTTTGTGGAGCAAGTGATACTGTTTGGCATATAGCTCTACTCCACTTTAGGAATGTGTTGTTTTCCATACAAATGGTCCGTTATACCCCTGACTAAAATTGTTTAAAGGTAAGCACAATGACTATGAACCAAAATGTTCCAATAATTCTTAGCTCGGAGTAAGGGAGACTGAGCGGTGGCCAATAGTTAAAGAAAAAGTTTTACTTGTGAAAATATCTTCCCATGATTTTTTTGCATTATCCATGTTCCTACAAAATAATGTTTTGTTTAGGACATTTCACCCTTTCTAGAAAAAATAAAAAGAAAGCCCTTTTGTTTTATATTTCTAATAACGTAACCACGTTTAGCCTCACGAAAGCGGCGAGGCGGTCGGCTGATCCCTTTGCGTCGTTGACAAGAAGTAAGTATTTAGGATAGTAACCCGATTGATTAATGAGTGGCAAGGTGGGTAATTATCGTCGAAATGCGGTGGCGGGCCGGCAGATTTTGATGCCTAAGGCCACTCGGACTAGTGCGTCACAATTTAAGATCCATTTGCATAATAAACTTGATAAAATAAATACCTAACTAGTACCGGTGCGGTTCATCGTCTACTTCTTGGTACCCTTGGTTGAACTTAAACAATTTGGTTGCCTTGGTGGAATTACGAGTGTAGGAGCAATAGGATATCAATGTCCTAGTCCTCTTATTCATTGAAACCAAATTAGGGGGCTGAAAACAAATTAGTACATAAATATCAGTTCCCCTTCCCGTTCAATCTAGAACCCACCCGATTGGACATTGGAGAATGGGGACTCAACTTCAACACTTGACCGATTAAGCCGAATCCTGAGAAGGGAGGTCGCCTGCGGGCTTGGCCGTTGGGGGTTGGCCGCCAGGCCCGCGCGCCCGTGCTAGAGGCCGCCCGCCCGCTCCCGGCTTGCCGTGGCCGCCCGCCCCAGCCGGTCTTCTTGTCTTGGCCGCCTCCCGCCCTTCGGCCCCGATTGGCTTCTTTGCGGCACGGTGCTAGGCCTAGGGGTTGCACGTTGCAGTCGGGAGGGCGACAGAGACGGAGCCGGCCAGAGGAGGGAGGACGGGACACGGGAATGGGACGTGGCCGCGAACTTGAACAGTGAAAGGCGACGCCCCAGGAGCTCGGACCACTCGGACGGGCTGAAAATGGGCTCTTGGGCCGATGAATTGCTCCCTAGTTTTTCGGCCCACACCTAAGGCCGGCGGCCTTAGTGGCCTTAGGCCCATCTCCGCCCTGGTCACAGCACACAAAGATCCAAAAACTAGAGTACCTCTGGAGGTGCTCCAAAAAAACGTGAGTTGGCCTCCAACTCCACCTTTTTAATGAGCGAGAATTCTTAGGCTTGGAGGTGTTTGGCAATCACTCTCAAATGAAGCAAAAGTATAGAATACATAGTAGGAGGGGATAGGAGACTCTTATTTCTAGGGGCTTGGGACTATATTTTAAGAGGGCTTGAAAAATGGGAGCTAATTTAAAGCTCCATTGGAATTGTATTTTTTTTACTCAAATCGAAAAAATAGAGTAGGGATTTAGTTAGAAACCGCGGCCGCCTTGGGAGGGCGGCGCCCTAGGGGGGGCCTTGGGCGGCCTCCCTTTGGGCTGTGATAGGGGCACATAAAAACGATCAACGAGGTTGAGAAGCCCACATATTCCAAACTTACCGGGTCAAAAAGATTCCAAACTTAAAGGCCCGTGGAGTTCGGTTCCTTGTAGGTTTAATTTTGTGTGTCAGATTCCGGCTAGATTGGGCGGAATTGACACGTGTTAAATCGACCGTTGGAGAAGAGGAGACAGCAATGGAGGTGGTGATCGGCGGCGCGGCGTGAATGACGTAGGGGACGATGAGCGGTGAAAATACGGCGTGATGATGACGTGCAGCGGCTCCGGGCGGCGGCGAGGCGTGCGGGGCGCCTGCATGGGCGGCGCACGCGGCGTGGGCGATGGCGGCGATGGCGGCGGGTGGCGGCGCACGTGCGCGTAGGGTTAGGGAGTTTGAGAGCTGGAGAGCTGGAGAGTATTTGGGTGTTACCCCTTTAATTTTTCTCATTAAAATCCAAATGATTCACACTCCCTTGTATTTATAGTCCAGGGAAGACTTGCACGCTAAGCAATCTCTAGGAGGTTTCCTTATAAATTGGAATACCTCTCTCACAAGCAACCTATTTATTCCCTATTTTATTCCTATCTTTATTCCCTAAATATCTATTACTTAATGACGAAGATGATGACGTCGACGACGGCGGAAGGCGGCGGCGGCCGGCCTGGCCTGGCCTTGCCCATGCGCATGCCCTAGGGGGGGCATTTGTGTGGCACCCAAGGCCCATGGGCCCCTCCTCCGATTTGGGACATGACATCTCTCCCCTTTTCCGAACAAGCGTCCTCCTGGCTGTGTTTTCACGGCCGTCGTTGTTGGTGGGGTGATCGAGCGGCATGGTCCGAAGAGTGCTGCATCCACTAGTAGAAGGGGAGTGAGCTGGGCGTACATGAGGTTGGTAACCTTTTCCGTCGTTAGTCTGTTGGATGGAAGTCCGTTGCTCTCCCGTCCCCATGAGCACAATGTTGACGCTTGCAGGTAGTGACCGTTGTTGCCGAAGAAGATCGTCAATGATGGAGAGAAGCTATGTGATAGCTTCTCCAACATGGAAGTTGCTTGTCGTGAGGCCTGGCGGTCATCGGAAGGTGAACACCAATCACATTACCCGCGCCCCGAACTGGTGCTCCCCCCGGAGCTTGTTGGTTCCGCTATGTCGTGGCTCGTGATGCGTTGATGTAGCAAGTTGAGGTGGAACGAGAGTCTCTTGGATTGTGACGAGGTCGACGAGGTAGGGGTTGATGTGGGTGGCATGTACCTCTTGTCGATTGTCGGTGAAGCTCACAAGTCGAGGCTTGCCGGAAGATGGAGATGTCGAACTTTTTGGGCGCAGGTAGATCGCCGTGTTCCTATGTTGGGCGCCGCTGGTGCATTGCAGCCCACCGGTTTGTTGGCGTGGTCGTCTTTGACGATGTCGCCGAGGAACATGGGAGCCAACTGGTTTGGCTCTGGAGTCGTCCCGGCTGTCATAGCCGAGTAGTCGATGGCGCGATGGTTGTTGCTTGGCGCCGTGGTGTCTGGTAAGCCCATGTTCTTGGTGGAGGTGTCGGGGCCATAGGTGTAGTCGATCAAGTCGCCGCTCCGCTGAAGAAGTAGCGCCAGTAGTCGTTGGTGTCACCATTGATGGGCAGCTTGAGGCCGCTAAGAAGACACCGTGTGGAGGTGTCCCATTACTCCCGTGTCGCCCGGGTTGGCATGTAGACGAACCAGAGAAGGAGGAGTGCCTCTCTTGTCGGCATAGCGGTGTACACGATGTTCTGGCGGCGTGAAATGCGGATGGTGGCGCCTTTGCTAGATCCGGAGGTTGCCCGCTGGTGTTCTCCACTATTGTTGATGCCCCGAAGGATGTCCAGCAGGTGTAGTAGAATGTTGTTGTCGTATGTCGGCCAGTGAATGACCGTTTCGTCGGTGGCGCCCGGGGGAACGTCGGTGTTCTCATCTCGTGGGCGCCCCGTTGGGTTGACGTCGTGGGTGCCGGGTGTCGGGTTGGCCGCTAGGGGCTCGTCGTAGTTCATGCCCTTGTAGTTGTTGTCGATGATAGGCATGGCGAAGACGTAGTTGACGTCAGGGGGCTCGTCATCGGCGTTGGCGTCCTTGAGGACGTCGTCGCCGTTCATGGCGCCCATGGTAGCGTCGTTGTCGTTGATGTTGTTGACGGTGTTGTCGACGGTACCATTGTTGAAGACGTCCCGGTTGGCGAAGGTGATGTCGTTGTTGGTCGGCATGGTGATGACGAGGACGTCGGGGGTGACGTCGTTGGCACCAATGGGAGGGTCATCATCTGCGTTGGCGTTCTTGAGGACGTCGTTGACGAGCATGGCGCCTTTGGGAGGGACGTTGTTGCCGTTGGAGTCCTTGGTGCCAGTGTCGTCCAGGATGTTGATCCCAGCGACGTCGATGTCGACGTCGGGGCGGCGCCGTCTTGTCGTCCATGTTGGCACTCCAGATGTTCCCAATGTCAAAGAGGGTGTTGGTAGTGACTGGGAAACTTATCTGTGCCATTGTAGTAGCCGCGAGACGTTGGCCTAGTTGGGTAGGCTTTTCGTCGAGCAGCTGGTGGACGTCTGTGGTAGCCTCCTGATCTGATCTGATCTGGGTCGCAGCAGCTGGGGCATCCTTGGGGTAGGCGTGCTCGTTGCTTGCAGCGTCGATGATCTTGGAGGGGGTGACGTAGGCGGCGCCGGTAGGAGCGTCGTCACCGTCGGCGGCGCCCATGGCGGGGACGTCGGTGGTGGCTGGCCGGTGACGTCGTGGGCGCGTACGTCCGGACAGCAAGGCCGCGTGCTGCAGTGTTCTTCTTTGTCATGGCCACCGGGTCGCCGTGGATGTCGATGGGAGCGGCCATGGCAGCGACGCGTTGTTGGCGGCGCCGCGGGCCGTGTCGTCGTTGTACGTCGTCGGGGCCGGCTGTTCATCCAACTTCTCCAGGAGGGCGGTGAAGGTGGCACTCCCGAATTCCCTCGCGAGATCGTGAAACTCACAAATCTCCATCCGAGCTCGGCGATCTTGTGGCTGCCCATCGGATCTTGGCGTTGGTGGTGGTCGGAAGCTGCCGGTGGTGGGAATCGTCCTGGTCTCAGGATACCAGCTGTCATATTCCGGCTAGATTGGGCCGGAATTGACACGTGTTCGTCGACCGTTGGAGAAGAGGAGACAAAGAATGGAGGTGGTGATCGGGCGGCGAGACGACGAGATGACGTAGGCCGACGATGAACGGTGAGGTAGGAGACGGTGATGATGACGTACAGCAGCTCCGGGCGGCGACGAGGGCGCGCGCGCCAGCCGGCGGCGACGCTGGCGTGGGCGAGGCGGCGCACGTCTTGCTGCGTAGGGTTAGGGAGTTTGAGAGTCGAGAGTTGAGAGTATTTGGGTGTTACCCCTTTAATTGTTCGATTAAAATCCAAATGATTACAGCTCCTTTGTATTTATAGTCCAGGGAAGACTTGCACGCTAAGCAATCTCTAGGAGGTTTCCTTATAGATTGGAATACCTCTCTCACAATCAACCTATTTATTCCCTATTTTATTCCTATCTTTATTCCCTAAATATCTATTACTTAATGACGAAGATGATGACGTGGACGACGACGGAAGGCGGCGGCGGCGTCGGCCAGGCCTGGCCTTGCCCATGCGCATGCCCTAGGGGGCATTTGTGCGGCACCCAAGGCCCATGGGCCCCTCCTCTCGATTTGGGACATGACATTTTGGTTCCTAGAAATTTTGGCAAACTACTTTGGAGTTGCCTGTAGGCACATACAACTTTGTTTTCAGACACAAAAGTTAACTTTTTCTTTTTTTTTCCCTCGAATAGTCAAAAAATTTATGCATCTTTGTATTCAAGTAGAAGTCGTTTTACAAATGTGTCGAGGCGCTCTGTTGGGAGGTAAAACATGTCACATTCACACATAACCTTTCCAACAATCAAGATCTTAGCTGCTACTCACGCACTAGACAACCTAAGTTGCATGCCGGATCCGCGGACGGTGGTTGTTGTGTGATCCATTGCGGGTAAAATACTTCATGTGCGGTCGCCACGGCGCCTCCTCTTGAAGCGCAGCGGATGCTCATCGTTGGGAAGAGTTCTCTCACGGCTTCCTTGTGTGACGCTCCTAGGTTGCCGACGAACATTCCTTCGTATTCTCGCATGGCCGCCCCGTGGTCCTGCCAGAAAACCATGTGTTGTTTAACCAAACATTATATACACACGTGCCTTTTTTTTTTCTAAAATCGAAATTTGATAGAATCAAGTAGCGTTATGTACAAATAAGAATAAGTGATTGAACAAACTCTGAAAAAGAAGCAAAACTGAGTTGACTTAACTATGACTAGACCTAATAGCAATTGCGCTAACTCGATCATGCGCCGCTTCATCGTCCACATTGATTTTCAAAGTACCAAGATCAGGCAATATCATGGCCAAGTTAACCCCGGTTCAAATCTGGTTGCCGCCTGATTGATCAATAAAATTCTTAGGATTAGGATTATATATAGTGGATTGAGGTGAAATCCAAAGTTCTAGGCAAGCAAAGGCTGGACGTACATTGTCCTGAATGTTTACCACCAATCTATGTCATAAGACTATTCGCACTTCATGTTTCTATTTCATTTCTCTATACATCCCTTCGCCATCAAGATTCTCTCTTTTACGGCGCTCTCTCCTTCACTCATCCCTCCTTTATATCTCTGCTCTATAATAACTACCATCCGTAGGGTCCACTTGTAATTTTATCTAAATATATCCATGTGACATCTAGTTTTGAAGGATTAATTGAAACGAATTCAATGGTGTAATCGGAAGTTAATTTGGACTTTTGGTTTTTGAGTTATAACATTTTTTGTTGCTTAAACAAGTGGGGCCTGCCAGTTGATTCTCTCTCCTCCCACTCCCTTCTCTCACACGAGCGTGTGGTGGTCCCGATGTCTGTCTCCTGGAAGGCTCATGTCAGGCACTATATTTGGCGAATGAGCGCTCGTTGCGTACCCCCGTGCAGCTGTTTTTTTTTTCTGTATGCATTCCTGGAAGGTTTCCCGTGGCATTTTAGAGCACATGAGTGCAGACAGTCTAAGATCGACTGCAATGGGTATGGGATAACTCCCGCTACCCCGCCACGCCAGCCTTTACCGAACAAAACGCCGCATCGGGTCCTGGAAAGGCTCCCAACGAGCACGGCCCCGAGATATTCGCCCGAGGTAGCGGAAGTCCGGAAAGCCGCGCCGCCCCACCTCCAACCACCGAGGAGGAGAGAGAGAGAGAGACTGAAACCACTCCGCCGGCCGCGCTCCCGCCTCCCGCCCTGCCCGCCGGGCCGCGACCGAGCCCTCGATGCCGGGAGAGGACGGCCGGATAGAGAGAGAGTTGCTCGCCGGCCGTCGCCTCGCCGCCGGAGTTCACACCACGTTTGTCCCCGCTGACGTTAACGCCACAGGCGACCTTCCTTTCTCGCTTCCATGCCGACGGTGTGTTCGTCATCGGTGCCACGCCAGAAGTTCCTCGCCGACGCTGAAATCGCTGAAGCGAGGTCCGCACCGGCCATACGGCGAAGATCGCCAGACGAAGCGAAAGCTTCGCCAGGGTCGCACGGCAAGCCCCGCTATCCGCCGCTACTGGGAGCTCCGCCGCCAAGCTTGCCATGGCCGCCGCGACCACGCCAACGCCCCGCCGAGGCCCACCGCACGACGCCCGCCACCATGACGCTGGGAGGCGCCGTGGTCCGCCGCGCGGGCTCCATGTCACTTGACCACGCCGAGCGCCCACCCCATGCCCGCTCGCACCCGCCGTGGCGTCGCCAAAGTGCGAACGGTGGGCACCCACGTGAAGTCGGCCAGAGTCCCGAGCTCCCGTGCGGCCCGAAGCCGAGCGCGACGTCCACCTACAATGCCACCGCATAGAATCCGCCTCGCCTTCCCGCTAAGGAGGCTTGCCTCTAAGCAGAGAGCAGGCGCGCGGCTTGCTAGCTCGACGCACGAGATCTCCGGTGGCCCGCGGCCACGACATCTCCAGAGAGCCGGTGTCCAACCTGATCCCCGCCCACCGGCTCGCCGCCACGCTTCGCCGGGCTTCAAGAGCGCCGCCACTACGCCATGGTCGCTACACCGACCAACCCAAAGCTACATGGAATCGCGACTACCATCAAGCTCCAAAGAACACGAGCTGGCGCCCGGGCAAGGTGATTGGCGTTCACCTCCGACGACCGCGACATCCGTGCGGGCTTCACGACAAGTACCTTGCGATAGAGGAGATAACACATAGCTTCTCACCATTGATGACGATCTTCTCCTTCGACTACCACCGCCACTACGCCATGGCGTTATCAAAGGTGCTACGGGATGTTCTCCAACCGTGTGGGATCCTTCGAACACTCTTGTGGTTGGCATTAATACCTCGGCGCACTTCGCCATCAATGCAAACCCCTCCGGAGAGCAATGGACTCCCATCCATCACCATCGAGAAAAGATCAGCATCCTCGTCTTACGCCCGGCTCATTCAATCTATAACGATGGATGCAACAATCTTCGTGACATCTTTGCTTCAATCACTCCATCAACGACTTCAACGACATGATGGGTCCGCTATGGTTACGCTCACGGTCTCGATACCTCACCCTCACCGATCACCACGGCTCTACCCCGATTGGTGGGTTGGGCGACGCGAGGGCGCGTCACCTCGTCGAACGGTGGGGAAATATCGCGTCGCCTGTCGAACGGTGGGGAAATATAACACCCCAAGGACAGGCCCAAAGAGCCCGCCGCCGCCACGCCGCCCTGGCCCGTCGCCCGCGACTTCCCGTCATCGCGTCATTTACTTCCTTGTTAAGCAATACTATTTAGGGATAAAATAGAAATAGATTAGAAAATAAAAGAGATCTACTTCTCATGTAAGTCTTTCCAGATTATAAATACAAAGAGATGTACTCTTTGAATCTTAAGCGAAAAATAAAGAGGTAACACCCAATAGTTTCGGTCATCGGGCTTTCTCTCCTAACCCTAAGCGCACATGCGCCGCAAATACCATCGCTGCCCTCGCCACGACGCATGCGCGCCCTAGGGCGCCCGCTGCCAGCGCGCCGCCATGGCGCCGGCGGCACTCGCCGTCGCCCCCTCGAAGGCGGCTGTGACGGAATAAGCTTTTCTAGGGAGGCTATGCTTGAAAGTACCCTTGAAACATTTTATGGATATCATGAATGTTGTGTTTGTAAGATGGGGTTATATATTCTAATGGGTTTTGAATGAGAGGGTCGATTTCCTGTTTAGTTCGATTCCTAAGGAGCGATGGGCAAGGTAGTTGTTTTTTCGGTTTTCTTGTGCAGGTTCTGAGATGCAAGGACAAGAGCAACTTGTAGTCGAAGTAACAAGATGAAAGGCGTGGTCCTACCTTGAAGGAAGGCGGAGACGTGCTTCGGATGGAAGTAGGATTGTGTGTTTTGAAGTTAGCAGTGAGCAGGATAGTAGTGTTCGTGCTCTTTTCTTTTAATGTTTGCTTTAATTGTTGCTTGTTACTTGTTTCCTTTCAGTTTCCTTCTTTTTGTACCGTGTGAAGTGATCAAGTGGCTTTTTAGAGGCCAGGGAAATAAAGTTTCCCTTTTTTTGCACTATTAAAGCTCAAGAGCTAGGTCCTGTTTGGTTTAGGGACTTTTTAGTCATTGGAACTAAAAAAATTCTCTTTTAGTCCCTACCAAACCAAACAGGAGGGATTTTTTTGAGACTTTTCCTCTATTAGTCCTTAAAAGACTCTTTTAGAGAGATTTTTTTTATTAGTCTCTAGGACTAAAAAGTTTAGTCCTTAGGAACCAAACAGGACCCTAGTGTGCTTGATGGCCCTCGGCGTGCTAAGCGGTCTGCCATTTTAACTGAAGGCGACCTGAAGCAGAGACAGGATCGAAGTGCGGATTAAAGAAGGTGATTAGGCAAGATACGATCAGGCGAACGGAACGGTAAAGCTACATTTGTCCTGGGTGGTGTTGGTGCACTGACACTAGGATGAAGAATAGAAAACTTTTGTTATTAGCAACTAAGCCCACGTCAAGCCATCGACCATATAAAATTGCATACATGTTTGATGTCTAGAAACTAGAAAGGGGTGCACCACCATCGTCTCCACTCTAGCTTCACCCAAGGCATACGGCGTTGATGTGTCTGCACACAGCATTGCTTACGTTGCTCCCCAAGATTTCCAACCTTGTGCAAAATCAGGGATAGCTGTAGCATCTATTCATGCTCACACTCACACCCCAGAAGACTGCTCTCATAGTCTTCCCCATTGGTCAGTCTTGTTTATTTATTAGGCAAAGTGGATTTTTCAGTCATGGGCTTATTACTTGCTCCACCCAGGACCAGATATGTGACAATATCCCAAGGCAGTATGAGCAAACAAGTATGCAGCTCAGACATGTCATGGATGTAGCATTGTGGCCTTGACCACTCAGGATCAGGTTCCATGCGATCGCGAGCAACTCCTAGCCATGCGATTCAGCCATAATTCGATATTACAAGTTCAGACATAACACCAAGACGGTGGCAGCCCTTCTTTTAAGCAACAAATTCTTATACATTAATATAAGTATGGATAGCCTACACGGTCAATTCCGACCTTGAGAGGAGAATGCCATCAGTATCGGCATATAGCCATTCGCTGTCGTGAATTCTGGTTCCTGCAATGTTCACACCAACGCCCTTCATGCTTGACTTCAAAGTTCAGATACAGTTTATAAAGTCTTTATACTTGCATATATCTGATGTAAACAAATACACATTGCTACGAAAAGACAAAAGATTGATGTGTCCTATACTTCAGTTATTTCAGGTAAGTGCGCACCTAGATGCAGCTTGCCCATTCTACTTATTCACTATTACTGCAAATCACTGCGGAGTTGTTGCTACTCCATTCTCTGTCACAAAAGATCTGGCAATCTTGAGGTATGAATCTCTGATAGCACGCATCTTAGTGGCTGCATCTTGTATTGGTATCCGTTCTCTAGGTTGTTTCTTCGAGCAGGATATTCCGAGTTCAACAGAAGAAACCAAGCAATTCTGAATTTCATTTCTTTTAGTGCTGTTGTAGGCATCTGTGTGCATCCGTATTGATGGATCAACTATCTCCCATATTTTCTCTGGAATTCCATCCTCTGAAAATTTATGCAAATCCAATGAACCTTGGAACATATCATCGGTTGGGCTCCTTCCTGTAAACATCTCAAAAGCAGCACTATGCCGAGGCTGTAAACATCACCAAGAGTTGAGACGGAAGAACCTTCACCATACTCTATGATTATGAAAAATCAGATTGATTAGTATGCCATGCTTGGTGCTTATAATATTAGTAGGGACAATGAACAAAGACGCAAAACACAACAATTTTAGTTACCTGGAGCAACATAACCAATGGATCCTCTTATTCCAATTGTGCTATTGGAATTTTGCAGAGTTTTACTTGCACTGTGTTGAAGGATTCGTGATATGCCAAAGTCTCCAACCCGAGCACTCATGTCTTCTGCAAGAAGGATGTTGCTTGGCTTTAGATCGCAGTGAACGATTGGTGGCCGACAGTGATTGTGAAGATATTCCAAAGCATCCATTATATCAACAGCAATATTGAGCCTTTGTCCCAGGCTAAGCCTATTGCTTAGATCGGGCATGCCGGATTCTGGATGGAGCCAACCATTTAAGCTTCCATTGGGCATGAAATCAAAAACGAGTGCCTTGAAGTCTTGACCTTCATAATTGATGCTTGAGCAGCAGGTGATGATCTTTACAAGACAACGGTGACGCACCCTTCTCAGTGCCTCACATTCAGCCAGAAAACTTCTAGTAGATCCAGATTGTTCGAGATTAAAAACCTTCACAGCAGTTGTAGTTCCCTCATCATCAAAAATGCATTTATAGACAGCCCCAAAGCCTCCCTTACCAAGCAAATTGGCTTCGAAAATCCATTGGTTCCATTTGCTATTGCATGATAAGAAACTCTTTCATACTTGTTCCTCATCTATTGGTTGCTTTGGAATGGGCTTTTCTGTTTTTCGGCGATTCTTTTTATAGATCAATTGGGTGAGTGCAATAACAAGAGCTAATAGCAAGAGTGGACCAGTTGTTAACAGAGCTATGCGGAGAGACTTAGTCGACCATCTTACGTTCTTTTTCCACGAGAATTTGTCCGGCATGGAGTTAAATGAAGCTGAGGTATTCCACCACAAAGCTTATTATTTCCGATTGATTGATATGTTAACCGGAGTTCTGAAAATCCCTCTTACGCCACTTCCCTTGCAGTTGTTGAAGGATAGATCCAACACCGGCGGTGATGTCAAATTCTCGAGAGCTTTTGGTATCGGCCCCGACAGTTGTTGTGTGCCGGATACAATCGTTGCAGGTTGCGGATAATACCAATTGTTTCAGGTATTGTACCAGATAGGTTATTCATGGACAAGTTCAACTCACTGAGACCCTTTATATCCTTTAGAGATTGAGGTATGCTTCCCTCAAATGAGTTACTATCCAAGCAAAGTCGTTGTAGAACGGTGCATTGCCCAATGCTCTCAGGTATCTCGCCCGACGGTTGGTTTCCGGATAAAATAAGATTGTTAAGGTTTCTCAGGGCTACCAACTTGGATGGAAGGGGCCCGGACAATGAATTGTAGGACAAGTTTAGGTAATTGGAAAGAGCTGGTAGATTGAAAATTTCTTTAGGAATTGAACCGTTCAAGTGATTCATTGAAAGATCAAGGACTAGCAGATTTTTTAGCTTCCCTGTGCTTGCTGGAATTGGTCCCTCTAGTTTGCTTTGTTGTGCGCATCAAGTAGAGTCAACATTGAGAGATTTCCAACGGATGAAGGTAAATGACCTGATAGATTTGTGTTGGGCAAAGTTAGCATGCCCAAGTTTCCCGAGCTTTGCCGATGCTCTCTGGAATCACTCGGATATGGAAGTATCCCCGGATCGAGGAAGAGGAGGTTGACTAGATTGAGAATGGCTGAGGGATGCTCCACGAGATTCCAAAGTGTAAGACAAGCGAAGAAATTCTAAAGTTGCTGAAAGATTCCCAATGGATTTTGGCAGTTTTGCCCGTGAAAGCAGTATTGTAGCCGATTAGTAGGTCTGATAGTTGGGTGCAGTTTGACAAAGATGTTATGAATTCCCACCCCTTGTTGTTGTCTGCTTGTAGCATGTTGCTGTACAAGAAGATATACTGCAGAGATTGCAATCTCCCCAACGTGTGGGGCACATATCCAAAGAGCATATTTTCATTGAGGTTGATTGCCTCAAGAGCGGTAAAATTGGAGATTGAGGCAGGGATGGAGCCGGTGAACTGGTTCTGACCAAAGGAAAGACGCATCATTTGAGGAAACCTGGTTCCGATATCGACAGGAATGGTGCCGTGGAGCATGTTTCCCTGAATCTGCAATGTTGTCAATGAAGATAAATTGTACAATGAGACTGGAGGCTCGCCAGTGAGGTTGTTATAGGCAAGCGCTAGGAATTGGAGGCCCACGATGTTGCCGAGGCCTGGAGGGATGGTGCCCTCTAGCTGGTTGTACGAGAGCTCTAGGACTATAAGCGATGATAAGTTGGCCAGTGACACCGGAATGGCGCCAGTGAGGTTGTTAAACACTAGGGTGAGAACCCTAAGGCCTGTAAGTTTCTTGCCAAGCTCAAAAGGTATGTGCCCATGAAGCTGGTTGAAGCGGATGCGCATGTCCATTAGGCTGGTGCAAGAGCTCAGGTTGACAGGAAGTTCACCAGAGAGAGTGTTGTGGCTTAGATCGAGAGTATGGAGGTGGTGCAGGCCGCCGATGCTCGCCGGGATGTCCCCACTTAGCCTGTTGGAGCTCAGGTTGAGATACCTTATGGATGACAGGTTGCCGACGGCCGGCGAGAGGGACGCCGATAAGCCCGTAGTCGGGCAGGTTCAGCGCCACCACTCGCCGGTGCCTGCCCCGGCACCTCACGCCCTCCCAGCTGCAGTATCCACCAGTGCTGCCATTCCATGAAGCAAGCACATCGCCGTAGCTGCTGCCACCCGATCGCCGCGGCCTTGAATGCGAGCAGCGAGGCCTCGTCGCTGGCTTCTGCTGCCGTGAGTGTGGAGATGAACATGGAGGCGGATAGCAGCAAGCAAATTGAGCGCATTGCCATTGCACTACTAGAATTCAAGTACATACAGTTTGCTGATGCTATTCTCAGTGCAGCCCGTTATATATATCATGTACCGTCGTGACCTGTGGTTGCCAAATTAAAGTCGTTGCACGTCAAATTTACCAGTGACTTTTGAGTCAGTACCTTTGACAAATGAGGAGGAATTAGTTTCTTGTGGAATATTATAGCACTCGGAGACTGACAGCTCTGACGAGTTCCACTTCCACTTGAGAAAATACATGGAAAGAAGTGTGATTTCCAGGCCTGGAATTTCTGTCCATTTTGTTCAGTTTTGTAGTGACGTTCCTATCTTTGACTCTTGAGCAGCCAGCTGTAGTACATGGTGGTGATTGATAGCATCCCGAGTGGAAAATTCATATGGCCTGATGCTAATTGGGTGACCCGTGAAATACTCTTGACAATTGACATCACTGTTATATTTTGGTTATATTTTGACTCCTACATTTTACTGAATTCTCTCCCTTTTTTTTTGAAAATTGGCAGGACCTTTTCCCTTAATTTAAGATTGAGAATAGAGGGGGTTTTAAGTACAAAAAAAAAAGCAGCCTTCCCGGGCAGCAGCAAGACGGATTACACTATCAAAATCTAGCCCCCTGTTGAAACTGTGGTTTCTAACACGGGGAATGGTTTCCGCCCGGGCGGAGCTTTGGGGGAGGATTGCTAGAACTGGACTATGGAATACAAAATCACTCAATAACAAATGTCCATAAGTGGTATTCACCAACCATTCAAAAGGGGAGATTTGCCCCCTATTTATAGTTTTACATCAAACAGGGAATACAAGATTACAAATTTGCCCCTCTATATTCCCGGATATTCCAAATAGGTTTGCCTTCTTATCTTGGGGGCCTTCGCGTCCTTCCTTAGGTCGAGCCGCCTTAGCCAAATGGGCCCTCTCCCGGCCCACTTGGCACTTTTCTTAGGCCTGCAGTTATGACCTCCGCCGAGGTTCTCCCGAAGGGGGCTCGAAACCGAGATCGAGCATCTCCGCCCGGGCTTGGAGCCCGGTCGAGGTGTCTTTGGCGGAGGTCGCGATCTCCCGCCCCATCGGAGTCTTTGGAGGAAGGACCTCCACCGCTCTGGGCCGTCCGCGCCCGGGCACGATACCCCGATCCCGCAAGACGGATACAAAATTCAAGAGGAGGTCAAGCGGTTAGTGAGGGCCTCCAATTCGTGTTTATTCGCCTCGTTGAACACCTCCGACCGCTTCCCGAGGGTTATGTCCCAACAGTCCCTCCCCCTTGAGGATGAATGGCCAAGGCTAAGACATGCCTTTGTTCTCAAACTCTCCTCCGTCTTTGGGCGGAGGTGTTGAGTGTGTCTCCCCCCGCGGGCACGTGTTGGTTTGGGTCTTCAATAATAGAAGTTGTAGCATCGCAGTTCCAACGGACAAAAAGGCGTCTTTTGAGGCCGAAGTGGATCATTATCCGCTCGTTGGTCGCTTCCGTTGTTTTTGAATGCGAAGGGTCGCTTGAGTGCCTATATAAGGGGACCCCCTTGACCGTGCGGGGCCGGTACCCGGTCATTGCTTTCGTTGCTTTTTTCGCTCACCTTCGCCTCACGCAGCGTTTGCGTTTAACTTGCTCACCTTCGCTTTAGGGCCTTCGCTTAGTTGCATGTGCGAGCCTTTTGAACCGTTTAGCGTGAGGGGCTACTACCCTCGTTTCAACATCTACGGGCCGTGCGCTGGAGCTTCTCCCTGCACGATCGTCCCAATTTTCCACTTTCCACGAGAATTGCATGTTGGGCTGCTGCTCGCTCAAGATTTGGAGGAGACCCTTTCCGACGTCGAAGCTTCGGTCGGAGATCTTGTAGGTAGTGCGAGAGATGGAGGATATTACTTGTGAGTTTGGGGAGTCCCGGATGACCAATGCTATCTTTGGGGGAGCTTCGAACAAAGGGTTACATCCCCGCTCCTACGGTGGAGCTTCCTCGGGGGAGATAGAGCCTTGGCCGCCCGAGCCTTAGGAGGAATGGGGGTTGTGTTTAAGGATTTTTTCAAGTGCGGCCTCCGGCGTCCCGTACCTTCCCTTCTTTACGCCGGATCGTCGAAGCTTTCGAGGTCCGCATTCATCAACCGACTCCACACGCTTCCTCGTGGTGGCTAAGTTTGTATGAGCGTCTTGAGTCATATGGGGCGGAGCCGGATATCGGCGTCTTACGTGGAGTTCTATGAACCGCACAAGCAGCCACCGGCGACCCGCAAGATGGCGGACGGCTCGGAGAAAGAAGTGCCGATGCACGGGCCGCCGCACTTTAGTCCGCGCGCCGCCACCGGCGAGAAGTCGGAGCTCTCCTTCGCCCCGGAAGAACAAGTGGGATCCCGGGTGGATGGAGTATCGTTCTACGCCCGGTCCAAAGACAAACGAAGAGGACCGTCGGAGGTGAGAAGAAGAAGTTTTTTGTTTTCGCTTCAAAGTTCACTCCGGTCCAGGTGGTAACCCGGCCGGATATCACGAGACGTATACCTTCCGGAGAAGCGGTCCGCTGCTTTCGCGAGGCTTTTCTCTCGGCCTACCGCTACTCGTCCTGCCGGGACTTGGTGGAAGAGATGTGTGCCGCCAACTATTCTCCGCTGTCGAAGGCCAAACCTTCGTTTCACGGGTGATTTTTTCTGTGATTGGAGGGCCGAATGGTGAGTGGTTGGAGTGGGAAGCGGAGGATGAAGAAGACAACGTCGCCATGACTAGATGTCTATGGAAGGGTAGCTCGATACCATGTAAAGAGAGGGCAAACGATGGCTGCCTATCTTGGCTGGCCTCGGTTCCACGTTAACTATATATATAGAGATTACATATCTTGGATTACAAGGAACTTAGTTCCCAAGGCACCGGTAGGATATTCTTAGGATGCCAACTAACTACCTACACGTGTGCCAGATCACGCTAACCATTGTCATTTGCCATGTTACATGCGTGTCACAGATACAAGGTTTGTTACATAATCTAACAGGCACTGCAAGGGATCCTGTGGTCATGATAAAAAGCATGGAGGAGAGAGGGTCCCCTTGACGAACACCTCTAGCATGACTGAAGCTGGGCCCTTTTTTACCCATTCGAAACAGGATAGGGACCTAAATCCTAGCGGCCTGTAGTACCTCCAACAGGTAGCCCCAATTGTGGACGAGCACTAGCTCAGTAGGTACGTCTCTAGCTAGGTAGGTACGTCTCGTCCGGCGCGGGTTCGATCCCTAGATCATCCGCGTTTAGCTCACCGGGGTTTTCCTCCATACTTCACTACAGCCTATTCACGTGGAGCTACAAAGGGACTATGACGTGCACGTCATTTGGTGATCTCGCCAAGGACGTGGCTTCATATGTGAGTATAGTTGTTGGTGTTTTTTTTTTTTTTTTTTTTTGAGAATTACACAATAACAACGAAACGCCACAACACGCACGCACACTCACCCCAATGAACACACGTACGCAAACCCTACCCCTATGAGCATCACCGAAGGACTGAGCACCCGGCAGATCTGGAGATTCTCAAAGTCACCATAGGCGCCTCGTCATCGACGGGAACATCACTTACCACTTAATGCATAACGCCCGGTAAATCCTAGGTCTAGTTGTGTACAAGGTGGCGTGAGTAGTGGTGTGCATGTGTGTGGTGTCGGTGTGTGTCTGTAGCTACAGCCGTATATAGATGAGAGGTGTAAAAAAAAAAGGTAGCCCCAATTGACAGTGTGAAATGCCTTGTGGATGCCCAGCTTCATGAATTCTCTACTGAAAACTGGTAATCGCGTTTACTCTGACTCTATCGGTCTTCCTTTTCCGGTTGCATCATACGCCAGCCCACACCTCCAACTGCAGACCAGAAAACTGAAGAGCAGTATCGAGGTGCACTCATCGGATCATGGCAAATGGCATCCTGCGCGCTCTGTTGCCTACCTTCCGTTGGTCATTGAAAGCGAAAGGAAGCGGAGACAGGGTCGATCTACTATATTTTTTAATGTAATGTAAACACTACTATCTCGCGTCACACATTTGCTGGACCAAATTGAGCCATCACTAAACATAATCCAATGAAGGGAATTAAGGTGGAATGAGAGCGGTTGGCCAATGAGTGCCATGAGCTAATTAGTAAAGCACACTTGTTGGACAAATGTCCAAGTTGCTAGTTCACGATGACGGAGATGCAAGACCATGCAAGACAATATTGGATGTTACATCTAAGGACACTGCCAACCCAGACTCTATCATAGAGTCTAAGATCATTTATTACCGGATATTGTGGACTTGGAGTCTAAATAAGACTTGGAGTCTTAGTTTTGTCCCATTAATATGTTGACACATCAGCGCCACATCATCAAAATGCAATAAATATGAAGGTAATAAATAAGCTTAGACTCTATGATAGAGTCTGAGTTGGGAGTGCCCTAATAAAGCCATGTAAGCAGGGCCCCTTAATAACTAATTTTTAGCTATCTACTAGTTTGTATGCAGGGCCCCCTAAATAACTAATTTTTAGCTATCTAGCCAGTTCCTACCTCTGTTTGTGGTAAGACTTAAGAGAGTAGTTAGGATCTATTTCAATGTAAGTTTATAAGATGTGATGCCTCTAGCTCAGTGTAAGTTCCCACTGAGAAAAAGGTAAGATTCTTGCAGATGCCAAGAGTGTTCTCATGTCTAGCAATTGCACGAAAGAAGATTGCCATAGCTATATAGGATGAAGACTTTGAGAGAGGAATTGAGGAAGATCAATGAGCAATTTCGGAATTTTAATTTCACACCCAGCACCAATGGCAATTCTGTTGAGCTGCACAATGATTGTCGTGAAACAACATTGCTTTTGCCTGAAGAACCGATAGGGAGGAATGGAGAAAAGCAGGAAATCATAAACCTATTGTCCGAAGTACCAATAATGATGGGACCATCATTGTGGCTATCTATGGTTTTGGTGGCATTGGAAAGACCACTTTGGCGCAACTACTTTACAATGATGTTCAATTCAAGATGAGGTATGATTATACTGTATGGGTGTATGTATCCCAAGATTTCAATTTAAAGAAAATAGGAAGCTCTATAATTTCTCAACTACCAGTAGAAGGAGGTCAGCACAATAGGGATACATTGGATGAGATAAATCTGTGCCTTGATAACCTACTCCATGGCAAGAAAGTGTTGATTGTCTTGGATGACTTATGGGAGGAAAAGGACACGGAGTTGAGGAAACTGAGAAGTATGCTTCACGTGAGCAAGGAGGATAGTATGATAATGTCATAGTAACCACCCATGTTTTACAGTCGTCCGATTAATCGCGATTAATCGTCCTAGTCGGTCCCATGGCGACTAGTTTCGGTAGTGTCGACTTGTCGACTAGTCGCGATTAGTCGCGATTAATCCCTAGTCGGTCCCAAGGCGACTAGGTTCGACTGGACGACTGGAAAACATGGGTAACCACTCGCAGGGAAGACATTGCAGGCAAAGTTTCTACCATTAAACTATATACAAACTCCAGCCTTTGAAGGATAATACATGCTGGGAAATAATAAAGAGATTGAGTATGTTTGAACATAAACATAATAAAGAAAGATTGGAGGCCATAGGATTAGATATTGCAAAGAAATGTGGTGGTGTACCGTTGGAAGCTCAAACACTTGGATACATGCTACAATCAAAAGATCTGCCAGGGTGGACAGCAGTAAGCAGAAGTAATATCTGGAATGAATATGCTGAAGATAACGATGATGTGCTTCCATCCTTGAAGTTGAGTTATGAAGGGATGGAACCGCAGTTAAGGATATGCTTTTCCTATTGTGCCATATTCCCAAAAGGCCACATTATCGCCGAAGAAGATTTGATTCATCAATGGATTGCTCTTGGTTTCATCAAACCATCCAAGGGGAAGGAATACATCATGAAACTTTTGGGGATGTCATTCCTTCAAGTACTATCAAAGTTTCCTTCGGTAAGTTGAAGTGTGAATAACTGCCATAACACTACTTTTCCCTGCTGAATGCTGATTATCGTTTCTAATACAACTCAGTTGTTGACAGTTGACTAGTATACTGTCTTAGGATATATTTGTAATTATAAATCGTAGTAAATTCATTGTATTATAATTAATAAGATTTTCCATAGAAAATGTTCATCCTTAATTGTCAAAGCGCCTCGAATCCTCGACTAGCCGGACCTCGACTACGTAGTTCATAGTCTCGCTCCGTGGTAATTCTAGGGTAGCAGTCCTAGGCGCTTTAGATTTGTTTGAGAGAACTAGAAGATTAGATGACAAAATCTTTATTATCCTTTCATGACCGGTTACAATAGATATATATATATGGCTAGAGGCCCAAACCAACTAGACTCAAACTCCTAAGATTACGGACTCAAAGTAGGAAAGCAATTCTAACTGGACTCTGACTCTAGCCATCGGTAACAGACTCAGGCTGATCCTGGCCGAACACGGACTCAGGCTCATCCTGGCTGGACTCAGCGTGCTGAGCTTAATTTAGTTAAAACAAAGACAAGGGGTGGACACAAAAAATAGACTAAGCTTCATTTCCTGAGCTTTTATTTGGACGCCTTCCATTTCTGGTAGTATTATTTTTAATTCACAATCCCTATTTGATGAAGATATGAGATATTATATTATGTTGATACTTGCTGACAAACCTTGTCCTCTAAGGACAAATTTATTATACATCTAGTACCACCGATAACTTTGATATCCTTGGCTCTAAGAGGTTATAGCAGTTGGAGCTATCCTAGCTGGCTCATGGCCATTTCCCAACATCTCCCAAACCTTACCTCTATTGATATTATTAATCTGCTTACATGTGACCTGCCACCACTTGGACAGTTACAATACCTAGAAAGACTATGGCTGTCGGCTGCACCCAACGTTAAACAAATCGACAGCAGTATATGTGGCGGCAACAGAGTGTTTCCCCGGTTGGCACAGCACACTTCAGTGTAACCGACATGGAAACATTGGAGAAGTGGGATACAATATTACCTGGTGCAGATGGTGTGGACAACTTGATGTTCTCAATGCTAGATGTATTCCAGGTAATTAATTGTCCAAGGTTGAGCTTAAAACCATGCCCACCAAACTGTCGTCAGTACATGATAGCAGTGAGCGACCAGTTTATATCTTCACTGGAGGAGATCGAAACCAGCAGCTGCCACTCCAGCTCTACTCAAACCACCAGCCTGACCATCATATATTGCCAGAACCAAAGTTTCAGGCTGTTTCATCACTTCCCTGCTCTTCAGGAATTGAATTTCTCTTTATGTCCAAATCTGACGAGCTTGCCGGAGGGTATACACCAACTCTCCTCCCTAGTCACTCAAGCTAGAGACGTGTGACAACATATCAGCACTACCAGAATGGCTGAGCGACTTGTCCTCTCTCAAAAGACTGGTCATCAAGGGCTGTAAGAGCATCAAGTGTCTGCCTCCATGTATACAGCAGCTCACCAGCCTCCAGAATCTAGATATTCGTGGGAACCAGGAACTACAGCAATGGTGTGAATTAGAAGAGAATAAGGCTAAGCTTGCGCACATTGATGACATAGTAAGTTCACCACCAAACAAGATTTATGTCATTCCAGTATTCATATTTTTCATTATATATATAAAATTAATTTACTTCCTGTTTGTTTTCAGCATGTTAAATTACTTTTAGATATATAAGGGTTTGGTTCCGTTAAACTTAGCAGTGTGGATTTACGGTACTTTGTTTACATGCTGGGAAATAATAAATAGGGTAAAATCTCAACAGTAGTGACAAGAATATAAATGAAATTCACTGGCTGACCTCTGTCACAGTTAGCTAATTAACACGCTAAACAAATCTAGCTTTCTTCCTGCTACATGATACCCATGAAGAAAAATTGGTGCAGAAATATAGGAACTTACATTCTATTTTTTTTTTGTAGTGCACATGATAATACTTAAATTTTTATAGATTACTGTCTTGGTTTCCATGAGAATTTAAATTATTGCTAATCAGTACTTTTTTTTTCAATTCTGCAGAGTTATGGTTATCTGTAGCTCAAGAAAAAGGTTACTGTCAAAATCAGCTGGACTTCTGAATTGTGACGCTAGGAGTGATTGAATTGTTAATATTCAGTACCTCTCCAAAATAATTCCTTTTGTCTTCAAATATATTAAACTACTGATGCAGTGCTTAGATGATGTAGCATTTATGTAAATGACTCACCGTTTTCAGGGTTGGGATTGACTTCATAGGATTGTTATGAAACATTGATTGCTCCAGTGATGAGTTGCTTTATTTATGGCTTCCCAACTGTCATCATTTTTGAGCCGTTTCAACTGTTCAGTGCTGTTGTCAAAAAAAAAAGTTCAATGCTGCACCAAATTACTTGTGGCAGTTCGGTGGATATGCCTTCATTTTTTTGTGTCTCTAGAAATGTTGAAGTACAAACTATGAATGTGATGAGTTGTTTGAGCTATATATGCTGTAGGATACAATTGGAAAACCATGATTACTTTTGGGTGCCACTGCCATGTGTTTCTCTCTTCTTGCCTGGACGCTTTGAGTATCGGTTTGATGAGAGCTATGGGTTTGGTGCTCCACTTGCGTAGTGAAGTGAAAACCAGCATGCTACTCTATTTTGTACCTGAATTATCTCATGACCAAAAATGGATGGATAGATCGGCATGATTAATGCCAAATTGTGTTGCAAACATCATTTTTGCAGAGTCATGGCAGAAAGCGTCATGCTCCATACGTTAAAAAAAAAAACCCCATGCTCCAAATTATACAGGCATCACAGACAGACTCTGTAAGTCACCAATAATGGTTTTGATATATTATAAGTAATCTGACACAAAACTTGTCCCCAACTCCTAAGACCACTAAAAAGAACGTGCTGCAATGATCATTATATAGTAACTGAATGAGACTTGAAAGGCAACGAATCCAAGCAGTACAGCAGACTTAAAAGTAGCTGACGCTACTAGGATCCAGCAGTTTAGACCCATTTGCCTCCTAAATTGCCTCTACAAGTTGATAACTAACACTCTGACACTTAAAATAGAGAAATTTGTCTACTAAATCGCCAAATTACAAGTTTTATTGCTGTCCTCATTTCTATGTAAGTGTAAACTTTAGCTAATCAGTACACGCCTTTTTTGTCTCTACAAAATTGTAAAGACTAGTTACAAATGGTTACGATCACAATCAACTGGAGTTAATTTGGAACCTTCTGGGCGCCAGAGCGGTCACAATGCATTGGAGTTAATTTGGAACCTTCTTATATGTTATTTTCGCTTTTTTACATCCACTACAAAGTATTTGTGTAGTGTAACTATTAAATTATCCAGATACCTCTCAGATGCTTAGGACTGAATCTTGTCGATTATTATCCACTGCTACCAAAAAATATTCTCAAAACATCATTCTCATTCTATAATGGTACAATAAAAACAATTTGTTGGTTCTTAAAAGAGCTGGCGGTGTTCGTATTATTATGAACCATTAGTTTACCCAATAAAAACCAAAGTTCCGGTTGTAGAAACTGCGGCTAAACATTGAGACATTTAGTCCCGATTGCATAGTCTCAGTTCCCAAAACCGGGACTAAAGAGGGTTTCGAACCGGGACTACAACCAGTTTCTCTACTAGTAAGGATAAGACATAGGAGTAGAATGCATTATCATTGAACAAATTCAAAAACAATGGTTTTCACATTCCAAATCTCCTCCGAAAGAATCTGTCAATTTAAATGGAGGATCTGCAAAATAATCAGCAACAGTGTCCAAGTTACCACTTACCAGCATGCATGTCTCTTGGCACCACTTGACGACAAGGCGCTGAACCACGGCGACGCTTCTTTTTATGACTCCTTTCTTTAGCATCAGCAAGCAATAGCATCAGCGCAACCAAATCATCATCGGTGAACACCATCTGCAGTATCATTGTCACACATTAATTTACAGTTTCAGCAAAGCAAGGGTCTTCAGAAACTTCAGAAGGCACCCGGGAGGCTATCAGATGCTAAAAGAATCTCGTCACGAAAAAAAAAAAAAAAAACTAGCACGAAGCCCTTTTCCCCTTTATGATTATGAAATCTGAATGTTGGAATTTTTTAATCCCTTCCATTCCAATCCGTGGCTTCAAATTCCAATCCGTGGCCGTAATCACCACCAGCGACACTACTACTACAGCATGAGTATTCACCGTGGCCTCAATTTCACACACAGAAGCATTCAGATCGATACTGAATCATTCACATGTTCACTGTGGGGAGGTGGGGAGCACGTACCGCTGGTGCTGCTGCTCCTGCCGGGAGCAACGGCGGGGATGGCCGGGACGCACGCTCGCGACTACATCGTAGGCGCCGGTCTCGTCGTTCTTGGGGAAGGAGGCGGACGCACAGCGGAGGCAGGGGAACTCGAGGGTGGGATGCGAGGGAAATCTCCAGCAAAAAGGAAAAGCGCGCGCGGAGGAGGAATCGGCGACGCGGACATAGCGCGCAATGGAAAAGACGACGCGGGACCGAGGGTGGGATGAAAAACGAACGCAACGGTGATTTGAGGGCCTTGCCTAGCGTGGGGGTGGCGGGGTGGGGGCTAATTTTTTTTTTTTTTGAATGACACAAGTACAACGCAGACACTCACAACACGCACGCACACTCACCCCTATGAACACACGTCACGCAAACCCTACCCCTATGGAAGACACCTCCGGGGATCGAAAGACCCCAAGCATTTTTTTGGGGCCGGGCCGGTTCGGCCGAGCAAAAAACCCTTGTTATTTCGAGGTGAAAAAATCCTGCCCATGACCGTCCCACTGGACATGTCGGGCCTCAATTTTTGGGCCAGGCCCGAGCTTGAGCGGGCCGCCCATGCATTTTATAGTGTAAAATAGCTAAAAATAGCATTGTAGGTTGGGCTCCGACCAAAATTTTTTTTCGACCTGCAAAATCTCTACCCAGGCCCGTCCAGTAAGGTCCGTGGGCGGGCCGGGCTAAAAATGCTCGTATACCCCTAGGGCCGAGGGCTGAAGTGATTTGAGGGGCCTTTAAGGGCGCAGGTTTTTTTTTCTAACTAATTATGGGCTCTCTCTCCACTTCAAGCCCTAGATATAAAAAGAGAAACCCCCTTTTCACCACCCGCGAAAGCAATTTTCTACGTGCACTCCCTCTCTCGCCACTCCCACTCCCTCCATGCGCACTCCCTCTCTTGTCGCTCCTTCTCCCTCCTCTTTACTCTCAGCACTACGTTGCTCGCACTCCCTCTGCCAACCCTCCCTCTTCCTCTCTCTCCATGTGCACCTCTCTCTCTACACACACATCATCTATGGTGTGGACCCTGGAATAGACGGCGCACCTCCCTCTCTAGCTTAGAGAAGGCCGATCATGCACAAAACCAACAAAGAGGAGGCCGGTCGAGCATAGATCTAGGAGAAGGTTGTCCACGCATAGATCCAATGAGGAGGAGGCTAGTCGTGCACAGATCCGGCACATACAACTTTCTCCATCACCCTTTCCCTTCCTCTCTTCATCCCACTCACACTTCCCTTTGCCTCTTTGTAGATGTGCATGTGTGGAGGGCGGATTCCAAAGTTAGCATATATAGATGATGGGAGCATCTAGGGTGACTAGAGACAACATGGGCGGCGGTAGTTGATGCGTGCGAGGAGGAGCCCGACGACAGTGCTCTAGAAGCTAGAGCTGGCTCACAACTTGGAGCTTTTATTTTTATTTTCTTTTGATTTCTGTAAGCTTTTATTTGGAGGTACTCGTAGAAACCCATTAATCTAGATATTTGATACGAGGCGGACAGTTTGCCCAGCTAGAAAAACTGATTTCACCGGCTTGCGATAGGAATGCTATATATAGTAGTGGGGTGTCCATGTGGGAGCTCACCAGTCATGACAAAGATGTCACGTGTGATCTCTTCATCTATCAGTTTCAAGGAGAAGATGCCTAAATGTCTAGCATTCCCTTGATGTGGCCATAAACTCCACTGTGGCATATTTCCCTTTGAGAAAATATGTTTAATCCATTTATTCTATGTTAAAAAGCATGTATGACCCATTTTATAGTTGTAGCTAAAAGTTCTATAGTGCCTTCTGAATTCAAATAATTAGACACACAGTCCAGTCCATCAACAACACCATTTACATAAGTTTAGAAGGTGTGTAAGGGTCCACCACTGGAATCTATCATTGTCGCTGTCGCCGAAGGGGAGAGAGGGAGGAGCCATGTTGGGCATGTGGGGAAGGAGATGAGGTCGATTGAGCGGGCGGGTGGGATAAAATACAACCGACTATGAATAAGTCTTTGGCAATAGTGACTTGTGTTTGTAGATTCGCACATATGGAAAGGAAATGAAGAAAAACACAATCAACGTGGTAAAAAAATGAAGGAAGATTGAATTTAGTCTCTGTGATTGGGTCATGGGTAATAGTCCGCTTGATGGAACCATTTCCTTTTTTATATCATTTGATTGATTGATCTAATTATCACTTGACTCTATTTTAATGGAAAAAATCAGAAGGCGTGTGAGTGCCGAGGAGCGCACATGTGCCGATGGGCATCAGCTGGTCCAGACATGCTATTTTGTTTTGGAAAAACTAGATGGATGGAAGTTTATTGTTTTGTAGGGAAAACCGAGGTGGAGAAAGTGGGGATCGAACGTAGGATCGCATGTGTGGGCAGCATAGTACGATGCGGGTGAAACAACGTTGAAGGCTCGAGGTGACCTTGTTCACTGGATCATGGTGATTGGTGAAGCCTACAGGAAGGCATGTGAGCCGTTGATTTTAATGGTGTGTTAATTTGCTGGTTGTATAAACTGCGACCCATAAACGGAAAACACATCTCTATGGGGGACATAAACTTATGTGGACATACACTACTGCAGTATATATCACCGCCGACCCCTGAATCCCCTTAATGGACGGTTTTGGCATCTGTAAGTCATTGGAGATAGTCGTTATGGTGCAGAACACTACCCCATGTCGCCTAGCGGCCTCTCACGGCAGTTCCTCAGCTTTGACTTCCACTTCTTCCTCCTCCTCTTTGGTGTGGGTGCATCCTCCTTAGACTTGGAAGAGAGGTGGTCACACACTTGTGCGACCTCATGTGCCCACTGCCCACACAACATCATCTCCCCACCAAAGGTCATGGAGCAATCTGTGCAAGTGTAAGGCAGGTCATCCATAGTAGCAATGGCGTCAAGACCAACTAATCTAAGTCCCACAGTCGCAAACCACGCTGACAGCCCACCAAAGATCCACACATTTTTACAACTAATGTACGCTGGGAAAAAGTTCACATTTTATGTTATAATTATATATTCATATATGACATAAAGTGTGATTTTTTCCTTACCTATATTATTTCTCAATCTTTCTCATGGATGTGACGCATTTTCTTATCTTGCATGTAGCGTGTTTACATGTATGGATGTTCCACTTTCAGTTATAGTAATAGTATGTGGATGGATATACCACTTCAAGTTGTACACATTAATGTATTTTGTCCTTTCTCTCCACCCGCCACCTTGCTTTAGCTACTTAATATTTTTTTTGTCTTTGCAATATCCTTTTTGTGGGTAGTCATCGTTTTAGAGTTTCTGCTTAACCATGACACCTCTGCTGTTGTTTTGACTCGATGCCTAGTCTTGATCCACCCATTTTCCGTCTCTTTAGTTCCAGCCTTTTCTCACTCTCCATCGATCCACCCACGCAGTCTAGTCGGCTCCTCCACCCCACGGAACCAAGCTGTATCTATAACCTAAAGGTTTGCAATAGCCTCCCTACTCGCCCCTCTTCACTCCCACCTATGCAACGGGCTTGTATGGTCCTATATATAGGCCCACCAAGGCCCAGCCACCACCAGCCGAGGGAGAAACCCTTGGGTGTGAGCATCTTGGACGCCCTAGGCCGCCGCCGTTTGGTCCACCGATGATGTTGGGAACCGTGCTTTGCCAAAAATACCAACTCCTTGCTCCCGCCGCGGCCACAGAGTTCGATAAAGCCTTAGCACGCTAGCTAGCTACCGCCTCCTTCTTCCCTCCCCCTCTGCCGATATGGCCTCCTTCTCTACCATATGATGCCCTAGACCGACCTGGCCCATCCGCCTCCACCATTGCCACCCCTTCCGCGCTATCCCCACTCCTTGGCCAACCTCTCTCCCTCCAAACCTACTTTTGTTAAGCCCGCTAAACATGGGGTGGGAGGGAGAGCTTGTCGGAACCCTAACTTATAGACCAGGAGGAGGAGGAGGAACCCAACTACGTTGCCAACGGTGCTGCCCCGGCGGAACCTGCTAGAACATGCCATCACCGTCGGAAGGGAGAGAGAGGAGCCATGTGTGTGTCGGGTGTGTTAGGAGGAACCATGTTGGGTGCGTGGGGAAGATCCATCGCTAGAACCCACTGCCGACGCCGGAGGGGAGAAAGGGGAGGAGCCGCGCGCATTGAACGTGCGAGGAAGGAGACAAACTCAAGTGAGTGTGTGTGTGTTAGCATCGTTGAGCGGGAGTGTCGATTCCGGCTAGATTGGGCCGGAATTGACACCCCGATTGCTGATCGTCGGGTGGTGAAGATGGTGAGGGAGGCGGCGGGCGGCGTGGGCGGCGGCGGGCCGCGCCCTTGGCGGCGGCGCGACGGGCGGTGGAGGCGGGCGCGCGTGGCGGCGGCGCTGTGGCGTGTGGCGGCGCAAGCCAGAGAGGCGGGCGGCGGCGTCTTGTGGAGAGAGGGAGAGCTGGAGAGATAAGCCGCTTTTAGGAGCTACCCTTTTAATTTTTCTTCGCTTGAGATCCAAACGGTTACATGGCCCTTGTATTTATAGTCCGAGGGAGACTTGCATGCTAAGAAATATCTAGGAGGTTTCCTTATAGATTGGAATACCTCTTGACAAAGCAACCTATTTCTTTCCTAAATATTTATTACCTAATATTTATTTTTAGAAAAGATTGATGATGACGGTGACACGCAGCTTGGCGGCGGGCGGCCGGCCCTAGGCGGCTTCCCTCGCTGACGGACGGTTGCCCCATGGGCCTCCGTTTTGGGTCATGACATCTCTCCCCCTTTTCCGAACAGCGCGTCCTCGCGCTGTGGTTCTGCACGGCTGTCGTTGTTGATGGGGTGATCGAAGTAGCACGGCCTGAAGATTGTTGCATCCACTTGTGTCGGGGAATGAGCTGGGCGAAGATGAAGATGCTCGACCTTTGTTGATGCTTTGGTTCAATGAATGGAATTCCATTGCTCTCTGGAGGTGGTTGCATCGGTGCCGAGTACGTCGAGGGGTGAAAGCCAACCTCAAGTGTGTGCAAAATTATCCCACCTGGTTCGAGTACATCCCATAGTACCTTGGACAATTCTGAGGCGTAGGAGTGGTGCTTGTCGAGGAAGAAGATTGGCTCTAACAAAGAAGAAGATATGTGGTGGCTCCTTCAAAGCCACCGGTTGTTTGTCGTGAAACCCGCACGAATGGTGAAGTCGCCGGAAGGTGGACGCCAATCACCGCGAGTGTCGCCCAAACCGGTGCTCCCGCCGGAGCTTGTTGGTTCCGCTATGTTGTGTGGCTCGTGAAGCGTTGATGTAGCAAGTTGAGGTGGAATGAGAGTCTCCTGGATTACGGCCAGGTCGACGAGGTAGGTGGTTGATGTGGGTGGCATGTACCTCTTGTCGCCGCCGGGTGAAGCTCACAAGTCGAGGCTTGCCAAAGATGGAGACGCGAACTTTTGGGCAAGGTAGACGCCTTTGTTCCCTATGGTGGGCGCCGCCTGGTGCATTGCAGCCCACGGTTTGTTGGCGTAGTCGTCTTTGGTAGATGTCGCCGAGGAACATGGGAGCCAACTGGTTTGGCTCGAGTCGTCCCGCTATCATAGCCGAGTAGTAGATGGCGCGATGGTCGTTGCTTGGCGCCGCGGGTGTCCGGTAAGCCCATGTTCTTGATGGAGGTGTCGGGGCCATAGGTGTAGTCGATCAAGTCGCCGTTCCGCTGAAGTAGCGCGAAGTAGTCGTTGGTGTCACCATTGATGGGCAGCTTGAGGCCACGAAGAAGACACCGTGTGGAGGTGTCCCAAGCATACTCTGTGTCGCCTAGGTTGGCATGTAGACGAACCGTAGAAGGAGGAGTGCCGCTCTTGTCGTCGTATAGCGGTGTGCGATGTTCTGGCGGCGTGGTAATCGATGGTGGCGCCTTTGCCGGATCTCGAGGTTGCCTAATGGTGTTCTCCACCATTGTTGATGCTTGGAATGATGACAGCCGGTGTAGCGGATTGTTGTTGTCGGTATGTCGCCGCTGAACGACCGCTTTTGTCGGTGGCGCGGGAAACATCGGTGTTCTCATCCGTGGCGGCGTCCCGTTGGGTTGACGCCGTTGCTGCGGTGTCGAGGTTGGCCGCGGGGGGTCGCCGTGGTTCATGCCCTTGTAGTTGTTGTCGGCGATAGGCCCGGCGAAGACGTAGTTGACATCTGGGGGCTCATCATCGGCGTTGGCGTCTTGAGGGCGTCGTCGCCGCTCATGGCGCCCATGGTAGCGCCGTTATGCGTTGATGTTGTTGGCGATGTTGTCGGCGGTACCATTGTTGAAGACGCCCCGGTTGGCGAAGGTGATGTCGTTGTTGGTCGGCATGGTGATGGCGAGGATGTCGGGGGTGATGTCGTTGGCGCCAATGGGGAGGGTCATCATCTGCCGGCGTTCTTGAGGACGTCGTTGGACGAACATGGCGCCTATGGTAGCGTCGTCGTGCGTCGATGGTGGCGCCCTTGGGAGGGGCGTCGTTGCCGCTGGAGTCTTTGGTGGCGATGTCGCCAAGGATGTCAATCCCAAATGCGTTGATGTCAATGCTAGCGGCGTCGATGTTGACGTCCGGTGACGCCGTCTTGTCATCCATGTTGGCACTCCGATGTTCCCAATGTCAAGGAGGGTGTTGGTAGTGACCGGAAACTTATCCGTGCCATTGTAGTAGCCGTGAGACGTTGGCTCACATGCAGAGACGTTGTCATCCATGTTGGCACTCCAGATGTTCCCAATGTCAAGCGAGCTTGCTTCACCCCTTGCTCGTCTTCCTTGCTCGTGTCGCAATCTTCCGACTCGGCACGACTGGCACCAACACAACACCACCTCCCCAACTCCGACCAGACATCTTGCCCTTTCCCATCCCCTTTTCGAGCTCTGTTGTCGCTTGACGGTGGCTCACCCCTCGCGGCGCACTGCCTGGCCCCTGCCCCAAAAAAGGAGCCGACCGCCAACAACGTCTGTGTAGCACAACAACAATAGCCCTGTCCGGCCTCTTGGCCGGGTGAACGACGCCTTCTCCTTCATCGGCTTCAAGCAAGGTGAGCAAAACACCTTACATCTCCACTCACGGTGATTTAATGACAAATTTGGCATACCTAGCCACAAATTCTTGCTCCGCCATTGCACCACCCAGTCTAGTCGGCAACTCCACCCACGCAGGCTAGTTAGCCTAAAGGTCCTCAACAAGCACCCGACTCATCCCTCTCCACACTCCCACCGGCCCACCAAGGTCGAACCACTACCAGCTATGGAAGAAACCATTAGTTATAAGCGTTGCATGCCCTAGGCCATTAGGCTAGCCGCCACTTGGTGCACTGATGACGCAAGGAGCTATATGCCATGCCACGATGACCGCCTCCTCTTTGGTGTCCCCCTTCCTCTCTAGCTCCCTTCGCCCCCGCCACAACCATGTAGACCTTCGAAAAAGCCCTAGCTAGCACATCCACGACAACCTCCTTTTCCACATCCCACCACTGCCATGTCATCCTCCTCCACTAGCTCCACTGCCAAGATGCCCTACCTAGACCTGGTCTTTTTGCCTCCACCATACAATCACAGGGGCCTCTAAAACATCCTCAAGTTATCCCCACCACCTGGCTAGCCACCCTCCCTTCAAACCTACCATTTGTAGGCCCGTGAAAGTTTGGGAAGATGAGATAGCACGCCAAAACCTTAATGTACGATCCAGAGGAGGAGGGAACCCGGTTACCTTGCCAGCGATGTTGCCACCAAAACCCGTTGACACCAATAGAGGAAAGAGATGGAGGAGCCGCCTGAGTGATTAAGAGCCACCACTAGAACCCACTGCCATCGGATGGAGAGGGAGGAGATGCATCAGGCACATCAGGAAGGAGGTGAGGTCAAGCGAGCTTGCTTGTGACCTCGGGTGAGCAGACTTGTGGGATAAAGTACAACACACTATGAATAAGACTTGGCCAAGAATCACTTGCTCTTCGTGATAGATTTGCACATATGGATTGTACGCTGACGATGCTGGGAACCATGCTATGCCACCAAAACCACCTCTTCTCCGGCGCCCCTCCAACTCTCTGGCTCCCCTCACCCTTGTCGTGGCCAGAGAGCTCTAACAAAGCCTGAGCGCACTAGCTATGTCCTCCCTCTCCCATCCCGCCATTGACATGGCCTCATTCTACCCTAGCTCTGCTACCATGATGCCCCACACCAACCTGGCCCATCTGCCTCGAACATTGCTAGGGTCCCTAAACCACACCCCTTCTTCAAGCTATCGGCGTGGCTTGGCCAACCTCCCTCCTTCCAAACCTACCTTTTCTAAGCCCGTCCGGGGCGGGAAATATGAGAGGGAGAACTCGCCGAACCCTAACTTGAAGACCAAGAGGAGGAACAACCTACCTTGTCGGCCGATGCCGATGATAGAACCTGCCAAAATCTACCATCGCCACTGGAGGGGAGAGAGGAAGGTAATGGTCTTGCATTCGCTCGATGTGGCCGTAGTCTCCGGTTTAGCATAGTTCCTTTCGTATTCTTGCACATCTTTTGGTCCTTCTACGAAAGTGGCTAAGAGGTAATGGTTTTGGGAGCTACGACACATAGTGATTGCGCGCATTGATTGTGGGTTGGATCACATGGTTCGCGGCAATGAGCAAGGTTGCTACAATTGATCGGAGGAGAGGGACGAGCAATATTGCAATGGTTTGGGTGAAATGGAAAGAAGGAGAAGACCAACATATATAGCCAATGGTTTTCTCAAAAAGGGACCAGCTTGCATGCATTGACAGCATGATACCAGAAGACTTCTCACACATAGGCACTGTTCTCAGCATGCAACCTAGAAATTTCTAGTGCGCCCCTCAAATGACAATTAATAATTTTTAGAATAATATTTATAATATACATATATCCAAGTATTGAGTAACTAGACTCTTAATCTTATGGAAAAATTCTAATATTTTAATCATTTTCTTGGGCAGGTGCTAGGTTAAATTGAGAGCGGCAATACTGAGCAAGGATGCAATTGTGTCAGTGAAGTAATTTTATGTTGGTTTTACATTTGTGCCTTTCGACCCATTATTAGTTTCTAAGGAATGCCAAAGCTGATGTGTCATTATTTATATTCAACTGTACAGTGTGGACAGGTTTGAGAAAATATGTTCATCCCATTTATTTATACTATGTTAAAAAATGTACGGTCCATTTTATAGTTGTATAGTTGTAGGTTCCATGGTGGCACAGTGCCTTCTAAATTTTCCTAATTAGACACACCGTGCAATCCATTAACAACACCATTTATATAGGTCTAGATGTGTGTAAGTGGCTCAAATGAAGCTAGCAGTTCCCCATCCCATGGGCCCAGCCTTCCAACATTCAGCGCCTAGGCTTGGTTCACTCCTTTTTCCCCTTCCTTGCCCAGCATGTTCTCGCGCTCTAGCCACCCATGCGGTCCAATAGGCTCCTCCAACCCACCCAGCCTATCTACATCACCTTGGTTGTGGCCCACATGCTCACGTAGGCCTAGAAAGGGGCCACCAGCCGAGGGGAAAATCCTTGCGTGTGAACAATTTGTATGCCCTAGGCTCCCAGCCGCCGCCATCGCTTGATTCATCAATGATGCTGAGAGCCATGTCGTGCCATGACATGACACACACCTCCTCTCTAGCTTCCCTCTCACCCTTGCCATGTTCGCGGAGCTCCAGTGAAGCCCTAGCGCACCAACGGCAGTGACCTCCTTCTCTCTCTCCTGCCACAGCCATGACCTCCTTATCCCCTAGCAATAGGGTGTTAGGGGCCTATGTCATAGACCGCTCTTCTAGTGGTGTCATAGCGTATTACAAACTACGATCCGTCACCATGGCCTCCTCGACTAGCAGTAGGGTATGAGGGGCCCATGTTGCGCATTGCTCTTTTTGTGGTGCCCTAGTGTATTACGAACTACGATCCATGAAGAACGCCTCCTTCTCCCCTAGCCCGGCTGCCTCTCCACCATCAAGAGAGCAAGCTGGCCGGCGTTCCCTATTTTTGTGCGCATTCCTGCCTCTCACTCTATCCTCTCACTCGCCTCGCTCGCCTCATCGACCGCAGCCACACCAGCAGCAACAATTAGCGTTGCCGGCCAAGTATCCCACTCACCATGTGCATTGTGTTGGCTAGGGCACCAAGGATTTATGTGGAAACCCCTTGTAGGGAAAACCATAGGTGGCAACAATCCACTATGAAGATGAAGATACTAGAGGTGGGAGGCTCCAGATACCTTATGATTTCACTCTCTAATGTATGGATCTGGTAGATCAAAGCTCACCCCTTAAATCTCTCCCTCCCCCTCTCTCAACCCCAAAGGGGAAAACAAGCACCATACCTCACTTGAAGGAGATTACCACAAATAAGTCTCTAGACTCTTAACTAAAAAGATATAAGCAACAATTTGCTACTAGACTAATGAGCTATATATAGTTTGTTTCCTAGTACCTACTAAGATCTCAAATTTATTAATCACAATTAAATGCAACAACTAATCTAATCCATGTATTTAATTTATTAGGGATAATAAAAATAAAAGTAATCAGTAGAGGGGAGGAACGAAATCGGAGAGGAAAGGGGAGGGGCCGCGACTCACGTTAAGCATCGTCTGCGTTGTCACTAGTCTCGACGAGGGTGTTCACTAGGGAGCTCACCTGTCTTGGGAAATATGTCTTCAGCCGATCTCTTCATCTGTCGGTTTTCAATTAGAAGGTCCCTAAAGCCTTTGCTTTCCGTTGATGCAGCCGTAAACTCCACCACAAGGATAGAGCCCTCAGAATTTTCCAACGTAGGAGCACCTTTTGCTCTGTCGGGTCGAGAGGGGCTTTGGAGCTACATCGCATAGTGCTTTAACACAATGCTTGGGTTAGAGGACATGGTTAAATGGAAGGAGATGATGAATTGATTGGATGGACTGGAGTGTGGATGAACTACAAGGAAGGATATGAACAACATATATAACAAATTTCTATGTGAAACGAGACTGTTTCTGTTATCATTACAGCTATGAGGGAGTCAATGTGATACCACATAACTTTTCACAAAATAAAGTGTTCTCAACACAAAACATAGAAAAATACTAGACCCCCCTCCTTAAATGGCAATTAATAAGTGCACAATAATATGTATCCATGTATTGAATAACTAGACTCTAAATCTTGTGTAAAAAATTCTATTATTTTAAATATTTTTGAAGCTCTGTTTTTGGAAACGAAGTATAAGGCTTGTGATGAACATAAGGTCTAGGAATGCAAAAAAAAAATTCTGGAAATACCAGATGGACGTAAGTGTTGTGTTTTTAATGGAAACCGAGATTGAGAAACAAATAGATTTTATGTTTTTCAGAAACAAATATATATTGATCTAATATTATGTTTGTTTTGCATTTGCGCCTTCTACCCATTATTCATATGCAAGGAATGTCAAACTTGACATGCCATTGTTTCTATTCAACTATACAGTGTGAGCACGTCTCAGAGAATGCGTGCGCGTGTTGAAAAAATGTATGACCCATTTTATATTTGTAGCTATATGTTCCACGCGGTGGCACGGTGCGTTCTAAATGCTCCTAATTAGACACAACGTCCAATCAACTCAGCAACGTAATTTACATGAGGCTAGAAGCACGGAAGTCAGAAGGAGAGAGGACCAGCGGCATGTCCGGACATAGCTTTGTACCCATGGCGGGTGGTTATTCCATGCAACCTAATGCATGAGAAGCTCCAACATGTTCGTCCCTGATTATTCAATGGGACAACAAGCACATGCCCCCAAGGCATTCACGGTGGCGAAAACCAGCGGTGGCTAGGTAGCCGTAGCATGGGATGGCATGCACCGTCCGTGATAGCAACACTATGGCCCGGGGGCCGCACAACACACTGGTGGATGCATGCCTATGCCCTGCCCACCTGGGCCCTGGCACTTCTACCAGAGTTGATCACAGGGAATCCGTTGCTCGTGGCGGTTTTGGCACGTCAATGACGATCAGGCTAATGCTGAAGAATACAACGACAATGGCATCCTAGTCAATTCACATGACATAAATTTGAACAAAGAATTAAACAGAATGAATAGTCCGGCCCATCCATGAATGAGACTCAAATTAAAACAAGAAGCGGGTAAAAACCCTTGGGAAAATAAATGGATGTAATTTGTGATCCAACATTGCACCAACACAAGAATGCATATTGTGAACATGTGATGGCATGCGTGCAGTTACAGAACAAAAAATCTGAAATGAATAGTTTGTGCAGTCATTGTGAGGCTACACACATCAAAGAAAGAAGGACTCGAGTTCTGGAAGATGTGAAATAGACTTGATTCTCTCTGTGCAAAAAGTTTTTAAAGCCAAATACTACCTGAACTCAATCCTCTCTGCTTCTCTGTACCTTTCCTATTTCCTGGTATCTGTTTTGTAATCCTTTGGTACTTGTTATTTTGTTAATGCATTCTCAGTAGGAGTCCCTGGCTTCGTCCTGTTTTCTCAAAAAAAAAGGTGGAATATCATATACATGGAGAAGTATTCTGAAAAGGTTTACAAGTGTTGAAAATGTGGGAATGAAATGGATAGTTGGAAATGGTCAAATCTTAAAGGTATGGATTGATCCCCGGATCCAAATTCAGTGTATGGGATAGTGATCTAGTGTGGGGGTACTTTTTTTTTTTGAAGGAGGATGCAGAGATAATTTTAGCACTTCTGGTGAATGAAGGAAGGGAGAACTACCTAGCTTGGCACTATGATAAGCGTGGGATCTTTAGTGTCAAGAGTGCATACAAGGTCTGCCTGCGACAATCTATTGTGCAAGAAAGACAGTGGCAGCGCTCAAGGTGGTAGCAATGGAGAAGTTGATCCAATATGCCATATTGTAAGGTCCTAGATGGCTAGAGGGGGGGGTATAAAAATTTCTACAAGCTCAACTTATCAAACCGGTTAGTAACAAAAACACGGCGTAAAAGCGGTTTGCACTAGCTCTAATGGTCAAAGCAAGCCTTCTAGTGACAAGACTAAATATTTCTATGATCTCTAGTCCACACAAAGTCTATGTCTCTACTCTAGCTAATGAACAATCCTAATAAGGTCCTTATGCTAGCAAGAACACCTACACAAAGCAAAGCTAGCTCTCTACTCAAATTAAACTAGCAAAGTAATGCAAGAGTGAGAAGCTTGTTATACCGACGTGTAGAGGTTATGAACCAATCACCGGGAAGAGGATGAACCAATCAACACAATGAAATGGAGAACCAATCACCAAGACAATGAACAAGTCGATTTGTTCACCCGGAGTTCGCTTGTACACCGACAACTACTCTCGGTTGTGCCGACCAACACAAGGATGGTGTTTGAGCTAGGGCGATGCCCTTGCTAGCCTCAACACACCACTCAACAAGTGTGGTACCCAAAGCACGAGCAATGTATTCCTTGCACTTTGTCTTCCGACGAGGAGTGCGTAATCCTCTCACAAATCAACAGGAGGTGGCCAAAAAACAATCACCTCTTCTTGCCAACGCCTCCACCACTTCACCAAGCGGCTAGGAGCGGTGCCTCAAGAGAAACGGGAAATCCACCGTCTCACAACGATCCCCAAGTGCCTCTAGATGCAAGAACTCGATGCAATGCACTTGGATCACTCTTCTCTCAAGAATGAAGCTCAAATCAAGAATGAGAGAGGAGGGAGGCTTGCTTGCTTGCTCAAAGGTGTTAGGAATGATTCAAATGTCCAAGAGAGAGCAAGTGGCAGCCAAGGTGGTATATATAGGCCACACCACGAAATGTGGTGGAAAGGGTGGAAAACACACTTTTGTGCGGCCTGGCCGGGGCCTTGCTGACCGGACTCACCGGTGAGTCCGGTCGGTCAAATCGGTCTGGCTGACAAGCCGAACCGACCGCTGACCCCCGCCTGCGATGGCGTCGGTGGCGCATCCGTCGATCGCGTCCGGTCGATGCGGATGCTTCCGGTCAGTCGTCCGGTCACCCGTCGGCGCCCGACCACGGAAACATGCTCTGCGCGGGCCTTAGCGGCCGGGACCGTCCGGTCACTTCCGGCCGACTTCCGATTCGGTCGTCGATCCGCACGCCCGAGGCTGCGAAAACTTCGTCGTTTTGTCGCCGTTCCTTAAGCCTTTGCTCCAAGCGGACTTCCGTCACTTGTTTCTTGTTGCCGACACAACGAAGAACACCTCGACACCATGTGTTAGCATTTTTGAAACCATTTTCAACAAGGGACGGAGTTAGCACTTTAGGTTAGAATGCATGCATATGAGACTTGAACCTAAAGGCACGTGAGGATCGATATGTACGAAAAGTTTTCCCCTCTTTATAGTATGGCTTATCGATCCTATAACCACCCACACCCTCTATGGTGTCTTGGGTGTGAAATCAAAAAGCCCTATGGTTATACCTTTGCCTTGAGACCTTTGATCTCCGAAACTCCACCGAGTTGCATGCTTGATCACCTTTTGGATCACCTCGATCCATCCTCCATGATCACAATGCACCAACTCCGGCACGACCAATCTCCAATCATGTCAAACACTTAGCATTGAGAGATTAGTCCTTAGGTGTCACTAATTAGCCAAAACCAAACTAGAGATCTTCACATATGAGGGAAGATATGGAAACCAAAGTGCCCAAACAAAATAAAACACTTTGTCTAGAGAATGACATATAACAGCCGATTGTGAAGATAGACACAAAGTGCCCAGTTTGTAACAGGGACGACGAGGACGGTGGCCATCTTTTTCTAAAATGTAAGATGGCAAAGAGAGTCTGGAGAGAATTGCATTTAGAGGCCGATTGTGATAAGCTGAAAGTCATGACCAACGCTGGTGAAGTGATCAATCAAATATTACTTGAGAAGGAGAAGTGAAATATCATGTTCATCACCCTATGATACCTATGGGTAGAGACAAACTTTCTTCGAGAAGAAGGACGCGAGGGCGGACAACTGAAATCATCGCTAGCTAGATCCATTAACACATATGATGAAGAAGTAGGAGTAACGCACCAGCCCGACAAAGAACTCAAGCCCAAAGATCGGAGAAACTAGACACGATCGCCTACGGGGTTCCTGAAGTTGAACTGTGATGCGGCGCTCATCCCAACGAGAAAGTGGGGTTTCTTAATTAGAGAGACGATGATGGTGATGTGGTTCTCAATGGTGGGGACAAGTTAATCATTTGCTTAATGCTTGCCAAGGCGACCGCCTTCAAGGCGTTGGACTATGGGGTTGGATGTATACATGTCGATGAATGGAAGTCTCAAAGAGGAGCTAAAGTCTTTTTTACCCCTCTACAAATTTTATTTATTTTGAGTGTGTTGATGTTCCAAGAATTTGTAACAAGGAAGCCCATGTTCTCGCTGTCTTGGTGTGGGTAGCACTCGAAGGGGCAGAGCACATATCGTGTGACATCCTAGATAGTGTCCATGTAATCTGTTATTGATGAATTGTCAACCCAAGTGCAATTAAAACTGCCCATTATTTCTAAAAAAAGAAGTTTGATATGCCACTTATTAGTAGTTATAGAAAATCAACACAAAGTGATAAAAAAAATGATAGCATATATACACAGTGGCCTACTTTTTTTTTTTTTTTGATCGAACCAATCGGGGAGTCCCCTACCTCTTTTTGTTTTTAATTAAATGAAAGAATGTGTGCAAGAAAATATGTTACAAGGCAACCAGGCCTAAAGAGAAAAAAAAAAAAAGAGAGGAAACCTATACATAGCTATCTCTCCAGGATTGTAGTAATACACATCTAGATGGTTTAGCCTTGATACAAACCAGGCTAAATTCTTCTTTAAAGATTCTTTTTTCGCTCATCAAACTCTTTTGACCATTCCGGAAAATAATTCCATTTCTTGTTTTCCAAAGAGACCAACAGTAACAGATCACAATTTCTCTTAAGTTCTCCTTTACCTTAAGAAACATTTTCTATGGGGTTCAAACTGTTGTCCCAAGATATATTCAGAGATTCCCAACACAGTGGGCTACTTAACTTAGGACAATGTTCTCGTGTTGCTAAATGTGGTGTCGACCTCAACCTTCGTGACTATGATTGTGCCTAAAGCATTGACCACACTGTTGGTTGCCAATAGAAAGATATTTTCTCATCCTAAACCACCTTTCCTATCTAGCGATCCTCCTATACAGAGGAAGTTTGATCACATCAACACAAAAACGATAGAACAAGCTTGGGGTAGAAAAAGTTCATAACAAGCTAATTGACATCCAGTGTAGAGATTCAATACGCCATGCAAATTTCCTCGTCTTTCCTTGTTTGTGCAATTACAACTACATACACTAATGTGTGCTAAACATTGTGTCTCCCCATACCTACTAAGACCTCAAATTTATGAATCAAACTACCACCAACTAAACAAATCCAAATATTTAATTTACTAGTGATAATAAAATAAAAGTAATCAAAAAAGAGTGTACGACGATGAAATTATAAAAAATCAAGGGATAGTAAGAGGGAGTACGAGAGGACAGTGGGGGGCATGAGCATTATTTGGGTCTTGATTGGACTATGACGAGGGGGTCCATGTGGGAGCTCACCTGCCATGGCAAAGATGTCTTGTGTGATCTCTTCATCTCGCTAACTTTTGACACGATGCTTAAATGTCTAACTTTTGACTCAAGTGTGGCTGTAAACTTCGGCATGGCATACTGTCATTTAAAATTATCATACATATTTTGGTCCATCAACCAGAGGCTAAGAGGTATACGGTTATGGAGCTACAACACATATATAGTACTTGCACAATGATTTGTTGGAGGACATGGTTTGCGTTGTTGTGCTTGGTCGAAAATGCGCGGGTAAATTGATGGGAGAAGATAGTGAGCATGGATGCAATGTTGTGGGTGAACTCATGCAGGCCTCACAAGGCTAGAAAACAAACTAAAACCCAAGGGGGCAAAGCCATTGATTCCTGGCGTTAGGTACGAGTAAGACCAGTGAACAACTTGGTTAAATCGATTATACTTGTTTATGTTGGTTTTACATTGTGCCTTCAACCCATTATTGGTTTGCTAGGAATGAGAAACTAACATGCCATTATTTAACATTCAACGAATGTGAACAAGTTTGAGAAATTATGTTTATCATTTATTTCGCATTAAAAATATATGACCCATTTTATAGCTATAGCTAAAAGTTCCAAGGTGGCAAAATGCCTTCTGAATTCTAATAATTAGACAAACCATCCATGCCATCAACAACACCATTTACATAATTCTAGAAGGTGTGCACAGTGTGCTCCCATTTATTTCATCTTTTCTTGGGTCGAGATAGTGAGCAAGGATGCAATTGTCTAGTGATCCCATTATTACTTTGTAAGGAAACGGTACCTTCTAAATTTTCCTAATTAGACACACCATCCACTCTATCAATAACACCACTTATACAGGTCAAGAATGTATGGAAGGGGCTCAAACGAGGCTAGTAGATCCTCATCCATGGGCTCAGCCTACCAACATTTGGTGCCTAGGCTCAGTTCACTCCTTCTCCCTTTCCTCCTCTTTGGCTTCCCTCTCCCCTGTCATGTTCACAGAGCTCCAGTGAAGCCCTAGCGCACCGGTGATAGTGACCTCCTTCTTCATCTCGTACCACTGCCAAGGCCTCCTTCTCCCCTAACAATAGGTATTAGGGGCTTATGTCGCACACCACTCTTGGTGCATGTCGTAGTGTATTACGAACTATGATCCACCGAGAAAGTCTCCTTTGTCCTCTAGTCTAACTACCTCCACCATCGCCAGGGCGCCTAAACCAACCTCTAGCCATCCCCATTGCCTAGCCAACCTTCCTCTCTCCAAAGCTTCCCTTTCTAAGCCTACTGGAATTGGCGAAGATGAGAGGGAGAGTTCGCCTATCAACATATCAAACATCCCATGTATGCCTCATATGCCAACACAACCATATACACTTTGAACTTGAAGTAAATGGTACCAACCAATCAATAAGTATGCAAGATAAATACCGAATCAGAAGTAGATACTGACACCCAAGCCAGAGGTAGGAGCTAGCACGGCGCACTACAATACAAGCTAGGACCCACCCATCCTCATGTGTTCGCGGCATGCCAAGCATCATAGTGGTGGCATCACTGTGTCTCTAATGCCTTTTCGCCATCAAGAGGGCAAGGAGAGACTGAGAGAGTCCCTGTTGGCCGGTGCTCCCCTGTTTTTATGCGCATTTCTGCCTCTCGCTCTATCCTCTCACTTGCCTCATTGACCACAACCACACCAGCACCAACAATTAGCGTTCCCAGCCACTATCCCACTCACCATGTGCATTGTGCCATCGTTGGCTGGAACACCAAGGATTTATGGGGAAGCCCCTTGCGGGGAAAACCATGGGTGGCACAAAAATTGACCTCCTCTCTAGTGCCCTTCCTTCTCTCTGGCTTCCCTCACCCCTACCATGTTGGTCGAGGTCTAGTGAATCCCTAGCACACCGACAGCAGTGACCTCCTTCTCTGTCTCATGTCGCCGTCATGGCCTCCTTCTCCCCTTGTAGTAGGGTATTAGGGTCCTATGTCATGCACCTTCTTTTAGTGGTGTCGTAGCGTATTATGAACTACAATCAACCACCATGGCCTCCTTCTCTCCTAGAAGTAGAGTATTAGGGACCCATGTCATGCACCACTCTTTTAGTGGTGTCGTAGCATATTACGAACTACGATCCATGAAGAACGCCTCCCTTCTCCCCTGGCCCGGCTGCCTCCACCATCAAGAGAGTGAGGAGACACTGATAGAGAGTCCATGGTGGCTGGCGTTCCCCTGTTTTTGTGCGCATTCCCGCCTCTTGCTCTATCCTCTCACTCGCCTCGCTCACTTCACCGACCACACGGCAGCACCGGCACCAGCAATTAGCGTTCCCGGCCAGTATCCCATTCACCACGTGCATTGCACCATCACTGGCTAGAGCGCCAAGGATTTATGTGGAAACCCCATGTGGGAAAAAAAACCACAGATCGCAACAATCCACTGTGAAGATGAACATACTAAAGGCGGAGGCTCCAAATACCTTATAATTTCACTTTCTAATGTATGGATTTGGTGGCTCAAAGCCTCACCCCTCAAATCTCCCCACCCCTTCTTTCTCTCAACTCACAAAAGCAGAAGAACAAGCACCATACCTTATGTGGCGGGCCATGTGTTTCATACACTCAAGCAACCTATCCGCCCGCCCATCCTTGCGTTTCCGCGACATGCCCAACATCATAGCGTTGGCGTCACCACGTCTCCAATGACTTTTCACCATCAAGAGAGCAAGGAGAGACTGAGAGAGTCCGTGTCGGCCAGTCTAGGGTGGCAATCATGACACGCTAAAGGTGGCGGGCAAGACAGCGGCTTGACGGTGTGGTGGGGCACCGCCACCGTGGTAGAAGATGGAGGATGGGAAAGGCTGGTAGCGGGGTGTTGCGATGCAGATGATTATGGGAGGGAAGGGTTGAGACAGGTGGTGTGGTGTGGCGGGGATCGTCGACCCGCCGGCTATGTGTGATGTAGGCCGGGACGACAATATGGGTGGGCGAGAGGATGAAATTGGCGGCGTAGCACACTTTTTCCTTATTTATTCAACATCAAATTTGATTCAACACTTTCTTCTTCAACAACATCCTTTGTAGCTTCCAAGATTCACGTAGCACATTAGTTCACGTTAAGCATCATTTGCATTAGTGTTCTCCGATGAGGGTGTTCGCATGGGGAGCTCACCATTCATGGAAAATATGTCCTCTACGATAAACTTTTCGCTGGCGCCAACAAGAAGGTGCCTAAACCTCAATTTTTCCTTGACATAGCAATAAACTCCACCATAGGATAGAGCCCTCAGAATTCTCCAATGTAGGCATGCCTTTTGGCCCCTCGGGCCGAGAGGATTGTGGAGGTACAACACATAGTGCTTGCACAATGACTAGGTTGGAGGACATGGTTAAACGGAAGTAGATGTTGAATTGGTTGGAGGATACATTGAGGAAAGATGGAATGGTGTGTGAGTGAAATGGATGGAAGGATATGACCAACATATATAGCCAAATTCTATGCGAAGCGGGACCGTTTCAACTATCATTACAGCCAGCAAGCATGGCTAGCTTGCTAGCAAGGAAAATAAAGGGATAGTAAGAGGGATTACGAGAGGGCATGGGGAGTATGAGGGGCAACAAATCACGTGGAGCATTATTTGCATCTTGATTGACTATGACTAGTGTATCCACACGGGAGCAAACCAGTCATGGAAAAGATGTTATATGCGATTTCTTCATCGTCTAGCTTCATTGATGTTATGCCTAGCTAAATTTCTAGCTTCGACTCGATGTGGCCATAAATTCAGGCATGGCATAGTGCGGCCTTGGGAGCTAGGACACATATTGATTGCACAATGATTTTTGTGTTGGAGCACAAGGTTCGCGGCAATGGGCAAGGTTGACTCAACTGATTAGAGGAGAGGATGAGCGAGGTTGCAATGGCTTGGGTGAAATGGAAGGAAGGAGAAGCAACATAAATAGCGAGTTGTTTTTCGAAATGGAGCCGACTAGCATGCATTGGCAACATGATACACAAAGACTTTTCACACTTGGGCAATATTCTCAGCACACAACCTTGAAATTACTAGTCCACCCTCAAATGACAATTAATAATGGTACAATAATATATATAATATATCCAAGTATTGAGTAACTAGACTCTATATCTAATGAAAAATTTATAATATTTTAATCATTTTCTTGGATGGATGCTGGGTTAATTGATGGGCGGAGATAATGAGCAAGGATGCAATTGTCTAGGTGATCCCATTATTTTTTTGTAAGGAATGTCAAACCTGACGTGCCATTATATATTTATATTCAATCATAGTGTGTGGTCTCATTTATTTAAGAAAATATGTTTGTCCCATTTATTTATAGTATGTAAAAAATGAATGATCCATTTATAGTTGTAGTTGTAGGTTCCATGGTGGCATAATACCTTCTAAATTTTCCTAATTAGACACAACGTCCCAATCCATTAGTGAACCGTGGCAGTGTCCTCCTTCTCCATGTCCCGTCGCCACCATAACCTCCTTCTCAACTAGCTGTAGAGTATTAGGGCGCCTATGTCGCGTGCAATCGCTTTTAGGTGCGATCCAGCGTGATACTTAACTACGATCCACGAAGAACGCCTCCTCCCCTAGTTTGACTGCCTCCACGATCACCAGGGTGCCAAACCGCCCTAGAAATCCCCATTGCCTAGTCGGCCTTCCTCTCTCCAAAGCTTCCCTTTCTAAGCCTGCTGGAATTGGGGGAAGATGAGAGGGAGAGCTCACCCATCAACATATCAAACAAGCCATTTATGCCTCACATAACAACTCAACCATACACCATGAACTTGAAGTAAATGGCACCCGGCCAATCAATTAGTATGGAACGATAAATACCTTATCACAAGTAGAGACACCAGCACCCAAGCCACAGCCCACAGGTAGGACCAAGTGCGCGGTGCGCCAACGCACAAGCTGATCCGCCTGTCCTTGCGTGTCCATGGCATGCCGCACATCATAGCGGTGGTGTCACCATGTCTCAAATGCCTTTTCACCATCAAGAGAGCGAGGAGAGACTGAGAGAGTCTATGTCAGTCGACATACTATCCGCACATCGCTAGTCATTGAAGAAGAAGAAATGTAGTGTTTAGGGTAAGGACAATCCACTCACCAGCAATTGTAACAGAGGTTTAGGGTGGCAATCATGACACACTAGCCATGGCGGGCAAGACAGCCGATGCATGAATATTGGAGGGAAGGGTCGAGACAGGGTGGCGTGGCATGGTGGCGGATCGCCGATCCACCGGCTATGTGTGATGCAGGCTGGGATGACCGTATGGGTAGGTGAGAGGATGAAATTGGCGACGTAGCACACTTTTTTCCTTATTTATTCAACATCAAATTTGATTCAACACTTTCTTATTCAACAACATCCTTTGTAGCTTCCAAGATTCACGTAGCACATTAGTTCACGTTAAGCATCATTTGCATTAGTGGTCTCCGATGAGGGTGTTCGCGGGGGAGCTCACCATTCATGGAAAATATGTCCTCTATGATCGCTTCGCTTGTCAGTTTCAACAAGGTGCCTAAACCTCAATTTTTCCTTGACATAGCAATAAACTCCACCATAGGATAGAGTCCTCAGAATTCTCCAATGTAGGCATGCCTTTTGGCCCCTCAGGCCGAGAGGATTGTGGAGGTACAAGGCATAGTGCTTGCACAATGACTAGGTTGGAGGACATGGTTAAACGGAAGGAGATGTTGAATTGGTTGGAGGAGATGCTAAGGAAGGTTGGAACGGTGTGAGTGAAATGGAAGGAAGGATATGACTAGCATATATAGCCAAATTCTATGCGGAGCGGGACCGTTTCAGTTATTTTTACAGCTTAGCAAGCATGGCCAGCTTTTTTAGAGCATGGCCAGCTTGCTAGCAAGCAAAATCAAGGGATAGTAAGAGGGATTACGAGAGGACATGGGGAGTATGAGGGGCAACAAATCACGTGGAGCATTATTTGCATCTTGATTGACTACGACTAGTGTATCTACGCGGGAGCAAACCGGTCATGGCAAAGAAGTTATATGCGATCTCTTCATCGGTTGGCTTCATTGATATTATGCCTAGCTAAATTTCTAGCTTTGACTCGATGTGGCCACAAATTCTGGCATGGCATAGTGCGGCCTTGGGAGCTAGGACACATATTGATTGCACAATGATTTGTGTGTTGGAGCACAACGTTCGCAGCAACGAGCAAGGTTGCCTCAACTGATTAGAGGAGAGGATGGGCAAGGTTGCAATGGTTTGGGTGAAATGGAAGGAAGGAGAAGCCAACATATATAGCCAATTGTTTTTCGAAATGGAGACGACTAGCATGCATTCGCAACATGATACACAAAGACTTTTCACACTTGGGCAATATTCTCAGCACACAACCTTGGAAATTACTAGTCCACCCTCAAATGACAATTAATAATGGTACAATAATATATATAATATATCCAAGTATTGAGTAACTGGACTCTAAATCTTATGAAAAGTTATATATTTTAAGCATTTTCTTGGATGGATGTTGGGTTAATTGATGGGTGGAGATAATGAGCAAGGATGCAATTGTCTGGGTGATCCCATTATTTGTTTGTAAGGAATGTCAAACCTGATGTGCCATTATATATTTATACTAGGGAATTTCCCAAGCGTTGCTGCAGGAAGTAACAAAGAATGCATTGATCATAAGAAATATTTCCATCTTATCATCTCATCTTGACAGGTATACCAGTTAATTGAGTGTACAGTATGATTTATTTGGAACAATGTGGCAAGCTCTCTGAAATAAAGATATTGAGTTGGAGTGAATAGACAACGTTCAGTTCATCGTATATACACGACGATTTATTTAGAACAAAGTGACAAGCTCTTGGAAACGTAGTTTTTAAACCCAGAAATGTTGAGCGCAAACAACTATTTATTTAGACCCGGTTGGTAGCTGATGTAATCCTTTTGTCTTCGTTCCCCTCAATATGTCTTTGGCTGTTTTCCTTGATTATCAACCGGAGCCTCCTGGCTAAGATCAAGTTTCCGTTTTGTCTATGAGCCGCTGCAAAATGGATGAATTTTAACATGTTATAAATAAGATAAAAAAGGAGCAAAATTATCAAGGTCAACAAAACAGTAGCTGCCTGAATCACATTGAGACTATAAAATTAATTGGTGTACAGTTACTATTTCTTTTTGCTAGATTAAAATTAATTTGTATTGTTATTTATTGCACACAGGGCTGTTGATGAGACTATAAGCTGTAGTATCCATAAAAAACTTACAAACTGACAACGTTTGTTGGGAAAGAGCATTGATGTGAAGTAACCGAAAGAAATAAAACTGCCAAAGTTTCTTCTGAACAATAATTTTTTAAGAAAAACAGGTAGAGGGGGGGGGGGGGGTGTTTGGTCCTCAACCTCGTAACTGAAAATAAAAGCTTTTTGTTTTCATTTAGCTAAAGAACTGGAACACAGGTATTTCACTGTATGCACATTGACATGAAAAATTAACTTTTAAGTAATTAACTATTAACACTTAACTCAGTTATATATGGAAATGTAGAACATGCCTTATTTGGAGAAAGAGAGTGAGAGTTTTTGTATTCATTTTTTGAGCAAGGCATCTCAGTGATGGTATGTTGAATTATTTACCTGTCGCTCGAGGATAATGATTGTATAGTTCCAGTATTTGTAGCAGTAGGATTAATTGGAGACAGCTGGCTAACAATGACCTCTTTGTTTGCCTGTGGAGTACTGAAAAAAGGAAGGCATTGGCATGTAAGTTAGGGCTTAAAAATTTACAGTAACAATAACCTGTGAAAAGAAACTAATGAAAAACATGATGGACCACGCACCCTTCCATGAGAACATAAGAATGGAAATACCAGGACCATCACTACAGTACCACTATGCACACACCATCAGCATGATGCAATCACTACTTCAGTGCAGTTCTACGGTACTACATGCAGTGCATCCTCTAGACACATTAGTCCTTGGCATCCCAATCCAGAGGGGTCCAGGATCCTATAAATAATGCACCACTCCAGAAAAAAATAATCACCAGACTTTTGTTCAGGCAGAGATAACCTGCAGAAGATACTATGATACTACTAAACACTATCTGAAAGCAGACACGGGAACATGATCCATGACCCCAAGCAAGCCGTGCTGGCTGCTGAACTGTGCTGCTAGTTGCAACATGGTGTTGCACAGCTTGTTAATTTCGAAGTACAACATGAGCCACTGGCAGGCTGTACCATATAGGTTAATGCATAACATGGAAGGGCACAGTAAACTTAAGTCCAGAAGGTAAACATCTGATATCAGAAACAGATAAACTGATTTCAGTAGCATAAGTAATCATGAGACCAAGCAATTTATACATGAGCATAAGCTTAGAGAATGGCTAAAATATTTCCATATCTTAATAAATAAACAATGAGCAATAGCAGTGTTACAAATCCGGAGATCCTTACTTGATTAACAATGTGTTTAATTTAAACCAATTAAAGGTTCAGATCAGGATTCTTTGAGGAAAACTGAATAAACACCAAATATATAGAACTATAACTAAAACAAATCATGTGTAGGGTGTGTCTTGTGTTCATATTACCATTTACATATTCCAATGGATTTAAATAATCCATCCATGAACCTTATTAGGCCTAAATCAATCTTTCTTAAAATAAGCACCCTTACAGAATGGGTGAGAGAGCATCACCTGGTACTCCTGCCTCAAATACACACATGATGACACTCTCAGTTCCATCTTGTCTGCACAATGCCAATTCTCGACAGCCACATCCGCCAACAACAACACAACAACACCAGCGATCTAGATTTTTGAAAAATATAGAAAATGACCATCGGGATAGAAGCGTGAGAAAAAATACAAAAATGCTAACTGTTCAGATCAAAGTAATTGATTCTCCAAAAAGAATGGGCATCTATTATGGCATGGTAGCTTTAGACATAAATTATGGAAAATTTCTGAACTTGAGCTGCAACTTACTTTTGAGTCAGTGTCATCGTCCCTTGTTAACCAGTGTTAGAAATCCTGCATTTTAAACCAAATGGGAAAACAGTCTCAAAATCTGAGAATAGCCTCCACCAAACTCCGGAAATAATAACAAATATTGAGAAACCATGTAGCTTCCTTAAGAGGCAAGTAGGCAACAAAACCATAGTATTGTGTTAACGGTATAATAGTAGCCTATATTAATCAGAAGTTACCATCATCCACAGTTTCACATATGGAATTTTTTCTCAATAAAAGTTCTTTTGGAGAGATGTGTGAACCATAATCTGTATGAGCTCCACTAGATTTGTCATATAATGCATAGAAAACAAAAGAAAAGCAGTGAGAGCAAGTAAATATAGATTGCCATGAAAAAAACAAAAAATATCAATGGTTGACATTTACTGATTACCAGCCAGTATCAGTGCACTGCTTTTATGGAATATCTACCGGATAACCAATCAACCTTAACACCCAAAAAAGGATCTCCGGCTGTTTCCCTTCAAAACCATCAATCGCCCCTCCCAAAGACACGACTATACCTTGCATTATATTTCTTGAAATATCTGCAACTAACAATGGCTTAATGAGCTGTTGGTGATGAACGAAGATGAATGTTCAGAGTAGGCTGAGAAGTGGAACCTCTATATAAGTTGAGATAGTTTTCCAGCAGTACATCAAAATTTGATGGGTATTCTGGCCTCCATGAAAAGCAAGTGATTAGTCAGTCCAGTAGAAACAACATGTCTTTTTAGACTATAGGAGTGACATGAATTTATTAGTCGCTTATAGGAAAATCATCATCTATAGAGCTATTGTTTCAATACATCTAACAAATGTTGAAGAAAATCTGCTTGGCAGATGGAACATATTGTGCCAATGTTTGAAGAGCAAAGGTAACAACATCTGAATCTCAGTATACTGAAATGTATATTGATGTCAAAAATCCTGCAGGCTACAAACCATGTACATATGCATAATTAGGTTCACATAAATGCTTTGACCCTTGATGAAGGGCAATCAAATACGATGGATCTGCATGTGTGACAAAATTAGAAGCACATGCATGCATGTTTGCGCTTGCATGATTGAGTTGGGAATTTTGGATCTTGTTTACCTGATTGGCTAGTGGCCAACCGCTCAAAGCAGGCGCTCTGAAGCTGTCGGCGCATGCCGTGGTGCGGAGGAGGTGCGGGATGCCGGAGGTGTCGTTGCAGGCCACGATGGGGAGGAGCGCCGGGATTCCGGACGCAGCGCCGGGGACGTGGTGGGGGAGGGGACGCCGGACTATTGATTTTTTTGGAATCCTGACAAAGCCGACCTGAGAAAAATTCCCCAAAACATCACACAAATGTATCAAGGAACCGAAGCTAATTAAATGAGCACGTAACAGATCGAAGCAAACCCCAGCCCACAGGGAACACAGAAGGAGGAGGATTCAGCACTGCACGTTAGATCCTCCCTAGCGCAAATCAAGAACCAGACAACGAAATCACAGCAAATCCGCTCTGCCTCCGGCCACAAGGTTGATGGGGACTGGCCGCGCGACACCAATTTGGGGAAGACGTCAGCCATGGATCTCACTGCCGTCATCGAGTTGGAGGAGGAGCGCAGCAGCGAGATCCAGAAGGCACCCATGCTCGGCGACTGATCCGTTTTGGATGCGACGGAAGACGGGAGGACAGAGATAGGGATGGAGTAATGTTGCCGGTCCATGACGTCGCAAGCCAGACCGTCGGAGTTGCTGGAGGAGGAAGACGGAAAGGTCGCCGCGGGGTCGGGCAGAGAAAGCAGCGAGAAGGAAGGGGGGAAAGGCCGCCGCAACCATCGAACGGAGAATGCTACCTAGGATGGCGACCGGTAACTGAAGGATGTGCTGGTGGCCTCCTTCTATATAAGGGTTATAGATTCAACCGTAGTGTGTGGTCTCATTATTTAAGAAAATATGTTTGTCCTATTTATTTATAGTATGTAAAAAATGCATGATCCATTTATTGTTGTAGCTGTAGGTTCCATGGTGGCACAATACCTTCTAAATTTTCCTAATTAGACACAACGTCCCAATCCATTAGTGCACAGGCAGCAGTGTCCTCCTTCTCCATGTCCCGCCAGCCACCAAAGCCTCCTTCACAACTAGCAGTAGAGTATTAGGGCGCCTACGCCGGGTGTGCACCACTCTTTTAGTTGTGATGCAGCGACACGAACTACGATCCACCTAAGAATGCCACCTTCTCCCCTAGTCTGGCTGCCTCCAAGATCGCCAGGGCGCCAAACCGCCCTCTAGCAATCCCCATTGCCGAGTCGGCCTTCCTCTCTCCAAAGCTTCCCTTTCTAAGCCTGCTGGAATTGGGGGAAGATGAGAGAGAGAGAGAGAGAGCTCACCCATCAACATATCAAACAAGCCATTTATGCCTCACATAACAACTCAACCATACACCATGAACTTGAAGTAAATGGCACCAACCAATCAATAAGTTTGGCAAGATAAATACCTTATCACAAGTAGACACCAGCACCCAAGCCGGAGGTAGGACCAAGTGTGGTGCACTAACATACAAGTGGGATCCACCCGCCCTTTGCGTGTCCGCGGGCATGCCGTGCATCACAGCCGTGGCGCCACCTTGTCTCAAATGCCTTTTTCACCATTAAGAGAGCGAGAGAGATCGACAGAGTCCATGTCGGTCGGCATACTATCCGCACATCGCTAGTCGTTGAAGAAGAAGAAGAAATGTAGTGTTTTGGGTCAGGGGAATCTACTCACTAGCAATTGTTAATAGAGGTTTAGGGTGGCAATCATGACACACTAGACGTGGCGGGCAAGACAGCGATACAGATGATTATGGGAGGGAAGGGTCGAGACAGGGTGGCATGGCATGGTGGCAGGATTGTCGATCCACCAACTATGTGTGATGCAGTGCCGGGACGACCGTATGGGTGGGTGAGAGGATGAAATTGGCGACGCCACACACTTTGTCCTTATTTACTCAACATCAAATTTGATTCAACACTTTCTTCTTCAACATCATCCTTTGTAGCTGCTAAGATTTACATAGCACATTAGTTCACGTTAAGCATCATTTGCATTAGTGGTCTCTGATGAGAGTGTTCGTAGGGGAGCTCACCATTCATGGAAAATATGTCCTCTACGATCTCTTTGTCTGTCAGTTTCAACGAGAAGGTGACTAAACCTCAATTTTTCCTTGACATAGCTATAAACTCCATCATAGGATAGAGCCCTCAGAATTCTCCAATGTAGGCTTGCCTTTCGGCCCCTCAGGCCGAGAGGATTGTGGAGGTACAACGCATAGTGCTTGCACAATGACTAGGTTGGAGGACATGGTTAAACAGAAGGAGATGTTGAATTGGTTCGAGGAGATGGTGTGGATGGATGGAACAGTGTATGAGTGAAATGGAAGGAAGGATATGACTAGCATATATAGCCAAATTCTATGCGAAGCAGAACTGTTTCAGTAATCTTTACAGCTAGCAAGCATGGCTAGCTTGCTAGCAAGCAAAATCAAGGGATAGTAAGAGGGAGTATGAGAGGACATGGGGAAATGCGGGGTAGCAAATCACATGGAGCATTATTTGCATGTTGATCGGACTACGACGAGTGTATCCACGCGGGAGCATACTGATCATGGCAAAGATGTCATATGCGACCTCTTCATCGGCTAGCTTCAACGAGACAATGCCTAGCTAAATTTCAAGCTTTGACTCGATGTGGCCATAAACTCTGGAATGGCATAGTGCGGCCTTGGGAGCTAGGACACATAGTGATTGCACAATGATTTGTGTGTTGGAGCACATGGTTCGCGGTGGTAAGCAAGGTTGCCTCAACGGATTGGAGGAGAGGATGAGCGAGGTTGCACTGGTTTGGGGAAATGGAAGGAAGGAGAAGCCAACATATATAGCAAATTGTTTTTCGAAATGGAGCTGACTAGCATGCATTGGCAACGTGATACACGAGGACTTTTCACACTTAGCCAATATTAATTCTCAGCCCACAACCTTAGAAATTACTAGTCCACCCTCAAATGACAATTAATATTGAGTAACTAGACTCTAAACCTTATGGAAAATAAATAATAATTTTATAATTTTCTTGGGCGGATGCTGGGTTAATTTATGGGCGGAGATAATGAGTAAGGATGCAATTGTCTGGGTGATCCCATTATTAGTTTGTAACGAATGTCAAACCTGACGTGCCATTATATATTTATATTTAGCCGTCTTGTGTGGTCTCATTTATTTAAGAAAATATGTTGGTCCCATTTATTTATAGTATGTTAAAAAAAATGTATGATCCATTTATAGTTGTAGCTACAGGTTCCATGGTGGCACGGTACCTTCTAAATTTTCCTAATTAGACACAAAAGTCCAATCCATTAGCGCACCAGCAACAGTATCCTCTTTTTCTCCATGTCCTGCCGCCACCATAGCCTCCTTCTCAACTAGCAGTAGAGTATTAGGGGTACGTCACAAGACCGCTCTTTTAGTTGCATTGTAGCGTATTACTAACTACGATCCACGAAGAGCGCCTCCTTCTCCCCTGGTCCGACTGCCTCCAGGATTGCTTGGGCAACCGCCCTCCAGCAATCCCCATTGCCTAGCCGGGATTCCTCTCTTCAAAGCTTCCCTTTCTAAACCTGTTGGAATTGGGGAGATGAGAGGGAGAGCTCGCCGATCAATATATCAAACAAGCCATTTTTTCTTCATATAACAACTCAACCATACACCATGAACTTAAATTAAATGGCACCAGCCAATCAATAAGTATGACAAGATAAATAATGAATCACAAGTAGACACTGACACCCAATCCAGAGGCACGGTGCACTACAGGACAAGCAGGGCCCGCCCATCCTTGCGTGTTCACGGCATACGAAGCATCGTAGCAGTAGCATCACCACGTCTCCAATGCCTTTTCACCATCAAGGGAGCGTGGAGAGACAGATAGTCCGTCTCGCCCAGCATTCGCCCGTTTTGTGTGCATTTCTTCCCTGCGCTTCCCTCGCACATATGCCCTGGGGGCCGCACACATGCCCTGATGGTTGCGTGCCCGTGCCAATGCCCAAGTCCCCCATGCATGCGCAGCTGCCAAATTTGAGCACAGAGAACCGATTGCTCGCGGCGGCCGTGTTCTCAACGACGTTGGTCCGGCCTAGCCAGCACCAAAAGAAGATGACAACAGCATCCTGCTCAATTCACACACGACAAACAATCGAATAAAGAATTAAACATAACGAATTGTCGTTTCCATGAACGAGAATCAAAATAGGAAGCAGGTAAAACCATGAGAAAATAAATGGATCTATGTAAATCGTGATCCAACATTGTACCAACACGGCAATGCATTATCGGGGTGATTGTTTGCCCGAACCGGGCCATCTTCACATGCTCTGCCTGCTTGGCCTCATTTTTGCCGTGTTTGGTTCCTACCTCAAGTTTTACCTGCTTTGTCTCATACATTGGCCCTCCTCCGTCCTGCACGCCTCCGATCCATCTTCTTAATTTCCACTTCCCTTGCGATGCATTTCATTCACGCACGGCTTGATTCACAATAACATAGTGGTCGTGTGTCCATGCCTATGCCCCCTTGCGTTGTGGCCAGAGTTGGGCACGGGATTCTGTTGCCCACCAAGACGACAACGACATCCTTTGGGCCGAGACTCACGTTAAGCATCGTTTGTGTCTGTGATCTCCGATGAGGGTGTTCGCGTGTCCTTGGCGATCTCTTCATCTGTCAATTTCAACAAGGTGCTAAAGCCTCAGCTTTTCCTTGACGCAGCCGTAAACTCCACCGTAGGATAGAGTCCTTAGAATTCTCCAACGTAGGTGCGCCTTTCGGTCCCTTCGGCCGAGAGTGTTGTGGAGCAACAGCACATAGTGCTTGCACAATAACTGGGTGGTTAAACGGAAGGAGGTATTGAATTGGTTGGAGGAGATGCTGAGGAAGGATGGAATTGTGTGTGGGTGAAAGGGGGAGGGGGGGTAGCAAATCACGTGGAGCATTATTTGCGTCATGATTGACTACGACGAGAGTGTCCGTGCGGGAGCAAACCGGCTCAATGTCTAGCTTTGACTTGATGTGGCCGTAAACTCGCATGGCATAGTGCCACTTGCATTATCGAACATCTTTTGGTCCATCAACGAGTGGCTAACAGGTATTGGGTTTTGGAGCTACAACACATGCATAGTGCTTGCACAATGATTTGTTGGAGGACATGGTTCACGACATTGAGCAAGGTTGCAATGCTGGGTTAAATTGATGGGAGGAGATAATGAGCAAGGATGCAATGGTGTTGGTGAACCCATGCGACCCCCTCAAGGATAGAAAAACAAACTACAACCAAGGGGCCAAAGCCATCGATTCTTGGGCTCGGGTATGAATGAGATTAGCTAACAACTTGGTTAAATCAATTGTCACTCTTTTTATGTTGGTTTGACATTTGTGTCTTCAACCAATTATAAATTTGTATGGAATGTCAAACCTGACATGCCATTACATATTCAACTATACAGGGTGAACAAGTTTGAGAAAATATCTTTGTCCCATATATTTATTCTACTCCAAAAAAATGTATGGCTCATTTTATAGCTCTAGGCACAAGTTCCATGGTGGCACATTGTCAAACCCTCTAAGCTAAGTATTTAATTTACTAGGGATAATAAAAATAAAAAGTAATAAATAGAGGAGAGGAATAAAATCTAAAAGACGGAAGGGACCATGCCGGAGTCACCGAGGTAAGGAGTGGTGGAAAAACCAATTTGGGCCTATATTGCCATTCGAGAAGTGGGTCCGATTTGCATTTCGACGAAACATGGCTTCCCATAACTATATCAGACTTTGCATGTTACGGGGCTGACACAAGAGGAAACTTTTTGTCCTGGGCGAGACACCTTTTTTATTTGATATGGTTTACGAACCAAATTGTTTGGATTTTGAAAATTCAAAAAAAATTGGATTTCAAATATAAGAATTTAAAATAAACTATAAAATTGTAGAACATGTCGAGACCAAAAACTTTGATGCTCATGTTGACATGACATCAACATCAGAGATTGTTTGAAAATTAAAAAAATTCCAAAATAAGAGAACTCTAAATGATCTCAAATAAAAAAGGTTATCAAATACAGAGTTTTCATTGACAAGTACATTTTTTGGTGTAGACAATTGAGCCTGCTCGGGTTTGGTCATGCGGGCCTTTGGATCTTTGTGAGAGAAAGTCTTTGCTACGGCACGCCGCCGACCGATGTTGTGAGAGAAAATACTACCGACCTACGCACCGATAAACCAAACGAAACAGGGCGAAATGTCAACATCCAAGGTGAATTGAAAATTTCAAAGATTGGAATTTTAAAATCTGGCAACTTAAGATGAATATACGAGCATCTAAAATTTTTTAAATACAAAATATTGATCGTGTTGAATTGTACAAGTTTGATGTAAAAGTTTGTATTCATATGAGCAAAATATCACCTAATAAACTTGACATCAAAGCAGGGGATACTTTGAATTGTATAACTTAGATGTAAAGTTCGTATTCATATGGTCAAAGGGGATACTAACGTTCGGTTTTATAGTCTGAGAGGGTTTTTTAAAAAATTATTAGCGAATAGTTTGTGCATTATATATATATATATATATATTAATATATTAAAAAAGAGCAACTTGTTTAGATGGTGAATCGAACTAAACTCTAAATTTCAGCGAATATAGATGTCGAATAATACAAATATCTATTTTTATTATTTTCATTTCCCTGATCCAGATCCTTAATCTCCGCCCAGAAATTTGAATTTGAATTTGTGCCCTATATCTGCAGACTCCCTTCCCAAAAAAATTCGAAATCCTTTTCCATCCCCCTTCCCCGACCTCCGACTCCCGAGCCCTCGCGAATCCGCGATGGCGGCGGATCCGCCGTCTGTGCTCACGCTCCTGGTGAAGAAGGGCCCTTGCGAAGGAGGACCCTGCAGCGCCGCGCCGGCGCCGGGGCGGTCCGCGTCGGGCGCGTCGCCAAGGGCAACGACCTCTCCGTGCGCGACGCGGGCGCGTCGGAGACGCACCTCTCCGTCGCGTTCCTCCCGCCGCCTGCGGGCCGGTGGGCTGTCACCGACCTAGGCACCTCCAACGGCACCCTCCTCAATGGTACGCCTCTCGTGCCCACCGTACCTGCGCCGCTCTCCGATGGGGACCTCGTCAAGATCGGGAGAGCACCGTGATCGCTGTCTCCATAGCGATCGATGCTGACCGGGACCGGGACCGGGGCCGGGGCCGGGCCCCGCCGCGACTAGGCGTTCCGCGCGCAACGCACTGGCCGTGGCGGCGGAGGAGGAACAGGGCCCCGCGGGTCCGCGCAGGGCCGCCGGACGGAGGAAGGCCGGTGCGGCGGAAGCCCCCGAAGCTGGGAATCAAGTGGAAGAGGAAGCTGCACGCCCGACTCGCCGAGGCGGGCGGAAGAAGGCAATTGAGCCAGCTGCGGTGGAGGCGGAGGAGGCATTACTGCGCCGTGGCAGGTCGAGGAAGGCTGCAGCGACGGCCGCCATTCCGGCACATCCGCAAAATGCGAGGTCAGCGAGAGCTGCTGCAAGGGAGAGGTGATGCGGTGGGTTGCCAAAACGATGAGGGAAAGTGGTGAGGACTGGAAGGGGGCGAGGACGGGCTACACGGGTAAGTGCAAGGAATGGCACGAGTGGTACTCTCGAGGATGAGGGGGGAGAGGAGGTTGATGTTGCTATTGCCAGAGATAGGAAGGAACAGCTGCCAATGGCAGAGGTGATGAAGAGGAGGATATGGTAGAGAGCACAGACAGGACTTCGAATGCATCAGAGGTGGTGCCGGGCGGCAGGGAGAGGACGAGCGAAGAGGAGCAGAAGAGGCCGAGGAAGGGGTACAAGGGCAAGTACAAGGAAAGCTGAGGATGCAATTGTTGAGAACGATGAAAATGAACAAGAGGAAAGGGATATGGCTGATTGCAGAGAACAAGGGGGAGCTCAATTAGGGTGTTAGCCGTGAATGATGGTTCTGGAGAGGATAAGGTGGCAGCTGAGGAGGACAAGTTGGATGGAATCTCGAAGGCATCAATGGAGGATGAGAAGATGGTGGATGTCGAGGAGGATGTGGCAATTACAGAGAGGGTAATAGAGGGGAAGGTCAATGCTCAGCATGCTCCTGCTGACAATGGTGGTGTGGAAGAAGAGGAGATGAAGAATTTGAGCAGAGGGGAAAGTGAAGTTGATCAGGAATTGAGGGAAAACGTGTCGGCAGAGTCAAACCTGGAGAGTGTTGGAGAAGTGGAAGAGAATGACAAGAGGGAAGCTATTGGTGCCAGTAGAGAGAAAGGCCATGCGGGGGAGCGCACACCTAAGACGCCGCTTGGAGGATATGACATTGGCGGAGTGGTTTGTTCAGATCGAGAAATTCCGTCTAGCAAAGAATGAAGAAAATGCTGAGAAGGCGATAGCTGAAGTGCGGGAGAACCATCGGCGGTTTTGTGAGCATGTTAAAACGCTCAAAAAGAGTCCTGCTCCTTGAGATTCCATGGTACATTCAGCTATAACTAAACATTGTCCTATTATTACTTCTGCTCATGTTTTTGTTAATCATGAACTTTGCTATACTGCGATGATATGTCCTTATGAGAAATGCTGAAATCTCGTTGTTAAATCTTTCAAATTTTGGTTCTATGGTGAATGCTGATTATAATTAGAAATTTCTTCTAGCAAAGAACTTGTTTGCGAGTGGCAAGTAGTAGTTAGTAATCTTGATTCTTAGATATGTAAAGAGAGTTGTACTGTTGTATAGGCCTTGTTTGGTACAACTTGTAATTGTGCAGAACTGCAGAATTTCTTTTATGAGAAGCTAGTGAAAAGTGTATTTTGATTATTCAGTTAATTCCTAGTCTTTTTATTGGTAACCTGCTGCAGAATCATGTTGTGTGACACAGCTTCTGTTTAATCTGTGAAAAACTAAGAAATAAGCTGTGCCAAACAGAGCCATAGTTCTTCAGGGACTTTTTTTTTCTTCTGTCCATGCTTAGTATTCTTTTTTACTTTTATACCACATATGGCTTTGTGTTGCTGACAATTTGTTCTTTTTCTGTCCATCCTTAGTTCTTCAGGGACTTCTTTTTTTTTTTCTTCTTCTGTGTGCTTTTATTTTATGAAAGTCATGGCGCACAGTTCACCTGCAATATTAGCTTCTGTCTGACTGTTCGTTAAGTTGAATATCTAATTAACAAGAACCATTTGTGTACATGAATTTGGCATATTCTTTTTAGGATATTATCTACTGTTTTGTGATCTCTGATTCTCTGAATGATTCAATAGGGGTGCTTGATTTTTTTTTAGCACATGTTGTTAATCGCATAAAGGGAAATTAAGACAAATTTGTTACTTCAAAGTTTTCTTTCAGTAATCCTGCCTAAATGATTTAAACCTCGTTCCCTTTCATAATAATAACTTATAGGTTGTTTATTTGAAATTATCCACAAGTTTATTAAGCCTACCATGTTCTCTACAGGATAATCTGGAAATATTTTTGGACAGCCTAATGTTGGAAGGTTTGATGACACTAAGACATCCACAATGAAGACAATAATGCTGAAGTGTCACAAACTGTAGGTTTGTGGTGTTGCCACCATTACAGGTTGGTGATCTTGGAAGTTGTTTATTCCAGACTTAGTAGTTTGCTACTATTCATGATTATGACGATAATGTCATACTACTATATACAAAGCAGTACTAGGTTTGAACCTCCACTGAATTCACTGTTGCATCCAGTAGGGTTCTTTTGTCCTGAACCTTTATGATAGCTAACTGCATATATCCTTTTATTATTATCTTACGCCTAGGTTTATACATTATAATGCACATATTTGGAGGATTACTGATCTTGTGTCCATTCCACATGCTGACATGCGAGTTGCTCCACCCCCCACCCCCTTTTTTTTTTTTTTTTGCTGATAGTACTTGTTTAGGAACATGCTATTATTCTGCTTAGTACTGGCATAAAAATGAAATGTCATGAAGTGGCTCCTTGCTACACCAGTTGAGTAGCCTTCATTTTTGTTTTGAACGTAATGGTAAGTGCTCTTCCCTTCAATTAAGATAGAGAAAAGAGAGTTTATGTACAAGGGAAATAGCCCTTTTGGGCAAACAAAACACAGTCAAGGCCCCCATTCTCACAAGTGGGCTTTATGCCTTTATCCCATCAGCCTGACCATTTTTAAGATTTTGTCTGCAGTCATCCATATTGAGAATTTAGTTTTATTTGGGTGAAGCATAGAGGTAAAGATACAGAATGAGTTTTTTATCTTTAAAACTCAGAAGACATATCTATCATTTTAAGAAAAGAACTAGTCTGAGGAGTAAAGCACACCCATTTTCTTTTGGGTGAAGTTCAGTACAGGACTCGCACAAAAGGGAAAAAAAAACGCCGTTGTTGAGATTGGGCACTGACCATCTTTGGGATTTGACACTTGGGAGTTGAGGGCAAAGCAGATGCACAGAAGGGACCACTGTCCAACTACCTTTGAGCCATCTCCAAACTTTTTTTCAGGCTGGTATTCTGTAGTAATATAGACGGCACTCTGCCAAGCAGCAAAGTTAGGTTCTAGTGCCTCTGGTACTCTGATTACCTGAGTGAGCTATCGACAGATAGATGATAGGGAGATAGCTACCTTCACTGTTGCAAAGGTCAAATTGACTGGTGTATGTTATCATAAACCTGGACAGGAGAATTAAAGAAAAAAAGAATGCAAGTGATGCCCCTGTCAGAAAGCGAATTCCTGACGATTGGATTGTAATACAATTTTTATTTGGCAAACGCCTGTATATTCAGCAGCCGACCTAAATCCCTTTGTACGCACACATCAGTGAATGAAAGTTCAGGCTCAGCTAGAAACAAGTTTTAGTTCTCAATTCTTGGATGCTCACCTGTACACATGCACAATAACTCTACTCTATCAAATATACTTTGATTAATTAAATTCTAAAATTCCTGGAAAAACCTTACTATATCAAGAATCCCAACATGTTGAAAGCCTAACTCGTACTTGGTAGCCTTTCCAAGTTTTCACCTTCTGACATCTTTGGATTTGTGAAATACTGACAGAATTTTTCCTTCTTAAACAGGACTGTATCGACAATGTGGATATGTAGAATGTAGGATTTCCCCTTCCAAAACAGACAACCTGTAACAGAGAAACACCATACCGTAATTTTTCTTACGCCTTCCTTCAAATATGACATCTGCTCCAATCAATGCAACTCTAAAAGGAAGCCAAGTGGTATTCTTTTTTTTGATGTAGAAATTTTTCATTTGTAAGCTAAACCACTGTAGATGGATAAAAATAAACAAGAAAAGGAAGACGTAAGGGAAAAAAAGTAGATAAAGATAGCAACACAAGATTAACAATAACACATGGTAATTAACACAGATTTATTAGATATCATATTTTGTTTGCATTAGTGTCCTCTGCAGCTTGTCCCATCCATGAGTCATGAAGTAGGCAACTAGACTGCGGATAATGAATCCATTATCTAAAAAAATGTGAAATAGTACTGATAAAGTAAATAGATGTTGTGCAGACAACACAACATATAGTACCATCAAGTAGAGCACTAAAATGTCATCACTAGTGCACCAGCTGGCAAAGCTAGTTCTTCTTTTGACGCATGGGGTAATTCTCTGGTGTCATATCAGCCAGGGGTGCTCCAGGAACCAGGTTCTGCAAATAAATAAATCAATATTCCATTTTCATTAATAATCCCAACAGGTTCTTTAGCTTGATGTGTAAATGTTTTTGCCAACAATAAGCATGCGTGCAGTTCTGCTTTTCTCCCATTTTTCCCTAGCTCCCATGTTTTGGACTATTCAACCAAAATTATGTGATTGGTATGGACAGCATATTAAAGAAAGAGATCCCACAAAACAAACTCTTGTATTTAGTCAGAACGAAACCGTTCAACCAATGCTATGATTGAGATAAATAAGCATTTCACTAAGAGACCAAGAAAATGAAGGCCAAGTTATTAGGGCTGGCACTATTTTCCTGAAGACCAAAGATCGAACTGAACCGAGCAGGTGAACTGACGGTGGGACTGTGGCACGGTGCTACTGACGGTTCAGGTTCGGGGTTGTGGAATTTGGAGAGTGCTAAGCGGATGAACTGGACTGCAGCACGGTGACGCCGTGACAACATGATAGGCCTCTTGTGGTGGCATGAGTCTGGTGTCTAGTGGAGCTCGGTTGGGACTGAGAAACTGAGCCGATTATACCAACACCGAATATGTTGGTTTTTTTATTATATCATACACTGATCGACTTCTATTTTCTATACACTGAATTTTTGCAAAGCCGAATAAACCAAACCGATTACACTGAAATCACCAATTGTCCAGCCCTACTAGTTACTAGGCTAGCAAATATTTTATTAGTACTCTTCTACTCCAAAGTACATCCCTTCTCTTCAAACTTCAACGGGGACACAATTTTGGTTTGCTATAAACTCGATGTGGATACTAGCAGGACGCCTGCCACTATAACTTCCGGTAGTAGAGATTACACAGATTTCCACACTACCATAAACTCAAAGAGCTAGTGACTCTAAAGTGTGGTGGCAACAGAGGCATAACATCCACCAAAAACACCAATTGCAACTATGATGTCTCAACAAGTTCCGCCACAACATCATGACCATAGTCACCAAAACCACTCTAATGCATAAACAGGTTCCACAACATGCCCATAGTCACCTAAAATTTGGTTCGATCATTCATGGGTCACGGACGAGTTACGTGGGTAGTGAGTTATTTTTGTTGGCATGCGTCAAATAACATTGATATGCCATATATGAATAGTTACGGAAGATCAATACAAAGTGATAGTAAAAAACAAACTTTCATAGCATACAAAATGGATTACTCAACTTCGGACAATGTTCTCTACTTAATAAATGTAGGGTCAACCCCGACCTCAATGACTGATTGTGACTAAAGTATTGACCTATCAGTTATCAATGCAAAAATATTTTTTCATCCTAAGCCACATTTCCTTTCTATCAGATCCTCCTATACAAAGGAGGAATTTTGATCACTTCCACATAGAAAGGATAGATCCGCATTTGGAATGACAATGTTCACAACAAGCTAATTGGCATATGTATCTTATTGCATGGAAATCTTCATCTTTCCTTGTTTGTGCAATTACAACTATACTAATGAGCTATAAATAGTTTGATTCCCCATACCTACTAAGATCTCAAATTTATAAATAAAAATTAATGCACTAACTAATCTAATCCAAGTATTTAATTTACTAGAATAAGAAAAATAAAATTAATCAATAGAGGGAGGAATGTAATTTGCAAGAGGAAAGGGGGGAGGGGCAAATGACTCACGTTAAGCATGGTTTGCGTCACTAGTCTCCGATGAGGGTGTTCATGGGGGAGCTCACCGTCATGGAAAATATGTCCTCGCGATCTCCTCATCTGTCCGGTTTCAACGAGAAGATGCCTAAAGCCTCATCTTTCCCTTGACGCAGCCGTAAACTCTTCTCAGGATAGAGCCCTTAGAATTCTCTAACATAGGTGTGCCTTTTTGGTCCCTCGGGTCGAGAGGGTTGTGGAGCTACAACACATAGTGCTTTCACAATGACTAGGTTGAGGATATGGTTAAATGGAAGGAGATGTTGAATTGGCCGGAGCGTATGTTGAGGAAGGATGGAATGGTGTGTGGTGAAATGGAAGGAAGGATATGACTAGCATATATAGCCAAACTCTATGCGAGACTGGATCATTTCAATTATCCTTATAGCTATCGCATCGCCAAAAGTGATACCGAAGGACTTTTTAACACAAACAGTGTTCTCGCACAAAAGATAAAAACTTTTACTAGACCACCCTCCTTAAATGGCAATAATGATTGTGCAATCATATATATCCATGTATTGAATAACTAGACCCTAAATCTTTTATAAAAAAATACTAAATTTAAAATATTTTCTTGGCCCATGTACTTTGAATGTAGGACTCAAAACCACCACCATAGTGCCCATAGTGCTATTGACCATGACCTAGAATCCAACGGGCACGAACATCACGGGGGTCTAGCACCTTGTGCAATTGGACCTCTTGACATGATCGAACCAGATTTTAGGTCACTATGGGCATCGCATGTCCTGATTGCTCATTTCCATCTCATGCCTCTCATTTCTCTTCCTCTGAAAGCAAAACTTAACAAGGTAGACCCTCTCTATGGCTATACACACAATTATACTTCACCACTCTCTTGGGTTGTTGGTTCACTCTCTTGTTGGTATGGTTGATCTTGGAGGTGGGTTTTGTGCTTGCGTAAGGGTTTCCTTAGGCATGGTAGGATATGTGTCCAAAGGGTTTCTCATGTAGTTAGGTTGTGCGATCCACACCTGTTTCTGAGATGGGGGCTTTATGTGTTTCAACAAACACTTCATCTTCAGTGTTAAGCACAAGAGGCTTAGGTGGAGTAATTTTGGTGAGTTTGGGAGTAGTTTAAGGTGGCTTATCACTTAGTTTTAGTCCACTACACTAACCAACCTTGCCATAGAGCTTGTCACCCTCAACACCTACAAAGAAAGCCTACACCTCGTCCCACCAACACCATGCTTAAACTATCGGGCCATCATCCCTAATTGGGGCTCTCTACAAGACACCCAATAGTTTGAAGTTACGTCTTTTCTTCATCAAAACTAGATTTGGCTGCATGACAAGCCTCAAGTGCTTGGATCAAGCCTTGCCACAACGTGCATTTGCCCTAAAGTGTCTCGCAGCTAGCCTTTTCAAGCAAAGAGATCTCACCACTCTTCTCACCCACATCAAACTATGAAATGGGACACAACCTACTCACATCCAAAAGACTCGCCCTTGACTTTATTCTATATAGACATCAAGCAAGAGTACTTGGTTTGTAAGGTAGCAGATTTGACATGTGCATTGTACTACTACCGTACTCGGTCTCATCAAAAACAATAGGGGACCTAGCACACTCAACATTTTTAAACACTTCTTCTACCTTGGCCTCAAGCTTGTTCCTCTCTTTCACTACACACCTAAACAAGGTGACATTACAAAGTTTCTAGCTCAACAGCAAGCTCATCGGCAGAAAGTTGTACCTCAGAGTAAGAGTTGTCACTAGTAGCATCCTCGTTGTCGCCACCACCTTTTGATCAAGTGCCATGATGCAAAAACCATCCTCTTGGTGGTGTGAGCGAGGAAGCAAAATCTGTTCAACTTGTCCTTGACCTTCCTTTTGGACACATCACTCAAAGAGGAAGAGTGTCATCACTAGATCAATGTCGCCGGGGAGGCCAAGAAGGCACACTCTTGAGCCTTTGTAGTCTTGCAAAGATTGCTTCTTTTGAGCACCTTCTTGTCGAACACGCTCCCCTAGATTTGTGCTTGACAAAGGTGTACTTGTAAGGAAAATGGACCCTTAATTAGCCCATTTAGTTAGGATTTTGGTGTTCAATGATCATCATGACCAAGTTGAACTATATTTTGTAATTCGGTGCCAACATGATGACTTGGACTCAAGGGACAATGAGATCCATATGATCACAAAACTTTAAGAAGCAACAAGGACAACGAACAAAACATGCACAAGTCCAACACAAGCAACCAAGTCATGAAGAAATAACATGAAGAAAAGACTTTGCATGCATCAAACAAGAAAAGGGGCATTAGATAGAGATGCATCGAACAAACTGCTAGAGGAAATTAGCGTTAGCCAGTGCATCAAACAAAGTGTGTATAGGGCATTGGACGTAAGGTGCCATTGTTCATCCGCATAGATAAGTCACCGAGCATGAGATAGTGGCTACAACGAAGCATCAAACAAAATCAGTAAGCGTCTAATGGACTCCAAAGAGTTTCTAGAGAGGAATGGAGGGCATCAGACATTTCCGATGGTGGCATTGAACAAATGATCATCATCCGATGGCCACGCCAATCGGCCGGTAGGCCCAACGGTTATTTTCCAACGATCGAATTGGAAAGGGAATCAAATGTTGTCAAAACTAGTTCAATGGTGCGTCAGTTATGTTCGATGCACAAATGAAAAAATGTGTCCTCCTTTGAATGGCTATATTTAGGGTTTGGGCTACATATATGTCCCCTAGTCAGCTGTTTTAGGTGAGAGGGAGTAAGGGAAAGATAGTAGGGCGTTGGTACACATCTCTGGTGCTCTCCACATGCATAGTGCTTAACAATGATGATTAGCGTATGTGCTTTTTTTTTGCGATCATTAGCATATGTCTAGGCCTAGTGTTTAGTGAGGTTTGCTTACCTCTTGATCTTAGGTGCTTGCGTGCACCATGTTTGTAATTAGTGGGGCTTGTAGTCTTGGGAGACCAACCAACCGTGTTTGTAGTGTAGCTGTCACCATGTATTGGAGAGAACAAGGCCCATGGCGTTTTGGCTAGAAGCTTAATAGTGAAGATTGAGGGAAGTGGTAAGGGAGAGGCTTGCTAAAGGTACATCGGAGACCCACTTGCACATAAGGAAGGCTAGAGGGTATCCGCAGAGTTACCCGAGGAGGAGCTTGGCCCTCGCGAGGGACTCCAACAAGGACTAGGGGTGTGCTTCTCGATTCCCGCACTTGTCTCCCCGCCCTCTGTCCCTCGTGCAAGCCTCTCATTTGTTCTTTACCACTCCAGTCCATCAATACGGCACAACCCTGCTTGACCTTCCCCATAGTTGTCGACCGTCTCTGCGCTCTCTACACTTACGCACCACAAGGCTAGATACATTTTGTGCTTCCACACCTGCGCACAAGGCAAGATACATGTTCCAAAACAATTCAGTCAGGCACTGTTAGTCTCCAAACTCAACTAAAGCTTGATCATCTTGTGACAATCGTTCACCATCAACTCAAGACATATGGAGCACATATCAACTACGTGTTCGCAGTTTAAATCTGATAGGGAGCGTGTTAGAATTTAGATTGTGGCTAATATTACGTCTACGTGTAATCCAATCAGCTGTATTCAATCGGCATAGTTTCCCTGCCATGGCCTAGCTTGTTGATCTTTGTAACCTGTTGGATTACGAAATCTTGTGTTCCGTACAATACAACTATATATATACAACTATATAACGACAAGACGCAGCCCACCGTTGAAAAATAGTAGAAGATGATGCTGGCCTAAGAGGGTTTTAACCCTTCCATAGTTTTCTTTCAAAAAAACGAAGCTTTTTGTTCAGCTCACACGTCTGGACTGTGCTAGAGCTGGATAGTGTAGGGAGAGAGTGGCGATTTACACGAGCCAAATAGAAGAGGCCGTACAGATGATGCAGGCTATCTTCAACAGTCTTGACTGACACGTACGCACGTCGGGTATGGTCCTGATTGGAATGCGCGCGAATCTTCAAGTGCGTGGGCACGTGCGAGCGCCGAACGGGGCACGTGGGCGGGGCCCTTGTCTTGCAACTTGCGCCGGGGCTCGAGGGGTACGATACCCTGCTTCGCACGTGCGTGCGACTTTGACTGCGCCGTAGGAAAGAGCTGCTACCTGCTAATCCTACGTGTCTCGAGGTGATTTTTTACTGACTAGAGATACTAGTACCCAAATAGGCCGGACAGCAAATTTTCAGTTAGCCTAAATTAGATTCTTGCAAGTTTGATTATTCCAAAAAAGATAAATTATAAAAATACATGTTATAATGTACCTAGTGATACTCATTTTGTATATTAAATTTCTTCTTCTAAAGACTGGATTTACCTCACGCGATTATTGGGACAACAGCAGCATATACCTATATATGTGTAGTTTTGTTTTCTGTTACTATTCATTCAGTTTGTGAATCTCTGCATACATTTCAATATCTTTTGGAACCACGTGCGATTATTGGGACAACAACAGCATATACCAAATCTTATTAATTACGTAGCCAAAATGATACATGTAACAAGCAGCCAGGCCTTTCTGCTGCCGACATCTTTTTGTTTTGCACGCCCTCATTCAAAACTATATGTTATTTGGAATTTTTGGATAAATTATTTTCATTGTACATCTAGGTATATATTATAGTGTAAATTCATAATGAATGGCCTACTTAAATCCCTACCGTTAAAATTGTAGCTGCTAGAAATTAGTTGAGGGCCTATTTAGATCCTCATTTAATAAATCCAGTTAATGTCTTATTTTCACCTAGCTAACAATATTACTCCTAGCTACAACTAATAGTTTGGCTCTAAAAATTAGCTGAGGATCCTAGATCCTCATTTAATAAGTCCAATAAATGTCTTACCTACCACCCAAATAACAATTACTCCCACTAGTAGCTAGTTTTCTTGTCGCTATACAACTAATAGCTAGTTAGCTAGGGTTAGGTGCACATGTACACCAAATCCTACCCTATCGTGGCACCAGTTAGCAGGGGGCAGATCCAGCACGGAGGCGGGATGGGCTCGAGCCCCGCTACCCCTGCTCAGACCATGGAGCCTCTCCTACAAATTTGCATCTATTGAGTTTGAGAGAGGGGGTGGGGGGAGGTAAGGATGAAAGATTATGAGATAAGCCCCTCCTAATTTATTTTTCTATTTCTAGGTCTGCCAATGCCAGCTAGCTAATATAATTGATCGCCTTAGATTACTGACAGCTACTAACATATATACTCCTAACTACAATAGTACTTGCTAATCATTTCTCGGTTCGTGTGCATGGATCGATATCTCGAGAACGATCCTGCAGAAATGGGTTAGCGAGTAAACTAATGAGTAATGACAGATATGCGTTGATCCATCACAGTAGGCAGGGCGTACGAGCTAGGGGCTGTATACAATTCACCTAGCCTACAGCAGCAATATTTTTCTGAGACCCAACAGCTGTGCTGCTGCAGGCGATCTGTTTGTTACGATCCTACGACATGGATGTGTGTGCACCTCACGAAATCTCGACCTCCCGGATTTGGTGCTGAATGTCATCTTGTCTCGGTCAGTGCAGCAGCAGGAGTAGATCGATCACAGTGCCAAACTCCCAATCATGTTTAAGGCAGACTAGTTTGATCCGAAATTTAATCATTATTTCCGAGTTGAAATATTGCAAACTTAACAATGGAAAGTCCATTCTAGTATTGGATTCACATTAATCGACATGTTTGGGGTCGACTAGGATGAAACTTGAACTAAATTCCACTCAAAGTCACCATAAAGGTACTCACAATGCAGACTCTACCACAGAAAACTCTATGGTAGAATCTGGGTTGTGAGTGTCCTAATATTTAAAGTAATAAATGACCCTAGACGTACTCTATGGTGGAGTCTGGGTTGTCCTACTACACACGTGGGTCGAGGTGAATCTGAAAACATCAAAACAAGGTCTTAGAGTTCGTCCGTTATTATTGAGGGAATAAAACTCAGCAGCTGATAATAAAACCAGGCTTCAACTTTGAAGTCATACACACGTACACACACGTATCTGCAATCCAAAGCCACTGAAAATGATTAATGCATACGGTGGCACCGTACCTAAGCACATCTATAGAAAAGCTAGCTAGCTGTTCATATGCATTGACCAAAATTGCAATGACAACATTCATATATTAAATATATATCTTACGGCAACTTGGCCTGCAATCATGCAGTTTACCAAGCAGATTGGCAACAATCGCACGCTCAGGACAGCGCACGGTGGCGCATATATATATATTTATATATGTAATTCATTTTATTATTACAATGTCTCAATAATCCTGCTAAGCCTATACGTCCATAACTGAAATCTAACCAACTACTACTACTACTTGTTAGTATATGGTAGCAGCACTATATTATTCTTTTTTCTGTCTTGATTTACGACATGTTTATTTGCCTCGATCAGAAATGTTATCCTGTTCATAAACAATTTCTGAAAAATAGTTTGTATGGTTATTGAATCATGATGAACAGATCTGGCTCTCTATTAATTTTTGTAGTTGCGGACAGTATGGCACAGTATAAAGAAAAAGACATTTCTATGGCTGAGGACATGGTTGTTGAGTGCATATACGTAGACACAAGGAAAACCTTTAACTTAAAAATTGAAAGCCCAAGATTTTCCAAGAGAAATTAATTACGTGTGATATTTTAATTCAATCAGGGCCGTCATGCATGGGTACAAATAATTGAACTATGATTCTCTAGTTCTAAATGTTCATCTTAGTTCTTAGGAGCAGTATATGTTTAAATCACTATAAATCTGTCTCCAACATTTATACAAAAGTAAGATGCAAGAATAGGCCATCAACTTTTACACATGTGTCATTTTGGGCCATCAACTTTAAAAGTGCATTTCTAGGTCTAACATCTTCACTTATGTTGCATTAAGGCCATACCCCTTCGTCTCATGTTTTTCGCATGTGGACAGGCCACCGTGGCGTGGCAATGAAGGCAGCATCGGGGCTCTTATTTCCTCCATCATCCATGGTTGCCGATGAGCCTTCCCCCACACCATGCTACCATGGTGGATCCACCCTTCTCCCTAAGTGGTTCAATATGGAGCAGGTTCGGTGGCAGCAGGCCGACGCCTAGGTGGTGCACGTTTCGCACAGGTGTGCATGGCGGTCATGACCGCAGCCGGGCGCTTGTGGCTAAGTTGCGCATGCCTGCGGCGCTCTAGCCATGGTGGCCTAGCTACACAGGCTTGTAGTGGCTCGGCTCTGGCTACCCATGGCGGCCTAGTAGTGCACTTCCATATCTGGCCCGCAAGCTGCCAGATATGGCAGCATATAGGCTTGTGTGGGCTTACCGGGCGGTGCTGCTGCTGCTGCATGGCATCGACGGCGTTCTCAAGCCCAGTTGAGATGGACCTCCTTCAAGTCTCCAACTCTGAATGCCCATCTGAATTTATTGTAGTCTATGTTGAAATTTGTGTACATCTGTCGCAAGTAGTGGTACACCAGAGCCACTTTTATTAATTTCAACTATTGGTACATTTGTACCAATGCAAGTTAACTTGAAAGTTTAGACCTAACTGACAGCACAACTTATTATTGCAAATGGAAGTTAGAGGCTAATATTTTCTTACTCAAGGATTAAAGTTTAGTGTTGTGTTTCCAATCAAAACCAAGGATTGTAACACCATATTTCTGTAGTAGATCTAATGAAGAATAGCTTGTTCAGTTCTTCACTAGAACTGCACTGTTTATTATCACTCCTACCAATATAGGGTCCTACATATATTTTGTTCAAAAACTGAGGGGTACAAGTTCCAATGCAAGAAGTACTCTGCAATGTGATATGCATGCTTCTTTTGATGTTGATTCTAGCCTAACAGGCCATAGGTAACAGAAGCACTTCACTTTGGCTGTGTTGGCATGTTATGATGGGGGAAAAAGGGGGGTCTTCTGCATTTTTGTAACTTTGAGGGTGTTATTTATCCCGATCAAGATGCGTGATGCATTCTTTTTGCTACAACAAGAAGTACGGTGCATGGTGCGAAGTGCTTCTTCATGGGCACAAGGGCAACGGTGGTTGTATTATCCAATCAAGGCGGCACAAATGCCCATGCAAATCACCTTTTCCTAAAATCTATGGTACGGTGTATGGTCTTTGCAGATTTACACACAGTACACTAGTGGTTGCCCATGGCTTACACTGATCACTCTGCTCAGCTACGATTTTGGTATTTGGCACATTTTTTTAAGGGAATTTTGGCACACATTATATTGGTTGAAAATTTCACCCATAGAACATATATACGATCCTTCGGCTTTCATACGCGAAACAAGCCTCCCTATTCCTCACCCACTGCACCTTCCCTGACTCCTGAACATTTGACATTCGATGCAACCGCTAAAGAGGACTTGATCGCACAATCCCTGGCAACAACAGTGGTAAACCTTCTTCTTCTTCTTCTTCTTCTTCTTCTTCTTCTTCTTCTTCTTCTTGATCTTCTTGTTCGGTAATAATAAATGATGTGAAATTTGATTGATATATAGATCTTCACTGGTTCGACGGAAATCTCATACCATTAGTCTTTGAGCTATATTTGTGTTGTCAAAATCGGAAACAAATTTGTGTTTTAGAAATCCACACATCCAACTGCGTGCACTGGCTGAGTGATGGTCTACCTACACATGCTTACATTGCATTGTGCACAGCCAAAGCACAGCAAACCAGCGTGGCCATGAATAATGTGCATGAGTGTGGCAGGGAATAATGATTGAAGCAAAGTTAGCTGCTAGGAGAGAGAATAAAAAGAAACTCGGCCCCATATAAAAGAAATGTACAGTATAGGTGTAGTAGTGAACATGGGGGGTGTTGTTGTAGTGCCCTTGTCCTCATTAGATGAGTAGTACTATAGATAAGGTTATCAAACACAAGACATGAGAGACCCTCACTTCTAATCTAATAACCTCCCCCTCCTCATATATAATTAACAAGCCTAAACTACTCTTTCTAAATTCTACACCAAACTATTCACAATATACTATATATTTTCCTCTTTTACAATTAACTTTGGCCTCTTTATTTTTTTCCATCCAATTAAGCAATGCAAAGTATGAGCATGACCAACCCCAATGCAAGCAAATACATACCCACCCCATGGGTGGGGTGAGGTGGGGGTGGGGGGGTGGCTATACCTTGGGCATGCTGCAACCATGGCTGTCCCATGCCACTATATAACAAATGGTCTCCTCTCCCTGCATCGTGAGGCTGGACTGAGGAGACAGACGACTCAGGGCCGGCCGGAGCGATCGAGAGAACAGCTAAGACTAAGATCGAGACACACACACACATATAGCAATGGGCAACAGCCTTAGGTGCTGCCTGGCCTGCGTCCTGCCCTGCGGCGCGCTGGACCTGATCAGGATCGTCCACCTCAACGGCCATATCGAGGAGTACGGCCGGCCGGTAGCCGCCGGCGAGATCCTGGCCGCCAACCCGAACCACGTGCTCAGCAAGCCGTGCTCTCAGGGCGTCGCCGTGCGGAGGATCCTCATCGTGTCCCCGGACTCGGAGCTGGAACGCGGCGAGATATACTTCCTCATCCCGGCGTCGTCCGTGCCGCCAGAGAAGAAGCCGGCGCAGCCGCAGCAGCAGAAGAGCGTCCGGACCGCCGGCTCGCACAGCGACCAGCTGGTGGTGGGCAAGAAGGCATCGGCGGCGGTCCATGGCAAGATCACCACCGCCCAATCCATGAGCAATGGGCGCCGTGAGTTGGGTGACGCCTTGTCACAGAAGAGGTCGTCGTCGTCGCACCGTCGACGACGCAGCGGTGGCTGCAGAACCGCCGTGTGGAAGCCACACCTCGAGTGCATTGTTGAGGACACTTGAGCACAAGTGGATCCATTTTTTCTTCCTTTTTTTTTTGGTTTTGTGAATCAAGGGGGCTAATAATGCAATGTAACACCACCAGTAGCATGGTGTTTTGCTCACTTTGTGTGGTTAGTGAGTATTTTTATCCTTTTTTTGGGTAAATTGTATATCCATGTAATGTTTTCCCCTTCCTACATTTATATGATGGAAATGGAGAGGGAGGGTTGTCAGATCTTTCTTGTTCTTGTTCCTTCTCCAATTGTTTTCCTGATTTTCAGGCCTTGTGCAGTGGTTGAGGAAGAGAGTAAATGATGAGGGGCTCAAAACTATTTCATAAAAAATACTCCTGCAATGCAAGTAGTTATGTTTGAATATAGATTTCAGGTTACCCAAGGTTTAATGTTAATCCCACTGGTTACTGCAATGCAAGCTATGTTCTCACATATCAAGATAGGGAGGATGATGTTAATAGGTGTAGAAACCAAGACTTAATCAGCACTCTTGATTTTCCATCATACCTTAGTTTCTCAGCATCATTTGCTAACTAATAGTGGGAGACACGCATCATTAGACCATGAATGATTAGAGGGTTGCTTTGCTAGATTTTATAAGGAGGTTGACAAAAAAGACAACCGAGCAAGCAACGTTTTCAAGCAAAGCCAGCTAAGAGGGTACATTGTTTATGCTTATCTATACTTTGTAGATGATGCTTTCCTCCATGCATTTCTCTTGTCCGTACTATTACACAATGAAGGAGGGCTCCCCACAATTGCATTTCAGTAACTGGTCCAGAAGAAAGCTTACACAATCAAAGGCCGGTAGCAATTTAAATTGTCCAGGAAAAGATAAAAAAATTATGACCCTACCATTCATTTTGTATGAAAAAGACATTTGTAGAATTTTGAGCACTAGAGATGACCAATGTTTTTCCCTTTACATCAAAAAAGATCAGCTCTCTGCCCCTCTGTTTTCGCCTCTGAAAAATTTATCTTTCTTTTTTATATTCTCCATTTCTAGACACAAACTCGGTTAGTTTTTGGTGGAGAACTTTGCACTCCAATAACAGGAATCCTGAATTTCTGATACTGATTCCAAAAACAAAAAGAACAGAACTATAATCAGTAATGTTGCCCTGGCTAATAACCCAATTTACAAAATTTACATTAGAAAAGACAAACAACAGTAGTTCAGTAGTCATAGTAGTGAGGTCTTATCATGTCAATCACCAATAATTGATATTGTGGTTGCAGAAACAGAAAAACTGGACCTCCTGCTTGCCCTGTCCTGACAGAACACACGTTCTATGCACCAGAAATACTATGTGGAAAAGATCTGAATCTTCAGTAGCTTATAACTTATACATAGTTCTGATCTCAAATTTTCTATGGAAACTGACTGTTCAACAAAATATCTCAGTTCCTAACACAATGAGATACTAAATCCAACGCTGGTAACTATTGTGTTTGGCTTTTCTGAAATCTGAGACGTAATAACAGTAAGCTTTCAGTAGAAAATTCAGGTAACCTGCAAAATTTTCAGAAGGAAGTCTGCTTACAACCGCATTTTGACAGCTTTGAGTTTGGCCATCAGCAACAAGGAACATGCATCAGTACATGGGAGACAACACATATTTAGCAGTTTGCTTACATGGAACATGCAAGCTCTGAATTGAACTGAATAAACTGGCGTGAGCTCTTGGATCAGGCACCACAGCAAGCAACTCATCATCGGGCACAGAAAACAAATGCACACGCACACATGCTGCTGCACGAATTAAGCTGCGCACCAAATCACGCACAGATTCCCATGTCCTATCTTTTTAGTATTACCAGTTTGATTCGTTTGTGTTTGTTTACGTCTAAAAGACAACTAATGATGCTTGGGGTTTCAGTATTAGTCAATGATTGAAGGCCTGCAACTCAAGAGCTTGAGTAGTAGAGGAGTAGTGTAGACCATTGGTGGTTTGAAGACTAGGATGTTCTTTTGCTCATTTATGGCTCATAATTGAGGGTAGGCCGTGCTTATACAGTATAATGGTTTTGTTTGTAGTGGTACTTTCGTTTTTTTCTCTTTTGGAGAAGAGGTGTAGAATTTTCTTCTTGTCATGAGTTGCCCATCACATGTGTCGATGTGCCTTTAAGTTCCTTATTAAGGAGGAATGTTTGCGGACAATAAGACGACCGGTGAGGGCAGAGGCGATGGCTAGGGCAGTCACGGCTGTTGCTGGGTGGCGGCAAGGGGCCGGCGTGCGTAGATAAAGGAGTTTTTGCTCTTCTGTTCCTTGATCTGATCCGTTACATCTGCCCAGGTATTTATATTCCTCACAGGACTTGGCTCCAAAGTATGACCCCAGCTTTTGAGCACAGGGGGTGCATCAATTTTTTATATACAAATCGGTAAACCATATTATAATTTGGTAAAACCATATTATAATTCGATACAACCATATTATAATTCGGTAAAACAACGTTAAAATAGAATATAAATTGTTCAAATAGAATATAAATACTTAAAAATATTGTAATATGAGAGACTTACAATACTACTTATTTATCCGGCCGCTTTCTCAATGACATGAATGTCTCCATTATATTATCTTCATTAATTTGGAAGAAAAATATCCCGCTCAATAAATGTGACTAGACAATCATCCAAGAAAGTATCACATATCTTATTTCTTGACTTTGTTTTCACTATCACCAATGCAGAATATACTCTTTCAACACTCACAGCGGTAAAAGCAATATCAATTTGAGAAGCAAGTACAATCGTATCATACACTTTGTGCCTCTTTTGTTTCAACAAGCTTAACTGAGAGATGAATAATGTTGTCTAGACCTTGGAAGATAACATCTCGTCGCATGTCATCAATATAATTATCAAGTTGCAATTCAAGTTTCAATAAATCATTGCTGGAGAAGTCCTTAAGATAAAATTCAGCGTACCTTCCGTGCATCTAAAGAGGCAAAGGAGTTGGAAGTACTAGAGGACGACATACGAGAGTACGGAGTGGAGAACTGGAGATGGACGCACGTCCCGCCCTGGCCTGGTCCCGCGATGGCCTGGATGCTGGAGATGCCGAGATGGACGAACTGACGAGTGACGAAGATAGCGCGGCCGATGGCGGCGCGCGCGAGCACCAGATCGCGATCGGCGATGGCTACTGAGATCGCGAGTCCCGCCCTTCCCAAATCCCGACCCAACTGCTGACGATTCAATTCAACTCCCTGCCTCCCTGGACCTGTGGGCCGGCCCATCGCAGCAATCCAAGCGCCGGAAGTGCGCAAGGTTGGGGTTTTATTGGTTAAAGCAGCATTGCACACTACTAGATGCATGTAGCATACTTATATGCTGCCGCCGGAAACTTTGCAGCTGCTTCTTTTCCGGCAGGCCGGCCGTCATTGCAAAGAGGCCGGCCACAAGGATACTTGTTAAGTACTATGCGTCCATCTCAGTATTGTGTTCAAGTTATAATAACATGCACATGATTTGAAAAATGATGCCCAGATTATCAACTGCTTGTGCTCATATAGTATTCATTCAAAAAACATGAATCCATTTGACTATGCTCGTGGCTCTGTAGTTGTGCCAAATTATTTAAGCCATTGCCTTAATTACTACCATTTCACTAACAAGATGATGTGGTTAGCCGGTTCAAAGTCTGTCTGTACTTGGCATCATAGTCACACGAATTTTGGGTCGAGGGACGCGGGTCGACATTGGGAAAAAAATGTGGTACAAGGGGTATACCTCTGTGGTACGAGAACCAAACATTTGGTACATGAATCCAAATGTTATGGTTCGACGTCCCAAGTATAGAGCATGGAGGTGTGGGTTCTAATACTCAAAGCCCTGATAGGAGACTTTTTGTACCATACAATATTGTGATAGTATTCAGATTGTGTGGTACAAATTCTGTGTATGGTAGAAATTTGTACAGATTTAGCATGCATGGTACGAAAAACACAAATCTGAATACTCAAAGCCCTGCTGCAATGGGTTCGATGGGTTCGCGACCCTTAATCGATTGGGTCGTCGAACCGCTTCGTCCCCGAACCACGAATTGGTTCACCGAACCTGTTACATGGTTCGCGCCTTCGAACCCGAATTCTGTGACTATGCTTGGCATAAGTACAATAGGATACATCAATGGCCTGGGGCCCTGGGCATGGAGTCATGCTGCAGCAAACTGGCAGCAAGCCTTTGGTCAGCTGGTTATGGTCATGTGTTCAGAGCATCCAAATGTACTATTTCAAAGATCTCACAAGAAACAATGAAAGGATGGACATGTTTTGGTCTAGAACACTAGGGAACATTTAAAAAGTTCCAGAACACTAGAGAACATTTTTGCATCCTTTCAGTACGACTGTCACTATCTGAGTTGCGAGGAGAACATGAAGCTGCGTACAAATACTGCTCACACTTTGCACAAGGAGTAAATTTTTAAGTGGCCATAATTTGTAAAGTTTAGATATCATACTTAGAAAAAATGTGTCTTAATCCAAAACTAACTTATCTTAAGTTCTCTATGTACAATATATGGACCGGTGCAAATGGATCTAATTAGCGATGATGAAAAGAGTTAGCAACTTAAACGCTTGTCTGAGAATCAGTATATCCTCCCATATCCTTAAGTTATTACATATCTAACAATAGAGATGATGAAAGGAGTTAGCAACATAAATGGTTGTCTAAAAATCTTAAATGAAAATGATTTTCTCAAATAGGTTTTATGTCAAGCTTATATGATGAAAATATGTACTGAAGTCTGAAACGAACAAAAAATCTTTCATGTTGGCAACTCATCTATACTAGAAGAGTCACAGTTAAACATCTTCTAAACATTTATTCACTAGGTATGGCAGAGGACAATGAGAACAAGCCGTCCATATAATAAGATAATGAGATGATGGGCTGTAAAAGCAGTCCATATAACAGAGGTGGGAAATTTCAGAATGAAGATCCACCTCATGTGGACACCATAACTCTGAACTTTGCATATATCAAAGCAAGAACTTTTCTGAAAGAATTAGCAGGCTGTCAGCTATTGTAGTAAGTCCATCAACTGTGGAGATGGTGAATAAGCGAAATAAAATGAGCAAAATATTTGGAACCTTCAAATAAATAGCATAATCACTGAAATTTCCTTGCAAATTGTTTGTTTGACATGGGTGGGCTGAAGCTAAGAATGTACTCTGTATTAGAACAGAGCATATCTTACCCACCTGCTTGGAATGAAAACTTTTGGGATATGATCCTACTTTAATATATGCTAAGTTACAACACTTTCTTGCAGATGTTTTGCCCATTCCGTTCTTCGAGGCCCTCTTACGTTAACTGAATCACTGCCCAAGAAAAGAAGCAAAAGTGAGCTAGTAGCGCTGACCAAAGGAGGAACCGACATCGAACAAAGTACTAAGGATGGATCAGTTAGGGCCTCCTCTTCCTCTTGCTCCCAGCAGGTCCCTTCGCCTGGCCACTCGCCTAACCCGCAGACATTCCAAGGAGTCGAGGAAGATCCTGCAAATTAAAAATAAAACATTTTAAAGATGTGCTAAATCTATAACATCTCTTTCATGAAAGGGAAAAGGGGAGTTTTCTTACCTTCAAGACAACACCAATCAGTTTTGTAAGCTCTTTTTATTACTTGATCCTTATCCAAAGCAAAGAACATATTTTTATTCATCTTCTTGGTGATGTTAATTCCAACAGAATGACCATTGGTGTTGCATACCGGAGCACCAATCATGTGTTCCTTTTGTGAGCAACAGTGAACAAATGTTTTGTGTGCTTTTGCTATTCTAGGTAACATTGTGTGATTCACTAGACCCACTGATCCATTGCTTACACCCAGCCTAGCAAGGTCACCATGAAAGGATCCAATATGTGCTACTTTATGCGGCATTGTATGGCTTGAGCTGCCGACCAAATCATTCTCGAGGGGTTGGAGTTGGGTGGAAGACCACGCAATATGATTGCAACCAATTTTTGACCGTCCCCGCCCCGGTTGTTCGAATGTATTGTCCTTGATGGATAACTCCAGTTTGAAACTACACACATATGCTCATGCCCTCGCCCAGGTCCAATCCCTCTCTCATAGTAACTACTGCACATCTATTCAAGTAGGTTTGCAGAACAAAACCTGTTCTATGTGCTGATTCAGATCTCATGGCATCTAGTTGCTATATTTTGACCACCCTAAGATAGTTCAAATCACGGTTGTCATCCATCTTTTCCTTAGTGAGTGATAAGACTGGTGCTATCTCGGGATCTCGGCCACTTGAAACTTTGATGGTAACTGGTGGCGGAGTTACAAAATTCAAGTTGGGTATTCCTAAAATCTAGATCTAAACATTTAAGTGTTAAAAAACTACTTTTAAAACAAACATAGAAAGAGGGGGGAGAGAGAGAGGAGAGAGGGTGTATTAGTGGTGGTGGTTTTTAAGTGAGAGGGAGATAGTCCTTTACTCTCATACCCTTAGCACTATATATAGGCCAGCAAGGATATTTTACAAGCATCCTCTCAATGGGGTGAGTTTTGCAAGACACTACACTAATCCCGATTAGTCCACTTTTAAGCGAGAGTTGGCATATATGCAATATAGGTTTTCCCCAACAATATCCACTTTCGACTACTAGATTTTCACCGATACTACATGACCTAGTATATGTTTACATCTCAAAACTTTATTGCGAGGATTGTTTGTTGGCGGTCGTTATCGACCTTTTTATACCGCCAATTTTTGTCCAAATCCGAGAAACAAGCATACTTATGACACATATACATATGCTATGACCCCATTCCACTTGTTTCTCGAGATAACATGTTTTGCGTGACAAACGCCGAAAACAAGTGGAAATGCACGGGTAATGAACAAAGCGCAAAGCGTAACACACATTCCAGAATGCAATCAAAGGGGAATAGAGAAAGCCCACTTCAAAGAACAAGTGGACCAAAGCACCTGGCAATTACGGATCAAAGCCGCCCAGGAGCCCACCTCACAAAAGGCGGCGGTCACGAGGCCCCACCCCCGTCCGGCCGACCGCACCGAGGCGGTTCGCCCAAATTTGGCGAGCAAACCTCCTACCGACATTGCAATGGCGGTCCAGGGGGTGCTTTGGTGAATACTTTATTCAAAACCGCCTGTAGGAGGTCGGTTTGGTACCTTCCAAGTGGGGAGAGACATTTTCCATGGAGCCCCCTCACCTCTACCTATAAAAGGAGGTGCTCTCCCCTTTCATTAGACACACACCACACAAGAGCTCTCTCCCTACCACTTGTATCTTTTTACTTTTGGTTAGTCTTAGGAGCTTGGCAAGATGTAATAGAAGATCAAGATCAACTATGGAGATACTTGGTATGATCAACTTATTTGTTCTTCATATTATGATCTTCATCTTGTTCTTGTTCTTATTATCAATATAGCTATGCTTATGAACTAGAGTATAGTTCCTATGATATGATCTTAGCATATGAACTAGTATATAGTTTTCATGTTATGATCTTGTCATATAGAACTTTATGCTTAATGTATTATACATACATGTTTAGACCAAATCCAAGTTGAGTTGTAGAGTTCTACTTTGAGTTAGTCCTGGTCGTTGTTGTGTTGCGGGATCGTCGTTCGCCCTCGTGGAGGATGCTCTAGTAGAAGGACCCCGGGGACGGGTAAGCCTTGTTACACGCTAGAGTAGTAGTCAATAGCTTGGACGTGGTGTCTAGGCTAGAGGCTACCTTCGGTTGCCCCATTCATCGAGACGGATGAGGTGGTAGGCGGTGGGTGACGACCTGTCCCCACCCTTGTAATCCCCCATGTCTCGAGTGGTGCAGAGCATTTGCCGGTATCGCCTGGCAGACCAGGTGCGCTCCGGTGCCCGAAGTAAGTCAATAGTGACCATGGCTATCTTAACTTAGAATCTCTAATGGTACAAGCATGTAGTATACCTGCTCTCCAACGTAGCTATTCAGGATATGCCTTGCTCCAGTTTAGGGTTTTCTTTATCCTTGAGATTGCTCGAATGTGTGTGTCAAGTTATCCTTTCTTATCCTGTTATATCCCTGTTATGAACTTTGGTCTATTGCATAGTCATGTTATTGTGTCCATGTTCCTATTAGAGACATTTACACCATGCCTTCCCTGTGGAAATACGATACCCCAATACTTCCGGGTGAAAGCTACAATGGCATTTCCGCGCGCTTGCGAACCCTTTACGCTTATGTTAAGAAACGCCAACACCATCACAACCGACACATGCATGTGCCACTAAAAACTCCATCCCAAAACCCTGTAAAAAATGGCATGGAGAAAGCATGTGACTTTATCCTATACAAATGCTGACTCTAGAGACTTCTAGCAATAAGTAGTTTAATATTCTTCTCTTGGATGACTTTATCTTTGAACTCCGGCTCCTTTTAGCATTTCTACGACATAGTTCATCATCTTCGCTCGATGTGCAAGCCTTCACCTCTAGGACCTCCTTCATGCAAAAGTCTTTGTCTTCATGGCCTTTGCCTTTGGCATCTTCTTGTCGTATGCATCTTCATCTCCGAGGCCTTCGGCTTAGGGGGCGTTTAAGTTGCCTACATCACATAGAGCCGGGCTCTCCGTATGCGAGAACAATAGTTTGTTTGGTTGCGTAGCTGTTAAACCAGGCTCTGTTCATGTAAGATTCCCTCCTGCCAGCTCTAGAGATACGCCGAAATCGAACGTTTCGTGGAGCCAGGGCTAGTGAGATGCGTGCCGGGCACACAAGCCGCATGCATAAGAGAGAAGCGGTGCGGGCCAACTTCTTTGTCCGTAAGCAATCGGCTTCTCCTCGCGGCCATGCCGCTACGCCCAGGCAACCAAATAGTGAGCAATTGCATGACAACAACCTGGCCATGGAGAGCCTACCTCGACCGGTGCAATGTAGGTTGGAGCACACGAGCAACCAAACAGGACCCTTAGTGTCTTCTTGGCGCGTAGGCCTATAAGTGCAATAAAACCATAATTGTTGGTTTTGGTAATAATGACCACATAATTAGTGAACTAATGAGATTTATCAAGATGACAAAACAAGTTAATAAAGATGAAGGATAATGTATACAAGCATAGATCATATTATAACAACAACTATGAAGTTAGACTCAAAAGGAGCTTTAATGTTGTTTGTTGAATTTGAGTTTAGGAAAAACCGTACTATAAAGGGGATACAATGCACAAGCTTAGATATGCAACCAAATGCTCACAACTATACATACATCTTCAAACCTAGCTTTGCTAGTTAAGCCTAATTCCTATCTTTTCCTATGCAACTCGTGGTACTGCCATGATTTACCAAATTCTCCATAGGTCACCATTGGCTAGAACTCACAACCAACCTTCATACAACCCTCTCACTCCATTTTAGGCTCTCAAGCTCCATATTCAATTTCCAGGGATTCACTTAAGTTTTTTTTTGTGATATTAAACCCTAAAACAATATTAGAGAGCTTGTCCACATGCGCTTTACTCTAAAGAAAACTTGGACCGCACCCTAGTTGGTAAATTGTGTTTGTTACTGTTCCTATTGATTTTCATTGAGTTCCTTTGTGAGATTAAGCCCTAAAATAACATTGAAATGACACTGCACACTACAAATTTACATACTCGCCCTCTGCTACGCACACATTGGGATGTGACATGACTCTAACCATCACAATGTCATCGTCCCACCGGTGGTCGAATGCCTCAAAATTTCACCCACAAACCGTAGAGATAGGGGTCGTTTCAATGCAACCTCGGTTCTAAGAGAATCCGTTTAAAAATATCAAAATCTTTAATGCCACCTAGAATTATAAACCCCTCTATTGCTATAAAAAAAAAAAAAGGTGTTGCTATCTCTGTCTAAATTTTTGTTTTATCATTATCATTAATTCAAACCTAACAACATCAACTTTGAGCCCAATCGGTGGCAAATGCAAATCAACCACCACCGCTCCCTCCGAGACCCCGACATGAGACCTTCGTTAGGGACCCTTCATCATAGAGACTCGACCTTCACCAAGGGACCTCTACATGGAGCCTTTAGCGAGGATTTGTGTGGATCCTTCACCGGCCTCTCATGTGAAGCGGCTCCTTAGTGGGTGTGAGTTTGAGAAGCCATTGTACAAGACGTCAAGTTTGATTAGCTTGACATGACACATGGTGGATGGCTACCTTCATAAACTTCCTTTTGATATGTACCCCGTTAGCTCGTTAAATCTTAAGGTCATGAGATCGAGAGATGGAGGCACATAACAAATAACCTTGACAAATTATTGTTGAATTTTCGATGCGGTATGAGAGCAATAAAATTGAGGAGTCTCAAGTGGGCAATGGACAATTATGTTCACACTTTTTGTGTTTGAGTGAAATTTAGAATCTTCTCATTGAAGGGTAAAAAGATACTTTCAACATAATACAAATTGCACACGTGTATATATCCATGATTATTAAGGCAATATGATGAAGCACGACGAGCCACCCTTTTGAATCGACTAGTTGACACCTAAAATTACTAAGAACTTTAGTGTTGTAGTGTGAAGAAAATAGAAAAAATAAAAAAAAAAAAAGAAATAATAAGAAAAAAAAAAGTGCTACAATATCCGTCACCTCGAATCTCTTGACCATGCGTGGAGCATTAAATGTAGATAAAAAAACTATTCGCACAATTTAACCGGAAAGTCTTGAGACAAATCTTTTAACCCTAATTAGTCCATAATAGAACAATAATTACTAAATATTCTCTCTGTTTTCAAATTATAAAACGTTTTGGCTTTTCTAAATATACGTTGTCATGCACATAGATATACATTATATCTAGATATATAATAGAAGCAATGTATCTAGAAAAATGGCTTATACATGTCTTAATACGTTGCTGCAGCTAAAAATATTTCACCGAAACATCGTCGAAAGCCTGAAAGCCTTAGAAACAAGGGTCCGAGCAGGCCATGTCTAAGGTGCCGCCTCTCGAGTCTCGCCCCCTCTTGCTCTCCGACGAGGTAACAACTGGTGGGCCGCCGCCGCCGATGCTGGTGCTGCTGCTTCTATCAGGTGCCGCTTCTTTCTCTCTCTCTGCCCCCTCCGTTGACATCTGCAGCCGGCACCTCTCCTCCGGTCCTCCCTGCTGCTTCCCCTCCCCTTCTCCCATGCGGCCCCCTTGCAGATCGGAGCTGCCATGGCCATGGGAGCCGATGGTGCGGAGATAGGAGTTTGGCCTTCCCCAAACCCTGCTGATCCTCCTCTGCTCTTCCTCCTCTTTTGCTTTGCTGGATTTTGGTCGTGGCGATGGGGACGCCCAGGATTTGGACGCCTAGGCGACGACTTGAAAACCATATATCATACTGTACATGGGATCCCATCATACATATACTCATTTTTGTTTCTCTCAAAATAATTGGGTATTCCTGGGAATACCCATGCATCCAGCTGGATCCGCCCATGTTTGTATTGGTGCCTGATTGGTCTGCAACAGTGTGTGTTTCAGGATCTGCAGGGCCATGGCCCAAGAACAAAAACTAGAAGTATCTGATGCCATGTATACTTACAAGCATCATTGTAGCATTGGAGTTGACGTCCACGAGATCTTTGTTAAGAGGAGCAGATTGCGGGTTGCTTTGTCCTACATTGGCGCTATTTTCCTTCTTGCGAATGTATGGCAACCATTGCTGAGAAAGGTACAATTCTCTTGTAATTGTTGGTGCTGAAAATTCTTTGTTCGTCATCTTTGGTTAGTTCACTGAAATGTAGACAAACCTGGAGCCACCGAATTTCATGTCTATGTACAACAGTTTGAAATTACCTTCTTTTCACATATTTATTGATATGGAATTACTGAATGAACCATAGGCGAATCATCAAGTTGTGTTGCCCATCTTTTCAATAACGTCCTTACGCATAGTTTTGTTTAACTTTGTATTTTCATGACTGGTATGCATCACAGGAGAGCCTGTCTCTTGGATCGGTTTGGAATATTACCTTTGCTCTTCTTGTCGCCAAATGTTTGCAATACAAACCTGTGAAAAGAGGTGAATCCTTCATCGTAGATGTGTTTGTATAACTTTTCTACATATTGATAGTAATAGGTCATAGTTAGTTTGACTGCCAGATGTTGCAAATTTAAAGTTCCCTTGCCGCTGTTATTTGTGCATGAAATTGAGATTGTATTTCTTGTTGCCGTTCTTTTTTTTTTGTTTGTGTGCAGAATCAGTAGTGATAATGCCAGCTTTTGGGGTTCAGCTAGAGATACATTTTTGGAGGTATGCATAATCCTTACCTGAATAATAGATCATGCTCCAATTTATTCCCTTACTGTCTGTCCTATTCTCTATCTTATTGTGTATATCCACGGTCCTTGTAATTGGAGAATGGTAGCTTACTGTACTTCTTGGAGTAGGGACTGTAGCATGCCATGGATTAAATAGAACACAAAAAATCAAGAGAGAATGAGGTAGCATAAGTAAAATGACCACTTTGTCTGTTATTTTCACCACCAATCATTCAAGTTGACTGTTGGAGTGCAATCTCTTTTGGAGGTCACTGCTAGTCTGCCACCCAGCAAAGTAGCAGATCAATGGTCTCATTTTCAGCAGCTCTGAGCTGAGTGCTGTATAAAGACTCTTCAGTATCAGCTTACATGAGGATCGGTTCATTTTATTTTGGCCAAAACGAGATAGAGAGATGACAGCAATCCATTCTCTTGCGTACACTGGCAGCTCTAGATCACTGATCATGCATGATAAATGATATGCAGCAAGTAGCTCTTATATGTTTTAACCTGAACTTTCCTTTATAATTATACTGTTGAATGAAGCCCAGTCTTATGAGCAAAACTGGCCTCTTATGAGCCATGCGAATATGGGATGCATAACCTGGACTCTGTTTGATTAGCACTAAGTATTAAATAGTTTCTGAAGTATGAGTTGGGCTCTGTTTGACAGTTGCTAGATATTCCCTATAGCTTTAACACGATTGGTGTACTGTACTGATAGACATTATATAGGCAGAGTATGAGATTTGCTTAACCACGCAGGATGGGAACCCTGGTGTAGGATTTACAGCTATTTCTTTCAAGCTGGTTCCAATTGTCGATTCATTTATATTAAGAATTTTAAATTATGATTCATAGTGGAAGAGTTGATCATCGTTTTGTGCCCATTGGCAAGATTCTGAAGCCACTGATAAATGAGTGTGTGACACCGGTGACCTGTTACTGGAGCTTGGCACTGCTTTTGCGTGATGAAGAAGAACTCCTGCTAGTTTTCCAGGTAAAGCTTGCACTTGTCCTAAACATCTTAGTTCATTGATTGAAAACAAATTTCAGCAATCCAATAGCAAACTTAATGATGCAGAGATCTCGTCCTCCTGTCAAAATGTTGGTTCCAGTATGGAAAGCTCTCTGCGCGTTGACAAACTCTGAACACCCAAACCCTTCCCAGATTTGTAACCGGGACTCTTCAGAAACATGAGTTAGCTGGGGCTTTGTGTAGATGTATGTATCGTCAGAAGAGGCATCTGCAGTTGGGCTAGACTAGATTATTCAGATAGGAAAACTATTGATGGTGTTGATATCATCATACTCATAGAACGTAATCAGTTCTAGGGGCTTGATTTTTAGGAGTGATTTCGGCTGGAAGTGTATACGGATTAACACTAACTATTTATGATTCCATAGTCCTGACATACTGCCACTGAATACTCGCGTTCACTGTCATGCTTTACTTTTGTTGTATATCTGAATGAGATGCCAAATATAAGCCATTGAAGTGAAACTTTGTCATGTATGGAAAGATGCGGTTTTGTTAAAGAATACTATATCTTTTGTGTTGTGTGCCACATAACTGAGGGGCTACGAAAAGCATATGAAAATGAAATGTGCCCAGACAAGCATGTGAGGTGTCTGTTCCATGCAGAGATCCAAATGCAGTCAAACACACCCTACACTATGGAGTATGAACTAGTGGAGTATCATATGCATGTGCACTCACTCCAATTCCTAACCCAGTAACCCTTGTTAATGAGTTGTTAATTGGTAAATCCAGTACTACTGGTGAATGAGGTGAGCTTGAGTCTACAAAACAGAGCTTTTAGCCACAACTAAGCGTTTAGTTGACTTTACACACAAAAATAATTGTGAATATTTGTATACCGATGGTCGGTCTTGTTGCCAACTCACATGGATCGGCTGGTAAAAAAATAAGACAAATTAGGGCATGGTCCTGCAGTCTGTTCAGTTTATAAACACTTATTAGGATCTGCATTGTTTGACTTAGCACTGTAGAGCCTGAGAGTTGTTTTAAGCTTAAATCCCGACCTCGACGATGCATAAGAAATGACAAATAAATCTTACAAAACAAAAAGGAAACACAAGAAAAATATTTACTCTGCCAGTGCCAGGAAAGCCTTTTATTGCAATATTTCCATCCACAAGAGGTCCACAGACCAAAAAAAAAAAAAGGCAAAAACACATTCAAGCAGAAACGCAGCAGGGACTTTCTACCTCCTCATCAATCAACCAAAATAAGGAACATTCTCATTGGTGATGGAGCTATAGTCCGTCGAGCTCGACGCGGCGGCGGCGGCGTACACCGCCGATGACGACGACGAGGAGGCCGCCGCCAATGCTGCCGCTCTTGCCCCTACCGACGACCTGCTGCCGGCGTGCATCCCCGGCTGGCTGCCGAGGCCGCGAGGAGCTGGGAGGCGTGCGACGAGGGCAGCACCGTGGCCACCGCGGCCGCCGCCGGACGGCACCTGTGCCTGACGATCTCGGCCCCGACGGTGGCGAGCTCGGCCTCCAGCGCTTGCACCTGCTGCTGCAGCGTGAGGATGGCGCCCATGCAGCCGTACACGGGGTCCCGGAGCCGCAGGTTCGCCTCGTACACCAGGCTGTTGGCCGCGTCGGCGCGCTGGCTCTCGTGCACCTCCTGCATGCAGCAGCAAATGAACCAAGTGCTTGTTTTCAGATGAACATGGTGCCAGAAACTTTATTTGAGTATGGATTCAAGAAATTGAGTTTGATAGGTTGATTCATTTCCTAGTGTCAAGAAACGTGATGATTTTTAACTTGCTTAACATTGATTTGCTGCGTTTAGATAGATAAAAATGGGATCCACGCTGAAGATATTTTCACTGTGTAATAATCTCAAAAATCTTGGCGAAAGACAAATCATTTGTATGTTCGACATTCGAGTCTTGAGCTAGCATACAGAAATACGAATATATAAGGGGAAAGAATTCAAAATCAGTACCCTAGGATTTTTCAAACTTGAAAATGGTACCTTGAAAATTGACGTAAAATACAACGAGTCCATGATATCAGCAGAAAGAAAACTTTGGTGGTCTACTACAAAATCCATAGACACGGAAAGGGGAATTTATAGGGTTCTGAACGTACAGAGGACTGTGATTGAAGCCTCAAGATTTCGTCAAAATTATATGTTTTTTCAAGAACTACTGAACTACTCAATTTGAATACGACACTGCCAAAAAAAAAAAAAATGGTGTACCTCTCAGATTAACTAAGATTTGTATCCAAAAACATTTTACTAAATTTCATAACTTAACTCCAAGAAGAAGAGTATATAGATTATAGAGATCAGCCAAAACCCCATGGATTTGATGGACATACCAGGAGCATCTTGGAGACGTTGCTGGCGCCGAAGACCTTGTGGACGGCGGCGAACTTGTGCGGCTCCAGCGGCGAGAAGTATGGCGAGAAGGGGCACTCCTGCGCGCACCGTCGCCGGAGCAGCTTGCACGCTGCGCACGGCGTGATTGTGTTCAGCGCCGACCCTGGCCCGGCGCCTGCAACAGCACCTGCCCCCGCCGGCGAGCTGCAGCTCCTTCGTGCCGCCGCCGTCATCTCCGCCGACTCCCTCTTGATCTTCTTCCCTAGCTCATCATGGTCAGGCCATTCACTGTGAACACATCATGAGAACATAGTAAGGGTAGGGTTGTTAGATACTAGTACAGTCCTAGTAACTTGCTTGATGGTTTTGATGCTGGATGCTTATTGCAGTAGCAGTAGCAGCAGCATGCTTCATGCTTGAAAATGGAAATGAACATGAGATTGAGGTGATAATTTTCTCTAGATCGATGCAGCATATAGTAGCTTTTATATTGGACTACATGGAATAGATATTTTTGCGCAGAAATTGGTGTTTCTTGGATGGATCATACACCCTACCTTGCACTTGCAGTGGACATGAAGAAGATAGCTGGGGGAGACAGGAATGGGATTGAGGTGCTTTGGAAAAGGTGGCTCTTCTAGGTTTTCTGTGCTTGTGTTCACCGCTTGAGAGTGTGCGCCCTGACAGAGGAGGATTAGTAAAATGCGTCGGTGTTGACAAGAGATTGTACTGCAAGATATGTAGATGTGGGTGTTTGATCTTGCACCATTTGGAAGCTAGCCTGAGCTGTGTTGACTTTGCAGTTATAGTTTATCATGCGGCTAGTTAGACTGTATAGAAATGTGTGCGCGTGGAATGATGGAATCTTCTGAATGTTTATGAACTGTCTTATATATGCATGTTTGTTTGTTTTTCCCAGCCTTGACCTTAGTGTTCGTTTTCATTTTTGATCTTGCTTTATCTCATGTCCTAAAAACACTATTATACATATTCTAATTCAGCATTAGCAAGAAAGTTTTCTTAAACGGTGTTACAAATTGGGTTAGATATATATGAGTACATAATTTGCTTCAAAATATCTGAAATGGTCTAATAACTAAAAATTGTATATCACGAAGATATGATTAATTAGTGAAGGCTACAAGATTGGTACTAGAACACGTAACTTGTACAGTATATAACTAGATCACCAAATTTGGCTTTGTTGCATATGCTTTTCATATAAGATTATACTTCCTTAGTCCCAACATCGATCAAGTTCTAGAGTTTTCAAAAGTTTAAAGTTTGACTGAATCTATAGATATGGACACAAATATTTATAACACAAACCTAGCTAATATCATTAGATACACTAAAAAATATGTTCATGGTGTATATACTTAGTTATATGGTGCTATAGATGTTGCTATTTTTTTCTTTAAACTTCAAACTTAAATAGTTTGACTTAAGACAATTCTAAAAATTGATTGGTTTGGGAAATGATGGAGTATAATATATCACATATTGGCACAACTAGAAGGCCGGCCTCCTTTTATTTTCATTATTAAAATATAATTCATCAGAACAAGTAACAACTCATGTGTATAATATATTACTAACTGTAGGCATTGTTAAGTATTTTCCTAGGAACAGGGCCCTAAATACTCTGCCCAACATCGGGCGCATCTTTAGGGTGTTTTTATGGTCCATTATATATATAAGCAAGAATAAGTACTCTATCTTCGATTCTCTTCCTCATAACTAGCTAGGTAAACATGTGCTTTTATTCTGTTTTCCATGTTTGCTTGGCATGCCATGTCAGCGTGCCTCACAACTAAGATCCAATCTAGAAGAAAACATCTTGAACTAGAGTAATCATTTTGAACATAGCCTCAACATGTCAGTGATGTACTTATCTATATAGGATGTCACCAAGTTATGAACTTGACAGTTCCATTTCCAATGCCCAACTCCATTACCCTTATAATAGATGGCCTGTTGAGGATGGGTTTTTAAATTTTTTTAATACGCTTTTGAATGGAAATTACAAAAATATATCATATTAATGCTAATTTTCGAAAATAGTTTTAAGTCAGCAGTAAATGAAATGACTTCAAATAATTTGTCTGCCAGGGAAAATGACTTTCTCAAAACTGTCCACCTGAAAAAATATTTTACTAAAAATATTTTTTAATAAAATTGTCTTATGGACGAACAAAAACTCATAGGTCAATCTTCCACACAACTTGACTTCAAAAATGAACCTTTGCTTGATTTTTCGCATCTATTTAAAATTACAAGATTTTTGTGGAGGTCATGCAAATCTTTTGAATGTTATCAAAAGAAAAAAAAGCATATGAGATTGGTGTGACTCTAAATACTCATATTATTGTAGTTTAGTTTTGAAGTTATAGTATTGATGATTAATCTACTATTATGCACGAATATCTAGCTAGGAACAACCCCAAAAGAAAAATAATTCAGTCACTATGTATGATGACCTACCAACAGTACCTAGCATACAGGCACATTGGCCATTAATGCATCCGATTCCTTCATAACATTAAGTTACTATGCAGTGTGCAGTCTGAAGAGAATCCTTGGCTAGAACCTGTGTCATGGTCAACTCATCGAAATCAATTGATAGAAATACACAAAGTGAAGGTAGTTTATTTTTTCTAGGTAATTGCAAGGGAATGTATTGTACTCAACTCGCTCGACGCTCATAATAACTCTTCAGTCCATCTAACATCTATTATTGTTGCTTAAGTCAGCACCACATATCTTTTCCAATTTATCAGACACATAAATATATATGACAAGTGTCTGAGTAGAGATCGAATTAAGGTGATATCAAGATGGTTGTATACTTGTATATATGAACTCGATGTGATGATCTTGATTTCAACTAACAGAGTAGGAAAAACTCCTAACAGATCAGAAGCTTCAATAGCACCCCTTGCGCATATAATAATCAAAGTTTAAATCACTTGTGTCCATTAAAGCCTCCATGGGATCACGCAGAACAAGAGCGCTGAGCTCAACAAGCGAAGCATAGGTTCCGTCCTTTATCCGCAACAGTTCTTCATGCCTGCCTTTCTCGACCACTGTTCCATTCTTCAGGACAGCTATGGTATCCGCACCTCTGATAGTCGACAGGCGTGTGCCACCACCACGGTCGTCCTACCAACGATCACCTTATCCAGTGCCTCTTGCACCACTCGCTCCGACTCTGCATCTAGTGCGCTTGTTGCCTCATCCAGCAATAGTACCTTTGGATCCTTTATGATGGCCCTTGCGATGGCAACACGCTGCTTCTGCCCGCCTGACAATTGGGTCCCTCTTTCGCCAACAATAGTGTTGTACCCATTAGGCAAGGCGGAAATGAACTGATGTGCATTGGCCGCTTCAGCAGCAGCAATGATCTCTTCTTCGGATGCCTGCCTCCCCTTGCTTCCCGTAAGCTATATTGGAGCGGATGGTATCATTGAATAATATTGGCTCTTGGGAAACTAGCCCCACTTGCTGCCGAAGCCAGCTAACCTTGAGGGTCTGAAGTTCCACATTGTCCAAAAGGATCTTCCCAGAATCTGGGTCATAGAACCTTTCGAGCAATGCAATCACAGTGGACTTCCCACTTCCACTCTCCCCAACTAGAGCAACAGTCTGCAAGGATAATGTCACGAAAAATTAGTCAAGTTACAAATATGTAAAAACTATTGCTTTATCAGATATAAATTGACCTTTCCAGAAGGAATGCTCAATGATAGATCTTTGAATATCTGAACGTTTGGTCTTAATGGATAATTGAAGAACACTTTCTGAAAATCAATGTCACCCCTCACACTTGGGATGGTCACACCCTCATCGTTGCTGTAATCGATCTTGGATTTACTGTCCAGAATTTCAAATATAGAAGAAGCTGCATCGTTGGCCTTGCTGCTGTCCACACCAATCGCACTTGCCCGTGAAATAAAACTAGCTGCTAAAACTAATACGAAGAATACCTGAAAGCCACTGGATCAGTTAACCAGAACATGTGAAGTATGAAGAAAAAAAGATAAGAATTTGATCTCACCCTAAACACTTCAGGAAATGTTGCCGTTCCTTGCTGAATGAATTTTGCACCAACATAGAAGCACAGAGCATACGTAAAGTTGAGGGCAAGGAATGAGAAGCCAAACCCCAAGCCACTAACAAAACCTTCCCTCATTCCTTGCCTCATTGGAGATTCACATTTCTTCTCATAGGCATCCATCACCTTCTTCTCAGCACAAAAAAGATGCAACAGTCCTGATGCCGGCAACTGCATCAGTTGCTACTTGACTTGCCTCTTCATACTTCAACTGTTTCCCCGTCAAACAATTAGACAAGAAAAATGCAAACAAATTAGACATAAAATATTTTCCCATACGATACATGCTTGTAAGAACAGTACTTGTGATTAGTCTATTGCATTTACCTTTGCATTACTATTGAGACCTTTCAGGAACTTGATTTGAGCATACCCTTGAAACCCACAAAAGGAACCATCAATGTGGTAATCAGTGCCAGCTTCCAGTTTGCCACCATTGCCATTGTGAAGGCAGATATGACAGTTGATACAATCTGGACAGTAAGTGCCAAATTGTCCCCAACAAGTCGCTTAACATTCATTGCATCAGTTGATAGTCTTGCACCAATTGATCCACTAAAGCAAAAATGAAATTTTTGGTATTAGTAAGTTCACAGTTATAGTGATAAAAGAGCAGTTAGGTATTAATAAGATCAGGGGAAAAAACATACATGATGGTCAATAAAAACATTTGACACCACTGTCATTGTATATGAAAATAATGTTATTTTACGGTCAGGTCTTATAATTTTAGTGATAATAATAATCTTAACAGATGAAGATGGTTTATTAGATTTCTCCATCACATGATTAAAGCAAAATAATACATGCCAAAGTTTTAATATGGTATTTTTAGTAAGAACAACAGCCAGGACACTGTTTTTACAGGAGTAAATCTTGAGGAAACAAAAAATACAAACTGGGAGTGTTTCTTATAGGATCACAGAAAAGCAAATTCTTGTCAAGCAAAAATCATAAAGATGGAATACACACCTTGAATGTTCAGGTTTATCAAACCAACTAATCTCTTGGCGCATTACGCTTTGGAATGTCAGTGACCGTACACGCTCAACAAGCTTCCCACCAGCTAATCCAAATAGGAAGTATTCTATTGGAATCAGAACAAATGCACAAGCACCCAGCACAGCAAACATACTTGCCCAGAAACTGGAGTCCTTCAGTAGTTTTGCTGGTGGCTCATAAAACACATTTATCGCGCTTGAAATCATTGTGCCATATATTGGAAAAATGACTCCATGCATCACAGCAGTTATAGAACCAAGTGCAAGAACTAAAGTTTCTGGTCTGTTCAGATAGAACAGTCTACCAATTGGGGCTTTCGTTGGATTACTAGTCGTTCTGTCTGCAATCTCCTCTGCATGAGGAGCATCGCTGAATTCCATTGCATCGGGCAGGCCAAGCGAGCAGCAACAGAGTGTCTACTACTATGCTCAAAAGAGGACGAACCTTTACGAGCTGATCTCCTAGAGATATTTTTGGCTTCTTGGTTTGCTATTAATAGATCTGGAGCCGAAACCATTTGTTACTATCATATCAGGGTCGATGCTAGAACAATCTGCCTCTTGCCGAGTCTCTTGCAGATGAACTAGCTGAGAGTAAGCACCATCAGGTATCTTCAACAGTTCTACATGCGAACCTGCTCAGGAATCACACAAGAAACTACCAGGTCAAACAAAGCTAGCAAATCAAACATCATGCTGAGCAAAAAGAAAAAGTAATATTTTATTCCCATTAAAAATGAGTTACACTTTCTACAATCCATGTAAGGGTATATGCTCGAGTTCTGGCTGGTTCCCTCCTCTACTAGGGAGGTTTACTGCTACACCATCAAGTGGGGCAAAATTAATAAATAGATTGTCAGCTATTTCAATTTCATCTTGATAAAATTTTCTCACAAGACTAAAAAATGTGGATGTAATATGTCTATTGTTTATAGTTTTTTGTGGCACAAAGGTTGTACAGGACCTAGAATTTTATTGTCTTAAGGAAACCATAGTAACAAGAAATTTCAAAAGCATAGAAGGCAAGATATCTATTTCTAGGTTGTTCATTAATCATGTTTTCACACGGTATACCTTGTTCCACCACCTTCCCATGTTGTAGGACGGATATCACATCAGCATTCTTCACTGTGCTTAGGCGATGAGCAACGATAATTGTAGTCCTTTCTAACATTACCCTATTCAAAGCTTCTTGAACTACCCTCTCAGATTCCATATCCAGCGCTAGTTGCTTCATCAAGCAGCAAGATCTTAGGGTTTTTTACAATTGCTCTAGCAATTGCTATTCTTTGTTTCTGCCCTCCAGAAAGTTGAGTTCCATGTTCCCCAACCATCGTGTCAAGACCCTGTAATGGTTCACAACAATATACTACTGATTAATAATATATATTAGAAAGTTAGCAAATAAGTTAACATTAGAATGCAGTAGTTTATTCAGTACATTTGGTAGTTTATCAATGAATTTAGCTGCATTTGCAAGCTCGATTGCTCTCTTGATCTCTTCAAGTGTTAGATTTTCTATCCCATATGCAATGTTTTCCCTGATTGTAGTTGAGAACAGCACTGGTTCTTGGCTGACGAGACTGATTTTTCCTCTTATCCATCCAAGACTCATGCTTCTAATGTCAACTCCATCAATCAAAACTTCTCCAGCATGTGGATCATAGAACCTCTCCACCAAACTGATTACTGTTGACTTCCCACAACCGCTCTCTCCAACTAGAGCCATAGTTGTGCCACTTGGTACTCGCAATGAAAATCCATCAAAAACTAAATGTTTGGACCTGGTAGGATAGCTGAAGTATACATCCTTCAGTTCAATTTCACCCTAGATGTCCTCCAGTATGATTCCTGTGGAATCATATATATCAATATCTGGCTGCCGTTCAATTGTCTTGAACATTCCATATGCTGCTCCTTGACCTTCTGCAAAAGCTTTTACTAATGGTATTGCCTGACCTAAGGATCTGAAGAAGACAGTATGCAACTTACTAAAACAGCAACACTGTGGTTAAAAAAAAACAGAGGGAAAGGCCCGGTTTGAAATATTCATTTTCTAAACAGAGGGAAGACTAGTTATAAACAATTTTATTCTGCGAAATATGAAAAGTTAATTATGAGTTTTAACAAAAAATAACTATATACAGTCACGGTGAGGCTTGAGCACATTCATGTAGAAAGATGGATAATTTATCATATATGTTACTGTTATTTAAGTATTTTTCGATGATCATCATTAGTGTATGAAACTTACATTGCGCCGATCGTGACAGCCATTATGACAGAAATAATCATGCCGCCATTGTATCCTCGTTCAACTATTAATCTGGATCCATACCAAACTGCCAGCCCGTAGCTGCAAAACAAGATTGCCATCACAGTACCCAATCCTATCCCATTTACAGCACCTTCTTGTAGAGCAGATTCATAAGCTTTCCTTATGAACTTGTTATACGTTGTTATAGCCTGCTTTTCACCGTTGAATGAAACAACCTTCAGAGCACAAGCAGATAAACATCAGGGCGTTACTGGTGACAGAGGCAAGGATGAAAAATGACAAACAAGCACATATATCACTAACCGTTCTGATGGCCCCAAGTGCTTGTTCAACAATATTTCCAGCATCACCATATTTTTTTTGCTTGCATGCGGGTGGAGAGTCTAGTCATCAACCTTGATACAACTGCGCCGGGCGATGGCAATTGGCGGAACGCTTGAGAGCATTACAAGGGCCAAGAGCCATCCTCTCACAAATGCAATAATGAAGCCACCCACAAAAGTAGCAAGGAGTTGTATGGACCTCCCAACCTGAATAGAATATGTGAAGAAAAATAATAAAAGTTAGCAATGGAACACTGCTTACAGTTTATGTTATCAGATTTTCAGACACATAAAGTAATTGTTATAACTAGCCTATAACATTCGATATAGATAGCAATGTATATGTACTTAAAGATATATCCTTTTTGTACAAGCTTTAATATATTGATGTTCATATCACTAACAGCTTTAAAAAAAATGCAGTTTGTTCATTAGACCTTTGCTTCTTCTTACAATCTCAAAGCATCATACCTTTTCTACAACAGCATCTTGAATAAGGAATGTGTCTCCTGCCATTCTCTCAACCACTTGTCCAGTGCTCATTTCCATGTCAAAAATGCAATATCTTGTCTTAGAATTGCCTTAAGATACAAGGCTCTGATTCTTGCTGCTTGTCTTTCTCCAGTAATTGTCCAACATGATACCTCTATAAAAATATGGAGATTTATTAAACTCAAGGAAGTTTTCTTTTTTCGTAATAATATTCATTCCACATGAAATAAAATTAGGGAAACAGTACTTCAGAATAAGTACTCAATTTACATTAGTTTGTAACCTAATGGTAAGATTTTTTTTTTCAAAAATACATGTCATATTTTAATTTTAAGTAGGAAATACACTTACGAAGTGTTGAAGCAAGTCCTGCTCCAATGGCAAGATAAACAAAGTTTATGATAACCTGAAAATAAGAAAGGGAACATATGTTAACAAAAGAAACAACAAGATAGTACAAGCCAATTACCCTGTCAAAACAACCGTTATTTAAAGCATATGAGTTGCAACCAGCAAATACTAAAAACTAATTAAAGACGCTAGGGCTATTCTCAGTGTGGCATTGGAGCCTGTAAGGGGGCAAATGCCTATCAAAGCAAAACCTGAATCCTTGATATGATAAACAGTACTATGCTTGCTACAGTTTTACCAATCAATAGAATAGAATTCAGTTTACGCCGTTCACCAAGTGCCAGAACACCAAGGCACTGAAAATCTAAAACGCGCATTGGACAATGTAATAAAAAAAAACATTTAATCCTAGGATCGAGTAGATCCGGTTGGGGATGATAAACTGGGAATACCATCTTGCAGCAGTGGATGGATCGAATCATCCTGCTTCAAGGGGAGGCGGCCGCGGCATATTTGCCAAATCGGCCTTGCCGTCGATGGAGCCACGAGCCCCCGGCAACGCTTGCCGGGCGGCCAAGCCATGTCCGAACTCAGGAAACAGAGGAGAACAGAGAGCTCCCCCAGTGGGGGAGAGACGAGACGAGAGAGGCACAACCCTGTATGGGCCGAAATACCTTGTGGGCCAAATTTTTTACTAACTAAAGTTTAACCAAGTTTATACTAATTAATTAATAATTAATAATAATAATATTTTTTGTCTCAAACAAAATTTATTATAAAAATATAACCCATCACTTTATATAAATTTAGTTGAAGTTAGAATTAGTTGACTTCTTAGGAAGCGAGAATTGCATGTTTTCTAGGATGAAGGGAGTATTTATTAGTGTTGAACCCTTAAACAAAGATAAAAAAATCCTCTACAACCAATGGCTATCAAACTTCCACATAATCCTTGAACCTGCCTAAGAGCTAGCTAAATGCTGACGTGGAGGAGAGAAGAGAGGGGAGAGAGGATAAGCGGTTTGTAAGCTTACATGTGGCTTGGGTACAAGAATTAAGAGGCAAATAGATCATGCATTAACTAAAGAGTTGATTATTATATGAGTGTGTTGAGAAAAGGTTCAGACGGGCTTTATTATTAGTCTTGCTCTAAGCTAGTCGTGAAAGTTTTTATGGTAGGCTAGCACCATTTTCCATTCACATATAAACATATATAGTACAATAAGAAATTCAACCGAGATTTTTTTTTACTAAATAAATATAATCAGTCATCGTCACGTGAATAATGTGCATGAAAGAATTTGAAGAATTCAAGAAAGCACCTTGGAGACGTTGTGGAGCATCACGTCGGAAGACGATGATGCGGCGGTGCCGAAGACGTCGACGACGTCGCCCAAAATAAAGGTCGTGAGCGGCTGCGTCATCCCGTTGGCCACCGCCGCGACGGCGCCCACGGCCATGAGTGCGGCGTCCGTTCGGTCCGCGAAAGCGAAGAGACGGTATAGCGGCACGCGCCCCATGACCGGCTTCTTCTTCTTATCACCGCTACTAGGGCGCTCCCTCCTCCTCGTGCTCCATCGTCTCTGGCAGCGGCAGCGGCGTTGCTCAGCTCTCGGCCGGCGCCCCTAGCTTCAGCTGGAACTGCTTGCAGCTCCGTCCTTCCCATGATTTAAGGTACGTCGTCAAGCGGCGGTTGATTAAGCTTCTTCGTTCGAGGATCCCGGCCTTTGAGATATGATGGGTTCTACTACTTGCTTTGTTATGTGCTTCTTGTTGCCGTCCAATCCGGCTATGGTACGTACGCGGCACGGCACCCTGCGAATATGTTGCAGCAGGGCCAATCAAGTGCTGACACCTACATGTTCTCATGCATATTGCAGGCGGTTAATCGGAACGTAACCGTAGGAAAGTCATCTTCTTGTTGCGGGTCGGATCGATCAGGGACACTCAAAGTGTGTGCCCGGACGTACTATTGTAACCAAAAACATGGCCACAGGAAGAGATAATGGCCAAATTGCACGTAAAGACCAAATAGCGATTATCTTTCTCAATCATCATAGCGGGAGCTATCACTATTATATTACACACTCGAACTGGCACATCAGTCGTCGTGTTGAGGAACCATAATCGGCTCTTTGAATAGGATGTGTGTGTTCTTTGCGGTGGAGTGTGAGGGTATAGGTGAAAATGTATGAATATGTAGCATGTGTGTGCGCTTAAACACGAATCTTTTTTTTAAGATGTTCAATTGTCCCTTTTTTTATTTGGATTCTATTTTACATAATAACTAGTAGTATTAAATACTTATTTAAGAGGGACAACTAGCTAAATATCTAGAAGATTGTCTTGTCACCTTGTTTCAGCTGCAGCACGGGGCTAGAGATGCGTAGCCGCAGCCGCAAAAGCATGGATTATTGGCGAGTGGCGACAGGCCCAGATCACACAGACGTTCGTTCCTGGGCCACAACACAAGAGAGAAGACATATATACATGTGGCCCTCGATCCACTCATCAGAGAAAAAAAAACATACTGTGGGCTTTATACAGTATGTCACGTTGTTACTTGGAAAAAGTCTACTTTCGGTCCCCAACTTTTTGAAAAGTCGATTTTGGTCCCTCAACTCTAAAACCGGACAAAGCGGGTCCCTCAACTTTTCAAACCGTGCAGATTTCGTCCCTCGGCGGGTTTGGGCCGGTGGTTTTTTGTACAGTAACTCCGGTTTTGCTACAGTGACAGTGGTTTCATTTTTCTTTTTTTTTATTTATTTAAATTTGAATCTTTCAAAAATCATAGTAAATCACGGAAAAATCATAAAATAGAAAATCTAATTTTGTTGGACTTCACATCAGTAGAGCTACACAATGAATATATAATATGGTATACTTTAATATAAAATTTTTTGCTATGAAGGTTTTGCCTTTTTCTTTTTATTTATTTCAGCTCAATATTTAAAAAATCATAATAAACTATAAAAAAAATCATAAAATTGAAAAAACAATTTTGCTAGACTCCACATGAGCATATTTACACAATAAAGATATATAGGTGTACTATTTAATTTATTGGTCGGGATCCATCGATCGGGTTCACGGCTCGCGTGCGTGCGTATGCGGTCGGCACAACAAACCTAGCTAACCTAACCCAGCTAAAGAGCCACAAAGAATAACTATGTAATCGTTGTTATTGCGCGCCTCATGTGGAGTCCAACAAAATTGAATTTTTATTTTATAATTTTTCTATAATTTACTATGATTTTTTAAAGATTGAGATGAAATAAATAAAAAAGAAAAAGGCAAAACTTTCTAGCAAAAACTTTGTACTAAAGTATACCATATTATATATTCATTGCGTAGCTCTACTCTTGTGGAGTCCAACAAAATTGGATTTTCTATTTTATGAATTTTCTATGATTTATTATGATTTTTGAAAGATTCAAATTAAATAAATAAGAAAAACGGAAAAACAAAACCACAGGCACTGTAAAAAACCGGAGTTATCAGAAGAAACCACCGGGCCCAAACCCGCCGAGGACGAAAATCGCACGGTTTAAAAAGTTGAGGGACCCGCTTTGTCCGGACCAAAAGTTGAGGGACCAAAATCGAATCTTAAAAAATTTGAAGGACCAAAAGTAGACTTTTTCCTGTTACTTTTTGCAGTGGTGTGGATCGTGTTATGCATGATGTGGCCCAGTCCAAAACGAACAAAAAAAAAGCTAGCGCGGTCGCTGATGCTGCTGATTGACGCCTCGATACGATACCCCTGATTTTTGTTAGATCATGCATCAGAGAACTGATCAATTATCCATCTACTATCAGTTGTAGTGGTAGGATCGATCGGAGCAGCAGCTGGGGTGACTGGATCAGAGAGCCGTGAGCATGCATGCACACACGAATCTCACTACTATAGTAGTGTTTTTTTGATTAACCGTGGCTTGCAACCGCCACAAAGGAAAGATCATGGTAAATCATCTATTTACGGTGGTGGTTCTTTTGCCCGCCACGATTACTCCGAGAAAAAACTAAAAAAAAATGGAAAAAGCTCAGATCCAGCCCCTAAATGGGCTTAGATCTGGACCTCCGTCATCAGCGCCCACTGGCTGTCGGGGAGACGAGGAAGAGGGAGTCGGATCCGCCATCGCCGCTCCCAGATTCTTCGTCCTCTCGCACCACCACCACCGGATTTTCTAGGATGGAGATAGGAGAGAGAGCGAGCGAGATGTAGAGGAGAGAAAACGAGGACAGTTTCAGTACCTCATCGCCTTGCCGACGGGGACGGCGGGAGGGAGGCAAGCTCCCCGCCGGATCCGCCATCCCACTCCGCACCACGCCGTCGTGCCGTCCCTATGCTCCCGTTGGGAGGAGAGGGAAGGAGGCGCTCCCCCAACAGATCCGTCGTCCCACTCCGCCCCACGCCGTCGTACCGTCCTATGCTCCCCGTTGGGAGGAGAGGGAGGAGGCGAGCTCCCCAGCGGATCCGCCGTCCCACTCCGCCCCACACCACCGTACCGTCCCTATGCTCACTTGCCTAGAGGAGAGGGAGGGAGGCGAGCTCCCCGCGGATCCGCATATCGCACCGCCACCAAAGGACTCCGCGATGACGCATCCTGACTCCATCGGAGGAATGGCGCCAGCGACATAGGGAAGGGGAGGGAGGGAGAGGGATGGCGACTACTACATTAAATCTTTTGCATGACACTTGCAAAACATTAACGTTTAGAAAACCGCCACCATTAATCGGAGCAAAATCAAGCATCCGGCCAGGGCAAAAACTACCACGGCTAATTCCTATTAACCGTGGCAGTCATGTTATAAAAACTGTCACGGTTAATGGATTAATAATGGTGTTTGATTTAACATAACCATCACAGTTAATGCTATTAACTGTGGCGGTTTTTGTTAATTCACCGCCACGGTTAAGTCTGGGCTATAAATACAGCCTCACCCCTCTTCTTCCCCACGGGTCTACTCCATTTTTTAGGACGGAGCAGTGGCCGGTACAGGTGCGCCTGCGTAGGGCTGGTGTGGCCGCTCGGTGGGCGGCGATGGCAACTCGACGACAGAGCGTTTTGATTTGGTCGGTGGGGCTCCTCTGCCACGGCACCATAGCAAGTAGCGATGCATCTATGACTAAGAGCGATGTAGGCAGCGACTCCTCTCTTTTCCCCTATATGTCTGCGATCATGTTCGGTTCCAACCGAAAACTGAGCAGAAGAAACCGAAACCGATATAGTTGGTTTCATGTTTTGTGACAAACCGATCGGTGTCTGTACGTTGGAAACCAAAGTTTCTAAAAACTAAAGAAACATAACCGACATTTTTTGGTTAAAACCGAATGCCCAGCCTAAGTTTTTGAGGATATTTCTAACCTTAAAGATGAAGACGACGTTCTGTTTGGCAATCCAAGGTGGATGGAGAATTTTAGACAGATGAAGCACGCGACAATGGACCCCTCTACAACGACAACGACAAATGTCTGAAGCATTGCACGGTGCTACATTTTAATATGTAGATGTTGATGCTGAAGGCTCGCCACGGGTAGTCGTACACTAGCTTCAATGATCTGTTACAGGTCCTTGGTGACACTATTTGACTAGAGGGAAACTAGGTGCCCGCCAATACATACCGGGCAAAGAAGTTGATTTGTCCTGTGGCGATGAAGCTTAGAAAGTTCCATGCATGCCGTAACCACTGTATTCTATACCGCATCAGTATATACGGACTTGCGGAGCTGTCCGCTCTGCGACACGAATCGTTATAAGAGGAATGTCGGTTGTCGCACCGAGGAGGAGGGACCGCCTAGAGGGCCGAAGAAGCAGGAGATGGGCAAGAAGAAGCAGATGCCACCTCCCGGGGACGAGGAAGAAGAGGGTTACAGGCAGAGGGGAAGAGCCCCGCCCTAGCAGTGTGATACCTGCCCGTGCTTTCGATCGCCTGCAGGCAACCGAGCCGAGGTTTGGGCCTCTGTCATACTCCTCCCGCGGGCCATTTAACGTGGCAGTTTATTTAAATAAACCATCGTGGTTTTATTTATAAAAACTGTAACGGTTAATCTCTTTATCATAGCGGTTTTAATAACCATCACAGTTAATTAAAAAACCGCCACGGTTAGTTGAAAGATTAACCATGGTGTTTTTTTTACATAACCGTCACGGTTAATTGAGGGATTAACTGTGGTGGTTTTTTAAATAACTGTCACGGTTAATAAATAAATAAATGAAAGTGTCTCACAAAAGAGATTTTATGTAGTAGTGATTCATTCATCATTCATGCATGACAAATATCTGATATAGACGATGTGACAAACTGGATCGATCTGAAGCCGTACGTGCAGTGCGTTCTCTACTCGGCATGCACCATGCATCAGCTGTAACAGCTAGACAGCAGCAACGCTAGCACGCACTAGAAATCATCATCGTCCAGTCGACCTAGCTAGTTGCTGTACCGCGGCGGACCACGCGATCGCCACCACCAACTACACATGCATGCATGCACCGACGGATCGAATTTGCGTGCATGATAATGTCCGTACGCATGCGTCGTCGTATATATGCCATGTTCATTAGGTAGCCGCAGCCGTACATGGTTTAACATGTTTATGTTTACAATATATATAATATATATGTTGCCACGCACCGTCGGACTGCTGCAGTCCTGGCCAGATACCTCTGAAATCAGGGCAACTGTCGTACTACTGTCCAAATTAGCAATTGCTCCCCCCGGTGAATTCCTCTAAAGCGACAAAGCCAAAAAGGCGCGGTATCCTTCGTTTTAAAGGTGCCCAACTTTATATACTTCCAAATCCTCTCAATTATATATGTGCGTTCCGTCGAGTCCTGCTGACAAACAATGTAGCATTATAATGGCACTGATAATTCATTTCAAGGTATATTAATTAAAATCCTATAACTAACTGATAAATTTATTCTTTCTCCGTCCAAAACAGAAATGCAATTCGTTTTTTCTAGTAGTCAAACAATTTCATATTTCTTATATCAAATAAGTACCATTAGATTGTTGATTATGAAATACATATGCTGAGGCATAAATATTTATATTTATTTTCTATATAAAATAGGTTAAACATGCAACAGGTTGACTGGTCTCAAATCTAGAATAATATCATTTTTAGATCGTACGGACTAAGTTGTTAATTTAGATAAGTTTATAATTCAGTCCACAGTTGTTATTACGAACCTTTCGTGAAAATCATTTTTTACAAACAGTTTTTGCTACGAACCATGGTCAAAATCATCGCCAACAATCTAAAAAAACAGCGATGGAAATGGTGTTGGTGAAAATGTGTCAAAGTAAAACTTTATTCTGGTCAAAATGAAAATGCTTGAGGTCCATGAGTGCACTGCCACTAGATTAGGAAGACTTACACACATAGCGTGGGACCAACTAAGAACCCAAAACACAAAATTGTGACGTTGATCTAAGGTGGACGTATAAGGTCGACCGTAAAGAAAACAACTGATATATAAGCTCGTTGGAAACCCTAACCCTCGGCAGTCAATCTGTCTTCCCCTCACCATCTCCATCGTGCGCAGCGAGGGTGGCCCTACCGCTCCCTTGCAGCATGGTTGCGTACCTCATGCTATAGCTAGATGATGTCAATGGAGGACGATGATGTCAATAACCGGGCTAATCTAGCTATTGCATTGGGTTTGATCGAGAAGGACCGTGGGCTGGAGCGCTAGACTTGGCCCATCTAGGAAGCTAGCATGCATGTGAGATGCAGCATGATCAAATACACGAGCAAGCACTACTACAAAACGTTACTAAGAGAACGCCAGCCGTTTACATTAGGGGCGGTTCATTTTTCGAGCCGCCCCTATAGTGAGACACCATACGAGCCGCCCCTATAGTGACCACATTAGGGGCGGCTGGTGTTACGAGCCGCCCTACTATTATTAGGGGCGGTTTAATCACCAGCCACTCCTAATGTAGTCCGCAAGGGCGGCTCTATATTGAGGCGCCCCTACGGTGAGATCCCGAATTTTAAAACGAGGCACTAAAATTAAAAAATTCGTAAACGACCTCGGATGGAAAAACTTCCTACATATGAAATGTAGATCTTGAAAAGTTATGAAATTTTGTAGTTGACAACTTTTTACTTTGAAATCATCTAGTCATGCAAAAGTCGTATTTGAATGTCTCAAATTTGAAATTCGAATTTAAAGAAAATCGACCTCGGACGGAAAAACTTCCTTCATATGAAATGTAGATCTCGAACAGTTATGAAACTTTGTAGTTGACAACTTTTTACTTTGAAATCATCTAGTCATGCAAAAGTTGTGTTCAAATGTCTCAAATTTGAAATTCAAAATCGTAAAACGACCTCGGATGAAAAAACTTTCTACATATGAAATGTAGATCTCGAAAAGTTATGAAACTTTGTAGTTGACCACTTTTTAGTTTGAATCCATTTAGGGCCTCAAATAGTCAATTTACACTTGGATTTGTATAATATGTGGGGGACGCGAATGAGATATGGACAAATATGAGTGTGTAGCGCAGTGGTGGGGAGGGGTCGGCGCAAGCACGAGGTCGCGGGTTCGAATCCCGCCGTCCGCGTAGCCCGCGCGATTTTACGCGGAAAAAAATGCGCGACTTGCGACTTCGACGGGCGGGCGCACTGCCCCTCTTGTAAAACCGCTGTAGAAGCGGTAAGTTAGGGGCGATTCTGAAAACCGCCCCTACGAGAGCTTAATGTAGTAGTGAAGGGAACGGAGAGAGGGTCGAAGCACTAGCTAGAACATGGATCGTAGCTCAAGTCGAGCCTCTGCTCGAGGCTAGCTTAGACCGATTGCTACTCCCTCCGTTCTAAATTATAAGACGCTTTGACTTTTTTTTTTTTTGTTCACCATCCATTTTTCGCGGGGAGGTAGTGGGGGCTCGAGCCGGGGCCACCCGGAATGTGCCCTGTCACATGCATCCCATTGTTTGATAAATTCATGTCTACTAAAAGCACTGCTATTACATACAGTACGTACCTCAGATATATAGTTTAATTACTCTATCCATTTGGGTATCTGACCAAATGTCGGCCGTGATTCGCTCAACCAGATGTATTATTATGGTCAAATTAAAAATAAAGATCTATTATGGTCCTGTAGCGGAAGGTCGTAATGGAGGCCAGCACCGACACTATAGCTAGATCGATGTATCCGACACTTAGTTTTGGGCCAGGCCAGCCAGCCACTCCATCATGCTCGATCGGTGCTCTCGCTTCGCTTGCTTTGGGACCGCCGGCCGGCCGTCGTCGGTCGCCGCCTCCGTGGCTCCTCCGTGTGGAAATAGAGAGAGACCACGAAGCATGCATGTGCGGCGTGGCAGTATCAGGCATCGATCGAGTCACATACACGAACGCCCTCCGGCAGCAGCAGCCGTCATGATAGCATGTGTGGCCGTGGCCCATGTTGCTCCTAGATGTTGCTCCTAGTCAAAGGAGTAGGTTTAGTAACCAACCCATCATTCTTCACACTTGACACACAACCAAAAGCAATGCGCGTACACACGTTCACTTGTCTTTCTTCGTTTCCTAGCAATTCCTTCCCACATGGACATGGGGTCCTTTCCAGATCGATCTCATATGGTCATGTATGGCATGGGCATGGCACCCTGCAATGCATGCTGCTCGATCCCACTGAGTGATGACCGACCGACTGGCTTCGAAGCTGCAGAATATCATATGCCTTTCTCGGTTTTTTCTCCCTTATTGCATTGGAACCTGCAGATAGATACTGAATCATATCAGCGCCGCACTGACGCATGCACACTCCTACGCCGTCCAGAGCCTTCTTCCAGTGCAAAGGTGGCATAGCATCATGGCATGTAGTACCTGCAGCGCCGCGCCGTGTGTGTACACGCCTAGTACCAATACCATACCACGTACCTGCTGCATGCATCATGCCAGCCTACATGTTTTGTTTATTGCTTTGCGGCTGCAGATCAATCGGCAAACGCATAGCAGCTGGTTGCATTGCACATGCATACGAATTTACAAGCCACTCAAGAGTGAGTGCATTAAGAAAATAATTAAACATATAAAAAAAAGATGAGCTGATCGATGAACAGGTAGTTGCATGCATCATCAATTTCATCAGCTGTACGTGACTGTGATTTGACCCTGGAATGATTTTACACCGATCGGTATCGGGAAAATATTAAATGTATATATCCTCACACCACAAGATGGGGCTTCTAGATAGCCTTCTACCTAATAACTACACGGAAGGCTGTAGTTTAAAGATCCTTCTTTTCATAATTTCGTCAGAGCATGCTTCCTAGCTTCTTCACAGTATAAGCTTTGACCTAACCACATTTTTCATCAGAAGGGGGAAAAAGATGTCTTTTTCACAGTATAAGCTTGACCTAACCACTACATGTCAACATATGCTGGGAGGTTGCAGTTTATTAAAGAATCTTATTCATTCTCGGATGGAATTAGGAAAATCTCAAGGCAGGACGAAACGACAGAGCTTTATATATTTTCTAGAACCTCCACGGTTTCACACATCACCACAAACGAAATCAGCACTCCCAAACAGTTGTGTTGTGTGTGATGTCGGATTATATATATCATCACTGTCATACTTGCTGTGAGCAAAAAGACCAACAACTCCTCAGAAGCTTGTAGTTTAAAGATCCTTCTTTTCATACTTTCGTCAGAGAGCATGCATGCTTTCTAGCTAGAGAAATATGAACCACATTTTTCATTCATCACAAGGGAAAAAACGATGACTTTTTTTCACAGTATAAGCTTTGACCTAACCACTCATGTCAACATATATATGGGAGGTTGCAGTTTAAAGAACCTTATTCATTCTCGGATGAAATTAGGAAAATCTCAAGGCAGGACGAAACGACAGAGCTGTATATAGTTTCTAAAGCGGACGAGCTTGTAGCTCGATGGTAGCGCTCCTGTGTGTGGAGCGTGCCGCTTGAGTTCGACTCCGTCTGGAGCAACTTTAGGTGTTGCACCAATCTTCTTAATAAAAACCACTCAATTCCTCCCGGGTTGGGTCCCATTTATATAGTTTCTAGAACCTCCACGGTTTCACACATCACCACAAACGAAATCAGCACTCACAAACAGTTGTGTTGGATTATATATATCATCACTCTCAATCCACCCCCACCACCCCGGCTCCCAACGGGCGGCTCGGGGGCCACCTCGCCGGGCGCCCTCCTCTCCGTCCCCGTCTCCCCCTCGGCCGCCGTCGCCGCCCTCGTGGCGGCGGCGTCTCCTAAAGGGAGCCCGCCACAGCTCCTCCTCCCTCCGACCTCCCTATCTCCTCTTTCACCCTCCGCCTACCTCCCCTCGGCGGTTCCTCGCCTCCCGGTGGCGACCGGCGGGTTCCGTGCGGTGGGCGGGATCTAGGCACCACAGGGGCTGGATCCACCGTCTCCTCGACCTCTGTCTTGGCCGGCATGGGGGCGGGCGCCCGCGCCCGGGGCGCGGGCGACCGGGCGGCGTCCCCCCGCCAAGACGCCATGGCGGCCCGACCGATCTTGGCCCCCGCGGGTTGGATTTGCCATCCGGCACCCTCCCTCGTCCTTTCCTCGCCCGGCGATGGAGGACCGCGTGGGCTCCCGACGGACAGGTCTCCATGCATCGGCGACGGGATGGTGGCCCACAGCGTCGGGCCCGGCGGCGGTCGACCAGTCGGGTACTTGGGCCCCGGATCTAGCGCCCGCTGGCCTGGCTCGGAGCCCACCCACCCCTGCAACACCCCTGCATCATACTTGCTGTGAGCAAAAGACCAACTACTCCTCCCAGCCAATCCTTTGCAAAAGGAATTTGTTGGTGGCCTTTTGCGTTGTGATGACTACTGTAACATCAGTCATCAGGGGACAAGGATAGAATGGGAATAGTGCACCTATATAGGTCTATGCCATCTCTTCTTGCTCGATTTAACAGGCCAAATACATGCAGCGGATTGCAGCTTCTTCCATGATTATCGTTTTTTTTTTTGAAACATTCCATGATTATTGTTGTCGGTTTAGTAGAAACTTATTAGTAAATTCGGATCAATACTGTTTCTGTTTTAAAATAATTTACCTTACTTCAATTTTTCATCAATTTCAGCAAGAAACACACGGGCGTGCCTTGCCTTCACGTCTAATCTCAAACCCTGCTGTCGAGTTGGTAGGATGATGGCCTGCACTACAGTCAGCATACAGAAAAGGCACTGAAATCTTATGTTCCAGCTGAACTTTCATATGTACTGTTCATAAGGAGTACTAGGTACGTGCTTAAAGCAAGATTCTTTTCGTCTTCCCTGCAAAAGATGCAAGAATTGTTTTGTTGGGTGTACGTAAAGGCGTAGAACAAAAGATGTTGTATCATTCTTCAGATAGTAGTAGCTGGTGATGAACGATTTTTATCAACTTTTGTTTTTGTTTTTGCATGAGCATATTATTCATGTAGAAAACAGTCTTTTTTTTGTGAATCATGTAGAAAACAGTCTTGCAGCTACGAGGTGCCAATCTGAACTTTTATCATTTCGCATTACACTGTGGTTAGCGCACACACATCCATGTCTTTGTTTTTTGAGATTCCTTATGCATGCTGTACTCTGAATCATCGGTTTCTCACACTGTTCTGCAACGGAAAACGAAGCAATGTCCACACTGTTTGTGCTAGAGATTTGAGGATGCCCTGTGCGCATCATCTATGGGTACGCCCCGCCAAATTAAAGTAACATGTACTTTGGTTCCAAAATAAATAAATAAACCTGTGCTGGTATGCTGCTGTATCAATAAGTTTGTTGTTGAGACTACTGCTTGTCAGTGCAAAGCTTCCTGTGCAGATCTCTATTGCTATGATCTGCAATCAATTAACAGCTAAGGGTTAGGTTAAGAATAACACTAATTTATGACACATAGTCAGGAATAGGATCATGCCACATACCTAATCCATTTGGCAGGGTCTTGCAAGAGGCTGGCTATGATGGTGTTCCTCGATCTACAGTTTACTTTAGACGCTCTGAACAAGTCATTATACCCAATTACCCATATATAGTTGTTCTACCTATTGGACGTACGTGTTTCCTGTCCATCACTCCACCCTTCAGAAAAAGAAGGGTAGGCCGAGGCTAATGAATTTGTGATTTGAAAGGAATCTTGTAACGTTGCTTATCCCATAGGGCAGCATTGACCTTTCTTAAGCTCTGAATGAACAATTCCTAGCACATCAGTTGTCAGTTATATATATGCATCAATGTGAAATTGCACCTAATTTTTTCTGCCCTCGCACATCGGTCGCCATTCGGTTTTCAGGAACTCTAGTTAATAAAACTAGTGAGAAGTATACGATGCTTGCTTGTAAACAATTAAACATAGTCATTTGCCCAAAACAGCCTGGGCAACTAGCTGGATTCATCCTCCAGCTACACCTATCACCACAAGCAGTGAGTGAAACATGGGTCCATCTCTGCATCTGTATGCTGCTTAATTTTTTTTGAGGGAAAAAAATCAGCACTTGATGAGATGAGGTGGTCCTGCAAGTGCAATAACTTCAGTGTCTTCCTCCCTGCTGTGAGTGCTTCAACTACTTGGTGCCCCTCATATGGGGCAATGCAAGCCTCTGCATCAATGGCCATCCATAGCAATGTGCAGCAGCAGAGGAGATGGAGCCCCCCGCCAGGGCAGGTAGCTGGCTGGCTAGCCAGTGGCCTCTAATGCCCTTGCCTTTACTGACCACCTCATTCTGGTCAGGAAGTTTGGCCAACAGACACTTCTCAAGAGGGCAATGCAGGAATTCAGTTCTGCAAGATGATTGAATTTTGCTAGTACATTTGCAGTAATGGTGTAACTGAACTTTCATGTCCTGGGATTCTCAGTACAAAGGGCATGAATTGTTTTGAATTAATTTAGGATAGCATCAGGTGAGTCATTTCGATAAGTGATAGTTTCAGAGTGTGTCATCAGACAGTGACTGCATGGATAAACTTGGACCTGATGGAAGGTCAAATAGAAGAACTGAGATCATTTAAACCATAACTGTCCAGACAGACACTTGATGCCGCAACTTTCATGCATTCATGGTATGTGGATGATGATAATAAATTGTTTTAAAAATTCATTCATAGTCCACAGTCCACAGTCCACATCAACCCAAGGCCTGAACACGATAGTTTCTTCTCTTTTTCAGAGTTAGAAATTCTAAAAGGACATCAGAGGTTAACCACTACACTGTCTTGTTCTTGGTAGCAGCATCCAGGAGCCTTGGACTGGGTAAACAAGATGCAATCCTTTTTAATCTTGTCATGACAATCAGAGAGGATTAAACAAAGTTTGAGACAGTGATTAATGGTGGTCAAGCAAGAGAGTCAAGAACAATGTCCAAGGGTGCAAATCCATGCATGTATGGCCTCTCAAGAACCTTAAACTAACTGCGTGCCAGAATTAAAATATTTCAGCAAGTTCAGAACTCCATGTTACTAATAGTAGTATATATATTTCTTCATTTCAAATTGGTGTAAGTTGGAGAAAACAATTGCAGGCAAATTTGTAACAGATTTATGGATCACGAGGGTCAGAGGGTGGCAAGACAGACATGGGATCAACCCCTCGATTTGTGCTTAATTTTCTCTGAAGTTTCATCAGCGACTGACTCCATTGGGTCTCGATCATAAACTATTTTAAGTACTACTTGGGAGTTGGGACAAGCTAGCTAGGTAGATGAATGACATACTGGATGAAATTCAGGGAGGTTATTTGTCCGGAAGTATTAGGCAGTTCGTGATTGCTTTGCTGTTAGATTTTATTCATGTAGTCGATCTGATCTTGGATACTTTCATAGGAAACTTTTGCTTTTACAGCTCCAAAGGGGATAATGCCAACTAGTTGAAACATGGCAAAAATCCACAATATGATTATTTGGGGGGAAGAAAGTTACTCTAATCAATGTCGGATGATGACGTACGCCTCAATATATAAAAAAAAATTAAAACTACTTTCTTTAGGCCAACTGTACAGAAACTGAAGCAAAGTAATATAAGTAATATGACCTCAAAGATTTACTTAGAAGAAGAAAGAATACCAAAAAGAGTATTGAGTAGCATCTTGTAGATCTAGCTAGCACCATGATCACCAGCGTTTATTCTGTGGTGAATACACTCAACAACTTTGGGACAATCACAAATATTTGCAGGACCAAAGACTACCCTACACAGGACCGTATAGTACGTACGTATACAGTAAAATACATACACACACGCGTACATGACGTAGATACTTACTGTTATATATATATATGTTTCATACGTATGATACACGATTAATTTTTGGCATTGCACGTCAAGTTTTTGTTTTTTTACTGCAAAGCACTTACTTAGATTACATTACACTTACACATGCTGCGGCAAAATGCAAAGCACACCCTGAACTTTATGCATATATTATATCAATATCAAAATCAAAGGCCTCTCTCTATGCCGCAGCGGCGCTGGTAGTGGCAGCTCGCCGGCCGGGCTTGCCGCCGACGACCGTGGCCAGCACGCTCCTGAAGGCCAACGCGACGCCGCACCCCTTCACCACCCTCTTCTCGCAGCACTCGCGCTCCGTCCAGAAGCACCGTGGCGTCGCCTCCACCGCGTCGTCGACGTCGAGGCCACCGGCCGAGAACGCGCGCCTGTGGTGGCCGCGCGAGAGCACCCACGGTGGGCGACGACTGCACGGTGAAGACGGGCGACATGGTGACCGACGCGTTGGAGCTGGAGCTGGCCGACGACGACGACCAGGAGGAGGAGGACCAGGACGAGCACGCCGGCGTGGTCCGGCCGCCGCCAGACCTGCGGAGGAGTGTGATCCTCCTTGGGAGGATGGCGCCGAGGAGGCCGGAACGACGGTTCCTGGACGACCGGCCACCGCCACCGCCGACGCCGCGTCCGCCCTTACCACCGCCCGTGGAGGAGTAGTAGGACGGCGGCGGGGTGAGCGGCGGGAGCGCGGCGGCGGAGGGCGAGTCGTTCTTGGGCGTGCCCGGCTGCGACTCCCACAGGAACGGCACCGCGCCCGCCGACGACACCGGGTAGTACACCCGGAACGACGGCACCGCCAGCTGCGCCGCCGCCTCCTTGGACAGCATCTTGGCGTGGAGCTTGCTCCCTTGCTTCACCAGCAACCCGGGCTCCTCCTTGCCGCCGCCCAAGCTTGCCATGGCGAGCATGCACTGTGCACACTCACTGACACTCTGCTCTTCTTGCCCCCTCAAAGAGAGAGAGAGAGAGGGGAAGAAGTAGGTGGAGCTTGAGAGTTGAGAATGAGAAGGTGGGTGGAAACTATAGCAAGTGAATTTTATATATCCATGGCCATGGATCAGCTAGCAGGTTGCAGACATGGGAGAAGAAGGCCTCTGAATCTCTGATCTCTCTCACCTCCACCGGCGCCTTTTATCTTCTCTCTCTCAGATCAGAAATTGAGAAGCTGACTTTGGGCGTCGACCAAGGAGCATGTGACACGGCAACATTAGTGGACATAATCAAAAGAGAGGGTTGTCGTGTGAGTGATGATGAGCAGAGACGACACACACAGAATGCGGCTTGCTGGTGTAAGCATGTGAAGAAAAATGGTGGTAGAAAAAAAATGCAACTGGGATTGCCCCTCTGCTAGATATATTGGAAAAGGAGAAGTGAGATATTATCTCTACAGTTTGTCAACTTGATCGCCCAAAGTAAACAATACATTGAATCATGGATGTTTACTGTCAAACTGTGTACGTAATGGTTCGTGTCACGCCGTTTAATTTTACCGCCATTGTCTGGATTGTAGTAGTTGAAAAGTGCAATGTCCTATACGTACAAACAGCGGCGGATCGTGACACCATTGGACCAAATCAGCTGGGACTATTTAGAACAATAGAAAAAAAAATATGTTCGTGTGTCTTTCTTGTGAAATTGAACTGATTCTGGTAAAATATCTATATGATTCCTGTGAAATTTATGTGTTTCAAATAGGTCCTTAAACGGGAGCTGAATTGCACGTGACTTTCAATCAATTTGAAAGTAGAGTAGACAGAATATATGAATTTATCTCTAATCCTCACATTCCATTTATTTAGAAATGGATATTTGCAAATTCGATAATACCTAAAATAGAAAAATAGAGTCCCTATCTGTAGAATGGAAACTTTTTCTTTTCATGTCGATCTTGGTCAGAAGTTGTAAGGCCTGCGCTGAAACTAAAAACATCCTACTCTTTAATCTAGCCTTGAAACATAGAGTTAGAATACCCCCTCTCTTTTTACTTACTGTAGTTAGTTTTGGGAAAATAAATAGGGGTACTTCTTTTCTTTCGTATTGGCTGTCAAATGGATCTGATATTGTTTGTGTGTGTATTTGTGGGCCACATAAAAACAAAGTCCACTAAGCTTATTTACTCCCTCCGTCCCTTTGAAAGTGTCACTTTGGTTTTCCTCTGAAATTGTTTGATCGCTCGTCTTATTCAATTTTTGGTATAAATATTATTTATTTTTTTACGACTTATTTTGTCATTAGAGATTTTTAATAATTACTTATTTAATTTGTCATTTATATAAATTTTGTGAATAAAACGAATGAGCAAACTCAATAGCCAAAAGTCATAAACGAGTACTCTTCAATGCTTATTGATTGATATTGTCTTCTTACGTTATATTGTTACTCTCCAAAACTACCACCACTCACTCTGAGTTGGGGCCTCCCCCCCCAAACAACATTCTCCTCCATGAAAAAAAAAACACAACTAATGTTCCACAATGTTAAAAACAATGTCCTACACCGAGTAACCACCGCCACACATGGCGATCGAGTCATTGCAGGCCATTGCAAGTTATGTAACTATTGCAACATCATTCATTTGCACCGTCTACCCATGTTGTCCTACAGTGGAGTAACCACTGCCATGCCATTTCAAGGATAGCCGCCACAATCCGGTGCAAAGCCGCAAAGGCCAAACGAGCAATTGCCTCTAGTTCCCAAACAAACAATTGCCTCTAGTTCGACGCAGTCAAGTTGAGGCGGACCTAGCTTTTGAGTACGGGGGCTGCACCAATTTTTTTTTAATATATACAAATCGATAAATCATTCATAATTGTTAATTTTTTTTTGATTTTTTTTCACAATTTTCATCAATAGTATGCATGTATGACAGGCGGGCCAGGGGTCGGTGGACCCCCTTGACCCCTTTTGGATCCGCGACTGAGTCAACCCAGCCGTTTTGACCGAAAAACAAACACATGAGAGCCGACTAAGCATTATTAAGATCATATATGTGATCAATTTGGCCACGAAACAACGCCATAATAATTTGGTAAAATATGTAAGTGACGATGCATCACAATAATAACCGCCCAATGCAAGCGTCATGTGTGTCATCTGGATATATATGTTTAATTTCCCAATGATGCAAGATGATTAAGATTATAATCAAATAATTACCGTTGCCGCCACATGAAAACGACCAGGATCCCCCGCCGCTTCTTCTCAATGTTCGCCGATACATCTCTCACATATATCTGCATGCGCAACCTAACTTAATCTTCTTTTTTTTTTTTTTTTTTTTTGGTAAACGGGACCGAATTTCTTGTTTGCATTGCCACATCAGCGATGGGGAAGTGCAGGACCAGAGGGTATGCCTGCCTTTTTTTGTCAGTTTTGTCTGAAGATTGAAAATTATGTCACCGTATAGCAAACAAAACAACCGAATGAACAAGAGCTTATTCTACCACCCCCAAAAAAAAAAAAAAAAAACAAGAGCTTGTTCCCATCGAAACAAGAATAAAAATGTGAAAAAAAAAAAGTAAAGAACAATTAAGAGGCTGATCGATCCCGCCAATGCGACCAAGGCTCGGAACATCTGCCGCGTCTTGCTGCAGGTAACGATGGACACTCCTCCGATCCGTCCATCCCGTTGTCCTCACGCAAACGCAAGACGACACAGTCAGCCAGTCAGGATGAACCCTGCTGCTTGGAAAGTCGTGCAGCCGACAGCTTCCGAAGAAAGCATTCACAGTCTGCGGACTCTACGGTAGAGTCTAAAATTATTAATTCTGATCTTGCGTATGCAATTTGCTGATGTAATGAAGAGAGAAAGGAAAAATGAAGACTCGGTTTCTTGATAAGACGCCCGGCGTCTTCGTTCCTCTCGAGGCCGTCACGAAACCACATAGACTCGCGTTGTGGAGGGCAGCGTGGAGTCTTGGGATCCCGTACGCCGGTCGCCGCCCTCATCCACTCCCGGTACCAGCGGCCTTCTTCCCCATGGCCGGCGACTCGATGCCCAGCCCGGTTGTGCGGCACACCACCGCCTCCCCACCCGAAGCTCGTCGTGTCCGAGGCCTGGGCCGCTACGCTCCCAAGCTCGTCGCGACGAGGGTCGGGGCCACCACCTCCTCGCAATCTCGTCGTGACCGAGGCCATATGTCCGCCTCCGTACCCGAGCTCGTCACGCAGGCGAGTTTGGGGCAGCCTCCGCCTCCCCGTGCGCTCGAAGCGGAGGTCGAGGTTGGGGACGGGGCCGCCTCCGCCTTCGCCTGTGCGCTCGAAGCCAAGGTTGGGGATGGGTCCGCCTCCGCCTCAGTACGGGTCGTGGTACAGAGGAGTTCCGCCTCAAAGCAATTCCTTGCCACCAGATCAAAATCGTTTTAGCCAATAGGCCTAGTAGATTGGTGTATGGATGCTTCGTGAACGAAATTACTTTAGTACAGTATACGGTCTTTTTGATGAATTCTTTGAACGATATTGTCTGCATGCGTTGTGTATAACTGAATGCTGTTGGGATAGGTGTATGTTGGATCACATGCCAATATGCCACATCTGATCTGCGTAATTTTGTGTTGCATAATAATTTTTTTTTTTTTATATATCGAAACTACTAGTAGTACTTTGCATTGGGGAGCATAATTTCTTGTCTTTAGAGTCTTTGATGTGTAGGCTACATGGATAGAGTCTGACTTGTGAGTCTTGCAAAATACACCCGGACCCGGATCTACGGATCTACTAGTGCTACCAGCACGCACGCACGGGCCTAGCTAAAAACGGCCCACCAACACAGCACCCTGACACGCAGAAAAGCTATCATATGCATGTGCATGTTAACGAAAGAGATGACGTTATTGATTACTAGCAAGGTAGGGAGGACAGAAGCATGATTTTTTTCAAAATTTTGGTAAATTTAAAATTGTTTATTAGAAATTGAATTACTCCGTGCTTAGGAGATGTTGCTCTGCACTCGATCTACTACTGTCTCCGGACACTGAACCAAACGTACACTTTGGATCCCCTATGTCTGGTCTTGTCAGCGCGGAATGCGTCCAACTAGACGGCCGGTGGTCTCCATCTTGCGATCCGCAAATTCCTTCATTAGCTAGTTGTCGATACGGCGATAGCAGTAGCCAATTGGTCGCGGCTGGCCGGGGCAACAACCGGATCCGTGTCTCGTGTCCCTGTCCCGGCCATGCATGCATCACAGCTTGGCCTCGGACACTCTCATTCCTCCAATTTATTCGGTCCAAGAAAGTTTGGTTAACGGGCCGGAGTAGTACGTGATGGTGCATGGATCCATATCCACCCGTTTTGGTCGCTCGCTGTCGCATCGGCACGGCCCTCTCCTCTCTCGTCGACGTACGTGTACGTGTGTAGATGTAGATGTACGCCTGAGTGTACCCCATCCGCGCGTGCGTATGTACGACGTGTGTCGCGCAGCGCAGCCTGCGCAGGCCAACTCAGCTCCACGGAACACGGAGAATGAGGACGCAGTGGTACGGTTGGGGAATGGACGGATGAGAGCGGCGGAGAACTAGCCACTTATTGCCGCGTGCATTATATATGTAAATATGTTATTGCCGCGTGCATTATAATTTATGTATATGTACACTGTCCAATGGCTTCGAGGTGTATATTTGTAATAATAATAATAGAGAAATTAATAAGTCGATCCGATCCACCTCCCACCACCAGGTACGCTGCGTGCGTGCACGTCACAGCGTAATCCATCTTGGTTCCTCCACGTATACCTACATACGTGTACGTACCATCAAACTTCGCACACTTTTTTTAAATGCAATCATGTTTTCTCTTAATTAGTAGCCAACGGGTGCGCATGCAGTGGCGGAGCTCGTCAATTTCAACTACTAGGGCCACTCTCAAAGCCTATATATGTAACATGCCAATAGATAAAAAATAAAAAATTAGAACATGAACCTACACATAAACCAGTCGTGAACTAATGGAATTTCTACTATACCGGGATGCATTCAGCATTAAAATAGAACTTAAATTTGAGATGGATAATTACCAAGCCAATGGCAAGTAACAGAGCAAAAATTATAAAACAATGACAAGTAACAGAGCAAAAATTATAAAACAATGACAAGTAACAGAGCAAAAATTATAAAACAATGGCAAGTAACAGAGCAAAAAGGCAGAGGCAACAACAACACATATCAAGAGCCTAGTTACAGCGTGCGGCCTACCCACAGCCACGAGCCCACACAATCAATTATGGCCAGACAACAAAGATAGTTTTGGCCTCTGGCCAGACGCCAAGACGGCAAGCCCATTCTTCTCTCTCTGTTGGGAAACACTTGACCCAATACTTAACACCATGCCAAAAAAACATACATACTACAAAGAAACTGCGAACACATGGTTGATTTAGGTCACATGTGTTTAGTTTTGTGATTGAGTGATTGTCAACAGTCAACATTTTAATTCTATTTTTCCTTTATTCTTTATACTTCGGCTATGTTCACCGGCACACGTGGAGTGTGTCGAAGACGATATCTCTTGGTTCGTGTTGTGCGGGTGTGGAGCTCGGAGATGGTAACGACGGGCGAGGTGAAGGGGCCAAGGGAGGGCGTCTGGGCCGACGGACCGCGGAGGTGAAGGACGGACGTGAGGCTTGGACCGAGGGACCAGATCGCCGGGCGGCTAGCCATGGTGGCTGACATCCGGGACATCGACGGCAATGCAAGAGGACGTGGCGGAACCGTGTCGATCGGGTCAAGACGGCGTGCGGCGCGGGCGGGGGGAGCTCGGATGACTTGGCGACTCGGGCGGTCAAGACGGCGATGACACGTGTCGAGGAGGTTTGGTGGTTTGTCCTCAAAACCATTGGTGCGGGTTTCGTGGTTTGGGCCTCAAAACCACGGGCGCGGGTTTGGTGGTTTGGGCCTCAAAACCCGGTGGACGTTCGGTGGACGGAAGGGCGGCGCGTGGCGGCATCCAGGGAGATCGCGCGGAGGCGATGCTTACGGATGAGGGGGAGCGCGGTGGCCGTCGGATCGACAAATTATCCGAGTCGACCAAAATAGCCCTAGGGTTAGAAGATCGACTCATGTATCATAGGGGTAGTTTAGGAAGAGGAATATTGGACTATTCGGTGGAGGCTTACCCCTCCATCCCTCTTGCCTCTCCCCATTTTCGTTTTTATTTTTCCCCATTTTTAGGGTTCTTGTTTAGAGGTCAAAAACAAATTCGTGGCTATTTTGCTAAGATTTTTTGAAGGGGAAGAGCAGCCCCAAACCTGCTTGTCTCCTCCGGGATTCCTCAATCGAAGCTGTGATTTTTGAAGTGAGTTTTCTTCTTTTTCGTCTATGGCTACGATCTGAGTTTCAGGGAGTTCGAGTTGATTTCGAGTCACGATTTTTTGGGAATTTGTTCCTAGCTAGTTCTATTTCATCTGTGCAAATTTTGGGAGCCTTTCCTTTTTGTGTTGATGGAGATCGAGGGATTTGTGCTGCCGTCTTTTTCCTGTTCGTGAGTCGGCTTCAGTTCGTCTGCTCTGTTGCCCGTGCGGATTTTTGGGAACTGCAGCAGTTAGTGGAGCATCAGGCTTCTTGGAAGTCACCAGAATTAACTCTGGTCTCCACCGGCGGGCTCAAGGCTGATTTCAGCAGCGCAGGGTGCCGACCGCCTCGATCTGCTAGTAGTTCGTCGTGGTTTTTCTGGTTCCGCTCGAGCAGGCCTGTGCCCAGGTCAGTGCCCAGGTCAGGGACACCGCCCACTGTATTTTCTGTGTCGTTAATTAATCGATCTATCTGGTGTATCCTTTGCTGCAGCTGTGGCATTGATTCTCGGGACGCATTAATCCGACTGCTCTCCACTTCCACGAGCAGGTCTTCAGCAGCGTGCCCAACAACAGAACGAGCAACTCTCACAATCGCTCAGCTTGGCCAGCAACATGATTAGATTTTTCTTTCAAGTCACGTGTAGTCTCAATCAAGCAATAGTGTTTGGATTGACAAGTGAATTAACTAAGCTGAGTGCTATCTGCTTCCTTTTGCTTGTTCATGAGTGCGTGATTTTGCTTGGCCAAAAGGATTTGCCGTGAGCAGCTAGAGCTTGCCGAGTGCAGCTTGTTGTGTCCAGCGTGCTCGCGTGTGCAGAGCAGAACCTCCGCTCGAGCCTTGTTCAACTGTTCTCGTTTCTCTGCTCAGTGAGTTCTTCAGGCTGTGAGTGTCATCTTCTGTGCAGGTCTGCAGCTGCATTTCTGCTATCGGTAAGTAGGTAAGTAGTGCTCGTCAGTTTGTTCAGTTATCTGTCTTGAGCAACACCATTTACAGTATCAAGTTTCAGCAAGCAATTCCTTTATCTTGTTGCATACGTGATTTTACCACTCCTAGCTTTCATGACCTGATCATTAGAGCATTAATTTATTATCTCATTTGGCTAGAATACTACTCACGGTTTGCAAAGTTTCCAGCTTGGTGTTTACAGGTTCAGAGCACGTTCTTGTGTGCCTTTTCTAGTCTGCCGGTTTTGTTCGGCGTTTGTCCGTTTGAGCTCCGATTCGATCTATGTTTGTTTTGTTAGACTCGTTGTGCCTATCTCTTCGCGTTTGATATCTTGCTACTAGTTAGCACGTGTATCACTCGTTTCTTTGTGAGTTCGCTTTTGAGGTTGGGGTTGAGCCGATGACCCAAAATTGAAAAGGAAAATCGAGGCTCCCATTCACCCCTCCTCTGGTCGCCGTTTCGGTCCTTCAATTGGTATCAGAGCCGGTTAAGGATCATATCCACCTTAATCGGTCCGTGATCCGCGAGAAGGCGACATGGAGAGGTTTGGTCACTATGGTGGCAAGCCTCCGGAGTTCGATGGCACCAACTATTCCTATTGGAAGATTAAGATGCAAGCACATCTTATGGGGATGGATTGGAGAGTATGGGAGATTGTCGAGGGATGAGAACGCCAAGTGCTAGCCGCTCGAGTGGGTGAGGAACAAATAGCCCAACACAATGCCAACAACCGGCGAGGAGTGTCTTGTTCTCTAGCCTCAAAGACACGAGTTCAAGAGAGTTGCCACTTGTGAGACCGCTCGTGAGGTGTGGAAGACACTTGAGAGCTACCACGGGGGAACCCCACAAGTCAAGGCCCGCCTATATGAGACCTACAAGAGAGAGTACAACAACCTAATACGTTTTGATGGCGAGTCCATCGATTCTCTCTTTTGCTGGGTTTGGGACGATCTGCAACAAGCTGCGGGCGAACAAGCCTTTGGAGAGGCTTGATGATCACGAGAAGGCGTCTGCGGCTCTTGTACGCTGGATCGGAAGGTGTGGGATGTGAAGGTGTCCGCGATCATGGAGTCCGCCAACTACGACACCCTCACACCCGACGAGCTCTACAAACAAGCTCAAGTCCTCGAGATCGAGGCCCGGATCCGAGGCGCTCAAGAACCCATCTGCGCCCGGCGTTGCACTTGTCTCGGGTAAAGGCGGTTCCAGTTCTTACGCTAACCCATCCGCAGATCTCTTTTGCCTTGTCTTCTTTGGTGTATGCAGGACAGAGGGAGCGATTGGACTGCGCTTGGGGATGACGAGTTGGCTCTCGTCATCGGCCGATTCTCGCGGTTCCACAACAACCGCTTGAACCGTCGGCGTGGCGGTGGTCCCAAGGGAGGATGCTTTGAGTGCGGTGATCCGGACCATTCCGTCGCCGCGTGCCCCAAGAAGAAACAAGGACAAGTACTCCGGCGAGAAGTACTACTCCGATAAAAGCGCAGGACAAGCGCGAGTACACCGTCGGCAAGCACAAGTCTAAGAAGGGCTTCGACAAGGAGGCGATCAAGAAGAAGTACCTCAAGCGTGCCAAGGAGAACAAGGGCGCCTTCTTCGCCTCCCTCGGTGACCTCGACAACGACGGTCAAGCTTCCTCCAAATGACGAGGAGCCCGAGCAAGATCGAGGAAAAAGTGACGGACTTTGCTTCATCGCCAACTCAAGTACGGGGGCTTCGCACCATGGCCCTTGACGGAGCGGTGTCCCACAACATCGAGCCACACGGCGACTCTTCCCTAAGGTACCACCCACTATCGAATCTCTCAGCGATGAACTTGACTCTTTAGGCGATGCACTTGTGTGTCAAGAGAAGTTGCTCAAGCGAGTAGCTAAGGAGAGGAAGGAGTACAAGGAGAAGTGGGAGATAGCTATGAGGGAGTTAGAGTTGTCTAGGAAGCCCATGGAGATGTCGATGAGATAGAGTGTGATGCTTGTCTTTGTGCATATGTCTAGCATCATGTCTTTGCAATCCAAGTACTCTACTTTGCTAGATGAGCACGTTGAGCTGAAGGCTAAGCCTATGTTGTCGAGTGCATGCAAGTCTTGTCTAGGCTTACAAATCGAGTTGGAGAGAAGGCCGCCAAGCTTGCTGTGCTTGAGAAGGCCAGCTCGAGATAGCACCGTCTTTGAAGTGTGCTAAGTGTGAAGCTTTGGAGATGGAGGTCATGTCTTGTAGGCATGACAAGGGTAGAGTCGAAGAGGAGAACAAGTACCTTCGCTCTGTCTTGAGTTGGGTGTCTAGTGGAGAGCCACAGCTTGGCATGATGATGAGTCAGTTCAAGAGGGGGACTGACACAACGGGGTTAGGCTTTGCAATAGGTGGGAAGGGTGAAGTAATCTATGGCAAGGTTGGTCAAGGTAGTGGTTTGAGCCCGAGTGAGAAACCTACAAGCACTCCCAAGTTGACCAAGATCACCCCACCTGAGCCTACCAAGCCTATTGTGCAAAATGGCATTCTCCAAGAGACCCCAAAGACTCCACCTCCCAAACAAGTGTGGCTTCCTAAACCAAACCACCTCAAGAACCCACTTGACACTTTGCCCAAGATCCCTGAGGAAACCCTTCCTAGAGCTAAGGCCACAACAAGAGTGAACCATCCACCCAAGAGAGAGGTGAGGTATCACTGTGAGTACTGCCAGAGAGATGGTCACTTGTTTGAGTTTTGCTTTAGGAGGAAGAGGGATGCTAGGCGTCAAGTTGCGTTTGAGAACCGCGACTTGTATCACCCACCACTTGGCATGTATGAGAGGGGTGTGCAGTCGGTTCAGAGGCAGTTTGCTAGGCCAGGGAGGTAGGAGGCCTCAGAGGGCTAGGCCACAGTTTGTGAGACCCCGTGGTGGTCGTGCTCCGCGAGTGGAAGGTGTTCCTCGCTTTGGGAGCTTTGAGTTTGACAGGAGGAGTGCACCACGCTTTGTTGCGCGTGGTGAGCACTTTGGCAAGAAGGGTCATGGGATGTTTGTTTTGCCTAATGCTTATCTCGGGCAAAATGGTCAACATTGGTATTCTCTTGAGTATGCTAACCCCAGTGTTGTGCCATTTGCTCATCCCATGTTTTTCAATGATGTAGGTGATCAAGTCTTGGGTTCCCAAGTTTATGCTTGTTAACCCTTTGGGATCCAAGACTTGGGTTTCTTTGTCCTCTCATGTGTAGGTATGAGGACATGGGGTGGAGAACACGTGCTTGGTGGAACTTGATTCTTTGTCGGTGTGATCAAGACTTGATGGTTGTCTACACCACTTTGATGGCCTCCAAGAGGCATGTGCCTTATTGTGACACCTACACACGATCACGTGAGCTATCATATACACTCATGCCTTGTACATTCATGATTTCTCTACTTGTGGTATGAGATAGTTGTTCATTTGCTCACTTGTATATTGCTTGCATGTATTTTACTTGTATCATGCTTTTATATCCTTTTTAGCATGTGTTATCTTGTGTATTATATGCCATGCTAGCCTTTGTGCCCTTTTGTTTCCTAGTTTTCTTTTTTGCTAGGTGTCTTTGGTTGAAGGGGAGTTGGGAGTTTGCTATCCTTTTTTGAGGGGTAGTTTTGTAGTTGATGTACGGTTGTAGTCTTAGGTTTGTTTTGCTTTGTGCATCATCTTGTATCATATTGCATTTATCATGTACACTATTGCACTTTGAGCTTCTTGTTTATATTGATCACAATGAGACTATGCTCGTTTAGTGTAACAATTACATGTTGATGCTTACAGACTTGTGCTTTTTCTCGCTTAATTGATATATGCTATGAGCAAAGCTGTTTTTCATGTGAACCTGCTTAACAACTATGAATCTTGCAAAATGTTCACCATTGAGATAGTTCCTAGCATGTTTAAGTTGTTGAGATCCTTTGTGCTTATCATGTATGCTAGGTGACTATGTCTCATTCATCGAGTTATACACTTGTTTAGATGACCACATGCTTTTATCCGCTAAAATCAAATCTAAGCTAAGTGTGTATGGAAAAAAGATCGAGATGGGTCCATACCGTCCCCACATCCAAGTCTTGGGGACTGCTGCTCATTGCACTTGAGTTGAACCTGAGCTTGGTAGTGATTGACCTAGACCAGTGTCTTAAGCTTCGATTGCTCACATGCATAGGCTTGACATGGTTGATTAGTAAGGCCGGCAGTTGTGGATAACCACTCGCAACATGCTTTGTCCAATGCTTGTAACATTTTACCAACTCGATAACTTGAAAATTTGACAAGTGTTGGCTCTCTCTTTTGCATGATGTATAAACTTTGCTTGGGGTAGTTCACCTGATATACATGTGTAGCACTTGGTAGATTTCCACTTACTTGTGCTATGTGCTATTCTTTGTGGTGGACACCTTTTTCTCAAATGCTTAAAAGCGAAACCAAAATGCTTTCAAGTCATATTTCATATCTCTTGATCGGTTTGAGCACCGTGTTAAGCACTTGACCTTGTTGCCATGACACTTTTTAGAGCATCTTCTCATTTGGATTGCTATAAACTTGAAGCTCGTTCATTGCATTTTCATGCATTTCATAGCTTGATTAGTGCATTTGCCAACAAGGGGAGAAAGAACAAAGACGATAATCGCATTTGTCGAGGGGGAGTAGCACTTTGAGCTAGATGTGTTGAGCCTTTGCCTCTCGTCTTGAGGGTCTAGCTGTTTGTGTGTGAAAGTAATTGGTTTGGAGCTGTGCTAGTGGTGTTGAGCCTGTTCTACCTCTTCTTGAGGACTAGCTGTTGTTTTAGCTTGGTTGTGTCGAACCTTTTGCCCATGTCTTTGGGAACCAAGTTTTTGCTCCACGTTTGCTATCAAGTGATTTTGTCTTAGCTTTTGTCTAGCTTTTATTCACTTGGATATGCTATCTTCCACCTTCTTCTGTCTTTGTGTTGAATGTTGACAATGCACTCATCAAGGGGGAGATTGCGAACACATGGTTGATTTAGGTCACATGTGTTTAGTTTTGTGATTGAGTGATTGTCAACAAATCAACATTTTAATTCTATTTTTCCTTTATTCTTTATGCTTCGGCTATGTTCACCGGCACACGTGGAGTGTGTCGAAGACGTATCTCTTGGTTCGTGTTGTGCGGGTGTGGAGCTCGGAGATGGTAACCGACGGCGAGGTGAAGGGGCCAGGAGGGCGTCTTGCGGGCCGACGGACCCGGAGGAGGTGAAGGACGGACGTGAGGCTTGGACCGAGGGACCGGATCGCCGGGGCGGCTAGCCATGGTGGGCGACATCCGGGACATCGGCGAATGCAAGAGGGGCGTGGGCGGAACCGTGTCGATCGGGTCAAGACGGGCGAAGCGTGCGAGGCGGAGAGCGGGGAGCTCGGATGACTTGGCGACTCGGGGCGGTCAAGACGGCGATGACACGTGTCGAGGAGGTTTGGTGGTTTGTCCTCAAAACTATCGGCGCTGGTTTTAGTGGTTTGGGCCTCAAAACCACGGGCGCGGGTTTGGTGGTTTGGGCCTCAAAACCATCGGCGGGTTTCACGGGTTTGGGCCTCAAAACCCGGGTGGACGTTCCGGTGGACGGAAGGACGGCGCGTGGCGGCATCTGGGAGATCGCGCGGAGCGATGCTACGGATGAGGAGGCGCGGTGGCCGTCGGATCGACAAATTATCCAGAGTCGACCAAAATAGCCCTAGGGTTAAAAGATCGACTCATGTATCATAGGGTAGTTTAGGAAGAGGGAATATTGGACTATTTAGTGGAGGCTTACCCTCCATCCCCTCTTGCCTATCCCATTTTCGTTTTTATTTTTCTCCATTTTTAAGGTTCTTGTTTAGAGGTCCAAGAACAAATTCGTGGCTATTTTGCTAAGATTTTTTGAAGGGGAAGAGCAGTCCCCAAACCTGCTTGTCTCCTCCTCCGGATTCCTCAATCGAAGCTGTGATTTTTTGAAGTGAGTTTTCTTCTTTTTCGTCTATGGCTACGATCTGAGTTTCAGGGAGTTCGAGTTGATTCCGAGTCATGATTTTTGGGAATTTGTTCCTAGCTAGTTCTATTTCATCTGTGCAAATTTTGGGAGCCTTTCCTTTTGTGTTGATGGAGATCGAGGGATTTGTGCTGCCGTCTTTTTCCTATTCATTCGTGAGTCGGCTTCAGTTCGTCTGCTCTGTTGCTCGTGCGGATTTTTGGGAACTGCAGCAGTTAGTGGAGCATCAGGCTTCTTGGAAGTCACCAGAATTAACTCTGGTCTCCACCGGCGGGCTCAAGGCTGATTTCAGCAGCGCAGGGTGCCGACCGCCTCGATCTGCTAGTAGTTCGTCGTGGTTTTTCTGGTTCCGCTCGAGCAGGCCTGTGCCCAGGTCAGGGACACCGCCCACTGTATTTTCTGTGTCGTTAATTAATCGATCTATCTGGTGTATCCTTTGCTGCAGCTGTGGCATTGATTCTCGGGACGCATTAATCCGACTGCTCTCCACTTCCACGAGCAGGTCTTCAGCAGCGTGCCCAACAACAGAACGAGCAACTCTCACAATCGCTCAGCTTGGCCAGCAACATGATTTGATTTTTCTTTCAAGTCACGTGTAGTCTCAATCAAGCAATAGTGTTTGGATTGACAAGTGAATTAACTAAGCTGAGTGCTATCTGCTTCCTTTTGCTTGTTCATGAGTGCGTGATTTTGCTTGGCCAAAAGGATTTGCCGTGAGCAGCTAGAGCTTGCCGAGTGCAGCTTGTTGTGTCCAGCGTGCTCGCGTGTGCAGAGCAGAACCTCCGCTCGAGCCTTGTTCAACTGTTCTCGTTTCTCTGCTCAGTGAGTTCTTCAGGCTGTGAGTGTCATCTTCTGTGCAGGTCTGCAGCTGCATTTCTGCTATCGGTAAGTAGGTAAGTAGTGCTCGTCAGTTTGTTCAGTTATCTGTCTTGAGCAACACCATTTACAGTATCCAAGTTTCAGCAAGCAATTCCTTTATCTTGTTGCATACGTGATTTACCACTCCTAGCTTTCATGACCTGATCATTAGAGCATTAATTTATTATCTCATTTGGCTAGAATACTACTCACGGTTTGCAAAGTTTCCAGCTTGGTGTTTACAGGTTCAGAGCACGTTCTTGTGTGCCTTTTTCTAGTCTGCCGGTTTTTGTTCGGCGTTTGTCCGTTGAGCTCCGATTCGATCTCTGTTTGTTTTGTTAGACTCGTTGTGCCAAACTCTTCGCGTTTGATATCTTGCTACTAGTTAGCACGTGTATCACTCGTTTCTTTGTGAGTTCGCTTTTGAGGTTGGGGTTGAGCCGATGACCCAAAATTGAAAAGGAAAATCGAGGCTCCCATTCACCCCCTCTGGTCGCCGTGGTCGGTCCTTCAGAAACATCCTTGTGGCTCGGTGTGACACAGTACTCACAAAGTACTCTACCAAGTCAACAGAGTAATTCGCTCCTATATATTGAGGTCGAAACAAGAAAGAAGATGACACATGTTAGTGTGGGAGGAGCCATAAGAGACAGAGTGCTGTTGTAGCATCGGCCCCTGATGTTTGCACAACAAGTTAGGTGTAATCTGCTCAATCGAGTACATGAAGATGGTAAGAGACAGTGAAAGAAGGATGCTTGTCGCCGAAAGTGGCGAGCTACGGGGCACCCCCGCTCGGTCCAACCAAAGCCCGGTAGAGCCATGAGTCCGGCCAGTGTGATGCTCGGCCTTCCGGCTTCCGCCGTCGCCTATCGCGCAAATCTCAAGTCGCGGCGGTTCGTTACCACGGTGTTCCATCCTATTCTTTAGCGTCGCGTGTGATGCATTCGTGGGGCGGGGGCGACGGCGAGCAATGCGTTTTTACCGACCGGTAAACCGCGACTTACCACGGTAACCGGACTCTTACCGCCGATCCGTTTACCGCGGCGGGCGGTAAAAACGGCCGTCAAATTCAAATTTGAAAATTTGAAAAAATGTTGAAAATATTCTATAAAATAGTTCATGATTTATAGAAGCCAATGGTATAAAAATTTGTCAAATTGGAGTTGGTTTGGTATAAAAATTTCAAATCTAAGTTTGAAAAAAAAAAAAGAAAAAAAACACAAATAGGCCCATTAAATCATGAAGGTCGAAAAACATACTAAACACACTCAAATTTAAGTAATTTTGACATCATTGGATTCTACAAATCATGAAGTATTTTTAAGAATTTTTAGCATTTTATAAAAAAATTACATTTTGAATTTTGAAAAAACCGTTCAAACTACGCTCAAACCGCTCGGTAAACCGCTCAAACCGGCGGTATAAATTCCAAACCGCCGGTTTACGGTTTTTTACCGTTCGCGGCGCCGTTTGAATTCAGTTGAATTCAAATTTCAAACCATCCGGTAACCGTCCGGTTTACCGGTAACCGGTTTCCGTTTACGAAAACCGGAGGCCGGGCGGTTTGAGCCGACCGGTCGGTAAAAAAACCCAGCGAGCACCCCCCCATCAGGCTGGCAGAATGCAAAGCAGCAGCCCAGCAGGTAGCCAGGTACACGTGCACCTGCTCATAATCCTAGCCACTCGAAGACCAAACTGCTTAGCCAAACCTATAATTAGCCTGCTGCCCTATTCACTTTTCTTATTTTCATTTTAGCTTCTCCAAATTTTCATTTCTCCCTGGCGACTAAGCAAAATAGGAGCTAGGAATGGTGATCTTCGATCTCAAGTGAACAAAACCAAAAGATATCCAAACTGTTTTTTTTTTAATTTGTGGAAGTGTAATGATGTTATTTTAATTATATGATTTTTAGTATTATATTATTTTAGTAGTAATATTTCAATTATGCGTTATGAAAGCTATCCTGGTCTATATTTTATAAAATTGGTATGTCCTTTTATCTTAACCATGTTTGGCAATTTATATACTTATATACGGACATGTTATATTATATCAATTAAAAAAAACTAAACAATGGACCACCCTAATTACGAATCCTACGCCACTACGCTTCTCGGCAAACTCATATGCGACTCTATGTGATCAATGCAACACCATATCCATATGGAGCGGGTTCCAAGACATATCTGTTGAGCACTGCAGTCATGAGGCAAATCAAGTGAGTGGCACACGAACTAGCAAGGAGAGCGAGCTATGTACTCTAAACAGAATTTTATTTTGAATAAGTCCCCTAGTTTTATTGGTGATATTTTGGCGAAGAATAAAGTGTGCCAAATTTGTTTCAGAAAAATTGGAAAATTACATGTATCAAAGAGATTGAACTGTGAACCGGAGATGCAAAATAAGTTTATTGGTCCAAGTTCCTCATCCCTAGAGGTTATAGTTAGATATTAGCACAAGTGCAGAACGTTTTAAACAAACAAGATATAGCTCAGAAAATATTGTTGCAATGGTCTAACCAGAGATTAACTAGTGAAATAAGAAACGAAAACCAAATCCATCAGCCAGAGTCGATATGTCCGAGTGGTTAAGGAGACAGACTTGAAATCTGTTGGGCTTCGCCCGCGCAGGTTCGATCCCTGCTGTCGACGATTTTTTTTTCAATTTTTTGGGCCTCGGCCCCTGCCGTTCCTGCTGTTCCCCATTCGCGATTCCTCGACAGGGAAGACCGCCCCAGACGCGGCTAATCCTAGCCTCGACGTCCAGGCTCCGGCGAGGTTTGGCGGGCGGCAAGTGGGAGCGGAGGCGGGAAGCCACAGGCCTGGGCACCTGGCGCGGCCGCATGCGCTCGGCGCTCCCGCAGACGGAGGCGGGCGGCGGCACGCCCGGGCCGCCGGGGCGGGGGCCGTGGAGTCGGCAGGCTGGCCAACAGGGGTGGTGGGCGGAGTCGCAGAGAGAGAGAGAGAGAGAGACTGATGGAGTGGAGTATTTGGAGCAGAACAAAGCAATTGCTGTGGGTCTGATTCGCAGATTTGGGTGAGGATTGACGTCAATCTTCATTGAATAGAAGTTTTTGCTAGTTGCTGCTATTGCTATTGAATTTTACGTAACAGTGTGCATATATGTTTTCCATAGATTTGTCTTGGTTTCCAAAATGAAGAACAAATCAGTTAATTTGAAGACTTTTGTGGCATACAGCAGCAAAGGCAATAAAGGTAAAAGTAGAATCAGCCTCCCCCATCAGTGTTGCAACCAGTTACTGTTCGAGAGTGACGCTGAACCTCAGAATCCATCTGTTGTTCCAGTTACTATCAAGAGTCAAGTTCATAATGAAAGCATTCCATCTGTTGAGATTTGAGAATGAGATAGCAATCAGAGAAGTGGCAGGACTTGAGATAGGTAGCAATGAACCTGATATAGCAGCAACCACAGAAGGGGTGAAGAACAAGAGCAGCACTCTACAGAAAGCGGCATTACGTTCTATTTGGTACCCTATCAGAGATGGTGATGACTCAGAGTATGAATCAAGTGATGAAGCTATCTATGACATTGACCTTGTCTCTCGTGATCCTGGAAAGAGGATTCCAATCAAAATATATGATGTGAATGAACGAATTCTGTGATCAGGGCATACATTGCATTAGGTCTTGTCAGCAAACGGATTCACAATTTTCCTATAAGGAGCATTGGAGGTAAGCCTTGGCACTTCATGGAAACTTGCTTTGATGAATTTAGATGGCTTCAATATAGCGTTGAGAAAGATGCCGCATTTTGTTTTGTTTGCTATTTGTTCAAGCACACTTCTGGTGGACGCGGTGGGGGGTGGGGGTGGGAGGAAGAAATTTGCACATGAGGAAGAGGATTGCTAAACATTGTGGGAGCCATGACTAGTTTCACTTTATGGCTCAGTGGAGGTATAATTCCTTCATTTCACCTAAAGCAACAATTGTTGAAAAGTTTGCTGCCGTAAATGATAAAGAAACTGCTCTTTATATGCCCTGTTTGTCATGTTTTGTTCAATGTGAAGTGGAAATACCTAAGTTTTAAGTCCTGGCTCCACCACTGATCACCGGTCAAGATGCAAACTAACCCTGTTTAGCTTTGGCCTTTGGTGTCTCACCTAGCCGCTGCACACTTGGCCTTGGGAGGGCTCTGCGTGTGTTCTATCTTGCCCTTGCGTGCAGATGTAAGCCTAAGAAACTAAGGACCAATTCTTTATATTGGAGCTTGTCGCACAATTCAATAGAGCAACTAGAGGGCTTTCTACTTAGGGCTGTGAGCACCCCTACACTCCCTCCCTCGGACAGCCCCCTTTTTTGACGGTGACCATTATTCAAGTGTTATTAAGATATTGCGCCTGTTATTCAAGTGTTAACTCAAACATGACGCACAAACGCCCACTCACCTACTGATCTGCCAAACTTTCCATGAACAAACATGCTATTCCGCGCTGACCAAGCGTGTTTCCCAGACCATGTCGAGCGGCATGACCGCAACACAAGACATGTACATGATCCACTCAAAAATAAACTTAATAAAAGTAAATTAACCAAAGTGGAATGTGAATTTTGAGCAGGAAATAGCCTAGACAAGCTAGATCTGAGAGAAATGGTGGAACGAGTTGGCCCTGGGCACTCGGTTGCGTGTTAAATAGGGCGAGAAAAAGCCCCTCGCGTGGCTTACATGATTGGATTACGACAATGCAACAAACTCCCTAAGATCTGTACTCTATCCTAACAAACTCTTGTTACAAGACTTCATATACAAGGCATGAACCTGGACGCCTACATACACCTGTCACCTAGACGCCTAACCTGGTTCACCTGACATAGTGGGGACTGGCATCATCATTTAACAATATCAACACTGAAACCTCACTAATGTTCTGTTGTTCGTGATCAGCAGGGTCTGAAAGTACCAGCCTGCTATCACCGAGATTGCATCAATTACAAAAATAACCAAGCAAACAGACTTCTCAGCTCTCAACTTCTTAAACATTACATATGAGTAATGACAAAATATAGGACAAGGCCCACAATGCAATATGGTTCGTAAGCTAAGTGATTTGAATAGTAATAATTGTTCCTGCAGAGCATGAGTACCAAGCTTAATAAACACCATGTTCGCTCCCTTAGTGGCATAGCTCTGAAAATGTTTCTTTGATTGTGATGACTGTAGCATAAACATCCTTCATTGTTGGTCGGTCTTTTGGTGTCTCTGCAGAGCATGAGATACCAACCTTAATAAGATTCATGATGGTTCTTGTTATTCCATCCATTGTATGATTATCACCATCTCCCGCAACCGGAATTATAGAAGGATCTAGAATCTCATGAATCTTTTGAGGAAATGCTTCTTCCACAAATTTGTGAAGGGTCAAACCATCAGAAAACATCTCATCTGTCGGACGCTTCCCTGTGAGCATTTCTAATATGGTAATTCCATAGCTATAGACATCGCCCTCCGTTGAGAGTTTGCTCCCAAAACCATACTCTGCAGTAAAGTAATTTATCAAATATTGTACCCTTATGCTATTGTTAATCGTAAAAATATATTATTAGAGAATAGGAAACTGAAACATATGAAGGAAATGCTAACCTGGTGCAATGTATCCAATTGATCCTCTTGGTCCAATTAAGCTTGTGGAACTATGATCGCTTGAATAGCTATAAGTGTGAAGAAACTTAGCCAATCCAAAGTCACCAAGATGTGCAACCATGGCATCATCAAGAAGTACATTGCTGGGTTTCAAGTCACAGTGGACCATAGCGGGCACACAGTGATTATGGAGATAATCCAATGCGCAAGCTATGTCCATTGCTATTAATATTCTAGAGGCCAAACTCAATGGTTTTTGAATTCCATACTTGTTCAGTTTTGGATAGAGCCAGTTCTCGAGGCTGCCACTAGACATGTATTCAAGAATAATAGCTTTGAACTCATGTTCCGCTGAATCAATTGTTGAACATGCAGTGATCACCTTCACGAGATTACGGTGTCTAATATTTCCTCAAGGCCTCACATTCAGCAAGGAAGCTGTTTGGTGCTCCGAGTTGATCAAGTTTGAATACTTTGATGGCAACTGTATGTTCCTCACTCCAAAATCTTCCTTTATACACTAACCCACATTTTCCGGAGCCAACCAAGTTGTCTGAGGAGAAACCGTTCGTTGCTTTGACTAGATCAGCATATGTAAAATTCTTCAAATCCATGCCAGATGGATGATCTACTTGTTGAACTTTCTTTCGCTTCTTTAAAAGAAGGACCGCAAAGCATAATAGCAAGACTAATGAAAGAGAAGTAAATCCTACTAACTTCAGAATATTGGAGGTGTGTCTATGTCGTTTAGATATATCTGTATTGCAAAGTGGCAGTTGTAGCAATGGGGTACTGGCACATAGGTTCTTGTTCCCTTGAACGAACACATCACGTGCATCCTGAAATATCCCACCTGTTGGTACTGGTCCCTCAAGGTGGTTGAAGGACAAATTGAGAATCTTCATAGAGCTAAAAGATCCAAAGAACTCTGGGATTTCACCAGACAAGTTGTTCCGAGAAAGGTCCATCTCAATGAGGCCTCGTAAGGCATTGAAAGAGTCTGGGATCCTCCCATCAAGAAGGTTCCCCTCCATTTGGAGGGACTCCAAATGAACACACTGACCAAGAGTGGAGGGTATTTGCCCATTCAACATGTTATTAGAAATATTCAGAAGGCCAAGGTTGATGAAGCTGCTAATCTCTAGTGGTATTTGTCCGGAGAGTTGGTTGTGAGACAAGTCCAAGCCCGTAGAAAGGGAAGAAAGAGTAAATAGCTCCTTTGGTATGCTACCATCAAATCTATTATAGGAGAGGTTCAGCTGATCTAAGTTCTTGCAGTGTCCTAAAGCACCTGGTATCTGGCCACTCAAGTTATTTTCTTGTAAGGAGAGCTCATTGAGTTGACTTAGGTTACCCAGAGTGGCTGGAATTTGTCCTAAAAGTTTGTTCTGCGATAAGCTTAGGGCGAACAGGTTTGGAAGATTCCCCAGGGAGTAAGGAAGATTTTCAGTAAGGAGGTTCTTCCCCATATAAAGAACCTTGAGGTTTCTGAGGCGCTCTATCTCACTGGGAATGGTACCAGATATTTCATTTGCACTTAAAAATAGTACCTCTAATGTACTGGACAGGTTCCCTATGGATTTTGGCAAGACTCCTTGGAGGGTGTTCCTATCAAGGTACAAATTCACCAATTGCCTGCAATTTGTCAGCGATGATAAGAAAGACCAGTCCCCAGCTTCAAGCCGGTTCACGGTTAGATCCAGTTCGATTAAATTGGGCAGGCTTCCAAACAAAGGAATATTACCATGAAATGCATTGTCCCAGATATCAATGATCTGGAGACTGGTGGCGTTGGCTAGCGAAGTAGGGATTTGGCCTGTGAACTTGTTTCGTGCCATAATCAGATTAACAATTCTTGGAAGGTTATTCCCAATATCAGCTGGAATTTCCCCGGTGAGATTATTCATACCCATGCCAAGGTCTGTGAGTGCTGACATGTTGTAAATCGAGGCTGGAACAGGCCCTGACAAAACATTGTTAGTCATGCCTAGTACTTGCAGGTTTGCGATGTTACCTATACTCATGGGGATGCTACCATGAAAACTGTTACCATCAAGCGTGAGCCAGAGAAGGGAAGAAAAATTCCCCAAAGTGGAAGGTATGGTACCTGTAAGACCATTTGATTGCAATATAAGATACTGTAAGGGTGAGCCAATTTCTGAGAGAACAGGTATGGACCCAACAAAGTTGTTCTCCGCAAGCACTAACATCTGGAGTGTTGTGCTATTGAACAGTGACGGAGGAATCTCTCCACTGAGATGATTGTTTCTTAAGCGCAATAGTTGAAGCGAGGAACTATTGGCTAATAGTGATGGGATAGGTCCTGTCAGGCTATTGTTGGTGAGAGCAACAGAGATAAGAGAGGAGCTGCTTCCAAGAGAAGCAGGAATGTTGCCCGTCAGGTAATTATGAGAAAGACTTAAAACAGAAAGGTTGCCGAGAGTGCCCAAACCTTCTGGGATACTTTTGCTGAGGGTATTACTTCCAAGATCAATGGTCTGCAAAGCAAAGCATGATGACAGAGTCTCTGGGATCTCGCCACTAAAATTGTTGGAGCTAAGGTTAAGGTAGCGCAGCCTTTTTAATTGGCCAAGTTCAGATGGGATCTGACTCTGCAGCTGATTATTTGGCAAGTGGATCCTTATGAGGAAAGTGAGGTTACCAATGCAAGGAGGTATTTGGCCATGGAGGTCGAGTGACTCAAGGTCCAGTGCAACAACACGAGATGGGTGTCTCTTGCTGCATGTAACACCGGACCAACTGCAGTACTGCATGGAGTCATTCTTCCATGATGGTGGGAGGCCTGTAGGGTCTGAGAGGTGGTGCTTAAGGCAAAGGAGTGCTTCTAAATCATCGTTAGGTTCACGATGAAGAGGCGTAGCGCATAGTGAAGGAGCAGCGAGTGCCAAAAGAGTAGCCAGGAGAATGATCAATGGCAGTGAGGAGCTGAGAGTCCCTACAGAGGACATATATGTCGTGTGGCACATTGTTATCATTCTGCAGTGGACGTGTGCAATTGCCTGCTGTGATGATCTTCGGTAGTGGTGGATATGCTGCATTTATAGAATTCAGGTATGCTGCCAGCTCCTTGCATATTTGCCTTGGTCTAAGGGAAAAGAACAAAGTAGTATGAAGCGGATAAAGAGAAAAGTCTAGTGGAAAAATGTCTTATGAAACTTGACTTGACTTCACGCGTCTACTGCTGGATTGCAATTGAGTTGGCTTACCAAAAACAGTGCGGGAGTCGGCGTCTTCTTTCTGTCTTTTTTGTTTAAGAAAGGAAGGTCTGCATACTTTTAAAATGGGGTCAGGTTTTATTTGCCGGCAGTTTTATTCCCACGTCAAGGTGTTGCAGCAGCAGCAGGCCATTGAAATTTTAGCTTGCATCCTCCCTTTGAATTTGCGAGCGATCATGCGAACTAAGAAAATGCTTGCAAATAGTTTCCATTTCTCGACTTGGTTGGTTCGGATTATCACTGTGTTTATTTTCTTGGGTTGCGGGTAGATTGAAAGTATGAACTTGGTGCGGGTGGTAAGTAGTAGCTCACGTTTATTTTACTTTGTACAGGGGAACCATCGTTGCTGTTAAACTATGGTCTGTTCTGATGTAAATCAAAGTCAGAAAAAGGAAGTATGAACAAGACTTTGAAGTGTTGGCCAAATTTAATGGAGAGGAGGAAGAAAATCAAGGAATTCATATGCTGTAACTTCTACTCATCCAGCCTCCTTACCCTACCTCCTCATTATAAATAGGAGGTGGATTTCACCATTGTAAGAGCATATATGTACCTAAAAGTTTCTTTCCAAAACCATTGAGTTTTTCAAGTGACCAAAAAATATTGGGAGCACCAAAGAAAGGTTTCTCCACTAGTTTCTAAAAATCACTCAAAAAAAGTGGGTCAGGGTCGGACCTGATTCTTCTGCAAGGTGCCCCGCATGACCTGGGTCGAACCTCAGTCAGTCCACCAACGACATAGAGTACACAGTACTCTGAGTCACTGAGGTTTACGCTGCCACATGCATAGTGATGTGCCCATTTTTTATGCTAGTGCTGAGTGCTGCCATGTATAATAATTGCTGATGCTCCTGCACACAATTGTTGGTGCTAGTAGTGCCAATGAACTAATCAAGGATTGTCTATAATACAGAGCTAAAAAAGTGTTCGAATTGTGATTTGGAACACCATGCTTTTCTTTTATAAACAAAGTTACAATGTAGTTCTCAAACAACAAAAGCTCGGAGGAGCACCAATTTCTGAGTTGAGACTGTTCTAAGAGTATGTCATGCATCTTACCATTCTCCTTCCGTTGAGAAATATCATGAAACGACATGGTGTGCACTACTGTTCTAGTTTAAGCACCAGCTTTTCATCACTTAATTAATGAGCCTCCATTCACTGTCCATTTTCTCCATTCACACATTACATTTTGGAACTACTCTTTGAGATCCAAGCTGGGCAACGCATGCAAGACACAAAAGCGACACAAAAGCTGCTAGCATCTATAGTATCTGTGTGGTGTGTCACGGTCACCTCTCTTGCGCAGTTGCAGGGGTGAAAATTTTGTATTTTAATTCTTATTTAAAACTTATTTTATAAATAGACCCTTCATAAATCTTTTTTTTTTTTTTTAAAAAAAAAAGACCCAAATCCAGTGTACAATAACTTTACGCCAAGATATGTGGCATCGCGCTCCATGATTTTACGCTAAACTTGCCGCGTAAACGCCAGCCTGTTGGTTGGGCTCAGGCGGGAGCTCCATATTCAGTCACTCGACACCAAGAGCACCTACGTGGGTGTTCAGTACATTAACGCCAACACTACAGGAATCGGCCGCTTTGTCGAGTGCAAAAAACATTTGCCGAGAGAGCAAAACGTCGGGCACTTGGCAAACAGGATCTTTGCCGAGTGCTGGACTCAGCACTCGGCAAAGACTTTTTGCCGAGTGCGGTGCCGGCCGGCGGCAACCTTCAAAGATCAGGCAAACTATACCTTTGCCGAAAGTGTCAAGCCCTCGGCGAAATAATCCACTCGGCGAATAACAGGACCAAACGACAACCTTATCCATTAGCTTCACCGAGAGTCCGGCGTTAGGCACTCGGCAAAATAGCCTACTTTGCCGAGTGCCAACTGTGCGTGCACTCGGCAAATCCCTCTTTTCCGAAAGTGTCAATACCGACACTCGGCAAATTATTATTTTTTTTGTTTTTTCGTCCCATATTTTTTGTGTGGCCTTGGTACAGTAATTACATCTCGTCTTCAAAATTTGGGATAATTTCAAGTTCTTTCGCTATATTTCATGAATTATTTCTATTTTCTTGCATTTTTGGACCACTCCAAATTTGAACTGCAGTACATAAAATAATGGAATCTGGTCATTCAAAAAATATTATTCATGATGTTTGGCGTATGTTTAGGCTCTATCCAGGAACTCACGCGAAATTACGAACATGTTTGTGTCGGAACATGACGAGTTACATGCGGGAAAAAAGTGTTTTAAAATTCTATAAAATGCAAACAAAGTTTAAAAATCACGAAACTTGTCAAGCTGTCTTGCCATCTCATGAGGAGGCCGTGGTAAAAATTTGAAAAAGTTTCGAGCAAGTTGTGACGTCGGATGCCTAAAACTCGGACATCTCCACATGTGATCAAATGTGATATATGTGTGAATTTGTGATATATGTGGATTATATATGTGAATTTTTGATATATGTGCATTATATATGTGAATTTGTGATATATGTGGATTATGTGTGTGAATGGATGCATTATGGTATATATATATATATATGTGTATTTGTAGCAAGAAACAACAAAAAAAAAAAAAAAAAAAAAAATAAAATTTGCCGAGTCTTTGGGTGCCGGCCTCGGCAAAGCCGGGCATACCGACAACTAAAATCCCAGCTTTGCCGAGTGCGGAGGTGGCAAAGACTCGGCAAAAGTGACCATTACTTTGTCGAGTGTTTTTTTATCCCGGCACTCGGCAAAGGGTTTTTTTTAAATAAATTCTTTATTGAGTACTGATATGACACTTTCGGCAAAGATTTTTTAAAAAAATACAAATCTTTGCCGAGTGCCGGTCAGCACTCGGCAAAGGACCGTTCAGTTAACGGTCGACGTTTCCTTTGCCGAGTATCGACCGCGGCGCTGGCGGCGCTTTGCCGAAGTGCCCGACATCCGCACTCGGCAAAGATTTGTTTGCCGAGTCATTCTTTTGTCGAAAGTGGGCTTTTCGAGTGCGGCGCCGGCAATGGCTTTGCCGGGTGTAATGATGCCTTTGCCTAGTGCATCCAAAGACTTCGGCAAAGCGACCGATTCCTGTAGTGCAAGCCGCCTATGGTAACTTTGTTAATCTTGGGATTTGCAACTCGGTTCTTTAGAGATGCTCATAAGATACAGTGTGTATGTGCGTCCATAAGGTTGAGTGTGCGCTTGTGTATGTGAGTGTCTGCATTTGTATCTAGGTCTCAAAAAAAAAAAAGTTACTTCAAAAAGAAACAGGAACGTGGCCCGTCAGGTAATTAACAGAAAGATGTGAAACAGAAAGGGTTGCCGAGAGTGCCCAAACCTTAAGGGATAGTTTTGCATGTTTGCCATGATTTGATTAATTCTAAGGCCAAAGAACAAGCTAGCATGAACGGACAAAGAGTAAAGTAGTGGAAAAAGTGTCTTAAAACTTGACTTGACGAAACACAGTGTGGAGAGTCGTCGTCTTCTTTTCTTTTTTTGGGAAGGAATGTTTGCATATACTTTGAATTGGGTTCAACTTTTATTTTGTCGGCAGTTTTATTCCCACGTCAAGGTGTTGCAGCTATATATTAGTAGGCGCGGGGAGGCCTTGAAATTTCAGTTAGCATCCTCCCTTTGAATTTGCGAGAGATCATGCGAACCAAGAAAATGCCTGCAAATGGTTGCTACTTCCCGACCAGCTGGTTGATTCTGATTATCTTCGTCATGTTTATTATGATGCATGCCAACTGCACATCAGCACGTTTTTCTTATTGAGCGGGAGCCTAGTGCTGGTGGACCGGGAAGTAAGTAGCTCATCACGTTTCTTTTTACTAGAGATACCAACTGCCCTGAGTTTCTATATGTTCATGGCCTGGTATTTTCACTGTTATCATCGCAGATCCTCCGTTACATGGGCCCCGCTATTGCTGTTAAATATATATGGTCTGTTCTTCATAATAGACGCACTCTTTTTCTGCATATGCCCTCTTCCAAGCAGCTGAGCATGTACCTTGGTGTGGACGCTTATATATATGAGCGAGATAATCTAGTCTTTTTCTTCAGCTTTTAATTTTACAAGTCCTCAGTATGTATATTGTTTCTGAAGTATATTCAACGAGGTGTATAGTGTAGTAAAAATAATAAAATTGGCTGTGCATCAGATCGTGCAACGCATGGAAGAGACCAGCAACCGTGTGGGCTGTATGTTGGGAACGAGTCAGACGCATTTCTGTTCTCCATTTTTTTTGGTTCCATTTCCATGTAATCCCTATGATTAGGGTGTTACTATACTTTATTATTCCTCCAAGTAAGTCGAAAGACATAAAAACAGGTAATCACTGTGTTGTCAAAATCCTACATCACTGATAGAATTTAATCCGACCGATGCAATCAGCAGTTGGGGAGTTGTCTATCATTGGCCCTGTTTGATACTCTAACCCTGCTAGAGTTAGTTTAACTCTAACTCTAACCCCAAACTAACTCTAACTCTACAGAGGTGTTTGCATCCTTAGGTTATATATTGGTAATAAATAAGTACACTTTTCCAATCATTTGACTCCTTAAACTATTTTTTCAGCAAGATTTGGTGCGGCACCTCTTTGCGGCCTCCTCATCACAAATGAGGCATATAAAAGGCACAGACTTACTTAGGTGTACAGTAAACATGAAAAGTAAATTTTAATAGAATCAATCCGTGGCTGCATACAATTAGATCATTGAAACTTCTAAAATCCATATTTCACAGACCTGCTGGATTAAAAATCATGCTGTTGAAAGTAAACAAGCCAACAATCTGTTTGATGGTCAGCACAATAAGAAGACTGCTCCGGTACCATCCCAATGGATGCAAGTACCAACTACTACCAAGTAACAAACAACACGGTACACATCTGAATGAAGACATCAGACGAATACAAGGGAGAAAATAAGTCATCCTGATGCAGCGATTCATCATTCATGGAGCAATGAAACGAGCCAATGGAGCTTGTCATCGTCTCCCTAGAGGAAGGTTCCGTACAGCCCAAGCTCCGCGAACCCCTCTGCCGCCGGTGCTTGCGAGTTGAGGTCGAAACCGGAGCACACAGCGGGGCTGCTGGCAGGGCCGCTTGCCGATGGCTGCGAACCCCACACGTCGAAGCCCTCTCCATCCATTGCTCAACAGTCCTGCTCAATAAATAATGTATAAATACATTTGACTGTTTTGAAATGGACATCCGAATATAACAGTGATGCAGACTGCCTAATAGTGTTGAAAGTAACTCCAGTTATTTCTCACAAAATTATTACACCACATTCTGCACATACTTAAACAAGATGAAATCAATACAGAAATGAGAAATCAAGCCAAAAAAAAAAAAAAAAAAAAGCATAATACGTACATGTATGGCAAATCTCAATGCTCTACTCTTGCTCTTTAAAAGCAAATGGTAAGAACATGATCTACACACACAAACAAAAATGAAGTGGAGGTGACAGTGCTAATTCTTCAGAAGTTCAGATGAGATTCAGATGAGCTGCAGAGTCACCTCTCACACATTCTGTTAACAATGTACTAGCTTACGGATTGCTTTCAATACCTCAACTGAATCAGACGATGGTTAAGGAACTGAACTATTCGCTAACAGACATGTTAACGGAACACTACAACCATAACATTTTTTACCCGATTGTTCGTCATTTGAAAAACCTACTATGTGAAAGTATCTTTACTTTTGAAAAGCCGACAGCTAAAAATTCAGATCCTATTTTTCCGGTTGAAATCACAAGCCACAACAAAATTCACAGAGCGTAATCTTGAGAGCTAATATGTGCCAATTGATCCTACCATCCTACACTTCATCCATGGTGTAATAAAGACGCATGTCGTTACACAGCGATTAGATGGATTGAAAAAGAAATACTGAAACAAATATGAAGACCATTGGTACCTGACAGAGGCTCAGATGCCGGCCGAGGCCTCAGACCGTCAGACGTTCGATTCGACGACACCCGAATCCTTCTCTGAAGCTATTGTTCATGCGACGCCCTCCATGGAGATAGGCTGCTGTACACGGGAGGGAGCGGATGGCGAGCGGGCGAGACCGGGAGGAAGCGGCTGTGGGCGATGCGGCGCTGCTAGGTCTGGCGGCGGCGCTCCATGCGAGTCGCGCTCGCGCGTGCGTGCGAAGGGGAAAGGGTGGATCCGATGCGGCTGTTGGGCTTCGCCCGCGCAGGTTCGAACCCTGCTGTCGACGATTTTTTCCCCACTTTTCCCATCATTTTTTCCCGTTCCTTTCCCTGTTCGCCATTCGCGATTTCTCGACAGAAGACGGCCCCAGGCGCACGTCGAGGCTCCGGCGAGGTTTGGCGTGCGGCAAGTGGGAGCCTGGGGAGCGGAGGCGGGGAAGCCACTGGCCTGGGCACCTGGCGCGGCCGCGTGGGCTCGGCGCTCCCGCAGGCGCAGGCGGGCGGCGGCAGCCCGTGGCGCCGGGGCGGCAGCCGAGGGGCACCAGGCGCCGGGGCAGGGGCCATGGAGTCGGCAAGCCAACGAGGGGTGGTGGGCGGAGTCGCATTTGAAATAGAACAAAGCAATTTCTGATTCGCAGATTTGGGTGAGGGTGAGGATTCACTTCAATCTTCATTGAACACAAGTTTTTGTTAGTTGCTGTTGCTATTGAATTCTATCTAATAGTGTGCATATATGATTTCCATAGATTTGTTTTGGTTTCCAAACTGAAGAACAAATCAGTAAATTTGAAGATTTTGTGGGATACAGCAGCAAAGGCAAGAATGGCCTCCCCATCAGTGTTGCAACCAGAACCAGTTACTGTTCGAGAGTGATGCTGAGCCTCAGAATCCATCTGTTGTTCTAGTTATTACTATCGAGAGTCATCAAGTTCATAATGAATGAAAGCATTCCATCCATCTGTTGAGAATGAGATAGCAACCAGAGAAGTGCCGGAACCTGAGATAAGGTAGCAATGAACCTGATATACAGCAACACTCTACAGAAGCAGCACAACCTTCTACTTGGTCCACTATCAGAGATGGTCATGACTCGGAGTATGAATCAAGTGATGGAGCTATCTGACATTGACCTTCTCTGTCATGATCCCTGAAGGCGGGTTCGAATCAAAAGAGATGATGTTAATGAATGGAATTCTGTGATTGCATTATGGCCTTGTCAATAACGGAGTCACAACTTTCCTATATGGAACATTGGAGGTAAGCCTCGGCGCTTCATGGCAACTTGGTTTCATGAATTTAGTTGGCTTGAATATAGGGTTGAGAAAGATGCCACATTTTGTTTTGTTAGCTATTTGTTCAAGCATAAAATTAATAGTTCTGATGGGAGATCCATCGACAAACATGCTATCCCGCTCTCACCAAGCGTGTTTCACAGAACATGTCACGCATGACCGCGACACAAGACATGTACATGATCCACTCAAAAATAAACTTTTAAAAAGTAAATTAACCAAAGTAGAATGTGAATTTTGAGCAGGAAATAGCCTAGACAAGCTAGAACTGAGAAATGGTGGAACGAGTTGGCCCTGGGCACTTTCGGTTGTGTGTTAAATAGGGCGAGAAAAAGCCCCTCGCGTGGCTTACATGATTGGATTACAACAATGCAACAAAGTCCCTATGATCTGTACTCTATCCTAACAAACTCTTGTTACAAGACTTCATATACAAGGCATGAACCTGGACGCCTAACCTGGTTCACGACATAGTGGGGATCAACATCATTTAACAAGATCAACACTGAAACCTCACTAATGTTCTGTTGTTCGTGATCAGCAGGGTCTGAAAGTACCAGCCTGCTATCACCGAGATTGCATCAATTACAAAAATAACCAAGCAAACAGACTTCTCAGCTCTCAACTTCTTCAACATTACATACGAATAATGACAAAATATAGGACAAGACCCACAATGCAAATGGTCCGTAAGCTTAGTGTTTTGAATAGTAATAATTGTTCCTGCAGAGCATGAGTACCAAGCTTAATAAACACCATGTTCACTCCCTTAGTGGCATAGCTCTGAAAAATGTTTCTTTGATTGTGATGACTGTAGCATAAACATCCTTCATTGTTGGTCGGTCTTTTGGTGTCTCTGCAGAGCATAAGATACCAAGCTTAATAAGATTCATGATGGTTCTTGTTATTGCATCCATTGTATGATTATCACCATCTCCCGTAATTGGAATTATAGAAGGATCTATAATCTCATGAATCTTTTGAGGAAATGCTTCTTCCACAAATTTGTGAAGGGTCAAACCATTAGAAAACATCTCATCTGTTGGTCGCTTCCCTGTGAGCATTTCTAAGATGGTAATTCCATAGCTATAAACATAAGCCCTCTGTGGAGAGTTTGCACCTGAAGCCATACTCTGCAATAAAATAATTTATCAAACATTGTACCCTCATGATATTGTTAATCATAAAAGCATATTCTCATAGAGTAGGAAACTTAAACATACATATGAAGGGAAAATTCTCACCAGGTGCAATGTATCCGATTGATCCTCTTGGTCCAATTAAGCTTGTAGAACTATGATTGCTTGAATAGCTATAAGTGTGAAGAACCTTAGCCAGTCCAAAATCACCAAGATGTGCAACCATGGCATCATCAAGAAGTACATTGCTGGGTTTCAAGTCACAATGGACCATAGCGGGCACGCAGTGATTATGGAGATAATCCAAAGCGCAAGCTATGTCCCTTGCTATTACTATTCTGGAGGCCAAACTCAATGGTTTTTGAATTCCATACTTATTCAATTTTGGATAGAGCCAGTTCTCGAGGCTGCCATTAGACATGTATTCAAGAATAATAGCTTTGAACTCATGTCCTGCTGAATCAATTGTTGAACATGCAGTGATCACCTTCACGAGATTACGGTGTCTAGTATTCCTCAGGGCCTCACATTCAGCAAGGAAGCTGTTTGGTGCTCTGAGTTGATCAAGTTTGAATACTTTGATGGCAACTGTATCCTCACTCCAAAATCTTCCTTTATACACTAACCCACATTTTCCAGAGCCCACCAAGTTGGCTGAGGAGAAACTGTTTGTTGCTTTGACTAGATCAGCATATGTAAAATTCTTCAAATCCATGCTGGTTGGATGATCTACTTGTTGAACTTTCTTTCTCTTCTTTAAAAGAAGGACTCCAAAGCATAATATCAAGACTAATGAAAGAGAAGTAAATCCTACTAACTTCAGAATATTGGAGGTGTGTCTATGTGGTTTAGATATATCTGTATTGCAAAGTGGCAGTTGTAGCAATGGGGTACTGGCACATAGGTTCTTGTTCCCTTGAACGAACACATCACGTGCATCCTGAAATATCCCACCTGTTGGTACTGGTCCCTCAAGGTGGTTGAAGGACAAATTGAGAATCTTTATAGAGCTAAAAGATCCAAAGAACTCTGGGATTTCACCAGACAAGTTGTTCCGAGAAAGGTCCATCTCAATGAGGCTTCGTAAGGCAATGAATGATTCTGGGATCCTCCCATCAAGAAGGTTCCCCTCCATTTGGAGGGACTCCAAATGAACACACTGACCAAGAGTGGAGGGTATTTTCCCATTCAACATGTTATTAGAAATATTCAGAAGGCCAAGGTTGATGAAGCTGCCAATCTCTAGTGGTATTTGTCCAGAGAGTTGGTTGTGAGACAAGTCCAAGCCCGTAGAAAGGGAAGAAAGAGTAAATAGCTCCTTTGGTATGCTACCATCAAAGCTATTATAGGAGAGGTTCAGCTTATCTAAGTTCTTGCAGTGTCCTAAAGCACTTGGTATCTGGCCAATCAAGTTATTTTCTTGTAAGGAGAGCTCATTGAGTTGACTTAGGTTACCCAGAGAGGCTGGAATTTGTCCTAAAAGTTTGTTCTGCGATAAGCTTAGGGCAAACAGGTTCGGAAGATTCCCTAGGGAGTAAGGAAGATTTCCAGTAAGGAGGTTCTTCCCCATATAAAGAACCTTGAGGTTTCTGAGGCGCTCTATCTCATTGGGAATGGTACCAGATATTTCATTTGCACTTAAAAACAATACCTCTAATGTACTGGACAGGTTCCCTATGGATTTTGGCAAGACTCCTTGGAGGGTGTTTCTATCCAGGTACAAATTCACCAATTGCCTGCAATTTGTCAGCGACGATAAGAAAGACCAGTCCCCAGCTTCAAGCTGGTTCAAGGTTAGATCCAGTTCGATTAAGTTGGGCAGGGTTCCAAACAAAGGAATAGTACCATGAAATGCATTATCCCAGAGATTAATGATCTGGAGATTGGTGGTGTTGGCTAGAGAAGTCGGGATTTGGCCTGTGAACTTGTTTTGTGCCATAATCAGATTTACAATTCTTGGAAGGTTCTTCCCAATATTAGCTGGAATTTCCCCGGTGAGATTATTCATACCCATGCCAAGGTCTGTGAGTGCTGACATGTTGTAAATCGAGTCCGGAACAGTCCCTGACAAAACATTGTTAGTCATGCCTAGTACTTGCAGGTTTGCGATTTTCCCTATACTCATCGGGATGCTACCATGAAAACTGTTACCATCAAGCGTGAGCCAGAGAAGGGAAGAAAAATTCCCCAAAGTGGAAGGTATGGTACCTGTAAGACCATTTGATTGCAATGTAAGATACTGTAAGGGTGAGCCAATATTTGAGAGAACAGGTATGGACCCAACAAAGTTGTTCTCCTCAAGCACTAACATCCGAAGTGTTGTGCTATTAAACAGTGACGGAGGAATCTCTCCACTGAGAAGATTGTTTCTTAAGCGCAATAGTTGAAGCGTAGAACTATTGGCTAATAGTGATGGGATAGGTCCTGTCAGGCTATTGTTGGTGAGAGCAACAGAGACAAGAGAAGAACTGCTTCCAAGAGAAACAGGAATGTTGCCCGTCAGGTAATTATCAGAAAGACTTAAAACAGAAAGGTTGCCGAGAGTACCCAAACCTTCTGGGATACTTCCACTGAGGGAATTACTTGATAGATCAATGACCTGCAAGCCAAAGCATGATGATAGAAACTCTGGGATCCTGCCACTAATAAAATTGTTGGAGCTGAGGTTAAGGTAACGCAGCCTTTTTAATTGGCCAAGTTCAGATGGGATCTGACTTTGCAGCTGATTATTTGGCAAGTGGATCCTTGTGAGGAAAGTGAGGTTACCGATGCAAGGAGGTATTTGGCCATGGAGGTCGAGTGACTCAAGGTCCAGTGCAACAACACGAGATGGGTGTGTCTTGCTGCATGTAACACCGGACCAACTGCAGAAGTGGATGGAATCATTCTTCCATGACGGTGGGAGGTCTCTAGGGTCTGAAAGGTGGTGTTTAAGGCAAAGGAGTGCTTCCAAATCATCGTTAGGTTCACGATGAAGAGGTGTAGCACATAGTGAAGGAGCCGCGAGTGCCAGAAGAGTAGCCAGAAGAATGAGCAATGACAGTGAGGAGCTGAGAGAGGGCATATATGTTGTGTGGCACATGGTTATTATTCTGCAGTGGACGTGTGCAATTGCTGCAGTGATCTTCGGTACTGGTGTATATGCCGTATTTATAGAATTCAGGTATGCCTGCCAGCTTCTTGCATATTTGCCTTGCTAAGGGCAAAAGAACAAACTAGCATGAACGGACAAAAGAAAGGTCTAGTGGAAAAAAAAATGTCTCATGAAACGGTCTCTTCACCCGACTACTGCTGGATTGGAATCAACTTGAGTTGACGAATCAAAGTGAGGAAATTGTCGTCTTCTTTTGTTTATTTAGGAAGGAAGTTTTGCATACTTTTAAAATGGGTAAAGTTTTGTTTGTCGGCAGTTTATTCCCACGTCAAGGTGTTGCGGCAGCAGCCGGCTGCGGCTATATTAGTAGGCGTGGGGAAGCCTTGAAATCTTAGCTTGCATCCTCCCTTTGAATTTGCGAGCGATCATGCGAACCAAGAAAATTCATGCAAATGGTTGCTATTTCCCGACTTGGTCGGTTCTGATTATCTTGTTCATGTTTGTTATGATTCATGCCAGCTGCACATCAGCACGTGTTCTTTTTGGGGTGCCGGTGCTAAATCCATCCGGTCCGGGAGGTAAGTTGCTCACTTCTCTTTTACTTGAGTAATCAGTGTATTTAACTGCTTTGTGCTTCTATATGTTCATGGCCTGGTATTTCCACCATCATCATCGCAGATCCTCCGGTACAGGGGAGCCGTCGTTGCTGTCATTAAATTATGGTTTGTTATGTTGTAAATCAAAGTCGGAAAAGGAAGTATGAATAAGACTGTCAAGTGGTGGCCAAATTTGATGGAGAGGAGGAAGAAAATCAAGGAGTTCATATATTGTATTCCCTCCACTCCAAATTATAAGACTTTCTGACTTTTCTAGATGCATTTCCTTTATTATGCATCTAGTTATACACTATGTCTAGATACAAAGTAAAAAAAATATATATCTAAAAAAGCCAGAAAGTCTTATAATTTGGAATGGAGGTAGTAACTTATACTCATCCAGCCTCCTTCCCCTATAAATAGGAGGTCTTTCACAGTTTCGCCATTGTAAGAGCATCTCTAAGAGTACCAAAAGATTTCTTTCCAAAACCATTGAGTTTTTAAGTGATCAAAAGTATTTGGGAGCATGTTCTCCAACATTTTCCCAAAAAAAAAAAAACACTCCTAAGAGCATCTCCAAGAGTGATTTAATTCTAAATCATCGTTAGGTTCATGATAAAGAGGCGTAGCATATAGTAAAGGAGCAGCGAGTGCCAAAAGAGTAGGCAGGAGAATGAGCAATGATAGTGAGGAGCTGAGAGTGCCTAAGGGGCCATATATGTTGTGTGAGACAGCAGTCCCTCAACCCGTGCGTTAAGCACGGGCTAATAATATGAAGACATAGAAGCATTATTAAAACCTTTAATTTATAAATGTTTAGAATGCACAACTTTGCCTCTTTCTCCTGTTTACTCATATATTCTAAAGGAAAAAGTCTATATCACCCCCTCAACTATGGATGGTGGACTACATAACACCCCAACCTTTGAAACGGTCTATATATCACTGAACTTTCTAAAACCGGTCAAATTACCCCCTAAAAGCAGTTTTGAAAAATCATAGTAAATCACGTAAAAATCATAAAATAGAAAATTCAATTGTGTTAGACTCTAAATAAGTAGTTCTACACAATGAACATATAATATGATATGCTTTAGTACATTTTTTTTACAGCTACAAAGAAAAACATAGATCTAAAGCTACAACAAAAAAATGTACTAAAGCATACCATATTATATGTTCATTATGTAGATTTACTCATTTAGAGTCTAACACAATTGGGTTTTCCATTTTACAATTTTTTTTATGATTTACTATGATTTTTTAAAAACTTTTAAAAAAATTTGACCGGTTTTGAAAAGTTCGGGGGCGTGATATAGACCGTTTCATAGGTTAGGGGTTATGTAGTCCACCACCCATAGTTCGGGGGGTGATATAGACTTTTTCCTATTCTCTAAAAGGATAAGCATATCTTATAACAAATAGTTTGGATATTAGTTGTGACAGGTTTTAATTCTCAACTGTTGTATATAATTTTCTGACCTTGTGCAAAATTGACGCCTTCCTTACCCTCGCCTGCCGGGCGACCGTTGCCGCCGGCGGCGGCCCTCCGCGCGCGCCGCCGCCGCACCGTCGCCCGCACCCTCCCCTCCTTCCCCCCTCCCCACTTGACCCCCTCCGCACCCCCTCCCGGACCTCCTCTCGACGCCATGTGAGCGGCCGGCGGCGCCGCCGCCACCCACCGTGGGCGCCCACCCCGACCTCCCTTTGCCCATTCACGTCGGATCCGGACAAACCACCCCCGCTCGCGTGCTCCGAGGCGGCCGCCGCCGCTCCCTCTGCACGTGCGTGCATGGTGGCGGCGCACCGCCCGTGTCTGTCTAGTGGGGGCCGCCTTCCGATCCGGGGGCGGCGGGGGGCCGGGGCCTCCGGCCGGCGTGCCGCCTGCGTCCTGGGGCGGGGTCCCGGCCCGACGACGCCGGCGTCTCTGCGTTTGTACAGCTCACTAGTCGGAGTAGTGACATAGCCTTTGATTGGTTTAGAGATCATAGCAATTTGCTAGAATTGTCACTAGAGGCTTGCAAGACAATAGAGCTAGTGCAAACCGCGATTACGCCTTTTGTTATACTAATCGGTTTGTTAATTGAGCTTGTGGAAAATTTTTATAGGCTATTCACCCCCCCCCCCCTCTAGCCATCTAGGACCTTACACCTATTGGCCGTCATATGTTAACGTGTCACTAATAGCCCTAGCATTCCGTGACGCCTATTGCATTGTTCTCGTTCACACCACAGGTCATACAGGCACTCATATATATACATCCGAAGCAATGATCATGGCTCATAAGATAACATACACATCACATTGTCATCACGTTACATAAAGTCAAACTGTTCCACCACATATATCAACACAAGTTCAAATTGTTCCACCACACATGTTCAAACATCCCAACATTGTTCCACTTCCACCGGGGAGACAAGTGCACAAAGTTCCAACACGAAAAATGCATTCAGACCTACCTTAATCCTTAAGCCTCGGCACAACACGCATAGTGTATTAGTCTCTTCAAACTTGCTAACGATCCCCTTCATCTCCTCTTGTGTCCAGGCGCAACGAGAGCTTGATTTTCTTCAAGTGAGGTCTGGCTGAGCTGCAATCTGATGCAGCGGCTCTTCCCCGCCTCCTAGCGACATCCTCTCTTTCTATTTGCGGCCTTGCCTCAAACTCGGCTCGCCGGCGTGCTTCTAGTTGAGTTGTCGTGGCCCCGGCATTTTTGGCCACTTTAGTTTCACCAATGTTTGGTAGGAAGGTTGGGCGAAGGCTGATCTCGGCTTAGGATCGTCTTCGACAATCTTCGATGGAGACTTTGGTGCTTCTCCTTCTAGTTCTTTTTCCTTCTCGGAACCATTTCTTCCTACATACAATGATGCGGCTTCTTTAGAAGGCCATATAATAGTGTTCAACAAGGCTTGATTTTAAGTACGCGTACATGTATGCGGTGCTTATGTAACTTACGTATAGCTGATCTCGCAAGTGGAGTGCGTCCATGCTTGGGACTAGTCATACATTCCCCAAAGAATTCAATTGGATCCGCTCCTGTTGTGTTGTACTTAGGCCTCTCGGTATGTAAGAAGAGATTCACAAAATGTTTTGAAACAACAAGTGCCAAAAATATGCATTGTATCGCAATGTTATGCATTTGTCTGGCAGTTAGCAAAAAGCGAAAGAGGCTCATGTTATAAATGGAAGCGGCGGGCTCATGTTACAAATGGAAGCGGCGGCAAGAACAACAAAGCTCATCTTACAAATCCTAGTATGTAAGAAGAGATTCGCAACGATATGAAGGAGATTCACAAAATGTTATGAACGGCAAGTGCCAAAAATATGTATGCATTGTACCACCATTCACCGAGAAATCCATACTTCATATACTACTTTGCTCGGATGTCCGGACAAAATCCTAGTGAGATTTGGTTTTACAAATCGATGTAATATTGGAGCATGTGCAAACTTGGCGGTTCAAAAGCACCTTTTAATTACTATACAACAAATGTCCCATCTTTCAAGTTCAGCGTACAAAAGACATAGCATCCATACCGGGTTGTATCGATGGGCAATGTAGGACCTAGATCCAATCATTTGGTGTAGCCGCACAAAGCCACGGTTCACTTTATTCTTTTCAAATTTTCCCGCACCACAAATGCAATACTGAGTTTACATTCCCATGCACGGGTGGCATTGCAAATTAATGAAGGAGATAATTCATGCATGTACCCGAGACTTTGGGTCAAACCAATATTCTACCAAATCAGTCCACTCTGTTCCTTCATCTTAGCCGGAGGTTGTCTTGCCAAAAGCTCTTCTTTTGTTCTTCTTTGGATCAAAATGCTTCCTTTTAAGTAGATACCTCTGGCACGCCTTACAACCTTCTTAACAATATCAGTCCATGCGGCTTTTAGCCGGTCCCCGGTTACGAACATCCACGACCAACCTTGTCTGCGGGCACACACAACATGAACTCATACACACAATTGTTTACATGTGGGTAGAACTAGTAATGCAAGAAAGTATTAGGAGTCAAATAGCTATCTCACCGCCACTTTATCAAGCACTTTCTGTACTACTTCTACCTTACTTGGTTCTTCATACTTCTTCCAAGGCGCGTGAAGATAGGAAGGTTATCTCTAATGGCAATACCAGTTTTACGATGCCGGCTTTCTTTGCATGAAGTGGGACATCGGGTCTTCTCTTCCACGAGCCACTTGGATAGGCGGTCTGTTTCCCTTTTTGTCGGCTTCTCTAAGCCATGTCCCATGCTTTTCCAGCGTACATTTCGAGGCACTTTGCATTTGAAAATAATAAGCAAAATAAGCGATGAATGGATGTAGTTATGTAATGGAGAAAAGATGGATTACAAACAAGTATTGTTGACTGAGCGAGCGTTAGCGGCTTCCTCTTCTCCATGTATCCGAGCCTCTGCATTTTCGGCATCAAAGTGGCCATCGACTCATTGATGTCATTGCTTTGCCTAGAGCTCATTGCACCGGGCGAGTTCACGATTGCATCTTACGGGGGTGACACTAGTGGTCGGAGTAGGTTCTCGGGCGGGGAATCGGTGGCTCCACGCAGTAGGAGTAAGCATTGGGTTTGCAACGAGGTGTAGACATGGTTTGCGGCTGTCCCAAGAGAGAGATTGACGACTAGACCCTATGTTTGGAACGGGGGCCGTGCAAAATTTGGGTGGCCATAGTGAATTTAGGATCGGTATGCACTTTGTTTGTAGTAGTTTCGGTGGTCTCGGGGCCACTTGTCTTGAAGTGACATTGCTTTTACGTTTGGTGGCACCGAATGGGTTTATGTTTGGGGCTGGGTTTTGATTGCCCTTAGGAGGCAAGGGCACTCTCTTTTTTAGGTGGTGGACGTCCCCGCAGGGCGAAGGCAAGGCTGCACTTTGTTGCCTTGTGACTCTTCTGGCGCGTGAGCGGTGGGCGCTAGCCGGCACCCGCCATTGCCCCGACCTTTGCTTCTTCATAGGTCGAGATCACGGAGCCATCTCTCTTGCCTGCGAAGAGAAACATCCATCTTATTAATTAAGAAACAAGTGACCTAGTAGATTAAACAACTACAATGAAGTAAATATTTCAAATAGGCAAACCAGATACTTGTTAATTGGGCAAGCAATGCATCTCACCTCACAATTAACCTCATCAATAAGGTCATCGTCACATTCAACATTGTCGGATGATGATGGATCATAATCAATGTCGGATTACGGTTTGTCGGTGAGTCTTGTCTTCCCTTTGCCCTTTTGCTTTATAGAAAACCCATCTCTAACTTCACGTGCTAAGATAGAAATACCCAAAGCCTCAAAAACTCCTTGAATTTTTTCTTAACACGGGCATCCCTCTGGCGCTCATACTTGGTTTTCATCTTTTAAATAGAATAGAAGGCATCTTGACGACCAACAAGGTTATCCTCGGTTCCTCACATTTGAAAACACACATCTCGGGTATAATTGACAGCAATATGATAATAAGCCTTTAATCGAGACAAGTTTAGAGTAACATTTAGTCTCGGGTAAATTAGAATAATAGCGGCGTCGACAAATTATCATTAGCATTGGATGAAACCCTAAGCGGCGTCGACAAACTAACGACATACAACCTTGGCGGGAGGGGATTAGGAGGACCATATTTTGTTGGCGGAGGCGTGAACCCTAGCGTCGTCGAGAAAGGGATCTTGCGGCGGCATGACCTAAAACTCGACCTCCGGCGTCGGGGTGGGGAACGGATGTTGTCGGGACGGGGCGCTTACTTGGTAGGTCTTGGCGGCGTGGTGGAGACAAGTGCCTTGCGCGAGGGAGGCGGGCGGTAGGGTTAGGGGGACTGACTTTGGTGGAATGAGGACTCGGGCGGAAGAGGATAAAGAGGCGGAGGAGGGTGAAATTTTGGACGAGTGCGCGGCGGAGGGTGAAATTTTCGATTTTGGACGAGTGCGGCGGAGGGGTGAAATTTTTCGACGAGTGCGGCGGGAGGTGTGTTCGGGCCCATGTGTCGGTGGCGCGACAACCTTGGCGGGAGAGCTGCGAGCCGGTGTAGGTGTGGGAAATTGGTGTGGGGCCGTGGGGGCGGTTGTCATTGATAGAATTAGTTATTAAAACGATTTCGGATGCAATTTTGGGGTAGTAAATGAATTCAAATCGAAAAGTCATGAATACGTGTTTTGTAGGGCTCTTCAAGTTCTACATTTCGTATTAGAGTCAACTTTTCATGTTTTGAAGTTATGACGCCTCGAATTTTAAATTTTCAAATTTTTACGGCTCGGGATGAGTTTTCGGGGCCCTAGGCGGCCTCCGTTTGAAAAGTCATGAATACCAAAATTCATAACTCATCGAGATCTACATTCGGTATTTAGGTCACTTTTGCATCCAAGAAAGTGTTCGGAAAGTGTAGTTCAAAACCACTAGTCTCCCCACGAGTTTCATAAACTCTACGTGGGATATGTGGTTTTGCGACTATCGTTCACTAACACTTTTTCGAATGCAAAAATGTCCTATATATTGAATGTAGATCTTGATGAGTTCTATCGGCTTTCGTATTCAAAACTTTTTCAGCCGAGGCCATTTGGTGCTCCGTTTGGCTGAGGTTTGTCGAGGTCAAACTTTGGTGATTTTGAAATCGGCACCTTGGGTCCAATTTTTGAAACCTCGGATGGTTTCAAATCAAAAAGTCATGAATACGTGTTTTGTAGGTCTCTTCAAGTTCTACATTTCGTATTAGAGTCAACTTTTCATGTTTTGAAGTTATGGCGCCTCGAATTTTGAATTTTCAAATTTTTCACGGCTCGGATGAGTTTTTCGGGGCCCTAGGCGGCCTCCGTTTGAAAAGTCATGAATACCAAAAATTCATAACTCATCGAGATCTACATTCGGTATTTAGGTCACTTTTGCATCCGAGAAAGTGTTCGGAAAGTGTAGTTCAAAAACCACAAGTCTCCCACAGAGTTTCATAAACTCTCTGTGAGATATGTGGTTTTGCGACTATCGCTCACTAACACTTTCTCGAATGCAAAAATGTCCTATATATTGAATGTAGATCTTGATGAGTTCTATCGACTTCATATTCAAAACTTTTTTTAGCCGAGGCCATTTGGTGCTCCCGTTTGGCCCGAGGTTTGACCGAGTCAAACTTTGGTGATTTTGAAATCGGCACCTTGGGTCCAATTTTGAAACCCCAAATTGGTTTCAATTCGAAAATGAATACAATATTTTGATAGCTCGTGATTTTTAAAATTTTTAGGAAAAAAATGATCAAATTTGGAGTAACTATGTGGGATAAAAACTAGTTACAATATGTTGCCCAAGATTTAAAAGAGAAATGATGACTACGATGAACTTAGTTGGATGAGATGCTAAGCGGCAAGCGGGACCCACATGTCATTGGAACATTTCATTGAAACGAGTCATCCATTCCCTCCCCACACGCTCCCTCTTGGCCCGGTTGCTCAGGCTCGCGGGCGACCCTCTTTGCCTCGCCGCCGACACGCTCCCTTGCCGGCGACCCCACGCTCCCTCGCCCATTGCCCTCCCGCCACCTCCTCCTTCTCCAAGCGGTCATCCATTCCCCCCCTCCACCGGCAACCTCGCCGGCGGCTCCTTGCGCGCGGCCACCCCCTCCGGCTTGAGCAACGGCGGCGCCGGCTCCGTCGGCCCGCCTCCACCGACAAATAGTGCACCCCACCCTCATTCCCCTCCCCCAACCCCCACTAGCAAACCCCACCTTCATCCGGCGGTTAGGTGCTCCATCGATGGCCACCATAGGCGGGTGGATCTAGCCGCCCGGGCTAGCTACTACATCGTCGAGGAGGCTAGGCTGCTGCGACTCGCCCGGTCACGCAAGATAGCACCATCGCCGGGCTAGGCATTTGCATCGACGGCCATTGTTCAAGGTCGGCTAATTTACACCGAGAGCACCTAAGTTTTGTTCAAGATGGATAGAAAATTTGGATTTATAATAATGAACTATTTTTACCTTGAATATCTACGGTGTTGACCAATTCATGGAGCATGTAAGAGGTAGATATAGTGCAGATGAGTTTATCAAGTGCCCATGCCGAAAATGCTTGAACCATCAAGAGAAAAGCCAAGATGATGTACAAGAGGACATTGAACTGAATGGTATGTCTAGGTGCTATAGTACGTGGATTTACCATGGAGAGGAACATACTCATGTTGGACAAGAAGATGTTGAAGTAGCTGTTGTACCAGAAGATATGTCATGGGATGGAAATGACAGGGCAACACTTGATGAGGAAGGAGAAGCTGAAGATGACGGTGCAAGGGGAGTTCGGGGGGTTTATTCAAGATCTACGAAATGCAAAGCAAGGAAAGGGGTTGGTGAAACATTATATAAAGAACTCATGAAAGAGGCAAAGCGTGAACTTTATCCAGGTTGCACCGAGGAAACTAGGCTATCTTTCATGATTAAGATGTTGCATATAAAAGTCTACAATCAAATACCAACAAGCTGGGTTTGATGCATTCCTTGACTTGCTTTCATCAAAATTGAAGAATGTGCACGCATCCCTAAGTCCTATAGGGAAATGAATGGTCAACTTCAAAAGCTTGGTTTCGATTATGATACTATTCATGTGTGCAAGTATGATTGTGCCTTATTTTGGGGGACCATAAAAATGACCGAAATTGTCCGGTTTGTGGCTTCACAAGATGGAAAGTGAACAAAGAGGGCCAAAAGAAAATTCCGCACAAGGTCCTCCGTTACTTTCCAATTATTCCAAGGCTCCAAAGGATTTTCATGTCAAAGCGTGGGCGGAACATGCAAGATGGCACAAGGAAAAGAGGGTACCAGTTGAGAATGAAATGAGGCATCCTGGCGATGGGGAAGCTTGGAAATATTTTGATGAGACCTACAAGTCTCTTGGAGATGATCCCCGCAATTTGAGGTTGGGCGTTGCTACTCTTGATGGGTTTAACCCATTTGGTCGAATGAGCAATTCATATAGCATCTGCGCCTAGTGATACCGGCACCATACAATTTTCCACCATGGATGTGTATCGACCAATCGAATTACATGCTTGCTTTGCTAATTCCGGGGAAAAAACTGCGAGCAAAGATTTCCATGTGTTCATGCAGCCATTGATAGCGAGACTTCTTTGAAGCTTTGGAAGGGTGTACAAACATTTGATGCGGTTGAAGGCAAAGACTTCGACCTACGTGCAGCGATTTTGTGGGTAATCAATGACTACCCTACATTAGGCACCATGTCGAGGCGAGAACTACTAAGGGTTACCGCATGTGTGCACTTTGTGATGTGAATCCATGCTCGAAGCTTTGAGAAACAAAAGCGGTTTCTCGTGTAATAGACGTTTCCTCCCAATGGACCATGCATGAAGGAAAAACAAATCTTTCAATAGCCGCCATGAAAACAGAGGGCCACCAAGGAAATTTAGTTCGGATGAGGTTATGGAAAGGTTAGATGCAATTGGCTATGTTCCGGCAAGAATCCAAATATGAAGAAAACAAGAAAACGATGCCGTAAAGATGAACCGATATGGCATCGAAGGTTAGCTTGTATGATTTACCATACTTGACCATTTTTGAAGCTACAGTACAATCTTGATGTTATGCACATAGAGAAAAACATATGTGAGGTAATTTTGGCAACTCTGCTTAATATTCCAAACAAGACAAAGGACACCATCACTGCTAGACTAGATTTGGAAGACAAAGGTATAAGGAAAGAGCTCAATTTTCTAGATGACAACGGTAAATCATCATCAAAGCCAAGGGCTTGTTATGTTCTAAAGCCAGAAGATAGGAAAAAGTTCTTGGAATATCTTAGCAATGTTAAGTTTCAGGATGGCTATGCCTCCAATATATCAAGATGTGTCAATTTGGAGGGGCGAGGATCAATTAGTGGCCCGAAAACACATGACGTCATATACTCTTTAAATAGAGTATTCTTCCCGTTGCCCTTCGTGGTTTGGTGCACAAAGACCTATATGAAGTCATTCTTGAATTAGGCGGGTTTTTTAGACAACTTTGCTCAAAAACTATAAAGGTTGATACACTACACCAGATGAAGGAAGATATTGTGCTTATCATTTGCAAGCTAGAGAAAATTTATCCTCCGGCATTCTTCGATGGTTCACCTCGCAATACACTTACGATGATGAGGCACTCCTTAGGGGGGCCGGTGCGTATGGATGGATGTACCCCATTGAGAGAAGATTGGGAACATTTAAAGCGTTTTGTACGCCTTAAATGAGCAAGACACGAAGGATCTATTGCGAGGGGCATACATAGCCTATGAGTGTATAACCCGTGCTCCACATATTTCGATGACATCATTAGTAGGTTCACTAGGTCTCGAAAGAAACTTAGATGGAGGACACAACATCTCACCCAAGGGTTACTCTATTTTTGAGCATGGAATTAACCTTGTTGGGTGCTTCAAATCTACATTACGAAGACAAAGACTTTGGCTCCATGGTTTACTTTGTTCTAAATAACTACGAAGAGGTTGAGGATTACGAAGGTGAGTGTAGTTCCAGTCATTTCATTTCATCAATCTTATTCAATACTAGTAGGTTCCCTAATTATTTTATTCCTTTGCAGCATGTATATGGAAGAATTAGAAGGACAAGAGGTCGATGATGTTCCAGCCATGATGTCAAGAAATTTCGCTGCATGGTTCGAGGATCATGTGTGTCCAACATGACTTCATAAATTATGATACAATACATTTTGAAAGTCACTTATTCTGAATGTTTTAAACCCGCGAGATCACCAAATTGAAAAAGCGAAGGCGCAACACACTGTTGATGAAGACCTGTACTCACTAGCATGCCGGCCGGATCGGGCGAGTGCGTTCGCATTACGGTGTGTAATCAATGGTGTGCGGTTCCACACCGGAGGTCGTGATGAAAACAGAAGACACAAAACTCGCCATCAAATCTCAAGGTGAACACACTGAGGGTGAGATAATTGACTTCTATGGGAAAATCATAGACATTATTGAGTTGACTTACGGTAAGAACAACAATGGCCATAGAACTATCTTATTGCGATGTGAATGGTACAATCTTGAGGGAAGGGCAAACGGGGGTGAAAGATGATGGTTACTACAAGAGCATAAACATCCAAGGCCGATGGTATAAGAATGATCCTTTCATTTTAGCAACGGATGCTTCACAAATTTTTCTCTTGGAAGATACAAAGTTTGGTCCAAGTTGGCGAAAGTGGTACAAGAATTTGGTCACCGGCATATATTTGATGTTGAAGAGTCTAAAGACACAAACCAACCAGGATGAATAAGGACAAATGAGATCTGAGAGGCATACCAAGAGGAGCACATTTCATCGACACATGGTGCGATGGCGGACATCGGTCCTGATTTGAATTTGGTCCACGTGGAAAATGAACCAGCGACCACATTAGTAGAGACCTTGTCGAGAGCATCCATCGACAAAAAGTTGTAGCTCAAGGTGATCAAGCGGTGGTGATGATGAAGATGAAGATGAAGATGAAACCTACCTTGAGTACCATAGTCCGAGAAGAAGGCGATACTTCAGGGAGAAGACAAAGGTGATGTTGGTGACCTTTGCATTTTACGCAGATTTGTGAATCATGAACTTTTACGCAATTTGATTTTGTTGTATTACAATTATGCTACTACATTTGTGTCCGAGTTGTGAAACCGTAAGACCTTATTCTCATTTTTAGTTTGATACTTGAACTTGATGTGTGGTGCAAGTTACGATTGCCCGATTTCATCAAACGATGCAAGCTATCCGATTTCATTTAAATGATGCAAGTTATAGTTCCCAGTTTACGTGTTTTCATGACACATGACATGTCATGTTATGTTCAGAACTTGTCATGAAATGTACATATTCTGTCACAAAATGTATATCCAGATTTCATTCACATGCATTGCTTGAAAAAGAACCAAATTGCATTGCTTCATAAAGCACCGGTTGCATTGCTTCATAAAGCACCGGATTGTTCATACATTTCAAAAGCTAAGACCAACGCACTAGATTGCATTGTTCAAGCAATCGTTCAAAAGCCTAGACCAACTTCTACTGCAACATACATCAACACGTAACCTACTTCACGGATTGCATTGCCTACTTCATCACTACGGCTACAATGAAGGAGATGGCAAACACCAGGAACATTGTTACATTCACACGACCACACACAAGACAAATGCAGGTCCCCATGCCTTCCTTGTTTTTGCCAACCATTTCCTTCACCTTGTTCACGTTTTCTCAAGCTATCAATTTTTCCCACAAGCTCGCACATACATTTGTCGGCCGCTACAATGGTTGATGAAGGTGCCGTCGGATAACCATTATCATGAGGGTACACAACATATTCTTCCTCAAACCAATACCTATTACATGTCCCCCGCATCCAAATTACAACCACAAGCAATGAAATTTAAACAAACAAGAATGAAATTTAGGAAATATATGCAAAATTAGCTAGCCATTGCACTAACATGTCGATAGGTCTTCTGGGACATTTGAAATATCTCCTTCCACGGTTACAGCCCGGGGGTTCGTGATGGTGGCGAAGAAACATCCTAACGCCCTTGCAATCCGGGCGGATTATCAACGGCAACCCGGTGTCATCATCGGCGGCGCCTCCTCTTCAATAGCGCGTTAGCGGAGGGGCTGCGCTGGAACAATAGCAAGGGGAGTAGGGTGCAAGTGCAACCTTAGCCGCGCTTGATCGCCGAGTGCGGCGCTAGATGACGAGGCTGTGACATGAGCCCTCGATTGAAAAAAAAAAAAAAGGGATGATTAAGATTGTTGTTATGGCAATCGAAGGGGAACGGGGGGTAAGGGCGCCACCGCAGAACAAATCGAGGGGGACGGGGGAGGGAGTGAGGGCGCCACCGCGAGACAAATCGAGGGGACGGGGAGGGGGTGAGGGCGCCCACTGTTGGTCACCATGAGCACCTTGGGAGTGTGAGGAGGAGGACATGGAGTCGCGGGTGGTGACCGTAGATCGCGCTCGCTCGGGCCGGCCTTGCGGTGGATCCTACGCCGCCTCCCCGGATTGCCCGCGCACCGTCGGTTGGGGAGAGGGGGAGTTGGCTCCGCCCGAGCCCGCCGTGCTCGCCCGGACGACACCTCTCGCGCGCCGCTTCGCCGGCGAAAAATTGGGTTGGGGAGATGCGAAAATGGAGTGGGTCAACGGTAGCGGTCGGGTCCACCGGTCGGGGCATATTAACGTTGGGTCAATCTTTGATCACGTCACAAAAACATCATTTTTGTGTCACAAGTACTCACCGTCACACAGGCTCCTATGGAATCACATTTTGTGACCAAACTTTGTGACAACGAAAAACAGAAGCGTCATATATAGTGCACTCTTATGTGACGTCCAAAATCAATCCGTCACAAATAGTCATGGTGCCTGAAATTTGTGACGACATAGGGATTTTCATCATATTTGTGACTAGGGCAGGCATAAGTTTGTCAGTATCTTCCCTCTACATCGGTTCATTACATCGCGTTCCAAAGAATTCAAGATATGTGACTGGTGCAAGTACAATTGACCATGGGCTAAATCAAAGCCACTTCTGGTCGGTGCTTTCTTAAATGCTGACTGTGACTGGTTGTTCAAATGATAGAAGATCTACAGAGGGATTAAGGCCTTGTTTAGATGGCTAAAATTTCTAACCTTTTTTTCACTTTCTCTCCATCACATCACATTAAATACACCAAAAGACATATGTTTGGAGTATTAAATGTAGGTAAAAAAATAACTAATTACATAGTTTAGATGTACATTCTTGAAAACGATTCTTTTGAGCCTAGTTACTCCATGGTAGGATGATATTTACCACTAACAAACGAAACGTGCTACAGTGTACAATGTGACATTCGGTTACAAATATTTGTCATCTAAACAAGGCCTAATTCGTTATATTTCTTAAATGCTGACTTTTGACTGTGACTGTGACTGTGACTGTGACTGTGACTGTGACTGTGACTGTGACTGTGACTGACTGTGACTGTGACTGGTTGTTCAAATCTTATATATATAAAAATTATACATGTAAACTATTCTGTGGAATGGCTTGTGGCCCTTTGATTAGGCTGCCGGCCAGACCAAATCAAGTTCTGTTACAACAGGAATCGCAGATAAGTAAACTCTAGCAGGAAAGAGACCTATACGGACTTCTAATAATAAGACAAGAGATATATAACCTGATACATAGGTGTTGCCATTGTGAAACACATTTGCAACCCCGTCTAGGAAGCGTTGTTCAAGGCTATATACCCACACAAGAGCCTGCAATGCATGGCAATGAAAAATATGTGTTGCCATTGCTGCTATTGCAACTATTTTGCTCCTATTGCAACACATTTGGGGCGTTGCAGGATGGTCAAAATCTAGTAGCCAACATAATTCAAATTGTAAAGGACGTTGGTTGCCTTGAGTAGTAGAATTTCCACGATCCAAAAGCAATAGGTGTGTGATCTGAAATATCTCTAGTTAGAGCCTGCACCACCTCTAAAGAGAATTTTTGTTCCCATTATGTGCTTACTAAAACTCTGTTTAGCCTCTCAAATGTTGGCATATCAAAACAGTTAGCGCAGGTAAATCGTCGGCCAGAGAGATCTAATTCTCTCAGGTAAAGCATGTCGATGCAAGCATTGAAAATGAAAGGCCATCTATCATTGTGTCTACCATTTTTTTTTTCAGAAGGTCTCCTAATAATATTAAAATCTCCACCTAAGAGGGTTTGTTTATCTTCACTGCTACTAATTTGAATAATCTCAGTGAGGAAAGCTTCTTTTAACTCATCTTGTGCTGCTCCATAAACAGCAATAAGAACCCATTTAAAGCCATCTTCTTGGGTTCGGACATTGAATTTAATGTGAAAATCTCCTAGGGTTATATTCCCAATATCAAGAACTTGAAGATTAATCCTAAGCAAAATTCCATGAGACTGTCCTCTAGGTGAAGTACAATGCCAAAAAAAAAAAAGTCTACCATCACAAAAGTGGTTCAAGTCAAAAGTAGTAAAACCATCTCTATGAGTTTCTAAAATTGCTATGAAATCAAGCTGGTGGTCACACAAAGTATCTAAAGAAATTTATATTTAGCCAAGTCCCTAAGACCTCTTCTATTCTTGAACAAACCTTTCATATTGAACTTCGTGTTTTAAAATTAGTGACATGACTTTTCCGTGAGGAGTTTTTCTTTTTAGACAATGTATGCCATTCACCTCCAATATGATTGGTATCCTCATATACATGTTCATCGATTATACCACTACACAAGTGGCCAAGCGTAATATATTCTATCTCATTGTCTTCTACCTCATCATAACTATCTAAGCAATTATCCTGTGCATTTCTGTCTATATGATTTGCATGAATTTTATCAACCTCTCCACTTTTAATTTCAGATTAGATCTAAAGATGTCATTCTCGTTTGAACCAAGAGAGATTATCCCAACATTATTAAGATTTGAAAAATAGCATTATCAGAAATGGATAAAATTGAACTGTTAAAATTCTTACCATTCTTTGCTAGAATGTCCAAGTTCTTCATAGCCACAAGGCGTTCGGCTCTATCCAACGAGTCTTCATCAACCGTGGCTTCCATTCTTTTGCTCCGTCTATTCGGAGTTTTGTTGACACTCTCTTGGAAGGGGTTGCTGGAAGTCTTATATTCACCTCTGCATCATCCTTTTGCATCACCTGTGAAGCTATTTCATCTAGCACAACATCTATACCACACCTCTGATGGTAAATCAACACATGGGGTTGGAGTAACGTTAACCTGATTGTCCATGTGCTTAGACTTCTCGGGTACTTCTACATTTACCCATTTAGAAAGGTAGATGGGCTTGATGCAAAGATCCTTAGTATCTAAACCAACAGTCGCTTTGCTCTATAACTGTTATGACCGGGCAGGTCTATCAACGCCGAGAACGCCGAAGTGGCTAATGTACTGGTCACGGACAGGGCGCGATCACCACGTGACACGGACTATGTTCAATTGCTCGAAGTTGTTATCAAGATCCTAGAGTTCAGGAGTATTTTGTATTTCATTTAATTCATGTTTTTAACCGAGGTTGTTAGGATCTCCAGTATAAGTACCGAACATTATTGATTAATGAAGTTTAGCCAGAGATTGAGTTAAAGCTCTCTTGCTCTGGCATACTGTTCACCGTCACCGAGTTGTCGCCCTTGGCTCCGTGCAGGCATCGAGCGCGGCATCACCTCCTCGGCGTCAGGGATTCAAGCCCTGACCACCCATCTTCCGTTCCTACACACGCTAAGGTCCCTGAGCTGTAATAGTAACTTGCTTGTTACTGTTGGGGCGCTGATTAAAAGATCCTCCGATCCGTCGTCGATTGGAACGAACGTCAGATCTGTGAGTCCGGCGATGCCTCACGTGCACGTACCCGACGCACAGCTAGGGCACCCGGCTGGGCATCAAGAATATATCCTGGTCTCGTGTTCCCGCGAATCCTCCTTTGGTGCTGGCAAGGCGCGCTCTGGCCGGCCGCCTAGGCATATATCAAGCTCGCGATCATTTGCCGTGGGTGGTCGGCAACTGCGCCGTGGACGCTAGCTTGCTAGCCTGCTATGCATGTGTGCGCTAGCTAGGGACCGGCCGCGGCTGGCTGGGGGTTTCCGCTGCTGCACCCGCCTCTGCCGGAGTCGTCGTCGTTGCCACCCACGCTAGACCGTCGTGGCGTGGCGGCCGACCCTCGCCCCATGTGATGGTGTCGTCGCTAGCTAGCTAGCTACGCGTGTGGACAGTGAGCAGGACCGGACTGGCCGGATCGGGCGCGTGCTGGACCATCAGGACGTCGTTTTCTCTCTCTTTTCTTCTTGGCACTTCGTGATGCATAGGAGGGTGAGACCAGAGGATATATCGTCGGATATTCCAGTCCATCCGTGACATACACCAGATATATATGCATGCCACATTGGGACGTGATATGGACGTAGACGATGCATAGCTGTGGCCTGTGGAAGCTATCTTTTGGCTTTCGGCCTGTTTTTTGAGGCCGGGTTGTTAAGATCTCTACTCCTTCCATTCCATATTTGAAGTCGTTTCTAGCTTCGAAGCTAATTGATTTCTCAGTAGTGTTCTCAGCACTAGTCGAAAAAATCTTCCGAATTGTCAAACTTGTAGCTCTCACGTCCCCTCAAAGTAAACCACACACGCACACGGAATATCACAACCTAGGTAACTAGTGAATGCGCTAGAAGATGTTCTAGACGCACGGGGGATCAACCGGGAAGAAATCGACACGAGACCGAGCTGAACCAATTAAAACAAATCAGCACAACAACGAGACTGACGACGAAATTTTTGGACCCCGGACTATCCACGATGTGGATCCGAACTGTCTGCCGACAAAAATCTCAGAAAAACACAGTCACTGGACAGTGCCGAAATTTGTACTTCAGACTGACCGGGCTTAGATGTCGAACCGTCCGCCATACAAAACCTGGGAACCCGCATGACGGTCGCGCACTGAACTTCGGATCGCCGCTCTCAAGGCCGGACTATCCGGCCTTGAACCCCGGTCGTCCGACGTTCAAAAGCTGAAAATCAAATTTTTCGTAACTCTGCCGGCGTCATGACCCGAACAGGGGCTGGACTGTCGGCGCTCAGCTGCCGGGCTGTCCACGCTGTCGAATCCAGCGCGAACAGCAGCGTCGCCGGCGGTTCTCTCACCCAAACGAGATCCAAACTCGATCGAATTAACAACTCAAGTCACAAAATTAGGTCTAGATGATTTAGGCATGTAGGTGACCATATTCCCCAAGAAAACTCTGATCCTCACCAAGTAAATCGATGAGAAAATCAAATCTCATAGAAGAACGAGTTTCTTGGATCAAGAACACAAATACGCTTGAATCCGTGGACACAAGAGGATTCAACAAGATTCCCTTGGTGAATCACTTAGGTTCTTGATCACAAACGAATTGCAGCAACAAGAATCAAAAGAAACAAACCACATACGACGAATCGAGCACTAGAAGAGGAGGAGAAAAACGCGACTGCGAAAATAGAACACAAAACACAAAAACTCGAGCAAAATCACAAAGACACAGGTGAACCGATCTGACCCCAAAAGCCTAGAGAGCATGCACACATTGAGGGGTGTGCTCCCTACGAACAAGATCACAAAATAGTTGTCTGGACCTCTCCCGCTCAGAGGAACTACAGACTTAGAAACCCTAACTGAAACTGGAAACTGCAGAAGCAACCTGAGATGGAGGGTTGCCCTCTCTATTTATAGTCTTGGTCACGGTGATCATCCTACCTCTATCGATACAATTGCGAAACCACTTAGCCGGGGCACAATGGTCGGACTTAGATATCTTCCCGATCCAACGACTACCGCGCCTCCTCATCATCCGTAGCATTGCTCCACACAATCTCCCAGAAGCCGACACGTGTCGTCCTTTTGTCCATCGGAACATCCGTCCGGCTTTTGAGGCCCAAACCCACGAAACCTGCCACCGATGGTCTTGAGGCCCAAACCACCAAACCCACGCCCGTGGTTCTGAGGCCCAATCCATGAAACCCGGACACCGGTGGTTTTGAGGTCCAAACCACCAAACCTCCGACACATGCCACCGGTCTTGGCGCCCGAAGTCGCCAAGTCATCCGGAGCCGCTCGCTTTGATTGCACGCCGCCATCTTAATCCGATCGACCGCGGTCCCATCACATCCTCTTGCATTCATCGATGTTAGCCACCATGGCTAGCCACCCAGCGATCCGGTCCCTCCGTCCAAGCCTCACGTCCGTCCTTCACCTCCGCAGTCCGTCGGTCCGCAAGCCGCCCTCCTTGGCCCCTTCACCTGCGCCGTCGACTTCCATCTCCGCTCCACACACATGCACGACACAAACCAAGAGATACGTCTTGACATACTCGCGTGTGCCGGTGAATATAGCCGAAGCATAAAGAATAAAAGAAAATAAAAGCAAAATGTTGACTGTTGACAATCGCTCAATCACACAACTGAACATATTTGATTTAAATCAACCATGTGTTCGCGGGGTGCAAGCTATAAGGCCTCGTTTTTAGTTCCAAAAATCGGTGGTGGTCCTTGTGGGATCTTTGGGATACAACTCCCATTGCACAAAAAGAAGTGTACGGACCTGATGATCCACAGCTAAGGAACCCGTTGAAACAACATGGTCGGCTCCAGCAGATATTTTGTGACTATGCCGTCCCATGAAAATGTACATACACACTCCTATCAGTATTCATGAAACGGAAGCTGTTACATCGATATATGCAAGATATTCCTGAGATTAGGAAGAAAGGGATTTAGAAACAACCACAAAGCTGACCTTAGCTTCATCTTTCCGAAGCACTGCATATTTTTTTCTCTGTTATTAGTGAACTTCAGATGACGTAGGTAACCATCTTAGAAATTGATTTTTTAGGGGACATCCACTGAAAACGTATATTTCCGATATTAAACAATTTCAAATGAAAAACCCATCAATTACAAAGGTTTAGATGTCACGGAGCTTTACAGTTTCGATATAATGATTGATTTCATAAAACATCTGTGAAAACCATGAATTTTTGCACCACTATACTCCCGACGCTAAATCTGTTTAATATCTTATTTGCTTATTAATAAAAAGAAGGCTCTATCTTCATTGCCACAATCTGAAATTTTCCATATTAATTGGAGAAAATATAACTTATTTATAAATTACCCACAACTGTCATTGTGAAAAAATAGCTAGAAACACCATGCAATTAAGCTTGATTCATTAATCTATTGGGATTGCCGTGTCTGCATGTTGGGGAGGCGACCCTCGCAGCCCCTCCCCGGCAGCTCCTCCAATCTAATAGTGATTCAAGACCTCTCTGGGCGCCGTCAAGGCCCGCACTGGGCAGTGCTAACTCTTTTATGTCAGGCCAACAGCCAAACCCCCACAAGGCGGAGGTCCAGGAAGAGTCTACGAGGAGAGCCAACAACCGGACCCCCCGAAGGCGGAGGCCCCGCTCGAACCCCCGCAAGGCAAAGGTCCGAGAGGAAACAGCCCGGGGACTCCCGCAAAGGCGGAGTCCAGAAGAGTCACGCCGAACCCGGCAAGGCGGAGGTCCGAGAGGAGCCAACACCGAAACCACCCCCCCCGCCCGCAGGCGGAGGCCCGATGAGTCTCAAGGCCGAACCCCGCAAGGCGGAGGTCCAAGAGGAGCTACAACCGGACCCCCGCAAGACGGAGTCCCGGGAAGAGTCTACGCTCGATCCGCAAGGCGGAGGTCCGTGAAGAGTCCCACGCCGAACCCCCTCAAGGCGGAGGTCCTAGAGGAGCCAACGGCCCGGACCCCCAACAAGGCAGGAGTTCAGGGAAGAGTCTACGCTCGAACCCCGCAAGGCGGAGGTCCGGAGAGGAGCCAACGACCGGTCCCCCGCAAGGCGGAGGTCCGGGAAGAGTCTACGCCGAACCCCACAAGGGCGTAGGTCCGAGAGGAGCCAACGATCGGGCCCCCTACAAGGCGGAGGTCCAAGAAGAGAGTCTACGCCGAACCCCCGCAAGGCGGAGGTCCGAGAGGAGCCAACGGCCGGACGCCGCAATGCGGAGGCCCGGGAAGAGCCTACGCCGAACCCCCGCAAGGTAGAGGTCCGAGAGGAGTTAACAACCGGACCCCGCGGCGGGAGTCCTCGAAGAGTCCAAGCTCGAACCCCGCAAGGCGGAGGTCCGAGAGGAGCCAATGATCGGGCCCCCCGCAGGCGAAATTCAGGAAGAGTCTACGCCGAAACCCGCAGCGGCGAGGTCCGAGAGGAACCAACGACCGGATCCCGCAAGGCGGAGGTCTAGGAAGAGTCTACGCACGAGCCCGCAGGCGGAGGACTAGAAGGAGCCCGCGGGCGACGCCCCGCGACGGGGGGCTGAAGAGCCCCAAGAACCACAACCTCCGCGCCGCCGGGGGGGTGGGCGGGTAGCCAGCGCCGGGCCGACGGCGGCCGGAGGAGGGGTGAAACCTAGGGCTACCCAACACCGTCATGTGCAGGAGTGATCCCCACACTGCACAAATGGCCACCAGCACACGATCGAGCTTCTCCTCGGGCTATTGTGCGCCATCATCGCCGCGCCGCCAAACCCCGTGCCTCACACCTCCGGTTCCCCTCATGGATCCTGCCATGCTTCTCCCTAAGTCATCTATGGCGGCTCCGTTGTTGTACCCTTTCAGCAACTCCAAATCTGTCATTGTTTAAAGATTGTGGTGTATTGCAATCGTGGAGGCATCGTTGTCTTTGTACACTAACCGCTTCCAGAAATGGAGGCATCGTTGTCTTTGTAAAAAGGTGTATATCGATCGTTAGTCCTATCCATCGCCGATCCCGATCAATCTAACAATACTGCAGAGCAATGCAAGACGAGGCCGGCCTTTTTTTCATCAAAGCTGGTCCCATTTGTTCATCCTGGACCATGCATGCAATTGCAAATGCCCAGCTGGCAACGCTTGTCTACTCGCTCTTTTCATCCAAATACTCCCAACAGCACCCCATGCAACCTTGACGAACACGAGCCGCATGCCTCTCATCCTAACCCAAACTTCACACACACGTTAACAGCTGTTAAAGTATTTTTTTTCTCTATATGTGCATATACTGAATTACTGATATACATGTACAACTACACGCCCTAGCTTCTTTCTATATAAAGAGGCCCTAGGTTCAAGCCTACAATGTAACACACGCTTACACACACTCAGGTAAAGCTATCTCTAGCTAGCTGTAAGGCGTACGTACGTTGCCATGGCCACCAGGACGGTGTTGCTCCCCGTGCTCCTCCTCTCCTTCCTCCTCCTGCCGTTGGCCTCCCTGGCGCTGACGCAGGACTTCTGCGTCGCCGACCTGACCTGCAGCGACACGCCGGCCGGGTACCCGTGCAAGTCCAGCGTCACCGCCGACGACTTCTTCTACCACGGCCTGGCCGCCAAGGGCAAAATCAACACGCTCATCAAGGCCGCCGTGACGCCGGCCTTCGTCGGCCAGTTCCCTGGCGTGAACGGGCTAGGCATCTCCGCGGCCAGGCTCGACATCGAGGTGGGCGGCGTGGTGCCGCTCCACACCCACCCGGCGGGCTCCGAGCTCCTCTTCGTGACACAGGGCACCGTCGCCGCCGGCTTCATCAGCTCCGGCTCCAACACCGTCTACACCAAGACGCTGTACGCCGGCGACATCATGGTGTTCCCGCAAGGACTGCTCCACTACCAGTACAACGCCGGCACCGGCCCCGCCATCGGCCTCGTCGCCTTCAGCAGCTCTAACCCTGGCCTGCAGATCACCGACTTTGCGCTCTTTGCCAACAACCTCCCATCCGCCGTCGTGGAGAAGGTCACCTTCTTGGACGACGCGCAGGTCAAGAAGCTCAAGAGTGTGCTCGGCGGCAGCGGTTAAGTCGTTGGTTGTGCAAGCTGGGCATGGTTGTCGTCGTCGTCTTGGTCCTTTGTCATCGAATGGAACGTGTGTCTGCTGCATGAGTGCGTGCACCTGTCGTTGTGTGAACGAACTAGTCGTGGTCTATTTCATCTTACTCTTTTTTTTTTTTCTATTCATGCATGTACTTTTCAATCAAGGATGTATTCAGTTTGATTGCAGTTTATTGCAAAGGAAGAAGATTAATTACAATGTGCATCTGGTTGGTTCAAACTTTTAGCTGGTGTGGTCGATGTCATCATTTGTTAAGCTATATGCCTGCTCATGTAAATTTGTAGATACCACATGCCATTAGTCTTAAATCCTACTATTGAAATACGTGTCATCTCACACTGCACCTAGTGAAACTGTTCTAATGAGCCAGTATCAACAATGGAACAGTTCCATTATCCGAGAGAAGAAGAGGTGGACAATGAGTATGAAGAGGCTCTAATCCACAAAGTGGGTAGAACACATGACACAGCATGCCCGAACATGGAGGCCCAATGCCCATTTCACTAGACCCAACTGGGTTTAGCCCATGTAAGGCCTTCGTATATGCGGTCCATCGTTGCTTTGTTGTGCACACATGGCTAGTTCCATCCACTTCTCTATACATGTTAGATCTTGGTCGGTAATTAACAACTAGTATCAAAGCCCTTGATCCTGGCATCACGTTTGCATCTCACCGGGAAACAATTCACTGTCATAACACGATGGAGAGTCGGTCTAGGAAGATCCTTACCATATGTTGAGCAAAAACAACACAAATGTCTCACCGAGTTTGAAGGAGTCCATGGACGAGATGAGGACATTGAAGGGAGACTTCAAAGCCTAGAAGCTCGTGTCGACCATTGTGTTGCAGATTTAGAGCATGACAAGAGAAGCTTGTTGATGGTCATTAACCTCCAAAATTGGTCATCGTCTCATGCATAAAATGACAACAAATGAGCCACAAACCATAGTCATAGGATTTATTTCTAACCAACATACTCCACAAGTTCTGGTGACTATGTGTAATATGCAGGAGATCACCTACTAATATTGGGCTTATTTGGACCCAAATGGGGGTTGTCGCCCAACATTTTTTCTTGTTCCAAAACCTATAAGCATTTGACTGGAAGTCGACAAGTACATGCTGCTTTCAAATGGTTGTCGAAATCATGATGTTAGAATAAACGAAAATTCTTCTTTTGGCTCATTCTAAATGATCGTTTGAGCACCAGAGCACATTTAAGAAGAAGAAACATGCACCTCCCTGATTATACTTGTGTCCTTTGCACTCTTAATGTTTGATGAAGACCTGACTCACCTTCTTTTTGACTACCCTTTCTCTCAAGCTTGTTATTCTTCTTTTCATCATATTATATCTTATTATACCTTCAGGTTTGAACACCGAGGAAATTATTCAAGCTCTCAAAGATCAACTACATGTACCTTTCTGATCATGGAGATTATAATCACAATATGCTGGTCAATCTGGAGCCTAAGAAATGATGTAATTTTTTTGAAATATCCCAAACTCAGTTCAGAGATGCAGACAAGTGTTCAAGCAAGAATTTTCCTTTGTTATTCTAAGAGTAAGACCAAGTTTCCACCCTATTATAGATCATTGGCTAGAAAACCTTGTGTAATCTTATTGATTTTCTTTGTTTTTCTTCTTTTGTATCCTAATTGTACTCTGTAACTCTTTTATTATTTCAATAAAAATCCACTATGGGTTTAAACCCCTCCTGTTTCATAAAAAAAAAATGTAGGAGGTCACCTACTAAAATTGGGCTTATTTGACCCAAATGGGGGTTGTCAAGCGACCCCTGTGGTCGGCTGACCATGGGCCTGCCTCGTTTGGCTCCACCAAATTCCCACATGCAAGTATAGACACCCAAGAGTGTGTTCTAGGCCATGGATTGCCACAAAGAAATACACACTTGGGATGATTAAAGGGCTTACAGGGAAAGTACACATGGATCCAAGGGCTCACTTAACATAAGAAATGGTGTTCTAACGATGTAACTCATGCACCATAGAAGTTAACCTTTGAGGACCGACGCACACATGAAAGCTAGAGGCCAGAGGTCTCAGTGAGGGGTCGAGCGACTAGCGAGTAGGTCATCCAACCATCATTTGGCTCCAAACCACCTCAAACTCCTCGATTACCTTCTTATGACCTACTTTAGGAATGAATCTCAACTAAAGCCACACCAAGACGGTGGGTCTAACAATTGGCCAACGATATTATTCAAGATGGTGCCAAGTCATGCAGAAGGTTTTCACGGAGCGAAGGCCAAAGTATATATGGTGGCGCTGGTCCGCTGGTGCCTCGAGAAAGGCATGAAGGGAGCATGTTGTGCTCGAAACTCAAAAGGGTAGCGCATATTTATTGGTGAATTTGGTTTCTATGGCCTTGCGAAAAATAGTGAGGTCGAAGTTTCCAGTGACAAAATTTAGTTTTACTGAATTTTGTCACGACCATCGAGGAGGCCGTGATGTTCCAGCTGTAATGGACCATATATATATGGGCTGTTGTGATGTGTGTATGTGTGGCTGGCAACTATATATTAGCCTGGCGTTGTGGCGAGGAAAGGTTTAAAATTAAGACGATTCTAACTTAACATATGGTCCATTACAGCCCATGGTAGTGAAGTGAACCTCATCTTTGAACAATCTCCCACATATGGTCCATTACAGCACCTGAGTTGATGTCTTAAATTTATTTATTGTTAGTTTGTAGTGAGAAGATGGCTGAAACAGTGATATATACTACCTCTACTCTGGTTTGTAACTTTGTATAGCCAACAAAATTTGTATATCTAGCTTTTGAATTGCAAAAGAAAAAAAGCTTTGAAGACCGAAAAAAGCCACTCATCGCTAACAATGAGATCAAGTACCCACTGCTTTGAACATCAGTCAGAGGAAACCTCCTAAGGACGCAAGGTGTAATCTTTCACCATGAGAACAGTGTCGAACATCAGTCGGAGGAAACCTCCAAAGGACCTTGTTGTAGAATAGACCAAAACAAGTCGAGATCGCCGCATCGAAAGCCAACCAACTGCTTCTTCTGATTATCTAATAAGCACACAAAAAGGCAAAGATCTGAAGAACAACAGATCAGACAAACACCAACTCCCACCGGCCCTTCACTGATGTCAGATCAAACATCGTCGTTGAAGAGAAGAGCCGGAGAGATGTTATTCCAAAGTATCATCGTCGCCGCCACCTCGACAATAGCACAACAAATTAATAGAACCTATATCACTAAAGATCCACAAACCTAACTAAAAACTACGAAGGGGAAAGGATAAGTCGATAGAATCGCCGGTTAGGAGAGAGAGGAGGGATGTGCGGTGGCCCGGAGGATGGAGGTGATGCCTGAACTAGGAAGGCGAGAAGGAGAAAAGCCATAATTTGAAATGGAGTATGTTATACTTTAGGAAAGCTTTTAAACATGTTTACCGTGCGTCTATGAGAATGTTTTGGGAAGAGTAAAATCCAATTTGTAGGTCCTTGAACTTGTCATGAGGTCTTATCTAGGTCCCCATGTACTTAGGAAACTAGGTAAACAGGTCCTTGAACTTGTGAGGTCTCATCCAGGTCCAAAACCGGGTTTGTAGGCGGTTTTGCTTTCTGATAAGTGGTTTTTGTCTTTTTCTTTTTCAATTTAGATTGAATCTTTAAAAAATCATAGTAAATTATAAAAAAATCATAAAATAAAAAATCTAATTCTTTTGGACTTCACGTGAGTAGATCTTTGTTGTAGCTTTAGATCTATATTTTTCTATAATTAATTGAAATAATTCGTAGCTGCATTTCTAATTATTTTATTGGACTAAAGCATATCATATTATATACTCACTTTAACGTAGACATGCGCATGTGGAGTCAAACAAAATTAGATTTCTATTTTATAATTTTTTTATTTACTATGGCTTTTATAGATTCAGCCAAATAAATAACAAAAAAAAAGCTTCAGTAGCAAAAATTTTGTACTAAACTATACCATATTATATATTCACTTATAGATCTACTCATGTAAAATTTTGTACTAAAGTATACTATATTATATGTTCACTTGTAGATCTACTCACGTGAAGTCCAAAAAATTAGATTTTTCATTTTATAATTTTTCTATAATTTATTATAATTTTTTAAAGATTCAATCTAAATTGAAAAAGAAAAAGAAAAAAGAAAAGGACAAAAACCACTTACTGTAGCAAAACCGCCTACCAAACCCGGTTTTGGACCCTGGATGAGACCTCGTGACAAGTTCAAGGACATGTTTACCTAGTTTTCTAAGTACATGGACCTAGATGAGACTTCATGACAAGTTCAAGAACCTACAGTGGATTTTTTACTCTTTTGTGAATTTTTCATCTTTTTCTATCTTCATTTTCCTCATCTTTTTCTATTCCCATTTTCCTGTAGCTGAGTCCAATTTCTAGAAGTGTCCAGATATATATTTATGAGATTAGATGTTTTATTGGGTTTTTCATGCCTTAATCTATCTTTAGAATTTTTCCCTCCATTTTTTAAAAATCAGTGTTTTTTTGTGATGTGAAAACCAAGTAAAGTGCCTTAACATGAGAGGGATGTCATTTAAATAATTTTGAGAGAGGAAGACAGTTTATCCAATTTTAGAGTTGAAGAAAATCTAGATTCCAACAATAGTTTTTCCTGATTGGGTATTTGGACTCTGGAGTCCAGGCTTCCCCCTCTAGCAGGCCTGGTCAGACTAGATTTCGGTGAGCTAGATATCGACTATGAAATATGAATAAATTTGAATAATATCAGCTTCCATCAACAGCAACATTGATGCAGCAGTCTTCTTCATGGTACCTTTATGGAACTACTTCGTTGCATTCACAAGGAGGAACACAGCAGATCACCTAACATCAGCACTATCTTATATACAACGCGAACGCACAATGTCAAAGGTGGTTGGCTACTCAAGAACAACAGGCACTGGCAGACACCAAATTAAAGTATATCCATCAGAAAATGGTGTCTACTGTCAGCCTCCTCTTGGGAGGTGACTTCTCGATTATCTGCTTCTGCAAGTCCATGAAGCTGATTCCCTTGTTCGCAAACAGCCTTCTGAGATTGATCACTGAGAGCTCGCTGTACTTCGCAATGGCAAGGTCGGCCTGTACCAACTCATACCTGCAAGTGATTAGACAGGGTCAGCTAAAGATGCGATGATTGGGGAGATGAGAGTTCCAACAAAAAGATCCATACGCTGGATGAGCACCAATCAATGCAACTGCCATCATAGTACAGTTATGGGCGGCTGTGACACCCCTTGGGTCATCCTCGAACACCACACACTTTGAGGGTTTACGATCCAACTGAAGGGAAGAAAAAAAGGAACAGCAAAACTGTGAGCTATTTATGTTAGACTTTAGGATCTCTACTAGGTGTAGATCAGCGGGTGCTTTCTCTTGAATCGGAATAATCAAGTGATGTGTGCGATGTGTTAATCCAGAACACGGAGTGCAGTGAGTGGGAAGAGAGAGAAGTAGATACATGCCATCAATGGAGTTGGCCTTCTCTGCTTCGTCGGTGAAGGGGTCTGCGCTAGGGTAGCAACGGGCGATGAAGAACGGAGGTGCGGTGAAGAGCCGGTGGCGCTTCCCGTCGCTGGCAGCCCACCCTCGCGATTGGACAGGTTTTGGAAGTGGGGTCTGGCGGCTGCAGTGGAACCTCGTGTCTTGAGTCGTTGGTCCCCACCTCCTCTATATAGGGGCTGCGTGACGGGGGCCCACCAGCCATGTCTTGGGCTGGGTGTCCCCGATCAGGGCATGGTCAAGAGGTCCATCTCCACCGTTGGGTTGAGATGGGTGAGATTAATTCTAATATTCTCCCTCTTGATCTCTTCTTATACTTAACTTTAGCATGCTTATCTCTTTTCACATTCCATCATAAATCGAGCATAGAGCATCTTTCATCCTCATGGTCTCTTTTGTTGATAGATTTGATAGCTACAATACACGTCTCTGTTCTGAAACAGTTTTTTTTACTTTGGGCCCTTTATTGTCCGAAAGTCATAGGACATACTATAAACCCTTGTCGACTGTGTGTTCTCTGAACGCACTGGGTGGTAAGCCTTTGGTAAACGGATCCGTAAGCACTTTCTGTTCCTTATATGCTCAATACTTTTATGTTCTTTATATGTTCAATACTTTTAATATGATTCCGGACTTTCTCCTTTAAAACATATAACTCTATGTCAATGTGTTTGGTAGCACACTTGACCCGTTGTCATAGTAGCAAACTATTTAAATGGTTATTGCTGTTGTCAACCATTGTCAACTCCGAGTATAAATTCTATTGATTTCCTTTTAATGCTCTTCAAATTAAATCTTCCTGTTGATTCGAATTTAATAAGAAAGCAATAAACTTACTTTGCAACGGAAACTTGTATCAATAATCTCTTAATAACAAGGTTCAGAAGCATTTCACTGTAATTATCCATTCTCTGAAAATTTTATCCCGCTGGTTCAAAAATTGACAGAGATTTAAACGTGAAATATCAACGTATGTCATTCAAATGCTCCTGAAAATTGTAAATCAAATTGGAAAACAATTGTTGTTTCTGTTGGCCCGAAGGCAACGTTTTTGGCCCAGCCTAGAAAACCGGCCCGGAGTCTGCTCACGTGCAGCTTACTTTACAGTCATCCCCGCGCACCAGGCCATAACCTAGGCCTGGGCCGGGATTCCTTTATCCCGCCTAGGCCAAACCACCGTGATCAAGATCGACGGTCGAGCTTCAATTTCGGGTGAACAAAACCAGCACTCAACCGGTTGCTCCCCAAACCCTAGAGTCATTTCATTCCTCCCTTTCTCTTTCTCCAGCGCAGCCACATGGCTCTGGGAGCCCGGCCTGCTGTGTTCACCGGCGGCGAGGCCTATGACCCCGCCGGAGCTCACGACGATACCTCCCTCGGCCTCTTCCTTTGCTCGTTTCTCTTCCTCCCCACCTCTCCAGCGCCGCGCGAGACGAGCGACGAAGGAGCAGCGGTGGTGGGATGAGGTGACAGCGCCGCCGCACGTCCCTCCCTGGTGCGCGCGTTCATCTGACGGTGAGCGCGTCACCATCGAGAGGTTGTGATGTGGTGCCCTTTGATTCGAGCCCGAGGCGGAGGCTGCGCGGCGGCGTGACCTCCCCGTCCGGCGGCTCTTCTATTTCTTTCTCTGCGCGATGGCGGTAGTGACGGCGGGGAACAGAGCCCAGGTAGGATCCCCATCCCGACCGTCCATTTCTCTGCCCTCTGGAGTGCTCCTATCCACACGCATCCCATCTCAGCCGAGGAAAAAAAAAAAGGCAGCGTATCAGGTGCAAACTAGATTCGTGTGCAACCTATGCAAGCTAGGCCTTGTTTAGATTGCTAAAGTTTCTAACCTTTTTCCCACTTTCTCTCTATCACATCACATTAAATACACCAAAAGGCATATGTTTGGAGTATTAAATGTAGGTAAAAAAAATAACTAATTACACAGTTTAGATGTACATTGCGAGACGATTCTTTTAAGCCTAGTTACTCATATTTACCACTAACAAACGAAACGTGCTACAGTGTACGATGTGACATCCGGTTCTAAATTTTAGCCATCTAAACAAGGCCCTAGTTCGGTTTTACTATCCTGCAGCAGCACCATATATACTATGGGCAGTGGGCACACCTTTTCGCGTGCAAAAGAAGACTCACACTGCTACTTTTGTGTACTGCTGGATTGCGCCGCCCCCTGTAAAGAGCAATGGAGAGGTGACAATCCCTAAACATGAGAGAGACGAGTATAAAAGTAGCACTGCTATGTGTTCAAGGTAGTGCGAAAATGCTAGGAAGCCTAGGAACATGGTTCCCCTGCAGTAGTACCTGCAGAGGGACTTGCTGACGCGTAGAGTCGTCAACAGCGTAATGGGGTATAGACTCTATCTGAAATTAGCGGAGGTTCATTGTAAGATGCCAGTGGACAGAAGGCAGTGCAACCTATACAAGTGTAGAGTCGTCAACAGCGTAATGGGGTATGGGTAGGTTGGTGAACATGCTGTTAAGACCAAGATTGCAAAGAAATGTAAATGAAACAGTCAGATGTGCAACCGTAGAAGTGTCAATGAAAAAGCACAACTAAAAAAGCAATCACGTCAGCAAAAGGAAATCGATAACATATGTTTTTTTGGATGCTGAACAATAAAAAATTACGCGCCTTAAAAGTATACATGTGCATAAAATTAAAAAGCGTTGGCGTGGGTAACGCAACGTGCCAACGCGTAGCTTGGTGTGGGTGAGATGCACATTGGGAGGCGTGGATTGGGCTGGTTCCTAGCGCCTTGGCACCTTTTGTTTGGTCCATGCGTGTGCCCCCCACTACAGTCCTCGAACGCATTGCTTAATCCAGTTGCCTTGGCCCTCCCTAACCTTGCTTAACAGCCGCCGAGCAGTCTAAGCGGAGGAGGCGATAGATCTTGCGAGGACTAAGACCAGGAACTGCTAGCTTCACCGTACCAATCGAGCAGGTCAGGGCGCCCCATTCTTGCTTCTCTTACTTGTTTCAAACCTGTCTTCCTCTATTGTGTTGCTATATGCTTGTCTGCTTGGAACACATGTGACATGTCCAAGGATTTCTAATCTCAATTCGACTACTGATGCGTGTCGTTGATGATGATCTTGTAGGCTCGCCCGTTGATTGATCTATTAATCTGCAGTACTCGTACAGGGCAGAAATATGGCCGACCCAGTCAGCGCTATCCTGACACTCGTTAAGATGCTCTCTACGGCCGTGATCAACATCAAGAGAACGGTGGAGCAGGTTGACAACAACAGGGAGGACTGCCGCAGTATATGTGAGCTCCTGGACGGTGTGACTGCCGTCATAGAGAGGGTCCACCAGGATATGCCCAGCGTCTTGAAGCACAATGCTGTGGCTATAGCATTGGAGCCTTTGCGGAAGGACCTGGAGAGTGGGTGCGAGATCGTCGAGGACTGCCAGAAGAAGAAGTTCGCGTCGCTTGCCCTCAAGGCCGGTACATCGCTGCTCAGCTCAAAAATGTTCGCACATGTATATCGGAGAAGCTGAGCATATTGGTCTTGGCAATCAACTGCCATAATGGCTCAATGTTGACCAGCATTCAGAACACTCTTCATGCTCTTCTTCCTGATCTGCCGCACCAACGAGGGTATGTACCCCTATATCGTTGTTTCAACTGACCACAGCGTGTATTTCGCAGCAGCAGCAGTTCCTCACTTTTTCTCGGTCGGTAATGAAATTTGTTATAAGTCAAAGCAAAGCTCCAAAAGAATGTTATATGCCAAGATTAGTCGTAAATAACTGTCCTATTTAGTTTGTCTGCTTTATGTTTGAATAAAAAGTTAGAGTCCGGTTATCGATCTTAATTTCCCTGAACGATCGATGACCCATGGGAGTTCGTGTAATAGGACTGTTGTGGTAAATTCTGTTTCCCTCGTCACAATATATACCTTAGATCACAAATAGGTTTGTGAATGCTCCTTCATCCTCAATTCACTACTGAGTAGTCAACCAGAGTATGACTGAAAATCATTGTCACTGCTGTGCTTTATTTCCCCAAGATCTAATTCATTGTTTCCATATACGGATTTCAATTTCCTGCAAACACCACTGGTTAGTATGAAAAGGCCTTTCTTTTTGGGAACGAGGGTGTATGCGAGATACCATGCTATATAGTAGGTATGGATTGCTCCATACGGAAAATAGAATTAAAACACGTCATGTGTCTTGTATAGCGTTATTTTTGACCAATCTGATCAGTCCAAGCAGAATGAAGTTAGTTTTATACTAATAACAAATGTGATTGAACAAGTTCAGTCTTGTACTAATATTTTTGATCCCATTAGACTGTCAGTTCGGTGTCAAGCTTGGTGGATAATGTGCAATCAATGACACTTTCTGCAGAGCAAACAATCAGCGAACCCAGAATGGTACATAGAACAACCCCCACCCCCAAATACACACACACCCACCCCTTTTTGATACATGGTGCGTCAACGTACCTTTTGTGATTTGATAATATGTACTACTTGTTACTGGCAGATACGCCGCCTCAGCTCCTCCACTAAAGAGCTCGAGGTCTACCTCACTTTATGGGCACAAAATACCGAAAACCTAAAACCGAACCGAAAAACCGAGAACCGAACCGAATAGTACCGAAAACCGAATAATTCGGTTCCTGTTCGTTCTAGGGTCTGAGGAACCGAATTTACCGAGGTAAATACCGAAACCGAACCGAATTTACCGGTTACCTGAAATGTGACAAGTTTAAGTGTTGTTATATTATTAATTATACTATTATAGACTATTATATTATATATTTTTTGGCACTAACACTTATAGTTATGTGGACTTTTATATGCATTTGTATTTTGTACCATTATTATCTATGAAATCATGTCAAAATTAGTTTTAAAACATGATATTACATCTTCTTTGTGAGCAGTTCGGTACTGTTCGGTACTGTTCGGTAAATACCAAAACCGAACCGAATTTACCGAAACCCGAAATCCCTCGGTACCAATTTTTTAGGAACCGATCGGTACCGATTTCTCGAACCGAATTTTACCGATACCAAGAACCGAACCGACGGTTCGGTATTTACCGAACGCCCACGGTGAGGTCTACCCACTGGAGCTCTGCTTCCCCTTATATCAGCACAATCAAAGTACCAGCTGCCCAGTGACCCTAATCAACAAGACGGGCTGTTACGTTGGTGTCTGGATTATTGAAAAAGACAATTCTACTTGTAAACACAATACGATGCTGAAGCCATGCTCCACGTTGGCTGTGCGTGTGAGAATGCAGATAAATGAACAACTTGAAAATTGCCGGTTTAAAGTGGTGATGATTGTCGTAAAGTCAGAGGATGACCTAGAAGGATTGAAGCCACCCTTTTGTGGCCCCCTGAAACGTGATGTAGTAAATTTATGACGCGAGTCCGTGAGCTCCAAAGGTCCGGTTTATGTGGAGACACCGACAGCTATCACCGCTGCAGAGCCAAGCGGGGAGGTAAGTTTGACACACGATTCATGCCATCCATTCGGACTCGGGATATTACTCCTTGTTCGTTCCCGATCCCCGCATGCATTCATTTCAGTGAAAAACAGCACGTCCCCTTCTACTTTTTTTTTTAATATAAAATTTGAAGCCGTTAGGCTGCCAGTCTATATACTAAGGGCACTCACAATGCAGACTTTATCATAAGTGTCACGTAACCGTAAGGATTCTCGCGATCCGAGACACGCCGGGCGGCAAACTTGACGGCGGCAATGATGGTGTAGACGGTGGTGAGGGCTGTTGGGGGCGGGAGAGGGAGGAAGAAGAGAGGGAGGCGGCGGCGGGCGATCGGCGGCTGCGAGGGCGGCGGCCGCGAGGCAGCATGTGCGGCGCCGGGCGGCGGCAATTGGGGCGACCGGGCAGTGGCAATCGGAGTTACCAGCGGTGGCAATTCGGTCGCCGGGCTGTTGAAGATGAGGTAGAAGAGGAGGAAGACGACGGGCGGCGGCGGCGGCCCCGGGCGGCGGCGGTGTGGCAAGGCGGCGGTGGGGCAGGGAGAAAGTTAGAACACAAGAAAAACTCACGGTTATAACAACACTAGCTCTTTAATTAGTGAAGTCATCCTACATAATTTTGTCGTAATTTTTTTTTGGAGTGCCATCAATCAATCATTAATTTGATTTCCTATGGTGACTATAGATCCTAATTATTGTACATTAACTGCTTATAGCGGAGCACAACAGTAATTAACAACACTACCATTGTCTCCATGGACGTGCACCCCACCAAGTCATGGTGAGAAGTCACACTCTCGGCTCTTGATTATATATAGGTGTTCCAATATTTTGATCCCTTCTTATTTGCATTGTATATTCATTGCAGGATGGTAACTTGTGGTGAGGGCGGGTATGTTCAGATTTGGGACTTCCAGCAGCAGGTACCAGTACCACTGCTACTTATACTAGATTGGGTGCAGTTGATAATGCAGAATAAACATAAAACTGGTGTAACTAATAATTAGTCGGTTCATTGTACATCAGAAACCAACTTGGCTGATGCAGTTCCGTGGGGAACCAGTTCGTTGCGTCAAATTTATCGCTCAAGAGAATTGGTTGGCCTTTGGGAATTGTTGTGGGTACGTCTATCTGTACGCCTACAATGACAACACTGAGATAAGCAAGGAAGCATCATCATTCTTCAAAGCCCAAAGTAACGGCGAATCTGTCGACTTGTTGGCGGTCCACCCAACCGAGAAGTACCTTCTTTCGTCATCTTATTGTCACAACAAGATCATGCTTTGGAGCTGGGTAAATGGCAGCTGGAATAACCCCAGAGTATTCGAGGTGGGCTGTGACAAGGGTGTGTACAGTCTCATGTTTAACCCATGGCCAGCCACCCACACCTTTACTTGTGTTACCTCCGCAAAAAGAGCACAGGTCTGTAAGCCCTCTTCCATCCCTATGTCCCTGCACATGTTGTAATTAGCCAATAATGGAGTGATTCTCTGGTATTCATTTGCATATTTGGTGTTGTAACATTGTCTTCGCTCCATGAAATTTGTAGGTCTGGAACACTTAGTACCCTTCCACTCCTTACTTCATAGGAGAAGGGGCCTACAGAGCTGCGCAATTCACTTATAATCATGAACATCTGCTGGTTACTCTGTACCCGGGTCAAGATAATTCATACGTAATGTTTGTTTTTGTAATATAATTTATATAAATGATGTGCACACGCAGACGACATAACTGGCTTAATAATGTAATGCTCTTCTCGCTTTTTTTTTTTGTAAAATCAGATTTGGAGTACTGAGACAAAAAGATGTGTTCACGCTATAGGCACGACAGGCGTGAGAGCTACTCGTGGCGCGCATTGCCACCCACTCAAAGCGTCCACTATTGGCTACCTCGTTTGATGATGGGACTCTTTATTTGTGGGATACCCGGACTCTCGGGTAATTAATTAATCGTTCTTTGGTATTAGATATACTAGTGGATTTCCTATGTGTTGCAGCGGGTATGAAGAAGAAATCTATGAGTTAGAATATTACTATCACTCTCCTATTCTTTTATCTTTTTTTTTTTTCCCTTGCCAACTACCATTAGAGGGGTCTACCTATAATTTTATCAAAATATATCCATATCGGATCTTGTTTTGAAGGGTTTATTAAAAGGATTTCAATGGTGTAATCAAAATTTAATTCGGTTTTTTGGTTTGTGAGTTAGTATAACATTTTTTGGTTAGTTCAAACAGTTACTATCACCCTCCTATTCTTTTTTGTTTCTTTTTTTCATTTTTTGGTTCTCTTTTTTTTTTTACTTTACTCTATACCAACTACCATCGGTAGGGTCTACCTGTAATTTTATCGAAATATATCTATATTAGATCTTGTTTTGAAGGATTTATTAAAAGGATTTCAATAGTGTAATCGAATTTAATTTGGTTTTTTGGTTTATTGGTTTATGAGTTATAACTTATAACATTTTAGTTCAAACAGTTACTATCATCCTCCTATTCTTTTTCTTTCTTTTTTCCTTTTTTTCATTCTCTCTTTTATTTTTACTTTGCTCTAACTACCATCGGTCGGGTCCACCTATAATTTTATCGAAATGTATCCATATGAGATCTTGTTTTGAAGGGTTTATTAAAAGGATTTCAATGGTGTAATCGAAATTTAATTTGGTTTTGTGGTTTGTGAGTTAGTATAACATTTTTGGATAGTTCAATCGGTTACTATCACCCTCTTATTCTTTTTCTTTTTTTTTTTCCATTTTTTTTCATTCTCCTTTTATTTTTAATTTACTCTGTACCAAACCGCCATCAATTGGTGTCCACCTATAATTTTATCGAAATATATCCATATGAGATCTTGTTTTGAAAAATTTATTAAAAGAATTTTAATGGTGTAATCGAATTTAATTTAGTTTTTTGGTTTGTGAGTTATAACATTTTTAGTTAGTTCAAATAGTTACTATCATCCTCCTATTCTTTTTCTTTCTTTTTTTTTTTTTTTCATTCTCACTTTTATTTTTATTTTGCTCTGTACCAACTACCATCGGTTGGGTTCACACGTAATTTTATCGAAATATAGCCATATGAGATCTTGTTTTGAAGGATTTATTAAAAGAATTTCAATGGTGTAATCAGAATTTAATTTGGTTTTTTGGTTTGTGAGCTATAATATTTTTTTAGTTAGTTCAAATAGTTACTATTACCCTCTTGTTTTTTTTTTTTCTCATTCTCTTTTTTTTTTTTTTTACTTTACTCTGTACCAACTACCATCAGCAGTGGCGTAGCTAGATGAGTGGCACCGTGGGCCATGGACCACCCTAGATTTTAACAAAATACCTTTTAAATATTAATCCTAAGATATCTAATTTTATTTAGAGACAAATTTTAGGTATAATAAGGAGATTTCAAGATATTTTATGAGGCATTTTATTTAGCTTTGGTACTTGTCATGATAAATTAACACAATACATTTGTAATATTAAAACATAATATAAGTTGGACCACCCTAGCATAAGATTCTAGCTACGCCACTTGACATAAGTAGGGTCCACCTGTAATTTTATCGAAATATATCCATATGAGATCTTGTTTTTGATTAAAAGGATTTCAATGGTGTAATCGAATTTAATTTGCCTTTTTGTTTGTGAGTTATTGTATAATATTTTTTTAGTTAGTTAAAACAGTGGGGCCGTCGCTGGATGTCATGGTCGTGGGGCTGCTGAGATGAGCATGTTGAGCGAACTCTTTAGTGGGGGTTCTCTGTATGCAGTAGATTCATCATCCAGTTCGTTTTTCTCCAGTTCGTTTTAGACATGCATGCTGCACTCGAAGATGCAAACGCTTTTATTTTTGACTAGACTAGTACAGATATCTCATATCTTGGCACAACTAGCTCATCAGTATCCTAGCTAGAGAGACTCGATTTGGCCATTCAGAGCATTCACCACATGTGAATAAATATAGCATGGAGATCTAAGGAGGGAAGGCAGGATGCCAACAACACCGGATTTACTTATTTACTTTGCCTTGTCCTTCACCACATGTTGCCATTCGAATCCAAGCCACATGCCGTCTCCTAATTGTATATATATATATATAGGCTTGAGAATCTTAGCCACATGCTGTCTGCTTCACCACGTCATCAGATTCAAATTGGCATTGCATCGTAACGTTTAAGGTTTTTATTTGTTCTTGAAAGCAAAAGATTTATTAACTAAGGCTGGTCTCCTAATTGTATATAGGCTTGAGAAAATGGTTGAGACTGAGGGCAGAATTTCTCGAAGTTTGGGATTCCTCGAAGACACATCAGATGGCTATATAAGGTACGCCTCCACCTTTTCTTGTTAAAATTCCAAATTATCTACTTAACAAATACTAATTTCATATCGCTAACCCCTGGTCATCTTATCTAACTACACAGGCTCTTTGCCGAGTTTAGCACTATGGTAGTTATCTGGGAAGTTCATTTGCCGATCGAAGTACAAACTAATACTCACTGTGGAAAACTAGCTATTGGTGACATGCCCTAGAGGACGTTTGTGTTATGGATGATGTGTTGTTACGTTCCTGTTGCAAAATCCTCGCACATCTATGACGTGAAAAAGCAATACAACCGACCAACAGTAGCTTGGACGACAGATGTTATTAAACGTATAATCCTGTGCTAATAATTCTTTGTTATTTCGATAGAAACACTTGCATGATTGTTGTCTCTGGAGTATGGCATACAAGCTTTTAATCTCGGCCTAGCTTGTGAGCCTCGCAGCGCTGTAGCAGCATGGAACGGAGCTATTATTTGCCCAAAAAGATGGCATAGATGACTGAAAACAAATCATCGGAAATGTGCCAGTTTCCTTCAGCTTACCGCCGCCAGCCTAGCTGGGTTGCAATAAATTTGACACTAGCTAGGGTTTATATCTTGGTAAACTTCACTCTTGACTAGACTATATTCTCCCACATGCCATGCCCGTCATATGGGATTGTAACACCCGCCTTATGATTCGTTTTTAAACCGTAAAAAAAAACTTTAACCAAGGGATTGTAACAAATTTGATACTAGCTAGGGTTTATATCTTTGTAAACTCCACTCTTGACTAGCCATGCCTATCATATGGGACTGTAACACCCCTTGTCCAAAGTCTGCTTACGCCCAGCTTCTCACGCGGAACGAGCTCACATACGCATAGCACCTCTCTTACATTTCGTTCTCGGCTTCGTGTAAAAGGGTTAACCGGAGATGCTACATTTGGATCGATAAGGATTATAAGCTAGCTCTCACCTCCCTAAACTTCTAATATGGTGTTAAGCCAGAGGGAGGAGAGGATGACGCCATGTAGAATAAATAAAGAATAACTCCAAAACATTAAGTCAAAGATAGAAGAGCTCAAATTTCAAAATGAAGAAATGGAAGATCCTTGTGAGCCAAGCAAATTGCTTCCGTGCCCGAGAACCAAAAATTGTGTGGGTTGTAAGAGATACGAATCTGCCTACCCACTTCAGGGAAGCTTTTAAAAATGTTTATTGTACATCCATGAGAATGTTTTGGGAATTTTTCATCTTTTTCTATCTTCATTTCCCTCGTCTTCTTCCTTTTTTTTTTTTTTTTTTTGTGAATTCATTTCCCTCGTCTTCTTGTGCTCTCATTAGTCTAATTTCTAGAAGTGTCTAGATTTATATTTATGAGATTAAATGTTTTATTTGAGTTTCTCATCATGTCTTAATCGATCTTTAGAATTTTCTCTCCATTTTTCAAAAATCTTAGGGTTTTTTTGTGCGTGATTTGAAAACCTTACCAGATGTTTTATGTAAAGTGCCTTAACATGAGAGGGATGTAATTTAAATGGTTTTGTCTAGTTTTAGAGTTAAAGAAAATCTAGATTCCAACAATAGTTCAAGGAGACAGGAAAAAAAAAAAAAAAAGAGGGCTATTTTTCCTTATGGGGTATTGGGAGTTGGACTCGAGTCCAAGCTTCCCGTCTAGCAGGCCTGGTCAGACTAGATGTCTGTGAGCTAGATATCGACTATGAAATATGAATAAATTTGAATAATATCAGCTTCCATCAACAGCAACATTGATGCAGCATCCTTCATGGTACCTTTATGGAACTACTTCATTGCATTCACAAGGAGGGACACAGCAGATCACCTACCATCAGCACTATCTTATATACAACGCGAACGCACAATGTCAAAGGTGGTTGGCTACTCGAGAACAACAGGCACACACCAAATTAAAGTATATCCATCAAAAAATGGTGTCTACTGTCAGCCTTCTCTTGGGAGGTGACTTCTCGATTATCTGCTTCTGCAAGTCCATGAAGCTGATTCCCTTGTTCGCAAACAGCCTTCTGAGGTTGATCACTGAGAGCTCGCTGTACTTTGCAATGGCAAGGTCAGCCTGTACCAACTCATACCTGCAAGTGATTAGACAGTGTCAGCTAAAGATGTGAGGATTGGGGAGATGAGAGTTTCAACAAAAAGATCCATACGCTGGATGAGCACCAATCAATGCAACTGCCATCATAGTACAGTTATGGGCGGCTGTGACACCCCTTGGGTCATCCTCGAACACCACACACTTCGAGGGTTTACGATCCAACTGAAAGGAAGAAAAAAAAAAGGGACAGCAAAACTGTGAGCTATTTATCCTAACATATTGTATAACAACTAGTAGTGGGGCAGGAGCATGCCTTCATAGCAGCTGATAGAAACCTATTTGCTATCGACTCCATATCATCCTCGTCAGTCACAATTGCCTGTAGTCAACAACTGAAGTGAATAAATTGACTTTGCTAAGCAGCATGCTTTTCAGGCAACAGTAATTCAGTAAACTTAGAAAGCCCAAACGGTAGGTCAAATCACCTTGAAATATTTGCTTAGTGCCATCCGATCCAAAGCTTCGATTATGCATCTCCTGTCAAGGGATGATGCGACAGCACAAGGTATCCCTGCTGTCTGAACAGCATCCAGCCATTCTCTCAATCCTTCTACAGGTGTATCGAGCTGAATGAAATGAAAAGTTATAGGTGATAATATTTTAAATTAAGCAGCACAATTTACAACAAAAAAAAAAAAAAAACAGCACAAAACTTACTTTGAACAAGTTCTCATAGTACAGCTCTATAAGGCGTGCCTTCAATTTTTCCATTTTATCTTCCTCTTTTGCCCAGTACAAAACCTGGATGGGCAATGTAGAATTGCTAGTGAGTGCCAAACAAAATGAAATGGAGATACCAAGTGAGAGAGCATGCAAATTTCCTTTTTTTTTCCCTTCTTAATTTTCTGTTGAGAAATTAGGAGTAAAATTCGAGTTGCAAAAAGATACATCAATTCATCATACAGGAATGGTGACAAATTCAGTGATACATGATATGGACGTATGCAACAAACTCACACCTTTCTAAGAACATGGTCAGCAGCACCATGAAGAATGCTCTTCCGGACATGAGCAGCACTTGGGATATCCTTACCTGCACAAAACAAAGAACCTTAACAACTATATCAAGGTAGCATCCACAAACATTGAAATAAACATCAATTCAATGACTTATGATCAGTTTATAAGAGATTTTTGGTTTTCCGATGCAGTAAGCTCAAGTAGATGCCTACAGCTAAAGAAAGTGTGGATAAATTTAAAATATAGCTTCATGAATCCAACCTAACTACAACCTGAAGTCAGTGTTCTTCCTTTGATCAACGTTGTAGGAAAGCCAAGGTGAGAACTGAGCCCTTCAGAGCAAAATAGATTTGCAGGGCATAACCAAATCCATCTAAGGACGACTACCTCTGATTGATAGCATGGATCATTTTTTAATGCAAAAAAGAATGATAACCTAATAACCATCATGATGACAGACGAACAGGTGTTGTTCATACCATCCCAAAATTCAATCCAAATGAGAGATAACTTTTATGTTCTTATACTAGATGCTACCATTACTGAGAATATGAAAGAGATATGATATAACCATGCAAAAAGAAAATGGTCCCTGCAGTTTCCATTGTTGCAAGGTGCTAGATTGGCCACATAGCAGAAGTATCGTACACAATTACATGGCTTTCCTTATAAACATACCTTCCTCCAGAGCAAGCTGTCTCCAAGCATTCAACTTTAGTGAGTCTGTATCAGCCTAAGAGAATAAAGACAGACATCACATGTCAGTCAGTCAATGCTGCAACATATAATAAAGATGTTTTGCAAGTCATACATAGAAGCATGTACAAAAAAAAACTGCCAATAACAACCACAGGTGCATCAAACCAGATAAGAGTTGAAGTATGAACAATGTAAGCTAGACAACTTTATGTTTACAATCCATAATTGTAGGAAAACGGAACTCGAGTATGCAATTTAGAAATTGGAGTACTAACATTTGATACACTTAACACCAAAAGAAAACTTACAATAACATTGTCCCACGAGAAAATTAGACCAAACGCCTCATCTGGCTTCATAGCATGCCTTATCCTTTGAAGGAAGCATTCTTGCAATTTTTCATTCAGATAATCCTGAAACATGGAGAAAAATTTATAAGAAAAGTTAACATTACAGAGATGTCATCGGACACCAAATAGATATATTTGTATGGGAATCCAACTTATGATGATGTATGCTTACCACATCAACCTTAAGTGGTCCATCCATCCGAAATGTTTCGAAGCCCTCCCCGTATTCCGCTCCAATTGCCTAATTAGCATACAAAAGGGGAAAAAGGATATTCTTTAATAACCTGTAACTTTGAAAATGATAGCTAAATCCCTACCCTAAAAAACAGCATGGGCCATTATTGGACGTGGCTTTAGGTGGTTTCAACTTTACAGCACATTACCAATCAAGTTGTAGAGAATAACCACGCAACACAAGAAACAAGGAGCTCAGGGAAAAATTACTAACTGCCAAGTCTGAGCCCTCCAGCAGCTAACCGGTAACACATTCACAGTCTCCAGCACAAATTTATATAAGAATAAGTGCCAATTTGGCATACAGGAGATTTTCAGGAAACAGTTTGGTTCCTCTGAGAAATCCATGTGCTCCAAACAGGATTATGTTTTACTAAATAGGCCGCTCAAAGATTGTACTTCGGAGGTCGCAATCTCGCACGGAGCTAATTCGACACCAACTGTACGACCTTAGTTGATTTGACACATTTGTTGCGCGTAGAGCAGGACGGATTTCTTGAAACCAACTGAACACAACCCAAGAAAAATGCATTCTTTATCCAAGAAACCAAAATAAGGGAAACAAAAATAAGAATATAGAAAGCACCTCATCGACGAAGACCTTGCCGGGGAGGGGAGGGAAGGCATCAAATCCGGACGCTCTTCTCCGCACCCCAATCTGCCTCCCTTTTCTTGGTCTCTGCACCATAATAACATCCACAGAAATCAGAAGAACTTTCGAGAACGAAAAAAGCCCGAGAAATTAGGGTTACTTATACGAGCGGAGGAGGAAGATGCTTACGGGGAATCGGAGTATGGGGCATGGGGCGGCGCGCGGAGATGAAGATGAGGAGGAGGAGGAGGGCGCGGAGGGAAAGGGAGAAGGCGCTGCTGCGGCGCGGAAGCTACAGGACTCCATAGGAATGGAAGGGGAAAGAAAGAGAAGCGAGAGAGAGGAAGAGAGGGATAGTAGTGGAGGGTTTTATTTTATTTTATTTATTTATTTTTAGAGTTTTTTATTATTTCCTATTTATTTTGTAGTACGATTTTTCTGGCCGTAAAATGTCGGAATACAAGATACTTTAATTTCTTTCTTTTTTTTTTTGGCTGGTTGTGGGTTATGAAGTGAATTGATATGAACTTTTACTGCCACAAGTTGAGGCATGAAATACAAGTTTCTAGATAGTTTTATTTTCCTTTTTTTTTCGACAACGTTGTATTTTCCTTTTGGATAATGCTTAGGTGCTGTTTGGTTTAGAGACTTTTTAGTCAGTGGAATTAAAAAAAAAGTCTTTTTAGTCCCTACTAAACCAAACAGGGGGGGATTTTGAGACTTTTCCTCTAATAATCCCTAAAAGACTCTCTTTGAGAGACTTTTTTATTAGTCTCTAGGACTAAAAAAAAAAGTTTAGTCTCTAACAACCAAACAGGACCTTAGTATCTTTGCCATTTTCTTGTTTTTTTTTCTGTTTAACATCTTGGCAAAAAAAATATCGCATACAAGAATGTGTTATCTTCTTTCACTTTCTTTGCAGTTTATAGGTATTATTTTCACATCCATCGACCTGCCTCAAAAAGGTTAATCAACCTATAGCTTTGTCAAGAAAAAAAATTCACTAGCCGATTCATGTTTTTTACTGAATTCTATGATGTTCATAGAGTTCACCAAAATCTTCCTTCACGTCATAGATAGCTAACAAATTGTGGTTGGTCGTAATTATATTTGTTTAGCTCATAATTACCATATCTTCTTCTAGTGAAAATAATAAAGTTAACTTTACATATATTAGAAATTAATGGAATGCATTTCCAAACTAATGAGTGATTTGTTGCACCTATAACTAGTGTTCTTGGAACAACAATTTATATGTTTTTGGTAATCAAAGGTCATTCATCATTGGTGTAAAATAAATAAGAAGAGGTTAATGCACAACTCATCGTGATTTCAAAGTAGTGATTGACTCCTCTTCCTAGTGTCTTTCTCGCCTCTCCCTCACGTGCTCCTTCTTCACCACCGTCTATCTCTTTCACCGTATATGGTTGGCAGCTCCGGTCTCCTCACTAACCTTTTTGCCTCCCACTGTTAATGCATCGACATTGTTTTCCCCTAGTCACAGGGCCACCTATGACCCCCACCCAACCGCCCCTCTTGTCGCATGCGGCTCTGGTGACAAACACACGCCTCGTCGTCGAGCCTTAGCCCTCCCCATGTCACAACCAACGCCTCTCCAAATCGTCTTCTAGAGACATTGGTGATCCTCAAAACCTTAACCCTCAAAATCTCTACTAAAAGTTGTCGTTACACATTTGTACCCTTGAGGACCCTAGAGTTTTTTTAAAAAAACAAGAGGATTATGGAGTTTGTTCCATGGTTGCAAGCCAATTAACTTAGGGTTTTCTCGTTCTTTTTGCACTTTGTCATCCGGATACAAATTGTAACATTTGTTCATACACAAACACACACCTACACCACACACACACACACACCTCACATACACCTCCTATATACAAGCAGACCTACAACTATACACAAATACCAAGGCGTGTCCTTGGAGAGATCACTAGAGTCATGGAGGCTCCAGCGATGGGCGCGTCGCAGTCCCTTTGTGATTGAGAGGCTCATCTGAACTAAAACAGAGTTTGCTCAGAATGCTAGAAAGAGAGTTTAGAATGCATATGAAACTAAACAATGACAGTTTCCCTTGCCTCGACTCAATCATTTCCTAAAGATGAGGAGGAATTTGTAAATTAATAAAACCCGATGGATCTAATTTTCCATGAATAGGATCAAACCCTATTTCTATAAGATTCCTCTTTCTTATTCTTATCACTAACTTACTATGCTAGAGAAAAGGCGACCAAATGGAAATTGGGAGATCATATCTACTCCGGTATTGTAGTAGGTAAGTTAGAAGGGGAACACAAAATAACTTTAGGTTTTGTTGATTTATTGCACAATGATTTTATTGAAAAAGATCTTTCTCGCGGTATCTTTTTCTTGACCGGAAAAAGAATCAATAAAAGGAGAATAAGACGATATCTTTTTTGAAACAAATAAAAAGGAAAACAAAATAGAAAAAATAAATCGATTATGGGAATAAATCACGCGGCCAACGCCGGTGGGTGCTCGTTGTGCTGAACTTGGAATCAGTCACCTATGGGCTTAATATTAGTAGATTGGGCTGAAACTTGGAAGGCCGAATCTGACTGGGCCACGCACCAGTAGTCAAACAAAGCCCAATAAGTCTCGCCAGATCTGACGCTTCGAAACCATCTCCATTCTTGTCTCGGCTGCCCCCACTCCCAACTCCGGCGACTGCCGCGCCCCCACCATGGCCGCTCGCCGGAGCAGCAGCCCCACCCGACGCGGCCTCCTGCCCGCCCTCTTTCTCATCCTCTGCTCGTCCGTCCCGCCCCTCGCCGCCGCATACCGCCCAGGCGACATCGTCCCGATGCTCCGCTCGGGACAGTACCACGCCGTAATCCAATCGATCTCTACCCCTTACCCAAGGCTGCGAGTATGGAGCTATTCCAGTTCGCGTTTGTCTGATCTGTGCGTTTTTTTTTGGGCGTGGTTTTGCAGTCGAGGACGGTGTGGTTCGACGTGGTGGGCCGCCACTGCCCAGCCTTCGCGGTCAACCGGGAGGTGAGGCTTTCTTGGAACAGATCGAATGCCCCATCTCTGGGCTTGCTTTCTGTGGGGAGGGTTTTGATTTGATTGAGGTTTTTGTGCAGGTGCTGATGCCGATCCCAAAGCCGACGGGGTTCACTGGTGCTGATCCCTACAAGATGTGAGTAACATCCCTCTAGATATCACAGTATAATATGAACATGACTGAGACTGCACCTTCTGAATTATGCGTTAGTATCATACGATACTTGATGCGGTTGTGTGAATTGATCAATTTTATTTATCAGGGTTATTTGGGTCTTGCCAAGTTCACTAGTAGTTTCTAAAAATGCAAGATGCTAGAATTGTTAGATGTTGTACGGTGCTTTCTCTCTGGATGAGAAATGAAGTTTTATTTTGTTCTTTCTCAATGACAGCATGGTTGTAGATGTGCTCTGCCTGTGAGTAAATAATCAATGTGGTTAGTTCCTTTTGCCTCATGATTCTTTTGATCGCAGAGGATTTATCCTAGAACTAATTAGCAACACATTACTGGATGGATGTGATAGAAAGGATTTGTAATATATAACTATACCTTATGAAACCTTCATCCAACCCAAAGGCCCGTAAGGGTTATGGCTGTAACTCCTCTGAAATTGAACACTCTAGAACTTGCCATGTTCTATAGAAAATCTGCAATATCCCTCTGAGTAAAGTGTGTTATTATGCACGTTTTGAGGCCGACATGTAGTATAGACTGAATTTGATCAGAGAATTGGCAATGAATATGATAAGGTTGCACCACATTGTATGCCATTTATTCAATTATTATTGTTTTTTTATGAGACTATCTTTGCAGAAGTATGTTTTCTTACCTTATAACTATGCAGAACATTTCAAATTGGACATGAAAAGTTCCATGTTCCTTGGCTTTATGTTATAAATCGCAAGACCTCTGAAGTTCCACTGATCGATTTCCATTTGGTGAGGATTACACTCCTTGCTTGACTTTTTGTTTACACACTCCTAGTGCGTGTTTTGCCTTCTTTTGTTTAATACCATTTGCTGTGGTTTTCACAGAAGTACTCTGGAAATGATATACTTGGGGTAACAGCTAAAGTTGTGGACATGCCTCACCACTGTACGTAATGTACTGCCTTTCCTTATTACATTTATTTTGGTGCATGCTATTTTGTACTCACTTTATAAAGTTCACGTCCACTAAAATTATGTCTAGGTTCTAGATATGCCAACTAAAAAGCCAGTGATGAGGGCTTTCGTCATTTTCATGTATTGCTGCTTTTCAATACTTATGCCAGTGTAGAGTTGTCTTTTACTACGATTAACCCGCTGTGTGCACTAGCGTATTTGAGAATAGTTCAGTTTTCACTAATCGCACATGAATCCTCTGTCAATCAAGAAATAGATTAGCTTCCTTTAACAATTCCTCAGCCTTATATGATGTCTACTGGGCATGTTTTGAACTCCAATATGCTATAGACATGTCAAATTCCAAGGCTGGCAAACATCATAATAAAATGCATCATCTTACTGCTATGCCTGTTCCCTTGCTTTCCTCTTTGTCCTAGTGAGCAGTAAATTTCATGTCAAGATATATATTATGATATACATGTGTCTTACATTGCCGATCTAGTACCCTACCCACTGACCATTTCATTCTCTGGCAGACGTGGAAGTTCATCCTGACATAAAGAAGAATTTCTGGGATCCAGAGAATTGGCCAAAATATGTTCTTGTTAGATATACATGGTATAAATTTTATCTGTTTTATTTATGACAAGCATAAATGTACCTTCTCCAGTAAACATTGCCAACTTTGAAGAATACCATTAACACTTGAATTGATATTCAGGGAGGAACAATCAGAGATAGATGTTGCTGGAGGATTTTATGTGTTATTTGGATCCGTGAGTCCTTTTCGCTAATTCAGATAGCTTTTGTGTAGCTAAGTCCCTAAGCTCAGTTGATTTTAGTTTCTCTCTTACCCTTTGAATTTGAGCCTAACTTATCCAATGGACGACTGACCAAACAATTTGTGGTGTTTTTGTTCTGATAATAAAGGCTTAAATATTCGGATCTTAATTGCTTTGGCATTCACACATGCAGGGCTTGTTTTGTCCTTCATCCTTGCAATATATGTCCTACAGTCATCTCAAGAGAAGTTGACAAGGTACAATGCTTGCCACCTTTAATTTGTTTATGGGATTATATATAGGTTGAATAATAAGTTATTGTGATTTGAACTATAAATGCTTAGCTTTGTTCCAAAAGCACCCTATCCAAACTATTGCAAAATTGCTTTAAAAGTCAAGGCAGATATAAGAACACCTATGAATATGGGGCTTGTTTGAAAATGTTTAAGCTAGTTTAATGAAAATTAACTCCATCGTGATCTTTCACGTTTATCATGTTCTTATGAGCAAGGAACTTGATTCTGTTGGGCAGAAGAACTTGATGAAAATGTAGGTATTGACACTGGTACCATGCCATGCTGCTTTGCAGGTTTGTGCGAGAAGCAGTTGCGGATAGTAGCCTCCCAGAGGGAGGAGTTGCAAAGGTCGAGTGACCAATCTACAATGAACTGTCATATTGCCCACTAATTTGTACACTGATCAGAACATCAAGACATTCCCAACAGCCAAGTTTCATGGATGCGTAACATGTGATACAACAGAATACCATACATATGGAGAGCCAGTGGTTTATTTGATTAATTTGTTCATGCTCCGAAACCATGTAAACTCCGCTTATATGGTTAAAGTGGAGAAAGACGAAGCATCAAATCCTCCGCATAATTTCATTTCCATACTGGAGTTTTGGCACTTAGTATCTTTCCAGTGAGAATTTGGGACTGAATACGTCTTTTTTTGTTGTGGGTTTGGACTTTGTAGTTGTGAGAAATGTAAAAAGAAAACAGTTTACGTAACCCTCAGCTGTTGAGGGTGGACTGCACCTTCAGACCATGAAACTGGATTTCTAGCACTGAACTTTCCAAATTTGGTCAGATAACCCCAGATTTTGTTTTCTTTTTGGTTGAATTTTTTTGAAGTCATAGCAAATAAAAAAAAATCATAAAACGAAAATTCTAATTTTGTTGCACTCCACATGAGTAAATCTTTTTTTCTGAGAACGCCACATGACTAGATCTAGAAGGTGAATATATAATATTGTATCCTACAGTACAAAGTTTTTTCTGTAGCTTTTAGATCTATGCTGCTTTTAGAACTAATTGTAATAATTCATAAGCTGCATCGTACCATATTATATATTGATTATCATGTGGAGCACAAAATTAGATTTTCATTTTTATGAATTTTATGTGATTTGCTATGATTTTTTAAAGATTCAGCAAAAATAAATAAATAAAAAAGATAAAATCACTGACACTGTAGCAAAAAGTCAAAACCACCTAGGGCTGACAAAATTAGATTTAATGTGATTTGGCAAAAATAAAATCACCGGCATTGCAGCAAAACCACTATTTAAAATCACCTAGGGTTATTTGACCGGTTTTAAAAATTTCATGGGTAGACAATTCAGTTTCATAGTTTAGGGGAAAGTACTCAACCTTAATAGTTGAGGGAGTCACTAGACTTTACCAATATACCCCTCAATAGTTGAGGGAGTTAGTAGACGTTTATACCAATGTAAAATAGATGTGGCTGATTTGCCTTACATCAAAGCTTCGCATCGTGAAATTTCAAGCTTCGCATCTAGAGCAAACCATTGTTTGAAGGAATCATAATTGCTAAAATATGCAACATTTACATTGAAGAAGTAAAGGAAAAAAAAATAGGTGTTTTCTTAATTGAAATCTAATGTACAAAACTTGCAAGAGAGTTTTAAAGCGATGAACTGAAAGCAACAAACTTGAACCTATAGATGCTATAAATCATGGAAAAAGTCTTATCTGGATCTTTTGGTACAAAAAGAATGAAGTCTATCTTTGGATATAAGCATGCCATGTCCCAGTTGGAAGTTACAGTAAGAGGATGTGGAGCATATCCAGATACAATCATACAATATCTGTTGTCTAGTTTCAAGGTATATCTGAGAACCCTGAAGGTAACATCCTCCCAAGAAACAGATCCTTTTACCGCTAGTAAGATTGTGATGCTAAAGCAGCCCAAAAATGTAACTGAAATGTTCATTACACTCTGGGTTGGCTTCCAACCCTACTATCTGCCTACTAAATTGAATCCTGTATGATGCCATCTTCAAGAGCTAGAAATTTTCACTCCCGTGAATACTTGGAGCTCCACATGGGTACCTTCAAAGGCTCATCATCAACAACACCGCCCCCATTTTCAACTTTGCTCAAAGAGTCTGAGATCAAAGGGGCTGCCTCGCTTTCTTTCACCTGCAAACGAAAAAGAGGAGCCAATTACAAAAACAAGAGACAAGAACAACTATAATCTATAATGATAAATAGTTGATACACGAATTTGCTCAAAGCTCTAATATCCCACTTTTACAGCTAAAAGCACAAAACCCTAGTTTGTTCCATACATTAGTAATTGTTTAAAAAAAAAACAGAAAATTCTACGTTTGCCACTAAAATAGCACACCTTACAGGAATGGCTACTCGTATATCATATTTACACACCGAGTCACTGCCTATGACAAAATTCTGAAGGGCAGCAGAATTTAATAGTGCACACTGAAATATGTCCAGTTCATGAGAAAGGTACCTGCTGTGGGGAGACTTCTGTGTTTTTTTGCTGGGTCTCCACTGTGCAGAAGTATGAATACAAGACCATCCCAACTACTGCAATCAGGATTCCAAGTATGTTTCTCCAGCTAAACGGATCGTGAAGCAAGACATAACCAAAGGTAAGAACAAGGCATGTTTTAAGATGGCCCAGGACTTGGTAAGTAACAGGAGATGTCTTTCCAATCACAAGAAAAGTGCTGAAGTTCACTGAGACTGATATCAAGCACGACAAAACGATGAAAAACTGCACACAAAATAAGAGAAAAGTTAGAATATGATAACTGTTGGGATATGTACACCAAAGATGTTTTACTACTCACCACAACTTGAGATGTATAATTAAAAGCAAAGACATTTTGGTTAGTCAAAAAGCCATCAAGGAAGGGGCCAATGAGAAACAGGGTCAGCGACTGGTAAGGGCAAGACTGGTAGAGCAGTTGGGTCGACGAGACCTTGAACTTCTTCTGTATGGTGTTTGTCATCTGATAAACCATTAAGGATACAGAAACAGACCACAAAACAGAAACTCAAATGCATTAGAGTTATACAGCAAGTAAGAGGAAAAAAACACTGGGTATTAGGACAAAATACAAGCACATTGACAAGTTCTTGATTTTAAATCATGAAAACCTTCTGCTTTTTGTAAGAGAGCACTGTAATGAGCAATAACAGCAGTTTGATCTCATGTTTTGATGTGAATGAAAACTAGTTTTTCTTTGCCTTCTAGAATACTAGAACACCTAGCCACATGAAAATAGGAGATGCTGTTGAAAATATGTGCAAATCCTACTAAATAAAGAAAAAAAAATTATCAGGCACTTCAACTTCAGTTTGTGGAAAAAAAATAGGAGCTGCTGCTGAAAGGATACAATTTGAGCAATGCAAGTCGTGATAATTGCCAGCAAGGACAATATGGATCCGACAGCATTGAGTTGCAGATCAGTGACAGTTGCAACACCAACACCAAGAAGGAGCACAGAAAGGGACATCTGGATAGTTCGACTGCAGAGCGAAGTAAGAAACATGTTAGCTGAAAGAAAATGATAGCTGAAGATATGATGGAAAAATGCACAAAAATGTATCAAACACAAACCTGAACTTCTTCCTGAAGAAAAGTGTCTCTAAAATGACAGTGCACGGGATGATCGCCAGCTTAGTCATCTAGATATAAAGGCATTTCGGCATCAGTTAGGTGGATTGATTATTGTCTAAGGAAGAGGAACATCAATTATTCAACCACAATAAATACTTATAAAAGACCTTGCACATCTAATAAAATGATCTACAAAATGTGTCTAACACACGGTAACGATGCCGGTGGGGAAGATTATGGGTCACCCATACCCATATCTATTAATTATCCAATATCCATCGTGCAATTACACATAAGGTAATATCCATTGGGTGTTGATCATCCAATGGAAAAGACTTTGGTCGAATTGTGGGCTGCAACGACAACATCCGCCCGGCACCGTCTTCCTCACCAAGTTCTACGACAGGACCGAAAAACCGAACGCAGAACGAGCCAGCGATCCGCGTCCTGGGAACTTTGTCCAATTCACGGGACGGGGACGCTAAGGTATGAAGCTAGGAACCCCGACGGAACGCGAATCGAGAGGAAAAAGTTACGGGAAGGCCAATCGACACGCATTGGGAAGGTCAAGCCGAGGGAAGGTGAAGCGCGGGGCAAGCCGAGGGAAGGCGAAGCCCCGAGGCCAGCCGCCAACACCATTAATCCCCATTGGGATGGGAAGGCTTGAAGCTTTATTAGGTGCGCACCCAACCATCGGTGCCGTCGAGCGAGCACAGCTGGATGCCGTGGATGACGCCCCAGCGGACCAGGGCCCGCGTAGCGCCCAAGGAATCCCGCCACGGACTCCCAATTGCGGACGCCGTCATCGAGGTCAATGTTGAGGCCTAGGATGGACTCCCAAAGAGCGGCGCCAGGTCTCTAACAGCACGGACGTGTGGACCACCTCGGAGGCCAAGAGACCACCAAGGAGCTTCTTCATGACGTCGGACGGGAGGTTTTCAAGCTGTAGTAGTGCCGTGGGCGCTGGCAGCAGCTTAGTCGGCAGTGGGCAGCAGCATCTTGGCTTCTCGTCGTCGTCGATTGGGGAAACGAATGGGGAGGGTTGACGAGGCCCGCTTAACCTGATCGCCGCCGCAACTAACGACACCAACTGCCCAGCGATCTTCCGTTCCCTGCTTATGAGGCATGCAGCCGCATCGTCAACCCGGTGTATGGCGTCATCAGCCTGTTCAGGTCGCGCCAGTGGCAGATGTGTACCTCTCCTATGCCAAGAGCCACTCCATCTCTCCCTCCGCTCAGTTCTGAGCTGCAGCATCTAAATGGGTAACACCTATATTATCCTAACCATAGTCGTAGACATCTGGATAACCCATATCCTCCCAAAATAACATGGGCACGGGTTTGGGTATGGACAACAGTTATCCAGTAGCAACGTTAACAAGGAGAGTGGATGGTACATAAAGTTGAGAGAAAAAAGTGTATGAAACATTGGGTCAAGAAAAAAGGGGATGGCATATTGTGTCAAAAAAAGAGTGTATGGTACATGACAATGAGAAGATAACTTTTTACTTGACATCTAATTAGTATTACCACATATTGAAAATAAGTTGCGGGCGCTGTCATCGAGGTCGATGTTGAGGCCGGGACGAACTCCTAGCGACAGCGCCATGTCTATGAAAGCACGGGCGTGCAGACCACCTCGGGCCGGAGGCCACCGAGGAGCTTCTTCATGACGTCGGACGGGAGGTCTTCAAGCTAGAGCAGTGCCGGCAGCGGTTGAGAGGCGGCGGTGGGCGACAACATCTTGGCTTCGTCATCGTCAATTGGGGAATGAATGGGGAGCGTTGATGAGGCAGAGGCACCGTGATCCGCTGATGTGATGACCTAAAGCTACCTTCCAATTTTACCAGCAGCTAGCTAGCAACAATTGAAAGCGATAGTAGTGCTTGCCAGCAAACTTAGGTTCACGTCCCTCGTTCGATGACATTGTTCGAACGTCATCCCAACTTAACATGGTTCGTGATCCATATCCAAAATAAACATGCTGAAGTTGTATATCCAACTTAACATGGATCTTGTTCCATGCTATTGAAAATTAGCGTACCACGTTCCTCAACCCGGTCGACCCGGGAATGCAGTGACTTAGGACAGGGCGGGGCCTGCTCAACCTGATCGCTGACGCAACTGACGACACCGACCGCCCGGCAATCTTCTGTTCCCGGCTTACGAGGCATGCAGCTGCATCGTCAACTCGGTCCGATGAAATGCCTTGGATTCTAGGGCGACAACTATTCTGAACAGAAGGTGCTTCTCCTCCAAAGCGGGGGATCGCCCCGATTCCTTTGAGAATAACACATTCGGTGTGCAGCTGTGGCTAATGTAGCAGGCCACATTCCTCTTATGTGACACATCAAGAACATAGGCTGGCTTGGGCAACTTGGTAAACTGGCGTCTCATGTTTGGTTCAGCAGCGGACGCATCTCCCCACTCCCTCCATCGCTCTGGAAACATCCTAGGATCAATGATGCTGCGACCCTCCAACGCACTGCCTGGCTGGTCATCCATTGTGCGTCATCAGCCTGTTCTGGTCGCGCCAGTGGCAGAAGTGTACCTCTCCTATGCCAAGAGCCGCTCCTTCTCTCCCTCTGCTCAGTTCTGAGCTGCAGCATCTAAATGGGTAAAACCTATATTATCCTACCCATACTCGTAGACAGCTGGATAATCCATACCCTCCCAAAATAACATGGGTACAGGTTTGGGTATGGACAACGGTTATCTGGTAGCAACGTTAACAAGAAGAGTGGATGGTACATAAAGTTGAGAGAGAAAAGTGTATCATACATTGTGTCAAGAAAAAAGGGGATGGCATATTGTGTCAAAAAAGAGTGTATGGTACATGACAACAAGAAGATAACTTTTTACTTGGCATCTACATTAGTACTACCACATAAGTATTACTGATGCCAGACAAGGTAATAATTGCAGGACCAGAGTGAAATATCTAGGAAATTCTGAGTGGTACAAGAACTACATTAAGAAGATAGCTATGTAGTACCTGGTAAAACCCAACAGAGTTGAAGCCAAGACTCAAGTTGAGGAGCCCAATGGAGATTCCATTGAGTACTCCAAATCCCATGACAGTTCTTGAATCGAAAGGCTTGTGCTCAAAGAACTTCATCCATAGTGCTACATGAAGGGAGCAGAATGTAACCAGCAGATGCCAGCTCGTCAAGGTAGTGGCTGCAGAAGACAAACACATTTCACAAACATCAGAAGTCATTTAAATCAGAGTTACAACAGAATGTAAGGACTTCAGCGTTTTTTAGGACAACATAGGCAGGAAGTGAAAAGACGCATGTACCCCTAATCAAGCACCTAAATCACATTGACGCAATTAAATACTTCAAATTATGGTAACCGATGCCATAAATGATATTGTTAAACTCTTTCTATTTTGGTGGATTAGGCCAGAGGTTTTGAAACCCAAGTCCTTGCATTCGCAGACACAGGGAGTACTAGTATCTTATCCCATTTTGTGATACAAAGTCTTGAAATTCAAGGCAGCACAGGCCTAAGCCAAATTATGAGTGCAAGTCAACCTACGTTATCGTTAAATAAAAAACAAAAACACGTGTTCTCGATACGATGCATGGGTACATGAACTTCCCATGCAAATCAAATGTGTCACCAGCACAGACAAGGATACTACTCCCTTGTGTCAAGCAACCTATGCAAAAAGCAACCAGGACATGACACCCAACCTCAGCCACCAACTACATAGAAGGTAATCTAGAAGGTCAAGAGCCATCAACACTTTAACAGAAAGCAAGTTAGCTCCAGGGTCACACATGTTTCACCATTCACAATCAAACTGGCAGCACTCGACGACCGCTGAAGTTGTTTCCGACAGATACGAATTTGCAATCAAAGTTCACACTGAAGCTAAGCCCTGCAAGCACCATCTGAAGTGCTGAACCTTGCGCGCGCGCATCTCCAGAACTACATACAGCCTCAATGGAGCACGCAGATCTACGCAAGCCACCGAACGTCCAGCACGAGCATACATACACAAACACATAACAACAAATCAAGAAACTGAGACAGGAAACAGTCAGATCTCACACCAAAGTTAAAGCCGAGGGAGCTCATGAGCGCCTTGTTGCAGATGACAATGGAGACGGAGGACACCACGGAGAGGCTCAGCGCCCCAACCGTCCCCAGCTGGAACTTCTCCCCGCCGACGCCCATCTCCGCGGCCCTCGAAACGCAGCAGCACCACCACCACCGGCAGTCCGGCACCGACAGACAGACAGACCAAACCGAGGAATGCCCCGGAAAGAAAGATCACGAATTTCCAATCGAGCCGCCGGAACCACGCGGCCCGGTGCACCTGCATCCAAGAAAGACCCCATTTTGATCAGCAAGCCGCCCACGAGGAGAAGACGGCAGGGGGTCAGACCTACGTACCGGTCCTCCGTCGGCAGGCTTGGGCGGTCGGATCTGCGCGAATCTGGGCAGGGCGGCGGCAATGGCGAGGAGATCTGGGGGGGAGGAGCGGGCGGGCGGGATCAAGCAGGGCGGTGGCGCTCGTGCCTGCCCCTCCGGTCTCGCGAATCAGGGACGGGGAGGAGAGGAGGGAGACGAGGAGGGACAGGGTGGTTCGCTTCGCTTCTCCTTTATTATATGCTCGGTCGGTCGGTCGCCGTCGGTGAGAAGAGAAGAGCTCTCCTGATTAGAGAGAGCCAGGGCATTGCTAATTGGCTATTTGACTCTGCACTGATGGCAGTAATTACTTTGCTGATGTTCAAAGGTTGTTTTTTGATGTGGGGTGGCCAGCCTTCTTCCTTTTCTGTCCTGGGATTGCAAAAACATGGCTGAATGGAGAACTAGCTAAAAGCAGCCAGACTCAGGATATGTATACCACTAAAAGTGTCTATTCTTAACTTATGTTGTCCTTTTCATTTGTCTCGATTTGTATATTTCGCGTGCAATGCGAAATGTGGAGAGAAAAAAAATCGAACTGGTTTTTTCTTTGTCTCGATTGTATATTTCGTGTCCAGCACGAAATATAGACCTTTTGTACGTCCTCATATATTAACTGAGGAGAAAAAAAACCGAAAACCTAACCCTCCACCCTCAACACGTACGCACATAGAAATGTCTTTGTTTTGTCGTTTTCATGACCTATTTTGCTTGTTTGGTCATTTTCTACTAAGTGAAATGCTACTTAGCGTCTTGGGGCTAAGTAGTCATCGCTTTTAAAAAGACAATTATAATCTATGGCGTGCACGTCTCTTTCTTAGATGAATGCAATTTTTAAGCACTATGTATTGTTCTAGGTTGATTGTTTGTGTCTCTAGCTCCTTTATTTTCTTGACTATACATATGTTAACCATGTTAGCATGATGCTTACACTCTTGATGTCATAACTTACCATCTTTATTATAGTTCCAGTTGATGATTACGTTTTTTATGTTTACTATAATGTGCTAAAATAGAAAAGCACAAAATGTGAGAAGACAACTAATGCACACTTTGCCATGAACATGTGGCTATCTAGTTGTTTCTTCGTGTATATCACCAAGCGAATCACTTTTACTATATCAAATTATTGTGTTTCTCACTCTTTTCTATTCTTGATTAGACTTTGAGAAGTCCACTCAATAAATCTAATGATTGGAGATCTAAAGGTTGTGGATATGAAGATTTGAAGTATCTTATGCATACCTATGCCTATGCCTAAGAGTCCACGCACCCGTTATATATCTTGTATAATTACCTATGATAATAGTGGTATGAGCCATTAACATTGTATTTAGTGCATGAAGAACGACAGTAGGTTATCACCGATGAGATGATGCTCAACGACATACTAGCATATATATGTACAAGGATAATGACAATCGATGGTGACCAATGTAGTGTCCATGAATCAAAATGGTTGGATTGTAACGATAAGGCGGTGGATGACGCCACTATATATATTGGTTACAACTATATAACAATAGAACAAAAAAAAAAGGAGAGAGAGAGACGTAGAAGGTGGTTCAAATCATAAATTAAGACATTTTGTCAGTAGCAGTAAACAAACTTTTTACATTTTAGCAAAAATAATTACGCATTTGTATTTGTAAACTTAACTATGTTTCACTTTGGTTCAGCATAATGTAAAAAAAGTTGTTGAGCTGGAAATGTGAAGAATGACCCGCATCTGTTGTTTTATGTGGTCTTGATCTGCAGTCTCATTCAAACTGAACCTACTTTTCATCACATGCGGATCCAATTTGAAATCCATGGAATATACCACCTTCACTAAAAAAACGTGCAAATACTATTGTTTTCCCGCTCACACACAAACACAATTGGAGGATGGACGTGATCGTGTTGATCCTTTGAACATGATCGGACACAATTAATGTAACCATAGAGTACTATAGGGAGGTTTGACTAAAGTGTGGTTGCTTGAAAGTTGGATCAAATAATAGAGGAAACACAAGCCAACAAAAGGTTGGCAGGTAGCCTCTCACTGGCCGTCTTCTTCTTGGCCTCATTTCCATGGGGAAACAAAGAAAAATGGCAGGGAACAGCCAGCTTGAAGAACTCAACATACCATGTGGACCAGTTGACCATGTGCCCTGCTGTGTCACAACTTCGAACCATGCCTCCACCGTTCCTGTGTGATCCAACGGTCGACGTTGGCTCTTAGTGCTACTGGTTAGTTTATCTTGTTGGCCTCATTTCCATGACACAGTTATGAGGGCTTAATGTGGTTATGGATCCAATGCTGCTCCTTGGTTTTATGCTACTTTGTTATGTATGCTACCGGAGCAGAGCTCATGTGCCTTAATTACCGTATGGTAATTAAGTTATTAGCCATTGTCAGACCAGTGTAGCACAGTAAACTCTCAAGTGTGTGTTCTTTTTTTTACTGCAATTCTGCAACTGGATGGAGAGCATGGCCACTGTATAGAGCATTGACCAAAGAGCAACACAAAAGTACTCTTCCACTATTTTCTATGTTGGAACATTAGTACTAATTATTAGCATGATGGCAACCTTTGCAAGATGCAAAGGATCAATAATTTTGGTAACAAGGTTCCTTGCTTTACCCCTACTTGTGCTGTTTGGTGAAGGTCCCTTTTATTCAAGAAAGATGGGTTTGGCTGGCCTGCCAGGAAAGGGAGAGGTTTGGTATAGTGTGAATATGAATATGGTTACGAGCTCATGAGCCCGGCCTTGCTTTTGGTCATCTTTTGACATGTGAGCAATTCACTTGTTGATGCTCTGTCCAGCTTGGAAAAGGCCATCTTCCATGTGCTGAAAGCACAAAAACTCAAAATAATGTTAGATATGACTCGGAAACTGATTCCCATTCCCTCACATATAACTTTTCCTTTCTTCTCTTTTCATACAACAAGAAACACTTATTTCGTTGATAAATCTGATTCGAGTTGTTTTCGAGCCAATTTTATGTAGTCATCGCGGTCCCGGCCGAATAAATTCTGTTGAGCATCACACTTAATAGACATAGATCTAAATTAATTGGTAGTTCCTATTCTCTTCATTTGAAATCAAGGAACAGTTGTGATGTGATGGTTCTAACAAACGCATTATCCTGACCAGTGCCTAGGCTCTACATCAAGGATTAGTTTCCTCAGTCTTGGCATAAGTTGGTACCCAACCTAACTAGTACTACATACAATAGCTGATACAAACTGAGGAGTGTGTTCTTGGTGCTTTCACATTACTATAGCAATAGGACCCATGCTGACAGGGCACCAAACTGTGATATTATATTCCTAACATGGCTGGATTTAGTTAAGCTTCCTGCAAACAAGTTTCTGTGGCAAATAATCACATGAACAAGTTTCCTACCATTGAAAGCACAATGCGGTTAAATTCTGAAATAAATTAGGAAAATGATGCGAGCACTCGTGTCAAGTCAAGGACATACTCGTGTGGGCAAGTTTCACCGTAAGAAAATCTAACCAACTAAGCTAGGCTCGCTACCCCTACAAGATCCTTCATTCATATTTATTTAATTTGAGTACTTACAGAAATTCTTAATCCAATGCAAAATGATAACATGCAAATGAGGAATTAGCCGCACAGGATAAATGTGTCATGTGTAATAGACCACTAGAGATTTGCTTGCTCTGCCCTTTGGCCAAATGGGTTTGGACCCAAGTCTTGACTTTGGGAGGACTTTGATGTGCAGCCGATCCAACACGACGTTGAACTCTTGGAAATCAACTCTTGATGGGAGGCAGAGGCAGCAATCCAAAAGGTTCCAAAAGATCAAAGGTGGAGATTCAATGACATGACAAGGTTATCTACACATTGTGGATACTATGGAAGGAAAGAAATCACAGGATTAACGCCGAGCAAGTGGCATCAAGGGCTAAAGAAGAGATTGACATGAGAAAGAGAGCTTTTGTTTAGGTGTGGTGACAAAATGTGTCCCGGCCAGTGGGGAAAGAGTCCCCATTGCTGTGTATAAACTCTTTCCCTACCTCAATTGAAAGGAGAGTTTATGCCACTTTTTTCAAGAAATATTAAGTCTACTACATTCTCATAAACAAATTTGTATTTTTGTATGTTAGTTTTTGATACTAATCGTGAGAATGTATATTCTTCCTAAACATTCTATTGAGAGGAAAAGGATCACACCCTTTATAGTAAGCGTCTAAGGCTACAGTTGGTGCTATTCCTTTTCCTGTAGATGCTGCCTGAACAATTTCCTAGACCTATGAAATTTGGGGAGTTCATAGATTTCATTTCCAGGCTTCAACAGTTATTTTTTCTAATCTAAGAAAAATAAAATGTCTAATATATTGCTTCCATAAATGTGCATCGTCCGTGTTAGAAACTTTAGTTCATATCCAAACTTGTGTTCAGAAAACTTGTCTTCAGGAATTCAGGTGCATCGGTTAGGTCGGCTCAGGATTGTAGTCAACCTCAACACCTACCTTTGCGCCTAGAGCACAGGTAAGATCTGAACTGACTCCTACATTCCTCTGCCTCTCGCGTCAGTATAACATAAAAGTCCAAACTCAGAAGAGTCAAACCTATGATTCTGCCAAACACATCTGTAATCTTAGACTGAAAAGAGAGTTCTCATGTGCGGTTCAGTTATTGACCACATAAAGTCGTGACTGAATAGCTGAAAAAGATGAAGGTTCAAGCATATCATAACATCCATAACATTCGAACAGTTACAAAAAAGAACAAAAGCCATAAGAGTATAAAGGAACAACATAATATCCCATCCCATTACATTCTACACACATTCTTAATACCAAGCTGCACGGCACAAGTTGCGCAAGGACAAGGCTAAAATAGAACATACCCAGAGACAAACAACTGTGCAATTCATTGGGAAACCGACATTGTTCATTTATCAGGTTGCCATAACCATCGGCCTCCTGTGGCCTTGCAGCAGCTGCCTCAGCTGTTGATACCCGCTGCGATAGTGTTCAATGGAGAAGCAGAGCTGCCTGATGGCCTCCCGCTTTCCCTCTGCACTCTCGGATATCACAAGCTTCTGCTTCTCTACCTCTTTTTCCAGCTCAGAAACCTGCGCACGCAGCTCTGACAAGGACCTGTGTGCAGTGTCAAACTCTGCCATCAGCTTGGTATGCTCAAACTGAAGCTGATTTAAGTGGTCATTCATCTGCTTCATCTTTTCGTCACGAAGTCGCAATATTAGCTAGCAGTTTGGCCAACTCATCATCAACTGTGGCTTTTTCAGATGACAATAACTCGAGCTGTCTCCTGAGATCAGCAATATCTTGATTGAGGACAGAAATCTGCTTCTCATTTTCAAGAGATTCTTCTTCCTTGTCAGCATAAACTTGCATAAGCTCTGCCGCCACAGCAGACAATTTGCCTTCAAGAGAAGCATTCACTTCAGATATCTTCAAAAGATCTGCAGTAAGAGTGGACTTCTCATGTGAATGTTTCTCCAAAGATTCAGACATAACCTGCTCCAGCTGCTTGATCTGGTCTTGAAGGACTGATTTCTCTTCTAAGGCTCTTTCTAGCTGGGCTTCCAGGTTCTTGATAGTTTCTGGTAGCTTTGCAACCTCTGTACCTGAGACCTCAAGGGCACTTAAAAGTTGTTCAAATTCGATAGCTCGTTCTTTGAGCACTTCTTTCTCCTCTGCAACCTTTTCTAATTCTGCTTGTGTATTCCTTATTACTTCTTGCAGCTTAACTATCTCGGAAGCTGAATATTCTAAGCTGTGAGCTGCCTGCTCAAGTTCTTTAATCCTAGATTTGAGCTGCAATTTCTCTTGTGAATTTTTTTTCTAGGTCACCTTCCATATTCTTGATGACTCCATGGAGCTTTCTAAGCTCATCCTCAAGAGTAGACTTATCATGCAAATACTTCTCTGAGAGTACTCCAAGCTCATGCTTGCACTTATCAATTTCAAGATCACGATGTGTCAATTTAACCTCAAACTGCTTAGCAGCTGAGGCCATTGCACCTTTCAGCATTTCAATCTCATTTTTTGCTCAAAACAGCACAGCTTCCAATGCTTCCTTTTTTCGCTGTTGAATTCTGCTGAGCTCTCTAAAGCAGAATCCCTTTCTTCTGGATCCTTCTGAAGGTTGTTGGATTCCACATCTGAAGTATGCAGTTTTGCTTCATGTTCAGCAACTTTTGAGTCGGTACTCAAATCACTATGGCAATGTGCATGCTTTTCCTCTAAAGCATCAAGTTTCCCCCTTGTTTCTTGAAGCTCATCTTCTAGCTCAATAATTTTTGGCTCAGGGCATAAAAAATACTGCCATTTTCCTCTTTGGCCTCATCAAGCTCTGAATCAGAATCTGAAGACGATGAAGACCTTTCACTACCCTTCTTTGATACATCAGAGCTAACACCAGAGCCAATGGAAATACCAAGGAAATCTGATCCATGTCCAGGCTTTTGCTTTTGCTGTGGCATATTTTCTTGCATGTCAGACTTTGGAGATGAGGAACATTGTGTCTCAGAATCTGATTCAGAGACACCAAAAGAGCCATATGACTGAAGAGATGATGGAATGTTTTTGCGCAGTTCTCCAGTTACACTGTCATATCGTGCAGCAAGAGCACGATACATGCGATAGAAGTTCTCCACATGACTAATAAGTAAAGGCCGCTTCTCATAGAACACCTCAGCTGTTTCTGCAGAGAGCTCTCCTTCGCCAATGAGCCCTAGCATTTGTTTCACCTGCTTCTCCATTTCTGACCATTTAGAAGAACACATATTCAGAAAACAACTAGGCATGCCTACCAGTGGGTAATAAGTATTAAAATAAAACAGACTGAGGCACTATAAACCATATTATGTAGCAAAGAGTAACATGTCATATTGTTTGGTGAGCATAGAAGATCATAGTCCTTACCTTCTAGATTTTCAGATAGCCACTTAGAATTTTGTGGACTAATATGACTGTCCCACCACCATGAGCGGGTTTTTTCCTGACTGCGCCTTTCTCTTCATCTTCACCAAAGTATATGAAAATCTCCTCTGATATGCAGACCTAATTGAGATTCAAAAGGAACAACAGTGAGTAGTTAAAGGGTGCGCATGATGCCAGCAATATGGCTAGCCTTGTTAAGAAAGCTGGTGCAGGAGAAAAGAACCCCATGAAATCTATAAGAAAGTTAAGATAGTCAACTAAATTGTTCCAGTAGTCATAATAAAGTAATCCATGAAAGAAAGGGCGAAAAAGAATTTTGAAATCTATATAATCTATAAAACACAGAAATGCGTAAACAGCAACAGGCCCATAACAAGTTATGGTATTAATTTCAGTTCCAATTAAGCAACTACAACTTGTATGAACAAATAAATATATGCAACACTCTAGCCAACAGAGTCAGTGTTGCATGATCTATAGAATAAGGCAATTGCTAATAAATTGTCTGAGATAGAGCAGCCTTATCCTAGAAATAAGGATAGCAAGCAGCAGGACTAGAATTCAGATGCAAAATGCCAGGGACCAGAAAAATGTCAGGTAATAGCTACCAAGAAGAGGCAAGGAATCATTTCACTATGATCTTATCAGCATCACTGCCATGAAGTCCAGGACAAGCAATAATCTGCTATCCAAAATAAATAGTAGCATACAATCATTGATGATTGAACGGCAATGACCCTTTATCTTCCTAAAAGGAAACATACTACTTTAAGAAGACATCTGAAAAAGAGATAACATGTGCATTCTAATTTTAGAGAAAATGTACATTATATATGAGGATTAACATAAGAGAGGGTGCCTTGTGAGCAGTCTTGTCAGAAAAATAAATAAACATTTAGAAATTGATGACAATGAAGTTGATCGACCTTGTATAACGATTAATTCTCTACATTATGGAAGTCCGGGACATGTTTATCACAACTGACATGTCCAAGTGCAAAAGACACATCAACTACAGCATCTAGAGCTGTTAGGTAGGTCAGGGAGCTCGATTCAATGAACTGGGAATGAATGAACTGAAACATAGACAAGAAGAATGGACAACACAAAGTACTACCCCACATTGATCAACACCTGAGGGTTGAAGCAAGATGCTGCAAACTCGCTTCCAAAAATGTACTTGTCAATGTCCAGCGATGTAACAAATGAGACCACTCAAATTTAATACTATTAAGTATCTGGGATCCACAAAACAAACATGGCTGGGCTCACACCCAAGACAGGCACATGGAAGCCTGAGGTGATGGTCAATTGGTCATTATCCCTAAGCAATCAGTTTCATTGAGTAATATAAACAGAAAAATAAAGGCATCAGTTTCCAGCTGTGCAAAACATAACTAATTTAATGCGTGACCGAAGAAGTAACGTGTTTGCATTTTTTTTGTTTTCCAATCCATGAATAAATAAATGCACATATATAAGGGGAAAAAAAAGGAAAAATCAGATGAATAATTTTTAAACTGAGAAAATGTTATCCCCGTGCATCTGTAGGTGGTACCAGTATTTTAATCTAAGAAAACGTTATCCCCGTTCCACCACCCATGGGGACATGGGACAAACTGATGCCATTCGTAGCCCATGCCTGCGAAGGATCCAGAATTCCAGGTAGCTTTGCCTAGTATCAAGGTGGCTAAGGAATGAGCACAGATGAGCTAAATGAATTGCCGATATTTCAGATGAACGCAAAGCTGTTGTAGATTACTAGATTTCCACAGTAAAAGCTAAGGAATGAGCACAGATGAGCTAAATGAATTGCTACCAGATTAGTGCTTAAACGTTGGTACATATGAGTATACGACAAGACAGCAATGTAAATAAGGCCAGTAGTACTCCCGGCCACAATAATCCCAGTCCCAGTAGCAGCATTCACTGTGGACACGGTTGATGAGCATTCAAGACAGCACAGAAGAAGAAGCATCAATGGATGGCTCCTCTCCTGGAAGCAAGCACGGACCGACCGACCGAATTCCCCGAGACTGAAACAGATCGGAGCCGCCGCGACCGGCAAGACGAACGAACCAGCAACAGTGGCGTCAGCCGTCAGTCCGGGGCAACATAGCAAGATTTCGCGAAGAGATGGATGTCAGGCTACGGCCGTCCGCACACGCAACCCTCCCCCAAAAACTAGCACTCGTAACTACTACTGCTAACCAAAACCGCGAAGAAGAGCAGAGATCGACAGCAATCCAATCCAATCCAAGAAGGCAGCCGAGATTGATTCCGAGACGCCGCGAGAAGGAGAAGGAAGGATACGAAAAGTCCCGCATCACAAATCCACCACCACCACGGCACCACCACCAACAATCGACAGAAGAGAAGAAGGCAAGGAGGGAGGGGCATTACCGGAGCTGGCAGTCGCAGATGAACAACGCGAGCGAGCACTGGAGCGGTTGCTGTTCTTGGCACGCGGAACTGCGGAATGGTGGGGGCGTGGAGCACTCGAGCGCCGCGAGCGCTAAAGCCCAGAACCCGCCGGAGGAGCAAGTGGGCGAGCGTTACAGCGTGCAGTTACCTTAATGCCCCTGGCGAGTGGCGCCCTCACCAGCTGGAGGCAGGCAGGCAGCCAAAGGGTTTAACGCGCTAATCTATTTATTATTATTTTTTTTTTGAGCAAAAACGGCACTAATTTAATTTTTGTTTTGCGAGGGCGTTTCCGTGGTGGGTCCCATGAGGGCCGGGCCGCCGGTTCTGGTTCTGCTCGCGGGAAAAAAACGGGAAAAGCCTGGGATCGCGCGGTGCACGGCTGGGGCCAGGGCAAAGCATAGGATAGATCCTCCATTTCCTCAGCCTGTGGGTGTGGGCCAACGGCTGTGCCTGTCTTCTGCTGTTTCTGTTTTCGAATTTTGAATTTTGAAAACGTCTCCTTTTTATTCCTCGCCTTTTTTTCATGAATGAATGAATGAACAAAACCAACACCAACAAATGATGAGGCTGGCGAGGCAATCGAAGACTAATCCGGTTTATTTATATATATAAATGCATACTAGTACAACTTTTATTCAGAGGCTAAGCACAGGAGGCACAAGTTCAACAATCAAACAATGCAAGCAAACCTTGATCAAGTTTATAAAGTTCCATTCATTCGTCACACACGCACCACAGGTTCACAACAACAGATTCCATGCGAAAAACACAGGCGAGTGCGCGCACGAGCGAAGAAGCCAGGCACGGGGAGCGGGCAAAATTGTAGAGCGTCATGATATCTCCAGGCACACATCACAATACAAATGAAATGAATGAACCATGGAACTATACACCGGGAGACCATCATCACAGGCGAGCGAGAGAATGGACACAGATGGTTTGCCGGCCCACTTTCTACTTCTGCCACTAGGAGGAACTGACACCGGCGGCTGCTAGCACTTTCCTCTCGAGCTCGGGTTTGTTGGCGCCGACGAGCTTGTCGGTCTGCTGCCCGTTCTTGAGGAAGAAGAATGTCGGGGTTGCGCTGGATGTCCCATGACGAGCTGAATTCCTGAGATGAACAATCCATCATATCAAAGAATTAGATGAATCCGCCTGACGAAAGCTATCAGGATGGAAATATATAATTCATACACTTGAGTCAAGTGTCATGTAATCCGCTCACTAATTTTTAGTACATAAAAACTGATAGCATGTTTTGGTTCATGACTAGCACTTCTCTACAAAATCCATGTTCCACACCTTGGAATCTTTAGCGCAAAGAAACTGTAACTGTAGATTGACTTATCCTGGCCTACTTCAAATCTTTCACTGTGATTCTCATGGTGATTCAGTAGAATGCCAAAGTGAAAATTTCGAGTCCACTTAGGTTATTCAATGCCGCTGAAACATAGAGCAATCTGCCCAAACAACCTTGAGGTATTTAATGCAACAACCTAGCAGGATCAACAGGCAAATAATAATACCAATACATTATCAAAACTAGTAGATGCATTGCTCCACCACAAAGAAGTCCAATCCATGCATATTTCCAAGAACTCATTTGGCATATGTAAGATTGAATTACCATCAGGTCATCGACGCCTATTGTCAAGAACATGAGTTGAGGATAAGTCTTTGACATCTCAGCATAGAGAGGAGCAATGACACGGCATGGCCCACACCAGGAAGCACTGAAATTTGCCACAACCTACAAAAAAATAAACAGGTGAGTCTAACAAATAAAATTCTACAACTTGTACTGCAAATCCTCATCTGTTAGTTCACATAACAAAGTGGCCTTACAAACTTAAAATTTCAAGAACACCATAAGATGGCTGTAATAAAATGATATGGTTGAATTTTTATAGGATGACCATGCTAGCAGATGTTCCAGTTCATAAATTAGCAAATACTCCATGTGCTCCAGCATATTAAAATCAAAAGTTGAATACCAGAGGTGCCTCTTAGAAACTGGAACAGTCCTTTTGTAGGATTACCATGCATGTTAAAGTTCTAGCATAAACACTTCATGTGATCCTCCTTGTTCTTTTAAAAGTTTTCAACCAGAAGTTCTGTAAGATATGAATTAGTGAATCATGTTCAGACAGCAAAAGCAGCAGGAAACCAACATTTTTGTGGACAATTTTGTAACTTGTTAGCTGGCTATTGGAAGCATGAACTTTATCATCTCATCCACATCTCAAAGTGAATGGCCATGATTGATACTAGGCAGTTTATGCAGGCTGATTTCTTGAACCTATTAGCTCCATAGAAAAGCACCCAGAGCAAAGTGATAGAATGAAACACCATGTAATGCATATAACCAAAATCACAAGACACGAAGGACGTCTCCAGTCCCTTTAGCTTTTACTTACGGTTTTCCCATCTCTGTTTGCTTCTGCAATCTTCTGCTCCCAGCCCTCTTTAGTTGTTATAAGATGCACATTTCCACCTTTGAAATTGAGCCTGTCATCGCCGCCATCATGACGTGTGCCTGAACAAAGAACAAAAATGTTATCAACTTCCAAGGAAAAAAAAAAACACTTGCACTTTCAAGATCGGTAGCCTTGGAGAAGGCTCACCTTTCCTGCACAGCCTCCCATTGCGCACTCCAATCGACAAAGCTAGCACACCAGTGAACAAAATGCTGCCTGAATAATGGCATACACTGTCAATTTGTATCCAAAAGGAATTTCTTTCTGCCAATAGAAAATTTATACACATGTTCTGATAAACACTGGATTTGAATGAGGTGCATTAGTCATCTAGACTAGAATTGGGCAAACAGTATGTCATAACTAATAAGTGCCATGGAGTGTGAAACATGATAAACTACTTGTGGTAAACTGCAACCATGGATATGGTTCAATAGGAAATGGAAACACTATGACACCTATGTTATGTTCCACATAACAGGCCAGTAAATTGTTCTAACATTCAGCAATTATGCTGCTAGCTAGCATATCTGAAAGCCACGACGCAGCAATTTCCAGCTGGAAAACATCGTCTATGAACAAAAATCAACATGACATAGCACAACGAAGCATTTTCTTGTGAATTTCACGAAATTTGTGACAACCCACCCCCAGCTAAATTCCTGGAACCAACCGGGAGATATAGAACAGCTTAAGAGCCTACGCAAAGCGGACAGCACAACGACCACCACGCGCATCCACGAAGCATTTCCTTGTGAGTTGTGACAACCCACCGCAACTAAATTCCTGAAGCCTCTCATCGTCTCCAGACGAAGAATCGCAATCTTTGGATACTCCCGTACGGGTCCTCCAAATAGGTGTCTATTCGTAAATGGATCCGCCAGAAGCCGCAACGGAACCGTGGGATCGAATCACCGATCAACCAAGCAAAACAAAGGATTACCTGAGAACAGAGCAGGGAGTCCGGCCGGCGAGGGAAGCCGGCGCCAATTCCGGACCAGCGCCGCGTGTTGGGATCTTGATTCGCCGCCGCCGCCGCCCGCCCGAGTCACGGGATGAAAGGAGAGGAAGGTGGAGACGACAGACGTCGAAGGGGAACCAACCGCCCGCGGTCGTGGAGGAATTCTTTTCTAGCCGGCTGGCTCCTGGCTCGCGTTTTGTTCTTGGCGGAGCACGCGAGACGAAGGCGACGACGAGTAGTCGACGACGACGACGCGGCGGCGTTGGATGGTTCCGGCCGGCTTCCCGCGTCAGGCCAGGCCCAGGCGTGACCGGTCCACACCACCCACCCGCCCCGCGTTCGCACCAGCCGCCGTTGCCTCTCGTTCCTCCCCCTTTTCCGCCCAGGGTTTTTTTACCGACCGGAACCCTAAAACCGCCCGGGGTCCGGTAACGGTTTACCGGTCCGTTATCGTAAACCGCCGACATCGGACGGTTTGGGTTTTTGAATTCAAATGAATTCAAATTTTCCGCGCTGCTCGGTAAAAATCTTTTTACCTGGCCGGTTTGAGCGGTTTACCGTACGTATAAACGGTTTACTGAGCGTTTTGAGAGGTTTGAACGGTTTTTTCAAAATTCAAAATTTAATTTTTTTATAAAATGCTAAAAAAATTCCTAAAAATACTTCATGATTTGTAGAATCCAATGATGTCAAAATTACTCAAATTTGAGTGTGTTTAGTATGTTTTTCGACCTTCATGATTTAATGGGCCTTAATGGGCCTACATTATTTTTTTTTTTTTTTTTTTTTTCAAACTTAGATTTGAAATTTTTTATACCAAACGAACTCAAATTTGAAAAAGTATTGCACCGTTGGCTTCTATAAATCGCAAACTATTTTACGCATTTTTTCCACGATTTTTTTTCAATTTTTGATTTTGAATTTCAAATCTTTTATACCGGGGGCCCGGATACCGGCCGGACCGGTAAGTCCGTAATCATGCGGTTTACCGCGCTGAAAACCGACCGTATAAAAAACCCCCTGTTTCCGCCTGCGAAATTTGCTTCCGTTTCCCTTTTATTTTTAGATACGCGCTCTCTCTCTTTTTTTTCTCCTTTAGGAAGGAAAATGAAGCATCATTGGTTTTACGAGGACACAAGTATATTTGGATGGCAACTTATGATGTGTAATCATAGCTTTAGTGTGCAACGTATGCAACCATCAATTAAGGCCATAAGATTCGGATCCAACATCTGCGATGTTTTTCACTTAAACCCTCCACTTGTGACGTTAGATCTAGATCCTATAATCTTAATTGATGGTTGTATATGTTGCACGTAAAGCTTGGTTTGCACGATATGTTCCCCGTTTGGATATTTGGATTCATTTGGTGATGCTGTACAAAGATGATATATTATGTAGAAGTAGTATACAGGATGTCAATAACACCAACAGCTGATGATCATTACAGTGTGTTTAGCAAGGCTGTCGGTTTTTTAGTTTTCTATTTTGGTTCTTGTCTGTTCCCGCCTGACCTTGTTCCCTGGTTTGTTTCTCATCTTACGGTTTTTGATGGGTAGGAGTGGAGTTGTAGTTCTTCCGTGCGCAGACCAGACATTGTAAGACTCTCTTGAAGATCTCTAGTTTGGTTTTGGATAATTAGTGACACCTAAAACTAATCTCTATGCTTAAGTGTGTATCTAGCTTGAGATGGTTCTAGCCAAGTTAGGAAGCATGGTGGTCATGGTGGATACACGGTGATGATCCAAAAGTTGATCAAGCGCTTGGACTTGGAACAAGGAAAATAAAATGGGTTTAAGGCAAAGATATATTTGATAGGGCCATTTTATTTTACACTCAAGACATCTAGCGGATGTGAGTGATTTAGGTTTGATAACCGTACTATAAAGAGGAGAAAATCATAATCGCTTTACTCACCTAGTGCCACTAAATTCGAATTTCAAATTGCATGTGCATTTGGGTTAGTGACATGATGATTCAATGAGAAGCTCTTTGGAAAAGGTTTGAGAAAATGCTACCAAATATGGTCTAGAGGGTTGACATATTTTTGGATATGATAGCATGATATTTGGACCAAGATTTATCGAGCTTATGTGAAAAAAAATGACGTGCCAATGTTCTAATAATATATATACATGTATATGTTTATATATATATGTTTTTCATGCACGTACACATACACTTGCTCTGGTACGGTGAATGTTGGCCGATGGCCAGCTGATGCATGTGCTTGCTGTCGAGATTGAAACAAAAAAAAAAGGGGGAGCTGCTGCAGCTGCTGGTTGCCGAATGCTGAATGGCTGCCGAATGCTGCTGGTTGCCGAATGCCCATGGTTGCCGAATGCCAAATGGTGATGGTTGCCGAATGGGGCCATGCTGGCTGCCGCGAGCTGCAGCTGCTACTTGCTCGGCCCACTCGTCCGTTTTGAGGAGGCACGAAGAGGACTGGTCCGATTTGCTCATTCTCTGGAGACACTGCTCGCTCGCCCGTTCTGTCTTCAACAGAAAAACAGAGACCACTGCTGGTTGTTTCTTCGAGACCGAGGGAGAGGTCCCTGCCGCCGCCATTCTGACCGTTGGAAGGGAGAGCCGTTGGGAGGCCAGCCTGAGAGAGTGCCGGGTATATATATGTGAGCTCCTTCCCTCTCTGCTCTCGCTCTTACAAATTTTGAAATCCTACAGTGAGCTATTCTTCCCTCTCTCCAAACCTAGAACAGAGAAAAAGAGCTCATCTCCTCCTCTCTCTCGATCTACTTGATTTGGGCTGAAATCAAGTGAGAGAGCTTGTGCTTGAGATTGATTTGAGGGCTCTAAGAAGATTGCTTCTCTCTCCTATCCACTTCGTTGGTGGATTTGAGTTCTTGAGAGGATTTGAGGGTAACCCTAGTGTGCATTGCATTTGTGATTCATTTCGTGGCACTAGGTGATTATTGCAATTGTGGTCATCTCTTTACTCTTGGTGATTGTCGTCACCTAGACGGTTGGAGTTGGATTGATTGGTGAGGGGATTTGGTGATTGTATCCGCCCCAATCAAGGTGATATTGTGAGGGGTTTTTGAGCATCCCGGTGGGACACCAAATTGCTACTTTAGTGGATTGCTCGTGTCATTGAGTTATCTCTCTTGTGAGTGGTGTCTTGGAGAGCCCGAGGGCCAACTAGCGAGTGCACCGCCTAGTCCAAGAACCATCCAAGTGTTGGTTGACACAACGGGGGATTAGCTTGTCGGCAAGCAAGTGAACCTCGGGGGATAAATCAATTGTGTCATCTCTTGTCTCCCGGTGAACTTGGATTGATTGATATATATTGTTGGAATCATTTATTTGGTAATTGACATCTTCATCATATTATTGTTATTCTTATTCCTCATCGGTGAGTGGGTCATTGCCTGTACACGTCGGTATACCAAGCTTTCCTCTCTTGTATTTACTTCCCTAGTTTATTTTGAGTAGAGAGCTAGTTTTTGCTTGTGTAGGTATTTTTGCTAGCATAAGGTCTTATCTAGGTTTGCTCACTAGATATAGTAGTGACATATCAATTGTGTGCCTTTAGAGATAATAATCACTAGAATTCCAATAGGTGGCTTGCATAACATTTAGAGCTGGAGCAAACCGCATTTCGCCATTTGTTTTACTAATATCTTTGCTCTAGTGTCTTTGAAAAAATTTTATTAGGCTATTCACCCCCTCTAGCCATCTAGGACCTTACATCTCTCCAACAAGAGGAGGCAGAGTCAAAAACTGCATTTTTTAGATAATGGAAAATTATATTTCCGGCTTCACCATCCGAAGATGCATCGAAAATATAATTATTACAGCGAAAAACCCAAGACTACAGGTAAGACAAAAGTCACCAGAAACTAGTATACCTGAAAACAAAAGAAAAAGATGGAAAAAAATTACATCTCCAATATGGACTCTAGTAGTCTAACGCGACAATCTAGCTTCTATGAAGTCAATTATAAATAATATGACCACCAAGTCGAAAAATGCCGCCTCAAGCACGCCCGCTGCACCAAGAAAGTGTACCGAGAGATCGTGAGACACCGACCATCATTGGAGACTCCTGGATACTTTCACCGCAACCGCATAAAGTACCGTAAGCATGTGCACGAAAACCACCATCTCAAAGTCGTTTCTAGCCGACAATCCATGAGATCTTCCAAAAGCAACGTCTCCAATGAGAAAGTGACATCCAATGACGCCATCATCGCCCCACCAAACACCGGTGTTGGTTTTCACCCGAGAGATCCACATGAAGGAGAGACGACGCTCCAAATGAGGATAGTGGCGCCCACAGGCGCCACCGCCGTCGAGCCCCGGTAGTGATCGCCATATTCATCCGTAACCATACGCTTCGCCAAAACAAGGCGGCGTGGTCCATCTCTCGGATCCGCCACGAAGACCACCAACTCACGTATCCGGGAACCGGGCACCATCGACAACATGCCCTCGCCGAAAGACAAAAACACCACCGGCAAGAAGGGCACCACCATGATGCACACGCCACCGCCTTTTGACAACTACGGTCGCCGCCGCCAGCGTGTGAGCACGACCACCATGGTCGCCGCCCCTAGTCCACGGGCCCCAGAAGAGACCGCCGCCCCACCATGGTCGGCCAACAACGCCGCCCCCAAAGGGAGCCGATCCACCCGCCATGGCTCCGGATCACACGACCGACGACGCCGCCATGAGAGGGAGAGAGAGGGCGATGGTGAGGAGGAACCCGCCCCCCCTTCCGGGACTCGGCCGACGCCGCCGCATCACCGGCCGTTTTGACACTCCAAGCCCCACGCTGCTCGACGTCCCGACGCCGCCGGCCGCGACACCCGCGCCGCCACTCCATGGATAAAGGCGCCCCACCGCCCGCCGCCCTAGCCGGCCACGCGCCCTGCCGACGGCCGGCCCAGCAAGCAGCCGCAAGAACAAGAGATGTGAAGGAGAGGGAAGTAAGGTGGCTAGGGTTTGCCACCCAAGCCGCCCTCGTGGGAGGCGGCGCCGAGAGTCTATCTTGGTTCTCGACCGTAAGTTCAAGTCAAAAAATGCATGGTTCATAGTGTTTCTGCGTTTAAAACTAGCCTCTACCGAACATGCATCCACACTAGTCATTTTGCCTACCACGTCAACGAGGAGGCAAATAAAGGTTTTTCGCCGCGCCCGACCCTTTCCGGTGTGGCCATGGCCGTCGGAGGTTGCTCCCCCGCTGCTGCCCGCTGCGCCGGAGCGCCCGCGCCGGCTTTTCTCGAACACCGCTGTTTGTCGCGGCAGCCCCCTCCGCTACTCACCCCACGGTCCGCCGCAACACCATCTAGGAGCAAGCCGTAGGAGAGAAGCGAGCACCGTCGCTTCCACCGTTGGAGAGAACGAGCACCAACGCCGCTAGGAACGGGGCTCGGAACGGGGGACTAGCGACGCCGGTGGGCGGTGGGGGCGGCCTCGCCGGAGTTCGGTGCCCGGCCCAGCGGAAGACGATAAGTGCTCCATGCGCCACCACCGGCCGCGGTTCGTGGCGGGGGCGCGGCCAAAGGGGAGCGGCCCGCGGCGACAAGCGCTCACGGTAGGAGCGGCTTGCGCGAGGAGCTGGGCGGTGCTAGAGCCGAGGCAGCGTCATCGGCGCGTAGGTCGGAGCGGCACGGCTTGCTCGCAGCGTGTGACTAATCACGCGGTAGTTGGAGAATGAGATATTTTTGGGTGTTATTCATTTCTCTATTCATCACCCATACTATCTCATGGGTCTCATATTTGCATACCAGCGGTTGGAGGTAGCCTAAAAGGTCTTGTAATCCTTTTCCCTCCTTTTTCATCGTCTATGTAACGGCGGCAAAGATTTCGTCATACTTTCTAAAAATAATAAGAAGAGTTTAACTACTAGCATTTTTATTTGGATTTAAGTCACTTGGATAGTTGGAAATGGCATGTTCCTGATGTTTGGATTGGGATTTTGATTTATGAGCATCTCTAGCAGTATTCTAGTATATCATTCGTAGTAATTTTTTGATGAATCAATCCATTCTAGATGAGGTAATGCATAAGTTTATTCCTCAATTCAGTGGAATGACTCCATTCCTCAAATTTAGTATTTCTGTATAGTGGTACTAATTATTAGCTTCCAAATGAATGAGGTGGTGATGATGATGTATCAACTCATTCTATTCCAGGAAACAAACAAAAAAAATTAACTTGTGCGATGACGATAGTGAAAGGATCAAGGTGGCAGACTAAAGGGATGAATAGTTACCTCTAAAACTTAATCATGAACCCTGGCCAATCAAACAAAACTGCATGATGACACCCATTCTAATAATATCATAGCTCCTACTCATATGAGTATTCAAGGTAAGCAACTAAACTACGCTGGTACAAGTAACTACTCAAAAGGCTACTTAACTAGTCGAGCTACACAAGCAACTACACTAGTAAGTAGGCCTGGATATCGGCGAGCCGACCTTGGCTCGATCTAGCTTTAATATTATGAGTTAGAGGGCCAGCTCAGCTTGATGGCGAGTCCATCGATTCACTCTTTGCTAGGTTTCTCGCACGATCCGCAATAAGTCTGCGGGCGAACAAGCCTTCGGGGAGGCTTGATGATCATGAAAAGGCGATGCGGCTCTTGTATGCCCTGGATTGGAAGGTGTGGGATGTGAAGGTGTCCGCAATCATGGAGTCCTCCAACTACGACACCCTCACACCCAACGAACTTTACAGCAAGCTCAAGTCCTCCGAGATCGAGGCCCAGATCCAGGCGAAGCTCAAGAACCCATCTGCGTCGAACGTTGCTCTTGTCTCGTGTAAAGGAAGTTCAAGCTCATTTGCTAACCCATCATAGATCTCGTTTGCCTTGCCTTCTTTGGTGACTGTGATAGAGGAGCAATTGGAGTGCCTTGGGGACGACAAGCTGGCGTTCATCGTCAGCCAATTCTCGCAGTTCCACAACAACCACTTGAACCGTTGGGGTGGCGGAGGCCCAAAAGGAGGATGCTTCGAGTGTGGTGACCCGGACCACTTCGTCTCCGCGTGCCCTAAGGAGAACAAGGACAAGTACTCTGGCGAGAAGTACTATTCCTTCGACAAGCACGACTCCGCGTTACCTTACGAGATGACAAAGTGATTTTTCTCTCAAGGTTCGATGGCTGCAAAACACCTACTATTCCTCGATGAGGGGAGTCCAAGGATTGTTGTTCCTCTCGTTAGGTCCCAATTAAGCCCACAAGCTTAGACTCCTCGCAAGGTAAGCTCTAACTTGAGCACCTTGAGTCAAGCAATAAACAGGTACTCCAACGAGCCACTTGATCTACTAGAGTTGCTTTTCATCCTTTCGTGGGGACAAGCACTGAAGCACATATATGAGCCCCCCCCTTACAAAATCCTCCTCTAGAGTTATCACACAATCTTGTTGTGATACTTTACGGAGTCACAAGCACCGATCCATCACCTAATATCTAGTACCAATCCACCATAAAAGTAACGAGCACAACTCACATGCAAATCAATGGTATGCACAAGAGTACCACTTGATCAATGTTTCAACGATCCTCGCTAAAGACACTCATGTCCTGGCACGAATGGGATTTCAAAACTTAGCATATGTGAGTGGAGAAGACTCATCTTGGGTCTAAATGGTGTGGGTATGAACCTTGGGAGTAAACAAGCACCAAATACTTGGCCACAACACCTATATATAGGTTAGACTAGCTAGGACCCAACGACTCTCCAACGGCTATATCCAACGTGCCCTTTTATCTGATATACAATTTCTACGGTGTGCCACTGGAGAAATACTCCAAGATCAACATAGAACTATTTTCGCTCGCCAAAAAAATTCCGCTGTCCACTGAAGGGACCATTGGACAAAGCACGCCACCTTTTGAAAATTACTATATTTCAAAAAAAAAGTACCATGTTGAGGCCATGGTTGGGCCACCATCAGAGAAAGCCCCTATAGTCCAGCCCAAGCCATTGTGATGACCACACTAGGCCCATTGCCTCCTGGCAGTCAGACAGACTGGCCAAGGGCCGAGTTAGAGTGCCCGACCCACAAGAACACCCTGATCGACAACAAACAAACCAAGGTGTTAGAGCATCTCCGAGAGTACCCTATAATTTTCTCTCAATATCCCTGGGTTTAAGATCTCCAAAAAATATATAGGATAGAAAAAATTACCAATCTCTAACAAAATCCTATAATTGTATCCAATAACTAAATTTGGCCCGCTAAAAACTATTAGTTGCCCCGGTCGTTGGCGAAGTCACCCTCAGGTTGGCGCCGTTCAGTTTGTGCAGATGGTGTGTCTCGTCGATGGTGATCACCCTCCTCTTCCACGGCGCCTAGCTCAGCTCCGAGATCGAGAGCCCCGTGCGACGGCCGCCGAGACCGCAGGTCCGTGGCGGCGATGCGGACATGAGCACACGGGCGATGCGTAATGTTCATCCGACCCTTGGCGGCCGGGCGTACACCATGCTTACGCCACCGAGCTCCGCCGCCTCGTCGTGCTCCCCTTGAGAGCCGCGACGATCAGCTCATGAGACAAAGAACGCGCCCGCGCCCATCCCCCGACGCGGTCATTCCTCCTCGGCCCTCCCGACGAGGCACCCGTCCCCGACACGAGCATCCCCAACGCGGCGCAGCATCACGCGGACGCGCCGGGCGGTGCCCGGGCCCTCCTCCGACGCGCCGGGCGTGCCGACATCCGAGCCGGCCCCCTGGCCGCCCGCCGCCGGCCCCTCGACGGCAGACGCCCTCCCCGACGCGCGCGGCGGTGGCCCGCCCCTCCCCGACGGCGCTGGAATCCCCGATGCGGCGTGCCCTCCCCGGCCCCGACGCCGCGCGGCGGCGGCCTAGTCCTCCCCGACGCGCGTTCATCCCTCCCCGGCACTCCCCGACGCGTGGCACTCCTCCCCGACGTGGCATCCCCGACGGCGTGACTCGTCCACCGTGGAGGCGCCGCCATCCTCCTCCCACGAGCGCCGCCACGCCGATGCGGGAGGCCTCTAGGCATGCGTGACCCCCCTCTCCTCATACGTGGCGGCCGACGCCAAGACGCGCTTGTCGCGCACTGTGCCTCCGCAGCCAGAGTCGCTCCCTCTTCCCGACCGCAGTGAAAACTTCACTTCAAGGCCAAGAAGGAAAGGGCCGTGGATACGCCGCGGCTAGCGTGCGGAAATATACGAGGGATGGGGGATTTTTCCGCGTGCCCAAAGATTGGGAGGTCATATAGGATAATGTTGGAGCAAAGTTTTTTTCATCATTTTACTAAAAAATTAGGATTGAGAGGCCATACAGTACTGTTGGAGTTGCTCTTAAGGGGCTAAGCTCTAGTGTCAACCCCTTTGGGACACATGAGTTCTTCGGTGACACGTAAAGAACCCACCTATATATCCTACCTCTCCAAGTCATTTCAAAACCATGTTTAAACTTTGCTAACTCCATGTGTTGTTCCACCAAGGCAACCAACATGTTTAGAAAAAATCAAGTTGGAATTTTCAAATCATTTTTGAAAGTTTTTTTTTTCTAACTACCTCTTGTCGTGGAAGCGATGCCTATTAGACCTCACGAGTGACACTAGATAGCTGACTTGTAAAACGAACAAGCTCCCCTCTTCATATTGCGATCATCTACCCTAAAATAAAGCCTACACACCGATGGATGGCAAAATGAAATGCCTACCACTACCGGACTCAGGCGATATTCCGTGAGCGTGGTGCTCACAGGATATGGCCTTTAATCATGGGAAAGAATTTCCCGCGTGTAAATCACGGGAAAGACATGACGGTTTATTTGCACATCGGTTTATTTTCTAGAATTTTTAAACCACTCAAAACAAGGATTAACGCTCATGATTTCGTATTAAGATGTTCCGTGATTTCATTATTTTTTTAAATGCAAGGTCTTACGTTATGTTGAGTATGAGGAATATAAATTTTCTACTAATTTTTTTTTTAATAATTTGAAGTACTTGTAGTTCAAAATTGGCCTCATTTCAAAATTCCTATAAAAGAGATTAATTACCTAAATATATCAAATAAAGTCAATAATTCACCAAACTTTAATATTGAGTGTCATATGATGTGTAACAAGTATAGAAAAAGTTTGGGGGTGAAAATACAAAAAAAAAAAAATCACATGAGCTTCTTTCCCGTGAGCGGAACCCCGGCTCATGGGAAAGAGGGCCCTTTCACGTATACCCACCGTTTTAGCCCACGGAAAGCCCGCTCACGGGATAGGCTTTCCGTCCGCCTAGACGGAGGGCTGCCGAAAAGGGTGGACGGAGGGGGACGGAGTGTGGCGGGGTCCGACGACGGCCCCTTTCCCGTGAGACAGGGGCTCACGGGAAATCTCTGGATCCTTTCCCGAGAGCTATGCATCACGGGAAGTATGGTTTCCGTGTTTTTTTACTTTCCCGTGATGTGTTTGCCTGGCTCACGGGGATATCCCCTTGATTTCCGTGATGAATTAATGTCTCAAAGCTGACGGGAAAGATAATCCGCACGGGAAATAAGGTAATTCCGGTAGTGTACAAGCCATACATTTGCCTCTCACGTTCCATTTCCTCTCCAATTGGTGATGCCCGTGAGGATCCAATCTTCATCACCAACTTGATAAGAAAAATGACCATCACGTACGTGTCAGTGGGCTTTCAAATTAAGTTCAGATGCCAGGAAGTAGACAAGAGTAGAAACTAGAAACAAAATAATTCTGAATTTGATTTGGTTTAATTTGTTGCAATACAGCGGAGCCACAAACATGGAAACCGAATCATTGCAGTGCGGGATGGTGGATTGATTGGTGCTAATTGCCCTGCCAGATTTACACTGCATTTACACGCAGCAAATCTCGCTTCAGTGCTTTCCATACCAATAAAATTGATCGTGTTTCACACCGGAGACCGACCCTATAAATACATGGCCCTGCAATGCCTTGCATATCTCGTTGCCACCCACACCACCAACACACAAGCACAAGTTGAGATCGAGGTCCAAGAAGTAGCCATGGCCGGGCTGGGGCACAAGATCGCCGCAGTGCCGCTACTCGTCCTCCTGCAGCTGACGATGCTTTCTTCCATCGCGTCGGCCACACGCCGCTCGCCGGCGGCAGCGCTCAGCGCCGAGGGCTTCGCGGTGCTGAGGGAGGTCCCAACTGGACCGAGCAACGAGACCAGCCCGCCATGGCCACCGGCGGCAGGCGCTGAGGGGCGACGGCTTCGTGGTGCTGAGGGAGGTCCCAACTGGACCGAGCAACGACACCAGCCCGCCACGGCCTCCGGCGGCAGCGCTGAGCGCCGAGGGCTTCGGGGTGCTGAGAAAGGTCCCAACTGGACCGAGCAACGACACAAACCCGCCATGGCCGCCTTCGGCGGCGCTGAACGCCGATGGCTTCGTGGTGCTGAGGAAGGTCCCAACTGGACCGAGCAACGACACAAGCCCGCCACGGCCGCCTTCGGCGGCGCTGAACGCCGATGGCTTCGTGGTGCTGAGGAAGGTCCCAACTGGACCGAGCAACGACACCAGCCCGCCACGGCCTCCTCCGGCGGCAGCGCTGAGCGCCGAGGGCTTCGGGGTGCTGAGGAAGGTCCCAACTGGACCGAGCAACGACACCAGCCCGCCGCGGCCGCCGGCGGCAGCGCTGAACGCCGAGGGCTTCGTGGTGCTGAGGACGGTCCCAACTGGACCGAGCAACGACACCAGCCCGCCACGGCCGCCGGCGTCTCAAGTCGTTGACCTCCCGGTGCTAAGGAAGGTTCCAAGGGGACCAAGCAACATCACCAGCGACCCGCCACCGCCGCCGCCGCTGGTCGCCACTAGTGCTTGATTCCCAAAGCTCTGGGTGAAGCTGTGTGTGCGTGCCTGATCGAGAGGCGATTTTGATGCTTTGTACTGCCTGCCGTTATCATGCATTTGAGATTTCATCATGCAAACTAGCATTTGCGTTGACATAATGCATTATTGGCGTGATCATAACATTTTTTTTTTTGGATCGATATGGAAACAAACAATTTCAGATATATAGACTCCAGAGGAGGACATGTTGCGATTATTTTTCCATCGTTTTGTTGGTTGTTCCTTGCACGGATCGATAGACAGGACGTCGATCGGGAGCTCTCCTGCTTGAACGAACTTTGAGCTAGTTTTTCAGCAGCGGGTAAGCTGGCCGGATCACGGTGGCGGCAAATTCCAAAGGGGCTCTGACCTCTGCTCTGATCCAGTGCTCAAGCGGGTTCCGGCGAAGAGGAATACGTCAGAAGAGAGAACGATAGCGACGACGCATGTCGCATGCATAATGCCCGCCTGCGACTGCACCGGTAATGTCTTCCTAAGTCCTTATCGTGTTGTTTTCTCATATGCCAGCGTTTTTACAATCTCTGCCACGTTTTTGATTAAGTATCGATATGTGCAGCAGCAACATTATATATCTAATTCACAACTAATACCAATGCAATATGTTATTATAGTCTCATGAATCATGACTAGATGTGTCAAGGGGGCTCACGGTGCAATGGCAGAAAGCGCCATTGGTTGGGGTGCTCCCACCTACTGCTCAAATCCCGGGTGTGACACTTTTTATTCCTGGATTTAGGATTTTCCCACGCTGTGCATTATATTGCGTGCGTGTGTGTTTATAGGGGTGAGTGTGCTTGCATGTTGAGTGTCTACGTTGTACTTTGTAATCTCAAAAAAAAAAAAAAAAAAAAAACATGACTAGATGTAATTCATATTAAGTGATGTGATCTACACTCTTGTAACCATAGAAACATATTTCTGTTCAATCGAATCTCATAATTTTCATGCTTTCGTGCAGTAGAGTTTTGAAACATCATCATTGCTAATCGACAATTTCTGTTCTACTAAACTTTTGTGGTTGATTTAGCAGCCTTGAATGTCTATGAGATGTGAGCAGTAGCGTCCAATGAATTGGATTCTGATTGGTCTGAACGTTGGCATCTCCGTCTTCCTTTTGAAAAGCGGCAGGTTGTGTGTGTGCCCGAACATCCCCTGCAGTTCTGCACCCTTGGGAAAGAAGGAAGAGATCGCCTGACTAGAATCTAGGATCACCAAGACTAGCTACTGGCTTTCTTTCCCCGCTCAGGACTTTTTTAGTTTTTTTTTTTTTTTTTTTGAGAATGGACTTTTTTTAGTTAAGGGTGTTTAGTTGTAGAGACTTTTTAAGTCCCTCGTAAAACCAAACTGAGTACCCGAACACCCACTTAACCTCGTGAGGGCCCTAAATCCAACTCCGGTGTCAACTTCGATTGAATCCTTCGGTCGCCAGTCTGGACTCGACCGACCTGCCTTCAATTGATGCTTTGCACAGTCAATCCATCCGAGTGTGCCCTTGACGCCCTGCGACCCTCCGTCGGGCGGCTTCGTTACAACACCATGGACAACACTTCCTTCTTCCTCTTTAGATCCCGGGCTTTACTATAAATTGGTCTTCTTTAAGGACCTACATGTGAATTGGCTATTGTGATAATATATATGTGTTTGTTGTAAAAAAAAGCTTTAGCGTCCTAGACTAGAATAAGCTAATGTTTTAGATTCGTTCGGGGTCAAACTAATTTAGATTTAAGGAAACCTGTCACCAAATCTATACCTACTAATAAAGAGAGAAAATTTCAGTCCCACCTCTTTTTCCACCTCTTTTTCTGCCATCTATTTTTCTGCCGGCCTTTTCTGCCGTATAGAGTTTTCTGTCTGCCGTATAGGATATGTAAATCCGGCTCAAGTCTGACTCTGTCTGCCGTATAGGATATGTATAAGTCCGGCTCAAGTCTGACTCAAGACTCAAGTCCACAGGTTGTATAGGATACGTGTTTCACAACTCCGTTCATCCGCTTCATGTCGTCGCCGCCTGGCAAGATAGTGCACGCTAGATCTTCCCTCGACGGCGGCGCAGCCAAGCCATCGCTCTCCACGGCACCCGGCGGCGGCTAGGCTAGGCAAATGAGTTCGATGGCCCTGACAACGGCGGCGCGTCCAGGCCCGCGTGCTGGGCGCCCCCTGGTGGCGGCGCGACTCCCCACACTGCAGCGGCACAACCGGCGGCGAGCAATCCGGATTGGAGACACGAGAGTATACTCGGATACTATTAAGGTATCGTTCGATGCTTCCTTTATGTGTATCACTAGATACGTTTTCAGTATTGGCAATACATACATATATCTTATTCTTAGAAAAGTATGAATACATACGTGAACGTTCGTGTGGTTGAAGTATGCTTATATTCTCAAAAAGTATGTACACAATACTCCATGCAAAAAGTATGTATAAATACTGGCATATACGTGCACTCTCCCAACCATCGTCAGAATAAAAAAAAACGTCAAAATAATTAAAACGGTGTGAGAAGTGAGATGCGTTATTCACGGAAGTACGCATCGTCATGGCTTTTTGCCGTTAGAGCAACTCCAAACCCCCCCTAATTGAGCCCCTACCCTAAATTCTAGGGAGTTTCTAGAAATAATCAACTCCAATGGAGCCCCTAATTAGAACCTCAAATTTTACCGAACCTCAAATTTTAGCTTTAACCCCTAGACCTGGTTCCCCCTATTCCCATGGGTCCCACACCACTTTTATCCTTTCTTTCTCCCGCCTCCCGTATCGCCGCCCCAGCAGAGAGTTTCTCGCACGCCGCCGCCACCGGGCGTTTCTCGCCACGCGGGCGTCTGGCGGGTGCACCTCCACCTTGCCGATGTCACCACTCTACATTGCGCCGCCGCCGTTGCCTCCTCGCGACGCGAGGGACGCCAACCCGCCACGGCCCCGAGCTGGCCGGCGGCGCCCGCCGCGCCAGCCACACGTGTGGTGGCACCCACCCCACGCCGTGGCGCCCGCTTGCCATCATCCATTCTCGAACAAACAGCCGCCGGCCCGTATCCGGACGGGCGGCTGGCGGGCCACGCAGCACCTCGACGGGCGCCGACGCCTCCACCCCGCGCCCGTCCCCGAACGCCGGGCCGCCGCCGCCCGCACGCCCACGACGGGCCGCCCCTCCGGGCGCCGCCGCCTCCCCTCCCCCTCCCACCCGGGCAGACGCCGCGAGGTAGGGCTCCCCGATCTCCGGCGGCCGAAAGTACCGTCGCCGCCTTGGTGAGGTCCGGCAGTCGCCGCCGACGGCCGCTTGGCGGGCCCACGTGGCGGGAGGCCCGCAGCGCCGCCGACGAAGGTCGCGAACTCAGCGGTAAGCGCGTGTCGAAAGCGCCGCCGGGCGCTCGCCGCCGCCGCCCATGGCGGCGACGGAAGAGGCTATGCACGGAGCCCGGAGCGCGCTGCAGCCGCCAGTTCACGCGGCCCCGCGCGCCGCCGGATCGAGGCCGTGTTCGCGCTCTTCCCGCCAAGAAGAATCGCTCTTGCGCGCTGCGGCGTAGGGCGGCGCTAGGGGGAGGGGCGCGACGCCGTGTCGCCGGGGGGGCGGCGGGCCGCGGCCGCGGTGGCGCCAGCCGCGCCATGGCCGGTCAAGCACGCGGCTGTAGCCGGGTGGCCGTGGTGGGGGCGGTCGGAGGCGGTCCCGCGGGCGCCATGAGCTACCGGTCTGGCCGATGGTGCGGCGGCGCGCGCCATCCATGGGGAAGAGAGGAGCCTGGAGGGATAGAATGGCTGTGCGGGCGAGGGGGCGAATGGAGCAACGACAGGCACCGGTTTCTTTTTCCTGCCGACAAGTGGGCCCAACCGATATAGGGTCTTGGGTTTGCTTTCTCCACTGGAGTTGAGAGCTAATTTAAGCCCCTACTTTTTACATGTTAGCTTGCAAATAAAATTTTGAGGGCCTCAATTTAGAGACTTCCACCGAGTTGCTCTTAGCGGGTCTCATTGGGCGGACTCACACTGCATGTACTTAATAAAAACTATAAGGTTGTATTTTAAATTTGTTACAAGCTTAATATGACGTTGTACTATATGTTACTATTATTAACAACATTAATCTATATGCATGTGTCATCATAAAATAAATATGTTTCAGTCTGCATTTAAATGTTTGATATGTTTACTCCTCGTTGCATAGCACGGGCATGTTTCCTAAGTATGTATAAAATGTGAAATGTACTTCACGATACTTTGAATCAATATCATGATTTTGTAAATTTTATTCACATATATCATCAATTATTTTAGGACGAAGAGAGTAAATATGGTGGACATGCTACAGCGTGAAGAAAAACAACTAACATGATTTTTGCATAAATGAACATACAAGAATAAGTTATGGAAACTTAACCAGCCAGCTAGAACTGTGATAATAATTCGGTAATAAAGTGTGGATTGCAAATTGATTGTTTATGTCCATAAAGCCACTAATCAAGAGGAGAGGGGTGAATAATAAAACCCCGAGTATTATTATAGTAGGAAAAGCAAAAACCTCACAAACGCAGACGTGTCCACTACCCGGGCCCACGGTCAGTTGCCACCTGGACAGTTCACCTCGTCCCCTCCGACTCCGTCGGTCCGTTGCCAGGGCTACGCCACCCTCCGACGGCGGGGCCCCCGGACCCGAGATTCCCGTGGCGGTGCCGGCCGGCGTCGCAAATCCATTCCTTGCTTCCGTCGCCGGCCATCCCAATTCCAAAATCCTTCCCCTTCCCTTCCCTTCCCCGCCAAAAGCAACGTTGCTGCCATCTCATCTCATCGCCGGAAAGCCAAATTAAGCGGCGGCGGCCAAAGCCACAAAGCGAAAAAGCGCGCTCCACACTCAGAACCAGCACCACCACTGCCGACCGCCTCGAGCCCCCTCCTCCTGCTTCCCTCCCTTCTCTTAAGACGGAAGATGCCTTCCCAGCTCCTTCCCTTCCCTTGCCCACCTTGCTTCCTCGCCACCACCACTGCACTTTCCCCGCCTCTGCCGCACTCGTCAGTCAGCACCAGCATCATCAACCTGCGCTTGCGCGCGGCAACACCAACGCGCGCCGTCGGGATCGCCGGGAATGGCGAGCGCCGGCGCCGGCCCGTCGGGGCCGGGGCCGGGGCCGGTGCGGTCCGCCTCCCAATCGAGGCGGTTGCGGACGATGGTGCGGATGCCCACGCGCCCGGACGGCGTCGATATCCTGGAGGGGCTCGCGTCCTCGTGGCTCGCGCCCATTCGACGTATCCTCCGCGTCGCCGACGAGATCGAGGAGGAGAACCCACGCGTCGCCCACCTATGTATGTGCGCGCGTTTGCATAGCTATCTTTTCTCGCCCCCTGTAGCTATCTCTTATTTGAACAGGGGGGGATCATCAGTTCATCACTTACATCAGGTATCTTATGTTGTTTTGACTTGTTGGTCGTCCCTCTCAACAAAGGTCGGTTTAATGCATTCGAGAAGGCTCAGAATATGGACTCACACTCAGGCAGGCGTCGAGTTCGGCAATTCATGACAGACCTCTTGCATAGGCTTGAAAAGGTATGCTTATGCTCGATGCTCATCAGTCCATGGCTCATTGCCAAACTGAACCATCTAATTATCTGCTACGATAAACCGAATGTCGTCTTACCTTTGGTACCATGATAATCGAATGATGGAATTCTAAAAATGAGGTTTCATTTCTCAGTTTTTTCTGCTCCTCTGGACCCTATTAATCACCAAAGACGATGCCATCATCTGTTTGTATCTTCTTGATCTCTTTTTTTTTTTAAAAAAAATCAATTCCTGCTTTCTAGCTTTACACTTCTTCTTGAGGCATAACTGTCTTAGTCATAAGCTTAGAGTGATTTTTAAGGAATCAATTACAATTTACCCCTCTGAGTTAAGTGTTTCCTGCATGAAAAAACAGGTGCCAGACTATACACAAGGTGGTAGCTTGTCTGTTGTCTCAGTACTTCATGGCACGTTATTTGTCTGTATTTCCAATCAACCTGCATTGTCCATCACTAAAGAGTTAAATGCATCGTTATGTCAACTACTCTTTCTGCCATCCAGCCAAAACTAAATTACAGTTGGTTTGTTAATGTTTGCCCTGTTTTGTTTGGCAGGATGAACAAGAGACAAAACGCAGGTTTGCTACAACTGATGCAGGGGAGATACAAAAAGTTCTATGAGCAATACTGTAGAAAATATCTAGAGGATGATCATGGAAAGAGAAAACCGTAAGAGCGGTCAATGTTTATCTGTATTAGCAATCTTACAAACTATCATACTTTACTATAATTAACTTGCTTTTTGTGGAGTGACTTAGGGATGAGATGGCTAGACACTATCGGATTGCATCCGTTCTATTTGATGTCCTGAAAACTGTTTCACCAGGCAAACATGAGGTTTTTATCCAATTATTACATCACCGCACAACATCTTAATACATTTTCTGTTTCATGCAATAACATTATTTTGACCTTTTGCTTTTCAGTATGATAAGTATGCTAAATGGGTTGAAAAGGAGAAAGCATCCTTCTCACAGTACAATATTCTACCCCTCAATATTTCTGTTCCAAGACAACCAATAATGGAAATTCCTGAGGTAATATACCTTAAGTTTCATTTACTTTGCTTTAAAAAGTGCCACATGTAGTTCAAATTTCACATGCTTTGCAAAATACAGATCAAAGCAGCAGTGACGCTCCTTCGTCAGATGGATGGCCTTCCAATGCCAACATTTGGATATGACGAAATGGATAAACCTGTGGTCCAGGATCTGCTTGATTGGCTTTGGCAAACATTTGGATTTCAGGTGCCAACTAAATGAATACCAAGGAGATTTCATTTTCTAGACTGCTGTATTGCCGTATCAAATTCAAATCTTGCATGTCTGATTGGAAATTCAAGTCTTTCTATATCTTCTAAATATTAAGAAGGAAATGGAAATTGCATAGATCCACCTGCAACAGATATTGGGTTGGATCTCAAATTTTGTTCGTAGTTTCTTTGCAGGTGCATTTTTAAACAAAAAATGCTTATGGATTTTACAGTTCTGTGCATTTGAGTAACAAGCATTTAGGGAAAAATATATTCATAGTGCCATGTTCTGTTTTATTGTTGTAGAAAGGCAATGTCGAGAATCAAAAGGAGCATTTGATTTTGCTCCTTGCAAATATTGACATGAGACAGCAGGGTACTCCCCACCATAGTGAGAGACATGTTCACATGGTAAAAAGTCATTTCAAACTTTTTATTTTGGTTTAATTGAATCAATTCGACTTCTTAGGGGCTCTTTTGCATATACTTACCCTTTGCAGATACATAGGGACACGGTGATAAATTTGATGGACAAAATTTTCCACAATTACAACTCCTGGTGTCGATATTTGCATCTGGAGTCAAACATTAGGTAAGTATGCATCAGTTTGATGTTCATATTTTTTTAAAAAAAAAAAAAAAAAAAAAAATCTGTACCTCATTAACTATGTGAACTTTGAAAGCACAGAATCCCAAGGGGTGCCTTCACATATCAGCCAAAGCTTCTGTACATAGGACTGTATTTACTGATATGGGGTGAAGCTTCCAATGTTCGCTTCATGCCTGAATGTCTTTGTTACATCTTCCACCATGTAAGTTGCAACATAATTACTTTGTTCATTCCTTTTCTGGAGTTTTGACCTTAGGTCATTAGCTGTTTGTTCTTTTGATATCTCATTGAAAATTTAGTTTGTCCAGTTCCTTTTGTGTGTCAAGATCATACGTAAACCTTCTTTGATATCTCAAATAATAGTGACATGCATTGCTGGCATATGATTGGCTGTGTACATCCTCGGATGTAGAGGCCGGATATTTGCTATCCTAGCTTTTATGCTCTCTGTCTATGATCTTCATAATATTGGTTTTACAAACCTGTTTGGGGTGCACTGGTCTGCATGGATATCACATGATGACATGATGTTAAATTCTGAGTATGCATATGGGTTTTCTCAATATCTATGAAAATTGAAAAAGGGAAAGCATTTTTTGTTGCTGAGGGACAGTACTGACACAGAGCATAATGATTTGTTCTGTGTCCCCTAAGGAAGATACGTGTCAACAAGGGACCAGTCCAGACAATAATTTACCACCTGATGCAAAACGGCATTGATGTCTTTAGGTAGCATGTAAGCATCTAGGGAACATGAAGTCTATCAATATATAAAAAAAAAAACTCGGCTGGTGGGGAAAGACCGTCCCCATGGTTTTCACATAAGAAGAAACTTCTTAGCTCCCCGACCGAGGAAATCCCCCAACCCTGGCCCTGCCCCCCAACACTGGGGACAAGTCACCGTGGGGACCATTACCTGGGCCGGTCCACAGGCCGGGACACCATTGCCCGCAGGCCGGGTCTCCGCTGCCTGGGTTACCATTGCCACAGGCCGGGAACGGTCTATCAATAACGAGACACTATGTGTGTGAATTGAATACTGTTAACTTCAGGACAGACCTCAACCCACTGCTATTTTTTTTTCCTCAAATATGCAAGAGAGCTGCATATCATTTCATTAAGAAGAGTTGTAAAATACAACATGCACTCCACCAACACACCCCTTAACTTCCAGCTAGATTCGTGCCTGTCAAAATAAAATACGACCAGCTACTAACAACGGTGATAGGCTTAACTGTTTGCTACAGGGAGCCGTGCAAGCTCCCTTGCTCCAGCTGAACACCATAGTTGCGCTTCCTCTTCGATTTGTGCTAGGATTCTCTGCACGCTTTGGTGACACCCTGTTGAGTACACAATCGTTTTGCTGCTTCCAAATCAACCCACTACAATTGAGTAATGATTTTTAAGGCGTTGCAGCCTCCTGTGGCTCTGGGGGTACTCCTCAACACCTAGGTGATGCCTCAAAAACCATGATTCAGTAGAGTTACATAGAAAACTTTAGTTTGGTGTGTGTAGATTGTGAGTGGGTGGTTGTTTGGGTTCTTGTCCTGCGTTTTTGAAAAAAATATATATACATAGTGATTGTTAGAAACAAATTACTCTCACCCAGTAATTTGTCAGAATCGACTCACTCAATTCCTTCCTTTGTTGTCTAAATCTTGAATCACTCAAGAACAATTATGCATACACTTGATCTTCCCAATCAAGCACTATATCTTTATATCTTATCTCATACTCACCACATGAGGGGTACATGTCCTTTTATAGGACTTACAAACCGTCATACAAGAGCACAACTCATCTCTAGCTAATCACTAGCTAGCATACTCACTTTACAACTCATTGACAACTACATAACCTAGCCAATTTGACTTTGATCTCTTTAAGGATAACCAAAGTATTACCTAGAAACTTCAAGTACACAAATCCAACTTTACTACCTAATGCTAGCTAAGCATTAGCTCACCAAAGAACAAGTCAATTTCCTTTGACTTGAACAACTCATGCCATAGATGCATGTAGATGCATCTACACATTTCTTTTGACAAGATTATTTCCAACAGTGATATGGGCTTGATACATAGCTTTAGCTAATAGAGAGAATATGGATCCTACATCCTAGAACCATAGCCTTGATGCCATGTTAAACTTTGAGAGAGACATCAACCTCTCTCAAACTGATGTATATATACATGGTGACATGGGCCATGTTAGCTATTTACAACTAATAATATACTTAGCTTAACAATACAAATTAGCATAAACCATGTAAGAGTGACGTATACAAAAGAAGTTGCACGCATGCTGTCTAGTAATTTAATACCATGAAGTTAATGCAAGAGCATTTTTGTTTTTCAATCTTTGTATGACCTTTTAAATATTTTCAGGAAACACTCATCTTTAAATATTAAAAAATGGGATGACAATAAAATTCTTTTCCTCATAAATGACATAGGGGCAAATGCTATTGTTCATGTCTAAACATGTACTAATCATTAATAATTTTTTTTTTTTCTTTGAATTCACGATGTAGATGGCAAGAGATTTACATGACATAATATCTGATAGAAGAGAAGGACCATTTGATCCACCATTCCAGCGAGAGGAGAGTGACGATGCATTTCTGCAGCTAGTAATTCAACCCATCTATAGTGTTATGCAGAAGGTATTTTCTCATACATCTTTGTTAAATATCTTTTTTTTTTTTTGTACAGCTAACTCTAACTCACTTTACGTATGAGTACATCCTCATGGGGTGAATTTGCACTTTGCCGTTCTTTAGTACCTGTCAGAGTTTTAAAGGTTTTATAGCATCAAAATAACACAGATTTTGGGGAAAAAATAATGCTAAATGTTTTGGTTCAGTTTGATATCATAAAAAGACGGCACTGTTTAGTTTTATAGCATTCTGTGCAGACTCTCAATGCTATTAAAGTGACAAAACTTCTCCGTGTTATTTAAATGAGAATACTGTAGAGCTAAATTCTCTTATCTTTTATAATGTTCTTTGCTTGAATTTTCAACCGATGCAAAAAGGAAGCTGCAAGGGGCAAACGTGGTACAGTGAGCCACTCAATGTGGAGAAACTACGATGACTTGAATGAATACTTTTGGTAATTCCTTCTCTCTTTTCTTGAAATGTTGTAATTCCTTCTTCGTACTTGCATCGGTTTTTTTTGTTAGATATAATCCTTGTGTCTTTTACTTAATGAGATAGTATTTAGCATGGGTTGGTATATGGAGGTCGGCAGACCATCCTTAGCTAGTAGGTTTTATGTCTGCAGCTAGTACTACCAGCCAATTTTGTTTTGGCCTGCTGCTGATCAGGTCAGTATCAGCTGTATCCTACAGACTGCAGCAATTTTGTTTTTGTCCTATACTAGCTAGTAGTAGTAGGTTAGTCCGCTCAGCAGCAGTGGCAATGTACAAACCTCACTTAAGTATTGCAGGGTTCTAGGTCGTTTTAATACATACCGACTCCATCTCTCTCTATATGTAAGCATATGCTATCTACAGTGTTAGGACAATAATTGTCTATTCCTCCAAACCCTAGAAGGGTGGGCAATATAGTTCTTTGTATGGGCCTCATGGGCCTAGCCTCATGGGCCTTTACACATATACACTAACACCCCCGCAGCTTGAACTACCGGCGCCAGCGGAGATCAAGATCGACATGAAAGAAATCAACACACACAGGGGCCCCCCGCAGCCACAACTAGCCACCGCGACGTTGAGGCCGGATCGGAACTCGGAGAAGGTCGATGAGGGCGCACCCTTTGGTGAAGATGTCGTCGAACCGGGAGGTGGTCGGTACATGGAGCACTCCGCCGCCGATGGCAACCAAGTCTCGACAAAGTGCAAGTCGATCTCCACATGCTTCGTCGGGATGTTTGAACGGGGTTGGTGGAGAGGTAGACGGCGCCGACATTGTCACAAGAGACAAGTGTGGTCTTTGTCGTGGGTCCGGAAGCTCAGCCAAGAGTCGACGAAGCCGAGGCCTCCGCCACACCGTTAGCAACAGCCCGGTATTCGCCTCCGCCTTTGGAGCGGAGACAACCGGCCGCCGCTTGATGACCAGGGAGACGAGGTTGCCGCCAAGGAAGACGGCATACCCGAGGTAGAGCGGCGAGTGTCCGACAACCGCCCGATCCAACGCCATTGTAGACGACGAGCTCGATGACCGGTGGAGCATCGGGCCGTAGTTAACGATTACCACGAACATAGCGGAGAAGGCGCTTCATCGCAGATAAGATGGGGTGCCCGTGGATCATGCATGTGAAGACAGATTCGCCGAACGGCGTCGCGAAGTGTCGCCCGTGAAGGTGAGGTACCGCAAGGCACTAGCCAAACTCCTAAGGCGATAGGATCCGCCACAGGTCGCCTTCATCGCCAGAAAGCTTTGGGGTATCAACCGGAGTAGCACGGGGTGACACGTTGTCATCTCACCCTTTCGAGGATGTCCGAGCATACCGTCGCCGGTGCAGAACAACCCCGGAAGGACGAAGTCTCCACAAAGAACCCCCCGTGAAGTGGTGAAGTGGACCAAGATCCTTCATGGCAAACTCCTGGCCGCAAGGCCGATATGACACGCCGGAGAAGCCGCGGGCCGGAGGTCGTGGAGGACAATGTCATCAACATAGAGTAGCGGTGTAGGCGCCTCGGCTCCGTGGCGATAGACAAACAGAGAAGTGTCGACTTGGCCTCTCCGAACCCTAAGGTGAGAAGGTAGGTGGCAAACCGAGAGTACCAAGCACGAGGAGCCCGCTTTCGGGACCATATAGTGACTTGTTGAGCCGGCAAACCGGATCGCCGACCGAATCGACAAATCCCGGGCCGGCCGCAAGTATCTTGTCTCGCACAAGGTGCCATGGAGAAATGCATTCTTCACATCTAGCCGATGCACCGCCAAGAGCGAGAGAGAGCAAGTGAGAGGATCGTGGCGCACTATAGCAGCTTGACCACCGGACCGAAGGTCTCATCATAATCAACCCCCGGGCGCCGGGTAAAGCCTCCGAGTACCCAAATGAGCCTTTATAGCGCCCAGATCGCCGTCGGCCGACGCTTATGCGTCCGCATCCACACTTGCTGTGGACCACATTGCCACCGCATCTGACGCGCGCACAAGGTCCCACGCCCGGTTGGCAAGAAGAGCCTCATGCTCCTCTTCCATGGCGCGCGCCCGAGGATCCGCCAATGCAAAGACGGACAAGAGGAAGGAATCGGAGAGACCCGCCTGATCGCTCGGTGATGCGAGAGGGCCGCAGAGACGGAGAACACCCGCCGCATGGCGAGTCACCATCGGGTGAGTGTGACGGGGGTCTCGGAAGGATCTGCGCGGTGGTAGACCGCAGGTAACCACGACCGCCGTGGTGGAGGAGGGCCGGGCCGGTCCGGAGGCACCGGGCGTCGCGGGGCGCGCGACGAACGCGTGCACCCGCGTCGGCCGCCACGCGGGTCCCGCCCGCACGAGGGAACGACGCTGAGGCTCCGGCCGCGCGGGCGCGGCCGGGTCCTCCGGCAGTGCGCCGCGTGCGCGCGGCCGGGGGCTCCAAGGCGCGCACGGGCACGGCCAGGGGACGCCGGGCCGCTCCGACGCAAATGGGCGCCGGGGCGCGCGTGGCGCAGTGGGGGCTCCGGGGGCGCGCGTGGCGCAGGTGAGCCTAGAGTACCCGTAGAAAGAGGCCAAAAGTAATCGGTGGCCGAACCACCGGTCGAAGAAACGGGGACTCGACTCGGGCAGGGTGGAAGGTGTGGAAGAAGTGGAGTAGGAAATCCGACTCGTCGAAGACAACGTGCCGAGAGATGAGGACTCCTGGGAGGAAAGGTCGTAGTAAATGTATCCCTTATGGTCAAGGGAGTAGCCTAGGAACACACACCGGGTCGAGCGGGCGCCAACTTATGAGGAGCAAAGGCGGGGCAAGTGTTTGGGTAACAGCACACCAAGACATGGAGGTGATCATAGGTAGGAGGGGAACCGAAGAGGGCGTGGTGTGGAGTGGGGAGCAGGACAAGCAAAGGGACGGAAGGCGGTTGGAGCAGCGGGGTGGCGGTGTGGAGGGCTCGGCCTGCCTAAGGGCGTGCAAGCCCAAGAAGAAGAGTGCGCATGATATCGTTCGTGGTGCGGGCATCCGCCGAAATTGCTTGCCGCTCGGAAGAAGTATACGGACAAGACATGCGCGAAATGAACACCCCGAGAGAGGAAGAAAGAACGAGATGCGTTGTTATCGAACTCACGCCCGTTGTCGACCGGGCGGCCTTGATGGTGAGACCGAACCGGAGTGGACACCCGTGCAAAGAAGTGGAGGAGGGTGGGAAACGCCTCGCACTTACCACGCTACGGAAAAGTCCAAGAGTAATGGGAGAAATCATCAACCAACACCGATAATATTTGAGCCCGAAATGCTCTAGACGGAGAGGTCCACAAATCACGGTGTACAAGATCAAAGGCATGCGTAGCACGCGAAGAAGAAGAAGAAAAAGGGAGTCTAACATGACGACCGAGCCGACACGCATGACAAAAGATGCTCGGCATGAGTACGAGTACAAGAGATGTCCGCACTCACGACCGAAGCCGAGCCAAAACGCCGCGGCGGATGACCGAAAGCCGGGCGGTGCCGATGGTAGAAGACTCGGCATCACGGCAAGAGCAGCAAAGCGGCCCGGACTAAGGCGAAAGAGTGTAAAGGGGGTCCCGCGGTCCCACATCGGAGGAGTGGTCGCCGAAGCCAAATCCATCACAAGAAGACCGTAGTGTCAAATTCACGTAACAAGAGTTATCGCCAGTGAACCCGAATTTTAATAGAAAGAAGATTGTGGACCATCCGAGGAGCAACAAGAACATTCGAAAGGACGAAAAGGACCAGGAGCGTAACCCACGAGGTGACCTAAGAAAGGAACCATTTCCCACCATGATAGAAGAAGGGCAAGAGGGTGGGGAGGTCGAAGAGTCGAGAGTATACCAAAGATCCGGAGTGGTGTGGTAGGAAGCCCCAGAGTCGCAATCCACTCGCGTGTCGCCCCATGGTGTCAAGGATCGAGCGAAGCTCGCTGATTCCACCCCCCTCGCCCGACGGGTTAGGCGGAGGAGGAGCAAATGACCTGTAGAGGAGCCATGGTGGAGTACATGGCGGTCGCCCTGAGTGGAGGTCGAAAGTGTTCCCGCCGCCCGCCCCGAACGGCCACATGGAAATGCGCCCGGTCCATGGGTTGGTGAAGGAGGGACAGGCGCACCGCCGGAACCGGAAGTGGAGCAAGCGGTGGAGTGGGTCCGCCACGACCGGTCCAGCCTCCGCTCCGCCGGCACCCGCCCAAAGACCACCACCACCACGGCCACCACGGCCGCGACGGGCGATCACCGCTGCCACCCCCACCCCCCGCTTGGCCCGGAGGAGGCGAGGCAAAATGACGAGCACGGAGGTAGAGGACGCAGCGCCGGCAGGAGCGGGGCGGTGTGGGCGTGTGGCACGCCCCCATCTCGAGCTCCTCAAGGACGAGGTCGCCCCGACCGCAGGAAGGTGGGGAACGGTGTCCGACGAGTGATCCAAGTCCTCGTGTCGCGAACCGTCCCATTGAGGCCTCGCAGAGGTTGAGCACCGTGACACGGTCGCCGCTGCTGGTACCCAATGTCGCGAGAGCCAGCCTTGTCTTCATCCGCGGCAAAGATCGCTAGCGCGTGAGGTCCCCCGCACGGCTGCATGGAAGTCGGCCTTGAGCCGAGAGAGACCGGGCCTCGGGCGTTGCTGAATAAGTGTCCCTCGATGGCGAGCCAAGATTCGCCTTAAGCAGAGCACGCGGAGCTCCGGACGGTCCCGGATCTCGAGGGAGATGGTGCCAACGATCCAAGACAGGCGACGCTGCCGAGGCGCCGCCACGCCGCATCCCCCGCCGCTAAGGGTGTGTCGAGGCGACGTGGTCGCTAATGGCGTAGCGACGGCCGAGGAGCATCCGATCACGCCAACGAGTGTAGGAGGGTGTGCGTGGAGTCGAGCACGACGGTGACCCCAGGTTCTGACGTTCGTGACGGCGACGGCCCCTGAGGTGCGTGTAGGCCACCATGGGATCGGCCGGGTCGGCGCCACAGTGGAGAGGGCACCGGAGGTGGGTGTGCCACGCCGGAGGAAGAAGTGGCGCCGTGTCCGCGCCGACGGGGTGGGGACGAGGGACCGAAAGCAGAACCGCCCGCCCGCCACCGGGCGAGCGAGAGCATCGGGCGTATCGCTCCAAGGCTCCCAAGCGAGGGCAAAGAAGACGAACACGCCCCCCCGCCTCCGAAGCTTGGAGCTTTGCCGCCACAAGAGCACCCGCAAGCTCCGCGTTAGGTCCAGGAGCACCATCGATGACACCCCTTGCCCCCGGGCAGCGGCCACGGTGAGCGGCGCATCCCGCTGGTGCATCCCGAGACCCCCACCGTAGAGATGGGCAAGAGCGCCGAGGGCAGCACCATGGCCGGAGAGGAGGCCGGAGGCCGGTGATGGAGACCGGCGGCACCGAGGGGCGGGACCAGCCCCTCGCCGCGGCCAGGTGCAGGAGAGGGCCACCGCCCCCCTCGTCCCGCGCCAGAAGAAGGCCCGCGCCCTGGGCGCCATAAGCGCTCAAGCCGCAGCAGCAGCCAGCCGCAGCGCGGCCCCTCGCGGTGACGAGGTCCGTGGGCGGGTCGGGCCGGGGGCAGATCGGGTCGGGCGGCGCCGGAGGAGGAGGACGGGGCCGGGCGGGTCGGAGTCCCTTGCTCCCGCGACGACGCGGTAGCCGAGCAGCCGAAGCGCTACAAGCTCAAGGCCCTGTGCCGCAGATCGGGAGTAGGAGAGGAAGGGGAAGGAGGAGAGGGAGAGGAAGGAGGGCGGTTGCTCGGGGCCGTGGAGCGGCGGCGCGCCGGCCGGCCGCCATCGTGGCGGCGGCGGGACGAAGAAGGGGAACGGATCGACCTAGCTGGATACCATGTTAGGACAATAATTGTCTATTCTCCAAACCCTAGAAGGGTGGGCAATATAGTTGCTATGACATGGGCCTCATGGGGCTAGCCTCATGGGCCTTTACACATATACACTAACATACAGAGTAAATAGTGTTGGAAACATAGAACTCAAGAACAAGAATTGAGACTAGGTAAGAACTGCCAGAGGGCAGCTTGGCCTTGGCCGCTTGGATTGAATTGGAAGATGCAAGAATATGTTACAAGTCTTTGGAGATGCAGCCCTTGCTCTTATAGGCAGGTGCTCAACCACTCCCCCCTCACCTTTTCTAAATGCCTCATGTGGCAGGGCATTTGATTCTTACTTGGCCACCAAGGAGCCTCATATCTTGGCATCCAAGGCACCTTTACATCTAGGACTAAACTGTAGTAAAGTGGAAACTAACTACTGCTAAACCATGGTAGGACTAGGGTAAGATGCTGTCAATAGTAAGCCAGTTTGCTTCAGCAAACAGTGTCCTAAGACTCCAGATACTCTACACATCTGCTCATCGCCTCATCCTATAGCTGCTGTTCTACTAACACTGCTTTCTATAACACTGGTTGAACCCAAGGTGGGGAAGGAAAAGGTGGCATGCCTGCCCTATAAAAAAGAGCAATTAATTAGTCCTTGCAACAGCGCAATTGAACATACTGTTTTAATGTTACGAACACACACTGTAGCACCAAAAAGACAGCCCAGAATACCAAAGACAACCAAACCTAAAAGCTATTACATCTCAAAACATTCAAGTACTGAAAGAAAGCTCCTTTTCTCAAACAACCATCTTCTTCAATTACAGTGGGGGCCTCCCCTGCTGTATTTTAGGTTAAAAAAACCAGCTTCTTCAAGTCAGTTCAACCCAGCTCCAGAAGTTTCAGCAATTTTGCTGGTGATTCATCCTCCCATTTGTCCTTGTTTTCAACCAACAAGATTATCATATCTTCATCAATACCCATGTTCAACCGGTAAACCGCCCAAGTTGGCTTGCAAGGAGCAGCAGCTTCTCCAAGCCAAAAACCAGACTGCTGAGGTCGTCTGCTGGACAAAAGACTTCTCAACTTTTCACCAACGCTGTAGGTCTTCCCCAACAAGGTGCTCACCTCTTTCCATCTTCTATCTTGAAAACAAATATAGTTTCTTAATTTCCATAAACCCCACAAAACTGCACATCTAAACATATTGACTACCATAAACTTTATTACTCAGCCAACATCTCCCTACCGACTAAAAAAAATTTGTACCAATGTCTAGCTCACAAATTTCAGCTATACTAAGCCAACATTTGTTTGGTTATCATGCAATTAAACTTCAAATGCCCGATAAACTATTCCTCCTCACAGAAAAGACAAGATAAATCCTCTATTATCTCTAGTCTGTAAACTATGTTTCGACACTAACCATTGTAGAAAGGTCATGGACAGGCATAGTTCCTCGAAATTGATGAATTCATATAGAGACACTGAGGAATACACCCTACTAGAGTTAAACTTCCAAATAAGAGATCCTGCCGCCTCAGGCAGTGCTTAGGGCAGCGAGCGTGGAAGGGGCCTCTGGTGTTTTGCAGGGGCTTCAAGGCTTCAAGAGCTCCTGCCCAGGTTGCTGGCCCTTGGTTCTTAGGCCTTGTGGTCACTGGTCATGTTTCTCCTGTAGCTGGTGGTTCGAATCTAGCCCTTTTTTTCTGGGTGGGGGTGTGTGTTCATTCCTGTACTCAGGTTTGGGTTCTTCTGGACTCATGTACTATCTTTTCTACCGTAAGGAAAATGACGTGCAGCTCTCCTGCATAGTTTGAGAAAAAAAAAACAGAGATCCTCAGCGCTGTTAAGAGATAGGCAGGCACTGTTTCAGTGGTTGAGTTTCTCCACTCGTCTCCTGGACGGCCTGGGTTTCAATTAGTATGAAAAATAAACAAGACACCTAGAAATTTTCTTTCCCAGAATCCCAGTGCACACCTTGTATGGGAGCTTTCAACACTGGGTACGCCCTGTCATTGATAGGGCATAAAAAGGGTGAAAATTATTAATTGCTGATTTTGTTTTTGAAACACATTAGAAAAGGGACATATATCATGAAAGAGGGTTTATTAGCAAGTTCTGGAAATGCCAGTTTCTTTGATGAGCCTTACACATTTTCAGGTCAAAAAATGCTTCAAAAATCTTGGATGGCCAATGGATCTAACAGCTGGCTTTTTTGCGGAGACCAGAGCCAAGAATGAATCTGAGGTCACTCACTAATTATTTGCATTATTTTGATTTTTTGTTGAGCATGCACTCTTGGCAATTTGGCATGAGAACAGCAGATTGTTTCTGTTAATTTATACCATAGGGGTGCATATATGGTGAAAAGTTGATCATAATCGCTGTTTTCCTGTTTTTTTCATGGGTGTGGCCACACCCCTACCATCAACATGGATCCGCCCCTTCCTAGTCGTGATATACTCTAACAGTTGTCTCTGAAATAGGATGCATGAATCACTTTTCTATCTTGTACAATTTGACAATGTAATTGAGAAGATAGGAGTGGATGTTTTTTCACTATTCTGGAAATCACAAACATTCATGTATAGTATTGTAGTTTAATACATATGACCCAAATCCTCATCGAATTTCTCCAAGAGAACCAACTAATCAAGTAGCTAAGTAGTGCATGCTCCACTGCTTAACTGCTTATTCTGTTAAAACAGTCTACATTAGAGATGCCATTATATTTACTACATCCATTAGAATTTTTGGAACAGCGCATCATGCACTTCCTTAGTTTTTCTATCAATCCTTTTTTTTGGTTTATCCCAAATCACCACCATAACTTGGAAAAGTCTGTTATTTTGAAGGGGCATAATGCAATTTCTATCACATTAACAATGTGAAGAGTTTCACGGTAAAAAGCGCAGTAGTTGGAAGTGAAAAATAAAACTGGGGTAGAAACACATTAGCAAACCAGTTTGTTGGAGAATAGTGTCTATTGTATTCCTCCAAACCCTAGAAGGGTGGGCAATATAGTTGTTGTACATGGGCCTCTAATGGGCCGTATCTCATATACACTAACACAGTTGATTTTATCAGATTTAATTGAGTTTATATGTAAAGAATGATACATCTTTTAAAGGATGACATATCAAGTGATTTCTATATGCCTGCTTTTGATGATCTGGTTGCTTATATGTTAAAAAGGAATCCCAGGCCATACAAAATAGCACATTTTGAAATAAAAAAGCCCCTTTTTGGCATTGTTGTAATGTTGTGTCATGCTTTCAGATGACATAGAGTGATTGCTTCTTATTGACGGTATAAGCTTCTCAAAATATGTGTAACTAGATAAAGGAACAGAGACATAGATTAAGCTGCAATTATTATCAGAATAAAGTATTTATTGTGTTATGATGAAAATAACTTTAGCTGCTTCTACAGCAACATGGTCACATGATTAGGATAAGAAGGGCGTCAAAAACAAATTTTGTTGAAGTTCGTACATTTTTGCATCTATTCAGAAGTTTTGATCGTATGTGGGCCTTTTTTATATTGGCTTTCCAGGTAATGATGGCCTTTTGTCCTCCACAGAAGTTTTTGTATTCATTTTTCCAGTGTGGGCCACATAATCTGTTTTTCTTCTATTGTAGGCCATGGTAATTATTGCCTGGAGCCCTTCTGGTGGGGGCACTTTCTTCTATATTTGAACCAGAAGTTTTCAAAAATGTATTGACAATCTTCATAACAGCAGCATTCCTCAACTTCCTTCAAGGTACAAACTTACTTTGACTCCAGGGGCTTTCTGCATTTTTTACATGTACTTTTTTTCTCATAGTGCATTATTTAACAAAGTTTTTATTAATTTTGACTTGTATGCGGAGTCTTAATACTATCTGCTGCTGCTGTGGCCATCGCTTCAAATGCAACACAATTTCTGAAATTGGTCTTTAAACCTTTTCAGCCACGCTTAGAGATAATTCTCAATTGGAAGGCTTGGAAGAGCTTGAGTGCTCACACAAAGGATACGATATATCCTGAAATTTGTTGTAGCTGTTGCCTGGTTGATAATTCTTCCTACTACGTACTCAAGCTCTATTCAAAATCCCACAGGCCTTGTGAAGTTCGTCAGCAATTGGATAAATTTGCAGAATGAGACAATTTATAATTATGCTGTTGCCCTCTACATGTTACCAAACATATTCAGTGCCCTGTTTTTCATGTTTCTACCAATTCGACGGGCCTTAGAGCGCTCAAATTCTCGCATTATTAGGTTTCTTTTATGGTGGACCCAGGTAAGGTTTTGTGTATTTATAACTATATTGATGTACATAAGTCCTTACCAGAACTGTTTATACGTAACATCTCACAAATTTCATTTTCTAATCAGCCAAAGTTATATGTTGCTCGAGGCATGTATGATGACACTTGCTCACTTCTTAAGTAAGGATCGCATTTTCTTGTCACCTATTCTTTTCATCCTTACCATCTGTATCTAATACTATTTTTGTTTACATAAAAACAAGGTACACGATGTTCTGGATTCTACTGCTTATATGCAAGCTCGCCTTCAGTTATTATGTTGAGGTTGGTATAAAATTACTATCCTTTTATTACTATTGGTATCATGTGAAAGGCAAATATGCCTTTTACAGGATACCCAAGAATTCACATGAGCACAATGGTTTTGGTGGCTGGAATTGACTTAGCCTTTTCTGTTTTTCTCTCATATATGGGCAGCCAAGAGGTACAATCATGGTTGTGACATCCTCCTAATTAATGTAGAACCATCACCCAACTAACCAGCCTACTAGTCCATAGCAAAATCGGTTCAGCGTTAAATTGTACTTTTCATAAATTGTTTTTCACCCAATAAAAATAAATGCAAATCCATGAATGCAACGAACAATGTTGCTAAGCTTTAAATATGATTTTAGTTTCATAAAATATATTATTTTTCCTATATTGACATGGCCACAATGCATAATTAAGTCATTTTAAACTATTTTCAAAAATTGCAAAATTTCCGGTCTTACAATTAAACTGCCACACCTGGATAATTTTCTATTAATTGCTGATTCAAAAATTTCCATTGCTTTGTGTAACCCATTTGTCACTTATAGAGTTTAATCTCCTACTCCCTCCGTTCCAAATTGTAAATTGTCGTTCTGGCTTTTCTAGGTACGTAGCTTTTTCTATGCATCTAGATGTGCATTATGTCTAGATACACAATAAAAGCTATGTGTCTAGAAAAGCTAGAAGGACTTACAATTTGGAATGAAGGGAGTATATCTTTAAATGTGTAATAATTACTGAGATTTCCGATGTTCATTTACCATTGGCAGATTGCACCTCTAGTTGAACCTACCAGGATAATCATGTCACTGGAAAGGCCGCCTTTACGAGTGGCATGAATTCTTCCCAAACTGTAAGATCATTTTTTATATTCTAGCATATTTATATTTATATCTTACTCCTATGCATAGTCTGTAGCACTGATAAGATGCTTGATTTTCACAGTGCAGCATAATTTAGGTGTTGTGGTTACTGTATGGGCTCCAATTGTCATGGTATGTAAGGTTTTTCTTGGGTGTTCAGATTTTGCCCCTAATTTAAATTTCCATGCAGGTATACTTCATGGACACTCAAATATGGTATGCCATTTTCTCCACAATATGTGGTGGAGTATATGGTGCATTCAGCCGATTGGGTGAGGTTGGTACCTGGAGACTAAGTGTACCCTTGGAGTGCTGACATTCTATATTTACTGATCTTAAAATTTTCCTAATGTTTACCATGAAGATACGAACCCTTGGGATGTTGAGATCAAGGTTTGAGGCAATTCCAAGAGCATTCGGCAAAAAACTTGTACCTTATCATGGTAGTCACTTGAAACGAGATGAGGTATGGTTGTGGTTGTGCTATTTTTTTTTTCTTGTGTCCATCTTTTTTATTCCATTGTTCTAATGGACTTAATAGGGGATTTAATGAACTTTTTTCCACCAGGAGGACAAAACCCACCCTTTGATAAGTTTGCTGACATATGGAATGCATTTATTAATTCATTGCGAGAAGAGGACTTGCTAAGCAATAGGTTCCCATTGCTGTTAATTTTTCTTGATTTTTTATATTGAACATGTCACACCTTAAAATGATGTATTTTTCTTTATTATCTATAGGGAGAAAGATCTATTGGTCGCTCCATCATCTGCCGGAGAAACAAGTGTTTTTCAGTGGCCTCCTTTCCTTCTTGCCAGTAAGGTACATACATTATGCACTACTGTATTGTTACTTAACCATGTGCGACTCTGCCCTGCTCATTGCCAAGATATCATGTATTTAGATTCCAATCGCACTTGACATGGCAAAGGGTGTCAAGAAAAAGATGAAGAACTCATGAAGAGGATAAAACAGGATCCTTATACTGAGTATGCTGTAATAGAATGCTACGAGACATTGTTAGATATCCTTTACAGCATTATAGTTGAACAAAGCGATAAGAAGTAAGTCATCTTCCCCCCCCCCCCTCTCTCTCTCTCTCTCTCTCTCTATCTATCTATCTCAAATGATGCTTGGTTTTGTAATTTGGCTAACCTATTTAGTTGGTATTGCATTTCACCGTTGCTACAGAGTTGTTGATAGAATATGTGACAGCATAAAAGATAGCATCCGCCGGAAATCACTCGTGAAAGAATTCCGATTGGATGAGCTTCCTCAGCTAAGTGCTAAGTTTGATAGATTGCTAAATCTACTGGTACCACTATACTATTATTTTTTCCTTTTCGTTTCTTAAATAAAATATATAAAATATAGTTTCTGTACTGAGGTTCCTTTTACATTTCCAAAAAAAAAAATGTTTGTTCCATTTGCAGAAGGACTATGATGAGAATGATCCTGTAAAGAAAAACACACAGATTGCCAATCTGTTGCAGGATATAATGGAAATTATCACACAGGATATTATGAAAAATGGACAAGGGTAAGTTGTACTTTTAAATGAGCAGATAAATAGATACTTAGTCTCTGATCTCTCTCTCTCTCTCTCTCTCTTTGCAGTATCTTGAAGGACGAGGGCCCAAAACAACTGTTTGCAAATTTAAATCTGGACGCCCGTTGAAGCATGTTGCTTGGAGAAAAAAGGTCTGATTCCTGGAGGAACCTTTTCTGTAGTTACACTTTTAGCAATATTGTTTACTATAGTTAGGAGCAGTATGTTATGTGGTGGTATTTTTGTGTGAACAGTGCATTAGGCTTCAATTGTTGTTGACAACAAAGGAATCTGCCATATATGTACCAACGAACTTGGAAGCTCGGCGTAGGATCACCTTTTTGCAAACTCACTTTTTATGAAAATGCCAAGGGCACGACCTGTCCGTAGCATGATGTCCTTCAGGTACGCAACCTAGCTCGCTTGGACTCCCTTTTTGCATCACTTAATGTTATCATTTTTTTATTTTTATTTATTTATTTATTTATTTGCTCTTTACCTTCTTGGCACTCAGTTTGAAACTGTTTCCAGAAGTCAGCAATAGCTTTCAGAACTAGCGTATTTATGCCAAATCATTCCTTCACATTATAACACTTTCTGAAAAGGAGGATTTCATCACAAGTTCTTATTCTGATTGTTTTTTAATTGCTTCTCTGCTTTTACACCAGTGTTTTAACTCCATACTTCAAAGAGGAGGTGCTCTTTTCCCCAGAAGATCTTCATAAGAAAATGAGGATGGTATATCTATACTGTTCTACCTACGGAAAATATATCCAGGTATTATGGGGATGCTAGAAATAAAACTGTGTGAGATAGTTATTTCTGCTGTTAGGAAATGATTCACCATGACTCTTGTGTGTCCATAGATGAATTTAGGAACTTCCTTGAGCGGATAAATTTTAAACCAAAGGATGAAGAAGAGCTTAAAGAAAAGATGGATGAGATCTGTCCTTGGGCGTCTTATAGGGGTCAAACGCTCACCAGAACAGGTAAAATGACTAGAAAAATCATGTGGCTTATCAAAATATAACTTGTTCTCTAACTCTTTGTTTTTACTTTTTTTTTTTTCTTGAACTACTTTTTTTACTTTGCTAGTGAGAGGAATGATGTACTACAGGAAGGCACTTGAAATCCAATGCCTTCAAGATCCGAAAGATCCTGGTAAGATCAATGTGTTCAGTTGTTCATGTTTTTCCTTTTTCCAATCCATGTCTACCATTATATGTTTGATTACGTGTTTATTTTTTGTAGCTAAATTTGAGGACAGATCAATAGAATCCTATCAAGAGTTGCAGTCTCGTATTGAAACGGCACAAGCTATTGCTGATATCAAATTCACCTATGTTGTCTCATGTCAAGTCTATGGCATGCAAAAGACGTCAAAGGATGTAAAAGACAAAAGCCGCTATCAGAATATCCTCAATCTCATGATAATGTACAGAAGCTAATGCTCTATACCTACATTAGTAAGCTTGCTCCAACCCATCTAACTTGTAAATTACACAGAAACCCATCACTACGAGTTGCTTTCATTGATGAGGTCGAAGCTCCAACCGGAAATGGAGCAACTGAGAAGACGTATTATTCCGTCCTTGTCAAAGGTGGTGAAAAGTACGATGAGGTACTTATCAGATAAAATTTAAAGATTCACTTGCCTTTGCATCACATGAAGTCTTAAGTCCTAGGCAACCCATATGGAAAATAGAAAAGAGCAATATGAGTTTTGAATTTTTACTCATTTCATTTCCAAAATTTTTGGATTTGGTAAATGAAGTACGGGCTTAGTTATATGAAAATCCAGTTGTTGGGACTGGCTTGGTTGACAAGTATGTAATTTTCGTTCTAGTTAATAAGTGTGCTTGGGAGTACTTGCAGTTTGAGTCGACTATGTCATAAAAGTAATGCTTTCCTAAGGTTACACTCCTACAAAACAATCTTTTACTAAATAGTGTGTATTGGGAGCATGGGGCTCCCATTAGGGCTAACCTATATATATAATTAGTTTATTGTCGAGGTTTCTACACCGATTCATGCAATATAAATACTCAGTGTTAGCACCATTGTGCCCTTTTCATTATTGACGCTGTAAACTTTGTTTTAGGAAATTTACCGTATAAAGCTTCCCGGCAAACCAACAGATATTGGAGAGGGGAAACCTGAAAACCAAAATCATGCTATAATCTTCACAAGGGGAGAAGCACTTCAGGCCATTGATATGAATCAGGTTTAGTTTTTGAATTCCACATGGTACACATTATAATAAAGAACTACTGATTTATTTTAATTACTACATAGGATAATTATATTGAGGAGGCGTTTAAAATGAGAAATGTGCTGGAGGAGTTTGAGAGTAAAAAGTATGGGAAGAGCAGACCCACTATATTAGGCCTTACGTGAGCACATTTTTTTACTGGAAGGTATGCCTTCATACATAAAAATTTGTTTGTCTTTGTTCATGCCATTTATATGCAAGGTATGAGTGCTAATAACATTTCTGTGTTTCTATTTTAGTGTTTCGTCACTGGCTTGGTTTATGTCCAATCAAGAGACCAGTTTTGTTACTATTGGGCAAAGAGTTCTGGCAAATCCTCTCAAGTATGCAAATCTACCTTTAATTTCAAGTTGATATATGTTGCGCTTCTGTATGAACTAAGCTAGAGTTATTTGGATTATTTATCCCATAATACCTCTTGTTTTCCACAGAGGACCATGAATACAACAGATAGATATAAATATAACACGCACATGCACACACACTCTATCTGGACTACTTAACAATATAGATTGAATCATTGAATTGATTTTTTTTTTTTTTTTTTTGAGGGGGCTGGGCTGCTGGGGCTACAGCCCCCAGAATGAGGTTGATTTCTTCATTAATCACTGCTACTTAGCATTAAATCATCATTGTTTATAGCTTCAGCTTTAAATCTTCAATATTTAGCGCCCGCCCACCCCCCCCCCCCCCCTTTTTTTGTTCCCATCCTGGATCCATCCCTACCTCAAGGCTCAAGTATATTAATGTGTCACATTTAGATTTTGATAAGATCATAATACAATGAAACACAGCTCTCCTACGTTTTCAAAAAAGACCATAATACAATTCAAAAGAGGCTCAAGAAAGTGTCATGTTGTTAGGTATAGGATACTATTTATATTCCAGATTGGAAATGGGAGTAAATAGAGATGAAGTCTTTAAGAGTTAGTCCAAAATTTGGATCAGATAATTCCTATAATAAATAGTGTGGGGTTCAATTAGAACAACACAATTGTTTGTTCAAAATTTTAGTTCTGACTCATCCCAAATTGCCATCTTGTCTTGAATATTAGTCTCCATGAGCAAGAGCAGTTGGCCTAAAGTCTACTGCAGGTCCACTCTGGGGGGGAGAGGTGTATATACTGACATGCTGCTGTCAGCATGGCTGTTGAAGCTGTTATCTTGCACTTTCAGTCTGTTTTTCCCTTTTTAATTTGATATCACTCTTTCATTCTGTTGTTCGGTGAATGAGAAAGAAAGGGACAGGATAACATGGGACTGTTTTGGTGTCACAATCTACTGAAACTGGAGAGGGCATTGGATTTGGGCTTTAGAGAGAACAAGAGAGAATTGTGTGTTTGCTGCAGTGGAGAGGAACTCTGTTAGATTATACTACAAGTCTCAACATAACTAATAGAATTTCAAGATTTAAATGGAAATACCTTGATTTGATATTTCTTTCCGTGTCTTTTGAATAATGACTGATTTTGTATTTTTCATGTTTGCTCATGTGTGTCAAAGTGCACATTTTCTTCGCATCATGCTGTTGCTCTCTTTTTGCGACAAGGCTGTGTTTTTGTTATTCATGATTGCTTGAAAACAGGGTTCGGTTCCATTATGGCCACCCAGATATTTTTGATAGACTCTTCCATATCACCAGAGGAGGCATAAGTAAAGCTTCAAAGACTATAAATCTGAGTGAAGATATCTTTTCAGGTACATGCGTCTCATTGAAACAACTTGCGCCATTCCCTAACTTGTCAGCACTTACAAAAACTTGATATTCGTAGGTTTTAATTCAACCATGAGAGGAGGAAATGTTACACATCATGAATACATGCAAGTTGGTAAGGGGCGTGATGTGGGTATGAATCAGATTTCTAGCTTTGAAGCTAAGGTGGCCAATGGCAACGGTGAACAAACATTAAGCCGTGACATTTATCGGCTTGGCGCAGATTTGACTTCTACAGAATGTTATCTTTCTATTTTACTACAGTTGGGTTCTATTTCAGTAGCATGGTAAGAAACTAAAATAATAAATCATATCTAAAATCTTATGATCAAAGATCACACAATAAATTTCTTCCTTCTATGCAAAAAGTAAGGAGAGCTCTACTGGAATTTAAAGAAAACCTAAACTACGAGGTCTTTTTTGCAAAGTTAAAAGGAGAAAAGTAAATTAATTCTGAGTTATCTCAGCTGCTGGAACAGAAGTAGAGTTAATCTGACCTTATGTTATTGTTTCCTCAGCAGCATGCCTGAATTGTCAAACAGTAAAATTTTGATATGTCATTGCTTCCTGAGCATTTCTTTACTATCGACAAAGATAATGTGTGTTTTGGTGTCCTTGTGCAAAATCAAAGTGTCATGATTGAGAGTTTAAACTTGTATCTAAATGTTGTATGCCCATCCCTATGTTTTATGATACTGATGATCTGTAGCTTCTTGTTTCAGGTTACTGTACTTACTGTCTATGTGTTTTTGTATGGTAGGCTTTATCTGGTTATGAGTGGTCTGGAAAAGTCTATTATGCTGGATCCACGAAATCAGCATAATGTCAAGGCTCTCGAAAATGCACTGGCTTCACAGTCTATTTTCCAGCTAGGTTTGCTGCTTGTCCTCCCTATGGTCATGGAAGTTGGCTTAGAGAAAGGGTTCCACACAGCATTAGGAGAGTTTGTAATCATGCAGCTTCAGTTGGCCTCTGTGTTCTTCACATTCCAGCTTGGCACCAAAACCCACTACTATGGGAGAACAATACTCCATGGTGGTGCAAAATACAGACCTACAGGTCGTGGATTCGTTGTGTACCATGCAAAATTTGCTGAAAATTACCGTATGTATTCCCGTAGCCACTTTGTTAAAGGACTGGAACTCCTGATACTTTTGGTTGTATATCTAGTCTATGGAAGGTCCTATCGCAGCTCAAACCTATGCCTATTTGTCACCTGCTCCATATGGTTCCTTGTTGCTTCATGGCTCTTCGCGCCATTTATCTTCAATCCATCGTGCTTTGAGTGGCAGAAGACTGTTGATGACTGGACAGATTGGAGGAAGTGGATGGGTAACAGAGGGGGTATTGGCATGTCAGTGGAACAAAGCTGGGAAGCTTGGTGGGTAAGTGAGCAAGATCACCTCAGGAAGACTAGCATCCGAGCCCTTCTGTTGGAAATCATCCTTTCGCTTCGATTTTTGATCTACCAGTATGGCATTGTCTACCATCTGAACATAGCAGATCACCACAAAAAATTATGGTAACCTGTCCAAAGATGATCTGGTTTGTTTCTCTTTTATAATCTTTACCTGTTATCTTTATGTCGTTCCACTTTTTCTTTCTAGGTATATGGAGTGTCATGGGTGGTTATGCTCCTTGTTCTAGTAGTGCTGAAGGTAAGACTATGGCATTTGGTCTAACTTACCTCCTGTGCTTAAATTCTTACTGACTGCATGTTCTTCCTTTTATTTAGATGGTTTCAATAGGGCGGCAGAAATTTGGAACAGACCTGCAGCTTATGTTCCGCATTCTCAAGGGCCTTCTCTTCCTTGGCTTTGTCTCTGTGATGGCAGTTCTATTTGTCGTCTTACACCTTACTATTTCTGATGTCTTCGCTAGTATCCTTGGATACTTGCCTACTGGATGGTGTGTCTTCTTCTGGTGAGTGAAGCACTCCATTTACCAAGTTGTTTGGTACTTAATCTTTTTTTCATGTATACATAAAAAAAAAGTTAAAAGCTGAAACAGCATTCCAACCTGCGCACAAATGGATCATGCCCAATAAAAATAGAGGAAAAACAGAGTGGCTGTGCTCAAACTATCTGTTATGGAATTAATTACAAAAAAAATGCTCTAGTGTGCTGAGGCTACTGCAGGTGAGGCTATGTCAAAATAGTTCAATGCCACAGTGAGTAAAGAATCAACGAATCTTAAAGATGCAGTTGATTAGAAAGTATATTGGTCAAGAACACGTTAGGTGGTTTTATCATTTTATAAGTACCAATATTTTTTTGTAACAGCAAATTTTTCCCTGATAGACTCATGTCATCTGCTTCAGTCTTACCTACTTATTTTTGTGATTTCTTGCTTGCAGATTGGACAAGCCTGCTCACCATTGATTAGGAGGACCATGCTGTGGGACTCCATCATGGAGCTCGGAAGGTCATACGAGAATATAATGGGTCTCATCCTCTTCCTGCCCATCGGTTTCCTGTCATGGTTCCCCTTCGTCTCTGAATTCCAGACGCGGCTGCTGTTTAACCAGGCATTTAGCCGGGGCCTCCAGATCTCAAGGATCCTTGCTGGTCAGAAGGATATTGGCGAGTTTCGATTTTGAGTGACCAGTTTTATCCTTGCAAACAAACTTGGTGAGGAGCTGCAGGCAATAAGGGCCAACAGCAACAAGTACAAGATGAACGCCAACAACACGGCAATGGGGGAATTATGTTTTTATTTTTTATTTTATTGGAATACAATGATAATGGAAATGATACTGGGTTGATTTATGCGTCAATGGATGTGGCCATTCTGTTACAGCTGAAACAATGCCAAATACCCACTAGCAAAACTTCCAGCCTAAACATGTTTGACCTTAGAATTATAAATTTTGCACCCATGCATTTTGTAATGGCCAATTCAATTAGTTCAGTGCATGCTGTGGATGCTGCCAGACTGCCATGGAGTGCACGTCGAAGTCTGACCGGAATGGCTTGAATGCTTTGCTGCCCACTTCTCTTTCTCCTCTCGTGGAATCTTGGCGTGGTGAGATGGCTATGAGCTTGAAGGCAGATCCCCTTTCCCGGCCGCTGAAGAGCCTGTTGGGTTTGGATTGGCGCTTTGAGTGCTTCCTCTTTTGCGGTGGTCATGGGCGCTCCTCCCTCAGTGGACGACCGTTGGGCATTGATCTCCCCTTCCTCGGTCACCGGCAATGGTGCAGAAACCTCCTTCTCTTCTCCCTTCTTGAATGCTCTCTGCAACGCTGCCGCCTCTAGTCTTGCTCAGTCCCTTTTTGAATCAAATCGCAGATCTCCCGGACCAAATCTGCTAGTAGAAGCGAATCCTCAGCTGTCTCTTGATTTGGCAGGAGCTCGCTCGGAAATCCGCCGGTCTTCTGCACGTCGTCGAAAGTCGCTTGTCCCACTTCCCTCTTCGTCTCCCCGTCCTTCTAGATCTCCTCTTCCTTGCGCAGAGGGCCGTTGAGCGACCCCTCAACCTGTAGATCGTCTCGTGGAGATTCCGGATCTATGCGGGGGGTGGTGGGGATTTGGCTGCTGGGCTTGGATCTTTAAACCATGGGAGCTTACGATGTTAATAGAGGTGGTGTGCTTTCCCTGACACCCGTCTACATTTCAAGAGACGATATCATCGCTGCTTTATGTCCACCCTTGCCAAAATGTAGTAGCGACGATGATATCTTGTACCACTATAGGATTTCTAGGGTGACATTACAAATGGTTCATCCATCCGCTTCTAGAATCAACGATTTCTTGGGGGCGGTTGACTAGCAGCCCCTTGAAATCGATTTCTGGGAATGGCAGGATAGGGTGGCTGAAAACGAGTCATTCCTACAAACTATTTTTCAGAAAAATCCTAGGAGACCGCACTGGAGAAAAATAGCAGTCAAAAAATAATGGAATTACCGACCACAAAATTAAATGGACACAAAAGAAAATTTTTGATATTGTGACCGATGAGGATGGTCTAGCATTAGTTGTGAAAGGAATCCACATAAACTCAAGGACCGTTCGCTATGTTGCTGCTAGTAACTTTTCCATTGTGCAGTTTCCTAAAAAACTACACAGTCAAGTAGATAATCGTGATTTTGTTGCCAGCTTTGGTCAAAATCAAGGTGCACTTACTTGAAAAGGCAAATAAAACAATAGAATATTCCACTTCGGTAAAAAAAAAAACAATAGAATATTCCACAACTCTTTCACTAAACCCCGTGGCACTAAACAATAATGAAGGCGTGAATGAAAGAATTGCCTTAGGAGTGATGTGGATGATGCTCACAGCTTGCTTGGAACAGGCTTTGAGGCACTGCGTGTCGTGTGGGTCCAAAATCCTACGGGCCATGTGTCTAACCTGTGTCGTGCCGAGCCTGGCCGGCCCGATGAACTAGATTGTGGTTAATTTATATTAACAGAGGAGATTGTTTTAAAGCAACTATCCGGTAAATCATGAACGGACGTGGGTATTATAACTCAACTGCCTCAGTAAATGAGGCCCAGACCGCTAGACCAAGAGGCCCAATTCCGAACACTCATATATATATACTTAGAGTTTAGGGTTTCAAACCTACTTCCCTCACTTCCTCAGCTCCTCAGCCGCACTTCTCTCTCTCCTTGTGCACTTCACCCTCTTGCGTGGCGCACGACACCCAAGGCACCGCTCCGCTCCTGGCCCGTGGCTCGGCCCTAAAGGCGTTGTTGTCCCAGTGGCTTGGCCCCACGTGGTGACTATTGGCGGAGGGGGAGGCTAGTGGAGGCCAAAACCCGACATCATGAGCATCAACTCCGAAAGGGCGGGGCCACCACGGAACAAACTACCAACGCCACCCGCTGCTCCTCCAGATCAAGCAACAGCGTGGCGCTCCCTCCTTCAAAACCATAGCAACAACGCTATGGTTTCCCTCCCCATCGGCATGGCGGCTGCGGTCCAAAGGTCGGATCCTGTGGCCATGAGGCCGGCTCTAGTGGTGGGAGCGAGTGACAGCAACGACAACGACCAGATGGGCTTGTCGGGCCTTTTCATGGATTATTTTATTGGGCGGGCATGGCAACCGCCTCATTAAAGGTCACAATTTACCACAACCATTGATCTGTGGCAGTTGCAAACCGCTTGGTTGAATCACTTCTGTCCGCTACCATTGTTTTTTAGTAGTGAGTTGTAACAAAAAGGTGTACTTTCTCTTAATGAAACAGGGTCTTGATTTTTTTTGTTCTATCTAGTCTGGCCGGGTTTATCTTTGAATTAATATATTTGATTGTTTTGCGGTGCAGATTTTTTTTTTTAAAAGCTCCCAATTGTGATCGTGCATTTTTGCTATTTGGCTTGCATTCCTCATTGCAAGCAAGGTCCAACCATCCCTGCGCCCATGCTTGATCGACCATATATGTTTCATATGTTTCAAATTAATGTTTTTCAATTCAATAACATGCTTCAAATTAAGTTCACGTGCCAGGAACTAGACAAAAGTAGAAACTTGAAAGAAATTGATTCTGAATTTTGATTTGGTGTAATTTGGTGCAATACAGTGGAGCCACAAACAAGGAAAACCGAATCATCATTCAATCGGTGGACAAAACATAGCAAGCAATAATACTGTAATACGTACCGAACCCCAGAGAAGAAAATTTCGCAAGTGTGGGATTCTCCCCTGCCAGATTTACGTTTCAATCACGCAGCAAATCTCGTTTCTGTGCTCACCGGAGACCTATAAATACATGGCCCTGCAATGCCTGCAAATCTATCGTTGCCACCAAACCACCAACACACAAGCACAAGTTGAGAGATCGAGACCGATAGTATTGGCAAGTAGCCATGGCCGTGCTGGGTCAGAAGATCACCGCAGTGCCACTGCTGCCTCTGCTCATCCTCCTGCCGCTGACGATGCTCTCTTCCATGTCGTCGGCCACGCGCCGTTCGCCAGCGGCAGCGCTGACGCTGAGCGGTGAGGGCTTCGCGGTGCTGAGGAAGGTCCCAACCGGACCGAGAGCAACGACACCAGCCCGGCACGGCCTCCGGCGGCAGTGCTGAGCGGCGAGGTCTTCGCGGTGCTGAGGAAGGTCCCAACCGGACCGAGCAACGAGACCAGCCCACCATGGCCGCCGACGTCTCAAGTCGTTGACCTCCCGGTGCTAAGGAAGGTTCCCACAGGACCAAGCAACATCACGAGCGACCCGCCACCACCGCCGGCGTCTCAAGTGAAGGCCGAGAGCCCCGTCGTCGACCTCCCGGTGCTGAGAAAGGTTCCCACGGGACCAAGCAACATAACAAGCGATCCACCGCCACCACCATCTTCAGTGGCCACAAGCACCCATGCCGATGATCTCGCGGTGCTAAGGTTCCCACCGGGCCCGCCGCCACCGCCGCTGGTTGCGCTGTAGGTGAAGCTGTGTGTGTGTGTGCATCTGGGTGAGAGGCGATTTTGACATATAATCCATTATTGTCGTGGTCTTAACATCTTCTTTGGATCGATCGATAGTGGAAAGAAGCAAACAATTTCAGATAGAATCCATGAGTTCATGTTCGATAGACAGAGTCAGGACCTCTCGCAGCGGCAGGAGCCGGCAGTCGGCAGAGGAATACATCAGAGAAAGATCGAGATGTTGCTATCGCCTCTCAGAACATCTTTCTTCGATCACCAATATAGCGTAGTAGAATCGATATCGATTATCGGTGGTAACGCAAGAGAAGAGAATCATATCAAGTTTTTTGTTTGGAGTTGACAGGCCTTAACCTGGTCGAACCGAAAGAGTCAGAGGCCGATATCCATATACAGTACGTGTACCCGTCGGAAACCACCAGCTGTTGCATTGGTAGTGTCCGGTAGTACAAAAACTTTTTGTCTCTCGATCGTCGCGGCCCGGCATCCATCGATGGGACGCGCCGTAGCAGGCGGCGGCACCAATGCCGAGACCGACGGCGGCGTCCAGCTAGTATCGGTGTCGTGGAACCAGGACAGTACCCACTTCGCGGCGGTGACGACGGCCGACGACTTCCGCGTGTTCGACTGCAGCAGCAGCAGCTCCGTATTCCACGAGTGTCTACGCCGCCCCGGGCTGCCGTACGGCGCCGGCGACGGGTACGCCATGGTGGGCGTGGAGATGCTGTTCCGCAGCATGATCTTCGCGCTCGTCTACGCCGCGGGAGACGGCGAGAGCGGCGGCGGAGGGAGCCGGGTGGCGCTCTGGGACGACCGCGGGAACCGGTGCATCTCCGACATGATCGACTTGAACTCCGACGTCGTCCGCGCCGTCCGGGTGTCCAAGGACTACCTCGTCGTCGTCACCGACATGGCCGTCAAGGTCTACCACCCGTGCGCCACGGCCTTGCCGATCCGGAAGATCGCCACGGCGCTCAACCGCCGCGGGCTCTGCTGCCTCTCCTGCCACGTCGATGTGGACGTTCTGGCGTGCCTCGGCACGGAGAGAGGGCAGGTCCGCGTCGAACGGCTCGGGAAGAAGCCCGAGACGTGGTTCATCGAGGCGCATAGCTCGCACGTCGCGTGTATGGCCATGACTGTCGATGGCGCCGTGCTCGCCACCGCCAGCGTTAAGGGTACCCTCGTCAGGGTGTTCAGCACCATGGATGGGACTTGCTTGCAGCAGGTGAGTGAGATTCACTGAATTTAACTGCAATCAGTTTAATTAGCTGTAAGACGTACTTCAAAATCAGTGTATTTTTACTCAATGATGTGACGATGTTCTTCTGAATGAATTGAATCTGCAGGTGCGTAGAGGGCTTGACCCAGCTGAGATACATAGCATTGCTCTGTCACCAAACCTACAGTGGTTGGCGGTGTGCAGCAACAAAGGAACCCTACATGTTTTCAGCTTGAGAATTAGAGTTGGGGCGAAAGACGCAGTTGGTCACAAGCAATCCGCTGATCAAGCAGCACGGTCTGTCGTTACAGCAAACACTACATCCAATGCAAGATCATCCTGGTCTTTCATGAAAGGTAACCAAGAAAACAAAAACGTTTTCCTTCTTTTTCTTTTTCTCGCGATGATGGTGGGTTTAATTGCTTGCCCTTTCAAATCCATGCATTATAAGACTTACTCAATTATGTGAGTTACTACTTAAATTACTACTACTATAGTTAGTTTTGTTGCTAGTATTCTCTTAATTCGTTCCAAATTACAAGTCATTCTAGCTAGCCATGTACCTAGAAAAACCATAAGGACTTGCAATTTGAAATGGAGGACAGGGTAGTTACTAGATCCAGCTATGTAATTATGCTGTCATATAGCCTTACTTTATCACAGGGGCGGCAGTAATGTTTTTCTTTGTTCCGTATTAGTACTTGGAATTTCTTCTGATTATTATACACGCTATCTGTGTTCTCCAGTGATTCTGCCGGGTTACTTCAGTTCAGAATGGTCTTTCGCTCAGTTCCGTTTACCAGAAACCACAACCTACGTTACAGCATTTGGAAAACAACAAAACGCTGTGATGATTATCGGGATGGATGGCAGGTAGAGATAAACTTATAATTTTTAGTTTACATATATCAAATGAATTATCTAAGAATTGTTTGATTTAGATCATTCTTGAAATGACGCTCCCTGTGACTTGTATACTCACTTTTTTATTTTTGGCATTTTTCAGTTTCTATAGATGCAGCTTTGACCCTATAAATGGTGGCAAGGAGATGGTGCGACAGGAATATTTCCGGTTTCTCATGGATAAGGACTCCCCTACATTTACTGCCAGAGTTTAATAACTTGAGCTTGTCTGGGCTTCTTGTACAAAGAAAAATTTCAGTCGGCCAAAAAGAGAAGTGAGATTAGCTGTGCCACACGGACGTTGCAATATTGGCGTAAAAAATATTTGTACCATTTTGTCAGTTGTCTAGCTAGGCTCAGGATTAGTTCTTTTTTTTTTTTTTTTGACCAAATAGGCTCAGGATTTGTTATTAGGATAGTTTGCCTTAACTGGATTGCTTATTGGCCTTTTATCTACTACTAAAAAAGAGTCAAATGGAATCGTCCATCCCGGCTTTAACCTCGCCTCCTGTCGCGCGGAAGTTCACCCGGCTATCCCCCTCACGTCCCCGCGCACGATAACTGGCCCGGCACTCCCACGTAGCTCTCAGCTCTCTCGCACGCCCCACCCTGCCCCTTGCAAACCTCCGCTCGCGATGCCTATGGTGCGCCCAAAGTCGTTCGTTTGCCCGATGCCTCTCGCACGTCAGCTATCAGGCATCAGGATTTGATCTGCGCCTCGGCGGTGGCTGCTGCCGGCAAGCAGATCGACTACGGTCGGCCCTGCTGCCTGCTAGGAGCACCAACGTGCAGGCAGCTGCTTGGAGCACAAACGCAGTTTGCCCACCTGCCTGCTCTTATGTGATTCTTTAAAAAGTAAGGAACTTCATCATTCTTTAATAATCTTTCTTCAAGTTTTGTTTTTTCCGTGATTTATTAAAAATTTTCTGTGGGTGCTAGGTTTTTTTTGTGGGTGCTAGGAAATACATGGACAGATTTTATAAAAGAATCGCTTCATGAACATGGAAGTAAAAGGGCTTAGATTTAATTTATACGTACATTTTCAATTTTTTCAACCATACGTTGTATAAATTGTTTGCTTACAATGAATGGTATATTTCTTTTTCTTTAGGTCATTGAGGATTGCATTTTGCGAACATTGACAATCTTTGTTGATATAATTGTGGCATTCTCTTACTGTATTTTGATAAATGGTAAGCACAATTTCACTATTAATGTTACTTTATTGTTCATATATGTCAATATTGCTTGGTTTAAATTATTCACACTAAAATCATGGCTATGTTGATATTAAGTTACATTATCGCTCCATGATTAGACTATAAAGTCACACCCCCTCCATAATTCTCTAGCTCCGCCACTTGTATAATACTACTTGCCTGCGTTATCATTTGCATTGGACATCTAATGTACTATTCACCATACGACAATAGAAAAATTGAGCAATATAATGGCACTTGCAATCCATTTGGCATCCTTCTTTTTTATATATGGTTGCTTTTAATAATCATGAATCTTTGGCAGCAATTGATAATTTAGTATTGTATTGTTGATAAATCCTGTGCAGTATTGAATGTTTAAATGGGATAAATAGAAAACCGCATAATACACTCCGGTTGAGCGATGTCCTATGTTCAGTACGTAGATACATTGGTACAATATTGATAGTTTTAAATATAATTACGAACAGTCATCCATAGCCACTACTGCATATATTGGTTTTCACAAATTATAGTTGTTTGATTTTTAAAAACCCGTAGCAACGCACGGGCATGAACCTATATATATATATGTCTGGTTGTAATCTGTTCAGATTCAAGTAATGGATCGATCTCTTCATCCCTTGTGTGCTAATTAATTCCTTTTTTTTTTTTTTTTGTGAAACAAGAATGGAAAACAGATGGCACACGAAGAGAGTGGGAACGGAAGAAGAAGAATTAAGAATGTAATATCACACTTCTACCTTTAGCAATAGTAGAGATAGAAAATATAAACATACAAAATACCAATATGTGGCCTTTTGTCATTATGAAAAGATGTTCTAGCCATATTTAGAATGCAACAAAGGTGTCACGTTTCTAGTTTTCTCAAGGAAGGGTACGAGGGTATGTCTGTCGGTACTTTCCATATACCGATCATTACTGTATATAAACATTCCAAAAGGATCTGTGCATCAGACTGGTGAGTGAACTATTTTATTTTATATAAAATACAAAAGGCAAGAAATTATCTAGGAGAGGAATTTACAGCTCCAGTGGTAGTGTTAGAGCTAGGTGGTGTAAGTGTCTTTATGCCATACTAGAAGAGAGCAAAAGAAAAAAATAGGGAAAATTCTTTTTTTTTTTTTTTTTTTGGGGTGTCAAATTTTGGACAAGTTAGATAATGACAAGTCATCCAGGCAAGCATGTGGTAAGCTTAGTGCATGTGTCGCTCCCGGCGAATCGGACGTCGCCGGGCCGAGCCCCTACCCTAGGTAGGCATCCCCCGCCGCTGCAGCCCAATGCCGGCAGTCCTGCTGAGGGCAAGGACAACGGCGGCTGGGCCTGCTCCTCCCCTTCCTGGAGGCGCTCCCGTGAGGTTCTATGATGGGGTGGCGGACGGCGACGAGTTTCTGGCTGGATTCGTGAGCTCGACGGTAGGATCCGATCGCCGGTGGGCGGATCCGGTGGTAGCTGGTCCGGACTTGCCACTCCATCTCCGAGCAACTTCTTCCGAGAGGTGATGACGGTCCTGCAAGATAGGGGAGGCTTGATCTGCGTGGTGGCAGCCGGATGTGGGCTTATGGAGGCCAGATCAGTGGGATTAGCGGCCTGAGCCGCATAGAGGACATCCGAGCATGGCAGGAGGTTGGGGGTTGGTGGATTGGGCGGCCTTCCCTGGCCTCCATGTTCCTCCCCATCTTCCTCATTCTCCCTTCCACGCAATGTTGGTCTTGACGCAGACCGTGTGGCCGCGTGTGGGGGTTGGCCATGTTGTTAGGTTTCGGCACATGGAGAGATGGTTGCGGTGCTTGGAGGCACAGCAACGGCACCGCCCCTGGAGGGCTCCTATGGCTACGACTTTGGTTTGTTGGGTTGAGTGTGCATCTAGGATGGGGATTCTCCGGGCGAAAGCCTTGACGATGGCAATGGCGCCTTCGGGCATCGTTCTTCGTGGGGTGTCATCTTGGAGCCCCATTCTGGAAGAGCGACGGCGACGCCATTGGCATCATCACCTCCTTAGAGGCGTCGTTTCTAGGGACCTATCTCAGCTTGCTGCATTCCCAGTGGCAAGTGCTCGGTTAGTCTATGGCGGCAACAGGCGCGTTGGCGAGGAGGTCGGAGACCTAGCTAAGGATTTAGGTTTTGCGGTGTCCATGGTGGAGGAAGGTGGTCATGAGGACAGCATTGGCGTGGCGATTGGAGGGCCTTGCAGCTGCTTGGCAAAGTTGCGTTCACGAATTGGCCGGGCATATGTGGCTCCCACGAAAGTGGTGACGAGGCCAGCGTGGGAGTCAGTGGTCAGCAGATTTGTGTTGTCGAAGTGACCTACGTAGTTTGGCGACGGATGATCCGGAGGACTCTTGTGGCACTTCTACTATTGAGACTAGGTTCCTAGAATCTAAAGTGTGCGTGTGTGTTTGTGGTGTAATAATGAATAGTTATGTGCATTGTTTGATCCGTAGGCTTGGATATTAATATATTCCCTTCTCTAAAAAAACTAGTGCATGTGTTCTTTAATTATTTAAATTTTATGCAAACCTTAGTGCATGTGTTTATTTAATTGTTTAAAAAATTAGATGCAATTCTTTGTTATCATATCACCAAAAGGGGTGTATCAATGATCATGCATTATTTTGGTGATTTAGATGACAACATAGGCCCCGGGACTAATATATGTCTCAAGGGCGATGTGTTAGATGGACTCTAAATGCTTTTGCAGCAAATTTGCAATTTGCTCCTAGTGGCCAGTTGTGGTTGTTTGCGCTATATATGGGTTCCGTGGTTTGCGTGTTATGGTGTGGGAGTATCACAGGGCTATTGAAGTTAGGGCAAACTACTCTCTACAGTTCATCCACCTCTCTCAAATGCATAAACATCATATCCATGGCTAGGATATATAGATGCCTTTGTTCATCTTTCTGAGGGTTAGGTTGTTGATCTTGAGAGCTCAAGTGAGTGGGTTTTTGTGAACTTGTAATTGAGCAAAACCAGTTGAGGACTTGGCGACCTTTTGCAAATGTGAACCCTACAAGCTTGGTATGTATAGATGATCGACACAATAACTTGCTATGTTGGGCTTGATACCCCTATATATATTGTAGAAGTTCAGTAGTAGACGACAAACACCTTTGTGACGTAGACAGTGTCCAACCGCAAATAGTGATCCTAAATGGATTAATGCCCTTGTCTTGATTGGCAATGCCTTCTTTTGGCTTGCCGAACATCGTGGCTATGCCGCTATGGTAAGGCTTGGTGACAAGGAGCATATCCTTTGTGGATCTCAAACGTGGAATAGTGGTTGCATTTTGGCAACCGATACCACAGGAGAAATTAATCTTTGTCTCTAGGGATTAGCCAATATGGGCTTGCTTACTAAAGCTAATGCCCTCGCCATGCATCGAACCATTGCCACCCATACAAGCATGCAAGCTATTGGCAATCACCGAGGAGGTTTATGTGCTTTTGAGGATGGAAGGTTTTAACTTGAAAACATCCAAGTGTTCTCATTTTTTGTGGAATAAGAAATGGAAGACAAATGCTACACAAAGATAGAGACAAATGTAAGAAGATATTAATATCACACTTCTAGCTTTAGTAATAGTCAAGATGGGGTAATAAGCAAACAAAATAGAAATATTTGACATTATTTGTCCTACTGAAACGATATTCTAACCACATTTAGAATGTGACAAAAGGATATGTTGTGTTTCTAGTTTCCTGATATCAAAAGCTACAATCCGGTGTCATGTCATTCCGTACCAACTGGTACTATATAAGCGTTACAAAACGAGCTATGCATCGATAATGTCAAACAAAAGTGTTATTTTGTTTTATATAAAACTTAAAGCAAGAAACCCTAGGTAGTTAGTTACGACATTAGGGCGCCTCTAGGAGAATCTGAAAGTTAGGCGTCAATGTTTTGAAATAACACACCAACGAGTAATCTAGTGTTTGCACATCTAGGCTTGGATGGATGTGCAAACATGACACAAGGATGTATACTAGTTTGGGCAGAGTGTCCCTAGTTGAGTCGCAAGCTGCTACTAGTGTATTGCACAAATTTGTAGTAGGGGTGTACAAATGGTCGAGAGATCGAGGGAGAGCTCCCAGGTCTCTGTGAGTGAGTGTGTGAGTTCGATGGCTTGTGTTCAAGTGAGTTGCATGGGTGTCCTGCCTCCCATTTTATAGTTGAAGGGGAGGGCAGGATACAGATGGAAAAGAAGAAAAAAGATAGAAGTAAGGAGAACAATGAGGAAAAGAAGAAAGAGAAAAACCAAAGGAAGGGTGATCAATGGCGTCGTCTCCTCTTCCTCTATGTGGGTACCATGGGTCATTAGGTTGATGCTAATGGTGACGGGCGCCATGCCCTAGTCCTGGTGCATTGTGCATCTTCAGAAAATATGGGCGAGGCTCCCCATTCTGTTACAGAGGACGGGATGACCAAAATGGCAATAAAGACGTGGGTTGTACGAGGATTAGGCAGAAAATGGGAGCCAAAGTCTAGCCCATTACTATTGCGTGTCACTCCAGGGTGTGCAGGTTCCATCTAGAGTGGTTGAAAAGTGATGCAGACCTTGTGACCCGTCCGCCTCATCCGAGGGTTTATTTTGATAATACCAGTAGGCGAGGCGGATATCCGTTTCGAGGGGCAGATGAGATGGAAATCCCCTCCATGGAATCAGACTTAAGTGGGGCCCATTGTCGGGGTCGAACAAGGCGGAAGCCTTACCCTAAGGGTCCGATGAGGCAGGAACCGCCTTCTCGGTTTGGATGAATCAAACCTCAACCTGAGGGTCGGGGGAGGCAGAAACCTCTCCCTACGGGTCCGACGAGTCGGGTGGTTCTCTTAGGGGGTCGGATAACCTTATATATTCATTATTAATCATCAGATGGTCCATTTATCGTATATTAACCCGTTGTCCTTAGAGAGAAGAAACAAAAAAAAGATAAAAATTAGTGAAGAAGGTCCTCAAAGGGTAGCCATGGTCACCTACTATGGATTCATGACACGTGTGCATGTGAGATCATCTAACTCTAACTCTCAGCCTGAAAACATGCAAGGTTCCTTTGTTTTGCACACACCGGGCGTCAATCTAAGCTAGGAATGGCAATGTGGGTACCAATGACCTGAAACCCAAAGGTTTTTGAAACTACTAGAGCATATAGGTGTGGCTTTATCTACACATGGATATGTTAATGGGCCAAAAAAAAAACTTTAACCACTGGGTTCATATCAGGTATCAACATATAATATCTCCGATCCAATCTAACGTACTCCAAAATATGGTCCAACTAGCTAGAATACCTATGGCCATAGAAGCGCATATTATATAGATACCCCTATCTATTACATTTATTACACACTAGCAAAAAATGCCCCGCGGCGCGTTGCTACGGGTTAATCCGTGGAGTGTCTCAATTTGGTTTTTTTCGGTATTGATCTCCACTAAAAGTGTATCGAGGTAGGATTTATTGTTTTGGAATGCTATCCTATCTAGCATATGAAACCCAACATCTACTCGATCTATCTATCCTAAGTTTTGTGCGCAATATAATATATAATATATAACCACGTGTCTGAGCTGGCAATAAACAACAATATCTACGGCTGATATAGTAGTGCTAAAAGAAAAAAATATATTCGAGTTTGCCTGCTGATGTGTTTTTCTATCTTTTCCAAAGGTCATCAATGTGGAAGCGTGACCCGCTAAAATTTTACTTAAATTTTAGACGAATTCTTCTCGCTTCTTTAAACCTTTTTGTCCTTTTTGTGTGTGTGTGTGTGTGTGTGTGTGTGTGTGGGGGGGGTGGGGTGGTGTTTGTGTGTGTTAGGAATGAAGCACTTTGTTCTGCTTCTGTAGTTGTGCGACCACAATCACACAAACGACCTGTTTTTGGAAAGAAAACGTGGTGGACTTTCTCACCTCAGGTCGTCTGAAAGCTAAACTAAAAAACATCATATGAAAACCTTATCTTGCAGTGTACATGCCTGCAATTTACTATTTTTGTATGAATTTCTCTTGTTTGATTTTGCATCTTAACTTTTATATGTGACTACTACATGTATCGATGTAGGGTGTAACAAGTTTCAGAATTTTCTAAATGAACAAAATATATTTTTAAAATATTTTGATGTTTACACCTAAGATGTGCTTATATTTTTTTTCCGTAAAAGCTGGATATATACCTTATATAAAATCTACAAAAGAAAACTAATAAAAACTTAAAACTGAATCAAGTGGGAGCCTAATCAGGGCCAACTACATGCGACCCAAATAGAGTGAAAGCCTAGTTAGCCCAACCACGTGCAGCCCAGCTTGGAGTCCAAATCATAACGGAAGTTTGATTGTGGGCAAAAATGGGCCTGGGCCAGCGGTGCAGACAAAGCTTATAGCAGAGGGAGACAGCTGGTTTACTTTTTTCCGTTGGGCAGAACCAGTAGGCGGCAGCGGAAGTTTTCGTAATTAATTAGATTGGCGTGTTTGGGTCTAACTCTGTGAAGACAGGCGGACAGATTAATTTGGGCAGATTGGCAGAAATTTTCGTGTTTTATTATTAGGTATAGATTAGCAGTTTTATTATTTTTATTTGCTTATAGATAGTTTAATTAATTTTTTCTCGGTTCGTTTTGTAGGTGCGCGGCAAACCCATGGTATACATATACTCTATCCGTGGGTGCGGATATAGCTAGGTTACCAATACATATATTGTATGAGTTTTCTCGTGTGCGTAAAAACAAAAAATCTAATGAAATATATATATGTATGAACGTGATACATCACGTATAAACCCGTTGCCATCTCTGGGAGCCAGGCTGCCCTTGCTTCTCGGTGGCACACGGTCCATCGCCAGCCATGCACGCGGTCAGTTACAGATGCGGCGTTTCCTTCCTTTTAGGGCCAGACGCCAACAAACTCCCATCTGAATGCATCACATCACATCGCACTCACACACCACACACGTATACATGCATCCATAAACCCTCACCCGCCGCGCGCCGTCCTCGCTCCGCACTCCGCAGTCCTTCCTTCCCCAAGTGCCCGCGCTCCAGGCCGCGCCGCGCCGGCGACCTCCGGCACGCGCCTCTCCACGTCCGTTACGTACGCGGGCATCCCGGCTTTCCTTTCGCTGGTCGATCGCTCGTCGCGCGTGCCACGCGGAAAGGTGAGCTGACGTACGACGACGTTCGGGCGCGCGCTAGACGCCACCGGCCGGCCGGCCTGGCAAGTCGATCACCGGCCGCACGTCTGCTAGCTTTAAAACCGGCAGGTCCTGCCTTTTTTGTTTGCTTCCGTCTCTGCGCAGGGCAGATCGACAGCGACGGTGATCTGAGTTTTGGGCCGGAGAAGAGCTGAGGATCGATCGATGGCGGCTAGGGAGAGCGGCGGGATGGCGGCGGTACGGTGCGCCGGAAAGATCGGGGTCGTGGCTTCCGTCGCCATGAACATCGCGTGGCTCGCGATGTACATTCGCCGGCGCTACTTCGGCGGCGGCGTGGATACCACCAGGGTGGAGCCGTCCAAGGGAAAACCACCGGTGACTTCCGAGTCAATCGTGAACCTTGACCAGTGAGATCCGATCCGTTGTTCGTCTTCTGTTTCTATTTATTCGCGTTCGTATTTGTCTCGATCTCCCGCGTACTATGTCCATCGATCGCCAGTGCCGGGGCGTCCGTCGCCGTCGGGCGCCGCAGTCCGCACAAACATATGCCGTTTCGATGTGAGTGACGCCCGCAGCTGGAGTCTGGAACACATATACTGTACATGTATTGTGCCCCCCTGGATCTGGGAAAAAACTTGTGTGAACCCAGAGCTCGCGGCACCCTGGTGCGCCCCTCCTATTGATTTGCGCCACGTGCCCCTCCTATCCATCTCGACGGACTGCTGCCTCGGGTGGGCTCATGCTAATTTCGTGCGGCATGGAAGTAGAGAACGGCTCAGGGCGGAATTTAGGACCGCACGAAATCAGCTTAGCCCACCTAGACGGCAGTACATCAGATGGACACAGAAGGGGGCAAGTGGTGCAAATCAATAGGAGAGGCGCACCCAGGTGCCATGAGCTCTGGGTTCACGCAAGTTTTTTTCCTCGATCTTGTGCTCTCCATCCGACAAGGACATGTGTACCTGGTTGCCTGATTAATTGTTGATCGGTTGTTTATTTTGCCTGATTAATTGTAAGTCGTCCTAATAGTCTTGGAGGGTCAAAGATCTAAAGTTTTACCAAAATACTCCCCCCATTTAAAGGTATAGATTATTTCAAGAATCTTAAAAAGTGAAAGCATTTCAAGTTTGACTAGAAATTTAAAAAGATATATAACATTGGATAGGTATAATATGAAAATATAATTAATGATGATTCTAATGATACTTTGTTGCTATCATACATATTATTGTCTTAATCATATAAATTTGGTAAAACTTGATATCATTTACTATTATTGTCTTAATCATATAATTTAAAAAAAACTTGAGATCGTTTTGACTCTTGAGTTCTTGGAATAACTTATAATATTGGATGAAGAGAGTTGAGATCGTTTGACTCTTCAGGATTCTTGAAATGACTTATGATTTTGGATGAAGAGAGTATTTGTTTAATTTGCCTGACTAATTGCTGATAGTAGTATTTGTTGATTTCGTCTCTTTATCAGCTTTTGTTCTATTTGTTTACTTGTTTGACTATTTTGTTTTGGATATAGTAAACAGAGTGAAAGTAGAGATGGATTGGAGAAGAAATGGCAAAGATGGTGTCTAAATATAACTGTTTGACACAAAACAAATACAGAATCACAATTATTAGCAACCTTTATACAAATATATATAGCATATGAAACTTCTTTAATCTGAATCTTACTTTGTTGTCTGTTCTCTTTATGCTAAGAACTTAATTAGCTATACTTACTTTAATTTGATTTCCTCCGAGACCATGTAAAACTCCATGGATATGTCCATTTCCATGCATCGTCCCATGCATACCACTATATCGGATGTTGCATAACCGGGAGTAAAGGGCATAACCAGGAGTAAAGGGCATAACCGGGAGTAAAGGGTGTTTGGAGCCGGGAGTAAAGCTCCATCCTATACTAGTGGTACCCATGCGTCTAATTAACTTCTTTCTCTTTGGTTGTTACAGTGGCGACCCGACTATGTATGAGGAGTTCTGGCGCGGGACAGGAGATAGCGCCTCCATCTTCATCCCTGGTTCGCAAACAATGAGCTACTTCTCCGACCTCAGCGGCATTTGTTGGTTCGTCGAGCCTGGCTTCGAGCGCGAGGTGCGGCGCCTCCACCGGCTCGTGGGGAATGCCTTGGTTGACGGGTACCATGTGCTCGTCGGGACAGGATCCACGCAGCTCTTTCAGGCCGTGCTCTACGCGCTCTCACCTGCAAGCGACGGCACACCCATGAACGTCGTCTCACCTGCACCTTACTACTCGGTAAGAATATATAAATCAAAGAATTCATACATCAATGTTGAAATTGTGGTTTGTTGGTTTATTTTAAGGAAATTGCGTTCTCTCAAAATTAACAAAATGATAAATCACCTATCAATTTCTACAAGACATTATGTTATTCTAGTTTATTATTGATTGATTGATATGATATGGCTCATTTTTTGAACATTGTGCATGCAGTCTTACCCATCAGTGACTAACTTTCTAAACTCTGGGCTTTACCGTTGGGGTGGTGATGCCAATACATTCGATGGTGACACATGTATTGAGCTCGTCTGCTCGCCGAACAACCCTGATGGTAGCATTCGAAAAGCTGTCATCAAATCCGAGTCTAGCAAGTCTATTTACGACTTCGCCTACTACTGGCCACAGTACACACCCATCACCGAGGCAGCTGGCCATGATGTGATGCTATTCACTGTCTCCAAATGCACCGGCCATGCCGGCACTAGGCTGGGGTACGGTAACCATTTCTTGATCAACTGTTAATTTTATGTTCAAAATTTTCGACATTAATAATGGTTTATGACATAATTTCTACATTAACCGTACAAAATGTGACTACGAGATATAAAGTATGGTTTTGTTGCATGGATGGTTATAGGTGGGCACTGGTGAAAGATACTGAGGTGGCTCAAAAAATGATCAAGTTTATAGAGCTCAACACAATTGGTGTATCCAAGGATGCTCAGCTTCGTGCCGCTAAGATTATTGGGGCAATCTGTAACAGCTACGAGCTATCATCCTCCGGTAAAACAAGCCACCTCTTCCATTTTGCTAAGGAAAAAATGGCAGAACGTTGGATTAGACTTCGTGCAGCTGTCGCGGCCTCAGACATCTTTAGTCTCCCAAATGAGCTATCTGCGTATTGTAATTTTTCCAAGGAGACCGTCACCAACAATCCATGTAAGAAATCACACTTTCTAAGTTTTCATTCTTATATCTTTGTTTTTTTTATACTTTTGTCTAATTATGGACATTTTTTAATTTTTTTTGGTTAGCATTTGCATGGCTTCGCTGCAAGAAGGATGATATTGAAGATTTGGAGGGCTTTCTACGCCAAAACAAGATAATCACTCGAGGTGGCACAAAGTTTGGAGTGGATGGGAGGGTTGTGAGGGTTAGTATGGTTGACACAGACCAAGCCTTCAATGTGTTCATCAATCGTCTGGCCACAATGAAGTGAAATTTAGTGCAATAAAGCACTTTGGCTACAAGGATGTCGGTGTTCTAAGTCTGATTAGATGGAAGGATGCAAATGCTTTGGAAAACTTAATAATGTTTTAGTTGTTCTATAATTCTGTGTTTAGTATTGTAAAATATTCAGTGTCGAATGCTATATGTAATTGAGGTCGTGACCCATGTGTGGCCAGAGTTATGGATGACAATTATATAATACTAAGTTTGTAATAATATTATAGTTTGATATAGCCCTAAGATTTATATGTATAATAAAGGCTTATCGTATATATATATGTAATGTCAGAGACTGCTTGCCGCACACCCTCTCCTAGCTCATCACAACATTCATCCTGTACAACCTCAGTCTAGTTTTCATTGTAAAGATGCCTATGGTCAAAAATCTATAAAACTTGCCAATTTTTTCCCAATCTTGTGTCTTGCAAAAAGAAAACCTATGAGTGGCCAAAATAAAACAATCATCCTTGTACCATAGACTTCCAACTTTGATCAGTTTTAAAAAAAACCATCGTCATCTCTAAGTTCAGCACGCTTCCCATCTGGTTTAAACCAGTCGCACTTAAACAATTAATTGTTTATTATGTGTAGCTTGTGCCATTACTCCACTATCCAGTGTCCTCTTGTTCTTGTCAGTAAACGCTGTAACACCGCACACTACTCACTCTGCATGAGGACATTGAGGAATACTTTCTAAGTCTGGAATCAAGACTGCATGCCAACGAAAAGAGATCACAGAAGTTTCAAAAAAGAAAAAAGAGATCACACACTATTCACTATATGGATGAGGAATACTTTCTAAGTCTGGAATTAAGACTGGATGCCAAAGAAAGAGATCACTACCTATATATGTCATAATATAGAAGTAACCATATGCGCATTATAGAAGTTGCCAATGTGCACTAGCATAGTTCATGAACCATACCTAAAAACCTTGTCAAAAGCATTTCTTTCAATGTTAGGTACGCCTTGTCTCTAACAATTCACCTCTAAACATTCCGCAGAAAAATATAAGTTAGCATATGTGCAATACAGGGGTACCATATAGGTGTATGAAAGTTTGTAGTGTTTTTCTACTTTTCAGTGCTAATTCATTTAGTGCTTTGCCTATTTTTCAATGCCTACACAAGCAACATAGGAAATAGATTCATGCTATATTTTGAGGACATAATTTTACTCAAGCTAGATTATAGACACAAACCTAATGTAAAAATTTCATCCCAATTACACATAGCATACAACAATCAAAATTACTACACTAAAAACATAACAATATTGGATATCCCTACAGTATCATGTACGGCTAAAATTTTTACATGACTTACTACTAAGGTCACTCACAATGCAGACTCTACCAGAGAGTCTAAGCCTATTTATTATCTTCATATGTATTTACTTTGTTGATGTGTGGCACTTACATGACTGTTTATTTATGGAAGAGAAAGGGAGAAAAACCAAGACTCTATGTCTTATTTAGACTTCAAGTCTACGATATCTCAATTCAAAAAAAAAAAAAAAACGAGGTAATAAATAGTCTTAAACTCTATGTAGAGTGAGTGCCCTAATATAATATCCCTACAGTAATAAATTCATGATTTATTGTCTCTTAGAATAGTCTACAACATGAATTAAAGAACGGATTCACACATCTACTAGTCAACGCTATTGAACACTATCGTTTGATCTGATATTTTTAAAGTAGCATTATTTGGCTGAGTTACACCGATCCTCAACCTTAGCCACTAGAAAGGTTGAGATTGTCTCTAAATTTCTTGAGCTTGTATGCAGGTAGGGCCTTGGTAAAACTATCTGCAACCTAGCTAATCCCCAGAATTGATGAATCTGATGTCAAGTTGTTTTTTGTGCCACCCTTTCTCAAACAAAGTGGGAATTAATTTCTATATGTTTATTGCATGGAATACTAGATTAGCTGATAAGTACTTTGCACCTAAATTATCACACCAGAGACGTGCTTGCCGAGGGTGAGGAATACCTTATTCAGTTAATAGCTTATGGACCCATATCATCTCGGAGATTGCATTGGCCAATGCCTTATATTCAGCTTCCATACATTATCTGGATACCGTAGGTTGTTTCCTAGCTATCCAGGATATTAGGTTACTACCAAGGAACACTGCAAAGCCTCCTATTGATCTTCTATCATCGACCCATCCTGCCCAATCAGCATCTGAGAATGCACTAAATAGCATATGCTCTTACATGGCCCGATTTTTAACCCAAGACTGGTTGTTCCTTTAGGTACCATAGGATTAGCTACACTGTAAGAATTGACAAAAACTTGTTTATTGCAAAGGAGATATCGGGTCTGGTTAAGTCTTCGATGTCTTGTAGAGTCATCTGGACTAAGTCTCGTTCCATCTTGTGTACTTAGTTTCTCTATGCTAGACATAGGTGTATCCACTGGTTTGCAGCTGCTCATACCTGATCGAGCTAGAATATCAATCGGATACCTTGTTTGGGAGAGGGTTAACCCACCTTGGTTGCCTTTTATTTCAATTCCCAAGAAATAATGTAAATCACCAAGGTCCTTAAGTGCAAATTCTCCTTGAAGATCATGGAGCAAAGCACTTGTTGCATCTTGGGATGAACTTGTCATGATGATATCATAACCATATACCCAATACAAATATTGTATGTCCATTCTTGCTGAAGTAGAACAATGAAGTGTTGGCTCTAGAGGCAGTGAAACCCAATGCTTGTAGCTTTGCACACCATCTGGTATAGTGCCTATTTAAGTCCATATACAGCTTTGTCTAGTTTACAAACATAGTGAGGATATGTGTGATCTTCATATCCAGGTGGTTGGCACATGTACACTTCTTCTAAGATCCCATGGAGGAATGCATTTTGAACATCCAATTGGAAGAGTGACCACCCTCGTGAGACTGCAATGGATAGAACCAATTCTATGGTCACCGCCATGACTACAGGACTGAAAGTATCTTTGTAGTCAAGTCCATATTGTTGTTTGTAATCTTTGGCTACCAAATGAGCTTTGTATCGATCCAATGAACCATCTGCCTTCCTTTTGACTTTATAGACCCACTTGCAACCAATAACATTTTTCCTTTTAGGGAGTGGGACCAAATGCCACGTCTTGTTTTGAATCAAGGCTTGATATTCAGTATCCATGGCAACAATCCAATTCTTATCTTGCAAGGCTTGTCCAAATGTAGCAGGTTCTTCTGTATTGATAGAAGAGAGCATTCCCCATCTCACGGTGCCATCAGTAAAAAGTTTGGTTTGTTGACTCCCCTTGACAACCGAGTGGGTTGAATGCATTGGTTGTGTAGTAGTTAAAGCTGCAGGGACATCTCCACTAGATCCAGCCACACCGGATCCATGTGATGACGTAGGTGAATCTCCCTCAACGGTTACTGGAGCCAGGAACACGGAATCCTTCGGTGCGGCCACATGAGTACGAAGAGAGGCTAGCGAAGTGGCCGCTAGCGTAGACAATCTAGCCGTGCATTCGACACGCCCTTAGAGCCATCGGCCCGTACCTCACGATCCCGAGGTTGATTTGTATGGTGTTGCATCCGCTCCGGCCTCTCGTGTTGTCTCCACCTGGGGGGTACATGTGATATGGATTCCTCCATTGCTTTTGCTAGTTTCTTGATGCATCTCCACCATATTTTCTTCTGCATTTACAAAACTCATGTCTGCACTGCATGAAGTATTATATGGAATGGAAAAACTCGATATTGGATCACATACAACGTTCCTAGTGGAGATTGGATTTAATAGGATATCAGGTAGAAGGCTAAGTTCAGTCCTTAATCTTGCACCGACATTTGGATGCATTTGCTCAAACAAAAAAAAACCATCAAACACAACATCACGTGAGATGTAGATGTGCCATTGGGACAGGTCAAGGCACTTGTACCCTTTGTGTTCATTGTTGTAACCAAGGAAAACACATCGTCTTGATCAGAATTGGAGCTTTTTTTGTCATTATAGGGGCATAGGTGAGGCCAGCAAGCACAGCCAAACAGTCATAGTGATTCATATTCTGGTTGTTGGCCAAGAAGGCGAAAATAGGGTGTATCATGATCAATAACCTTGGAATCACAAAAAAAATGATCAATAACCTTGGAAGCAATCGGTTAATAAAAAAAACTATTGTGAGGAATGACTCATCCCAAAACTTCGAAGGCATAGACGAATGTGCTAGGCGGGAGAGTCCAACTTCGTCTATGTGTCTATGTTTTCTTTCAACAACTCAATTTTGTTGATGTGTGTGGATAGGATAGTCGATGGGCAATGTTTGTTCCTTTGAAAAAAAAAACTAAGTGCTTGATATCCCCCAAGTCAGTTCGCATGGTTATGATTTTGTTATTGATTTTTCATTCAACAAGTTGTTGAAAATCTTGGAAGCATTGGAAAACTTCTTATTTATGACGTAGTTATGACGTCCAACTGGTGTTGGTGCTTTGGACCCCATACATCCGAGTGAATGAGATCAAGAGGACTCTTTGAAGTGCTGATAGAATTTGAATAAGATAATTGATGGCTCTTGCCTTGTTTGGCAGTCATTAAAACATGATTATCAGACTCTTTTTGAAAGGAAATGTCATGGTGACTAAGCAATTGCCTAACTATAGGAGTAGAGGCATGTACTAGCCCATCATGCAACAAGGATTCGATGACTTGGCCATGTTATGAGCTTCTTTATTTGGTGGTGGTCATGTTGAGGAAGATAGCAAGGGATAAAGTCCTCTTTCACATCTTCCTTGATGAAGGACCTTCTTTATCACCTATTCCTTAATAGAAAAATGGAATGGATGAAATTCAACAAAGGCATGATTATCACATGTAAGTCGATGAATCGACACAAGATTTTTATGAGACTTAGGGACATGAAGAATATTCTTAAGATGAACATCTTGGTAGGGGGGACATACATTACTATGACCAATGTGTGAAATTTCCATACCATTTCCCTTCACGACATGCACTTGATCTCCACCGTCATACTTCTCCTTAAATCTCTCCAATTCACCGGTGATGTGATCGGTGGCACCGTAGTCGAGGTACCAATTGGTGTCAACTCCATATGAGGTGACTACTGTTGATACCTGTTATAGCATAATATTACTAGTCAACTAAACATGGAATAAGGGCATAAATGAATAATCACATAGACTAGGGGCTTTACTAACATAGTTCCACGAGTTTTGGTGATTTATATATTTATAGGGACTTAATAGATAAAAGCAGAGAAGAACGATGAGAAACCTAAGAGTTTACATCCCATACGATGACAAGACTTGACCGTGAAGTAACTCAACCCAAAATGTGGACTAAAACACTCTAGAAGATACCAGAAGACACCAAGAGGAAGCTCCACCCCTGGCGGCCGCCAGGCTTAATCACGGCGACCGCCAGGTGGGTCCCACCTGTCGGTCTCTGCTTTCTATGGCGGTTTACCACCCGACATTGAGGTTGCATCCATACCGTTATTGAAGGTCGGTTTGATCCAATGGTCATCGTTCATCACCAAGGCCTATATAAGAAGACCACCTAACCTCAGGGTGAAACCCTAGTTCATTCTAATTCATTCTTATCATTATCTCTTGACCTGTTGGTCATTGAGGTGTCCCAATGTGAGGACAACCTCTCCACTAGAGAATTAGGGCTAGACTCTCCAATGTAGTAGATTAGCAATTAGAGAGTTAGGGAGAGTGGAGCTATGCTCCGGTTCTGGAGAAGTCTTCAGGGTTTGGTATGTCTTGTATCCTTCCTTTGTAAGACTCATGATATATATATTTATCTTCTCTATTACTTTCATGTCTTTCACATATGGTTAAGTATAGTTGTTATGCTATTGCATGGGATCTCCGCTCGTCTTGAGGGCTCTAGTTATTTGCAGTAGCTAGAGTTGTAATCGATAGTATAGACATGGTGTCTAGGCTATAGGTTACCTGAGATTGCACCCAAACCTACGGATAGTTGTGGTAGCCCCAGGGGTGACAGCCCTGTCAGGCCTTTGTAGTCCACCACGTACGGGTTGGTGTTTCGTAGAGCTTTTTGGCGGCCTTCCCCCGGTTACCCCTTCCCAGTCTGTTCGAGAATCGGAAAGGTACCGTTGCTCCAAAGTGCATTGGTATGATTGATATCATAGAACCCAAGTAATATAGAAGTACTAGGAACCTTGATCTCTCCCGCTGCCCTCCCAACTTGCTAGCTATACATTCATCATGTGATTCTCTTGTGTGTGTTTTTATTCATAACTCTTATCATATATCAGTTATTCCCTCACTTTAGTCTAGTGGTTAGCTAAGTTCGTAGATGCATGATTGTGACTTATTAGATTCTTTAGCCAAAGCTTCCCTGTGGATACGATACTCTAGAATACTCTCCTAGGGAAAAGCTACAATGGTATTCTGTGCGCTTGCGGAACCTCCATATTCTTTTAGCACTTAATAAATACCAACAACTGCCGACAAAGCAGATCGCTGAGGAGGAAGTGGTCCCTACATAGAGTTGTCATACCCCTTGAAGCATTTGTATGCCATCTGGCCCTCCTTGCTACAGACCTGGCAAATCATGCCAACAAGAAAAACCAGGACAAATTCCTCCGCAACCTCCCTTTGGGCCATTACGACCACCGCCGCGTCCTCCTCCACCGCGACCACCGCCACAGTAGTTATTGTTGGAGTATTCGCGACCAACTTTGGTCACCATTTTTTTGACGACTGATAGACGCCGCCACCACTCTTTTATCTTTATCCTCTGCTCGAAGCATGTGAGTTGGGTGTATAGTTCCCTAACCGAGATCGGCTCGACCCTCGCAGTCACAGCCATGACAACTGGATCATACTCTCGATCTAACCCTGCGAGGATGTAGGAGACAAGCTCCACATCCTCTAGTATTTTTCCGCTAGCAGCCATCTCATCTCCTAGGCCTTCCATTAATTTTTCCAAAAAATTCACTTACGGTCGACGCTCCCTTGGATGCAGTCGCCAATGCCATCCTTTTGCTCATAATTTTTGCTCGAGACTAGGATGCAAACATCCCCTTGGATCCCGTCGCCAATGCCATCCTTGTGCTCCTAATTTTTGCATGAGACTCGGATGCAAACATCCCTTGGATGGCCGCCCGTGCTTATTTTTGAATTTCTTTTGATATGGATGATCGGAGAAAACTAAGGACAGTTTGATCCTTAGCAAACCACATCTCATAGTCGGCATTTAATTCTCCCAATGACAAGTCTTCCCATCGCTTGGTAGCCCAATGCGCCTTGAATTCTAACTCGACAGGTAGATGACAAGTCTTTCCATAAACCAACTGATATGGAAACATACCCAAAGGTGTCTTATATGTTGTTCTGTATGCCCAAAGTGCTTCAGGTAGTCAATCTCTCCATACAGTTCCCATTTCATTGACCGTCTTCTGTAATATGTTCTTAATCTGCTTATTTGATGTCTCTGCTTGGCCACTTGTCTGAGGATGGTAAGGTGTAACAACATTGTGTCTAGTCCCATGATTTCGTAGATAGTAATGAAATTTTCTATTGATAAAGTGTGATCCTCCATCACTTGTCACCATCCTTGGGACTCTGAATCTTGGAAATATTATCTCTTCAAACATCTTCCTTGAACTTTTTGAATTGGCCTTCTTACATGGTATTGCTTCAACCCACTTGGAAACATAATCTACTGCCACCAAAATGTGCTGAAAATTCTTTGATGGTGGGAAAGGACCCATGTAGTCAATTCCCCACATGTCAAAGAGCTCGATCTGTAGATGATTGTTGGTGAGTGGCATAGCATCTCTTGAATTTATGTTGCCATGCCTCTGACAAGCATTGCATCTTCTTAAGAAATTCTTCGTGTCTTCATACATTGTTGGCCAAAATAATCCACTTTGACATATTTTTGTGTATGTTCTGAATGCTCCGTAGTGACCTCCATATGGTGCTGAGTGACATCTTTCAATAATTTGAATGCCTTCCTCTGCCGACACACATCTTCTAAGCAAACCATCAGCGCAGACTCTAAAGAGGTATGGCGGATCCCATATGTGTTGACGACTTTCATATGCAAGTTTCCTCTTGTTCTCCCCGGAGGTACATAACCTCGCTACCATAAAATTAACAATATTTGCATACCAGGGGTCTAACTTGACGATCTTGAAGAGCATATCATCCCTTAGTGCATCGTTGATCGGCAGTTCCTCGAATTCTCAAAACACATTCTAGACAAGTGATCTGCAACAAAATTTTCTACTCCCTTTTTATCTTTTATTTCTAAATCAAACTCTTGGAGTAACAAAATCCATCTAATCAAACATGGTTTAGCATCCGCCTTAGTGAACAAATATTTAAAAGTAGCATGATCAATATAAACAATAACTTTTGCTTCTACTAAATATGATCTAAACTTATCCATAGCAAAAATAACAGCCAAGAGCTCTTTTTCAGTGGTTGCATAATTAAGCTGAGCCCCTGTCAAAGTCTTCCTAGCATAGGCAATAGCATGATGCTTCTTATCTTTGATTTGTCCTAGGGGGACAGCTCCTACAGCATAATCACTAGCATCACACATAATCTCAAAAGGTAGCGACCAATCTGGGGGTTGGATGATTGGTGCAGAGATGAAGGCTTCTTTAAGAATATTGAAGATTTCATGCAAGCCTCATCAAAAACAAAGGGAACATCCTTAGCTAATAACTGGTCAAGGGTCTAGCAATGAATGGAAAATCTTTAATGAAGCGACGATAAAAACCACAATGACCAAGGAAACTACGAATGCCTTTGATATTAACAGGTGGAGGTAATTGCTCTATCACTTCTATCTTAGCCTTATCCACTTCTATCCCCCTTTTAGATACTATGTGTCCTAGCACTATTCCTTCTCGAACCATGAAATGACATTTCTCTCAATTAAGGACTAAGTGTTTCTCCTCACATCTTTGGAGAACTCTATCTAGATTGTCGAGACAATCATCAAAAGTCTTTCCATAGACGGAAGAATCATCCATAAAAGTCTCCATAATCTCTTCAATCATTTCGGAAAATATAGACATCATACATCTTTGAAAAGAAGATGGAGCATTACATAGCCCAAAAGACATTCTACGATATGCATAGGTACCGTAGGGGCATGTAAAGGTGGTTTTACTTTGATCATTTGGATGGATGGGAATTTGATGATATCCAGAATATCCATCGAGGAAACAAAAGAAAGAGTGGTTAGCCAATCTTTCTAACATCTCATCAATGAAAGGCAAAGGAAAATGATCCTTCTTAGTTGCCTTATTGAGCTTCCTGTAATCAATACACATTCTCCAACCAGTAACGGTTCTTTGTGGAATTAACTCATTTTTGTCATTTTTGACAACAATCATACCTCCTTTCTTAGGTACAACTTGAACAGGGCTTACCCACTCACTATGCGGCACAGGATAGATAATCCCGACGTGCAATAGTTTCAAAACTTCCTTCTTTACTACTTCCCTCATTGCATTATTTAGCCTATGTTGTGGCTCTCTAGAAGGTGGTATATTAGGATCTATGGGAATACGATGGGTGCAAAGAATTGGGCTGATTCCCTTAAGGTCTTGGAGTGAATAGCCAAAGCAGCTCGATGTCTCTCGAGGATAGCTATAAGTTGTACGGATACCTCTGGGGATATCTTATTTCTTATAATGACGGAATAATCCTCATCATTATTAAGAAAAGCATATCGAAGTTCAACAGGTAAAGGTTTAAGCTCTATAGGAGGTCTGGGAGTTTCTAAGAGATCTTGTAGAGGTCCAGGATCAATAGGATCCTCATCCTCTTCTTCGATGAAAAGATGGGTATCTTCTTCTAGTTCTTCTTCGAATTCTAATGGATTATCAAAATACCTCCATTATTTCTTCTAAAGGTTCTAGCTAGGGAGCAGACTCAAATTTTGATTTTAAAGCATGGTCATAAAATATAGAGAACTTAAGGTCTCTCCCAAAACTAAAGTCTAACTTTCTAGGTTCTCCTTCCATAAGAAACTTTCCTATAGGTTGACCTATTAGGATGTCAAACTCTTGAATGTCAAAGACATAGAAACTTAGCTAGACTTGTACTCCATTTACAATCATGGGGGTTACATGAAGAATCCCTAAACTTGGAATAATGTGTCCAAAAAGATTCTTTAATCGTTTGTTGGTAGGAGACAAGGTTGTCAACATAATCTTACATAAAAAGAGCAGACATGATGTTGACTCCTACCATAGGATTATATAGGGCATCGAAAGGTAACTAGTTGGTCGTGCTGCCCAACACGTCCTTCGTCAAGGTCTGCTACCCGCCGCTGCCCAACTCGATCGGTCGAGGGAAGCACCGTGGGCGCGAGCTAGCGCGGCGGCGGCGGCGACCGTGCCTAGGTCGTGGCGGTCATTGTCCTGGGTGTGGTGGCTGCGCTGGTGCTCTACGAGTGGGCGCTCTAGTGGTTCTTCTCCCAGCACAGCCCCAGGTACGGGCCCGCATCGGCACAGTACGCGCTACAGGAGTACGCGTCGGGCGCGCCGGTGCTGTTCTCGTAATAGTATTTGCCGATGGACGCCTGGCAGCTGCGGTATGCCGTGGCTCCCATTTTTTTAGCATGGAGATGGAGATGCGTGTGAGCGGGCCGGTGGATCTGGAGACAACCACATTTGCCGGTCCTGACTCCTTCGATCCCCTATGCTTTCTTTGCATTGCATTGCCAGTTTGATCGGCGGCCACTGGAGCACGCCAAGCCAATAATTATATTGGACAATAACCACGATGAACTGTTTGATCTCTTGGAGCCCCCACCTACGTCTCTGCCACCACCGCGAGTGTACGAGTTCATGAAGAACGCGTTCCTCTTCGGGCGGCGACGCCAAGACAATGTCGTCACCGACGCTGGTTCGCCATGGCCGTGGGTAGGCACGACGCGGGGCATCACATACGTGCACAAGGAGTGCCGCGACTGCATTGTGTACTACGACATCAAGCCCGAGATCCTGGATGACAATTTCAACGCCAAGGTCTCCGACTTTGGGTTGGCCATCCAAATTGGGGGAGAGCGTGGCGCGCGGGCTCCGCCAGCGGCGTCAGCGTCCGGAACCTCCACGACCCTTCCGCGCCATGGTCCGCTCGGGTCCCGGCTCGGCCGACGGCCCCCCCAGTCGCCGCGGCCAGGAGCGGCGCTCTTTGTCTTCCCCCGGGTGTCCCCGACGGTCCGGCACTACAACCGCACGCCGCCCTTTGTCTCGGCCAGCCCACGGGGATGCGAGGCGGGTGCCGCGAGGCTCGCATTGCGGGTGCGGGCGAGGTCCAACGCGGGCCGAAACTGAGCTGTGGCGGAAGGGCTCGTCTGCGGGAGCTGGCGCGGAGGAGTCGTGGAGGCGGCGGTGGCGCACACGATACTGAAAAGACCGGGAATACAGTGAGTGGAGTTGGAAGTGACGACTAGAGTGAAGCAGGGGTTGTTTTTGAAAAAAAAAAAAAAAGCAATGCTCCTAGCTTACATTAGCCATGGTGGTTGGCCACGTTGGATTAGGAAGATGGCGTGTCAGCCTTTGGACCGCCCATGTGCCACAGTAAAAGTTGAGGGATCTGGATAGTCGTTTTGAAAGTTTGAGGACATAGATGTGAAGAGCTAAATAGTTTGAGGACCCAGGGTGCATTTTATTCTTCTAAGTATAAGCAAAGTTCTCTCCCTGGTGACCCGTCCTGCGTCATAGACTCAAATCCGGGTGGACACGAGACTTCAAGCACAAGGAATAAGTTACTGATGAGCTAGTTATTTTAGTTTGATACATAGATAACTATTGGGTAGGATGTTACTGATGAGCTAGCTAGTTTTTTCAATTTGATACATAGATAATTATTGGATAGGATGTTTTTTTTGGGTTGTAGATGGTTAAGCAGGATGTGGTAACTTTCTTCTTCAAAATTGGTGAGTTACATTACGTGCATGTTTTTGTTCTCTTAACCACACGTTGAAACAATTACTTTTAAAGAATTAGGATTCTAGTGTAATTAGTTACTGCTAGTAATTAGTTTCAGTTGCACAAACCTGCTCCATAGTTCATTCATCAGAAAAAAGCTAAGGTTAGCAACAACCAGCTGTAGTAGCAAATGTGAAGCAAGACAGGACAGGCTGGAACAAGCTAGAAGCATCAAGATGAAACGAATTGAAACTGAAGATTACAAACAAAAGGCAAGCACAGATTCAATTCGTTGCTGTGTCCTTTGCCAAAAGAATACAGGGGGCAACCAATTTGCTGTTGAATTCCTTGCCATGTCAATTAAGAATGCATTATTCGACTCTTTATCCTGCCGCTAGGTTTTCCTAGCTAATTCTTGGGATTGGGATTGGGATGCGACCTCGAGCTGGATTGATTTTTTGTGTGTATATATAGTGCCCGCGCAGGCGCAGCTATGCAACATCGATCGATCCTTCCACCACACCACCCCTACAGATCGATTCGATCGATAATTAACAATGACGGCCCTGACCCAAAGCGCCGTTGACGGCCTGCTTGGCCTCCTGAAGACGGCGATCCATGACGAGGCGAAGCTCATCGGCGGCGTGCACGGCGACATGAAGTTCATCAAGGACGAGATGGACAGCATGAACGGCTTCCTGCTGCACCTGAACAAGATGGAGGGCGAGCACGACGACCAGGTCCGCGCCTGGATGAAGCAGGTGCGCGAGGTCGCCTACGTCGCCGAGGACTGCGTCGAGCGCTACGTGCGCGACATGGCTCGCCACCGCGTCGACCGAGGCTGGTGCGCGGGCTACGCGACCATGGCGCGCCTCTTCCTCCTAGAACCCAAAACGTTCTGGCAGATCCACAAGCTCGGCAAGCAGATCGCCGAGCTCAAGGCCCGCGTGCTCGAGGTCGGCGAGAGGGGGCTGCGCTACGACGTCAAAGTCCCCGCTGGCCATGACCGCAGGCTGGTGCACAGCGAGGCGTCTGACCAGCAGGGCGAGGAGAGGGAGGACTTTGTGTGCACGCTGCTGGAAAAGGAGCTGCAGGAAGATGACAAGAGGGCGAGGGCGAGGGCCCCCGGCCTGCTGCTTGGCTCGTCACTTCTCACCAAGATGGGTGGCCTGCTTCAGGACGCTCTCGCAGTCCCATCTGCTGCTCTGGGACTCGGCAATGACGCCATTGCCCATCTTCCTCGTCGTCTCGTAGTATCATCTCAAGCTGCTGCAATACGTGGCATTCTCAAGAAATGCCAAGAAGCTGCTGCAAATGCAGAGGCGTTCAGATGCACCAAGAAGATGTTTCTTTGTGCTCTGTATGTCTACCCTTACCCGACGAACCAAGAGCTGGAGAAGCTCAAGAAGGGAGTGGAGGAACCTGGAGTAGGAGCACAAGAGGCCAGGGACCAGGTGATGGTCTTCTGCTACAGCCTGCTGTCCACCGAGCAGAAGAAGTGCCTGCTGTACTTGACCGCGTTCCTCCACGAGTCGGAGATCAGCAGGACAAGCATGGTGAGGCGATGGGTCGCCGAAGGCTGTGTCCTAGGCAACAAAGAGCCAGGAGGAGCAGCAGGGAGGACCACCACTCCAGAAGAAGCAGGCGAGCGCTGCTTTCGTGAGCTTCTCCTTCGAGGCTTCGTCCGTGCTGCTCGCCGGAGCGATACCGGCACCGTCAAGAGCTGTGTCATGGATGACCCAGTCCGCGACTTCGTCTTGGACTTCACCAGAAGTGAAAACTTCTTGGATGAACTGCCGGCCCACCTCGAACGCCAGCTCAAGATCCGAAGCATAGTTCAACACGGTGCCTCCAAGGCGCCGCCGCCGCCGAGGAACGTGCTGGTTCGCCGTTGCAACCTCCGCTGCTGCGGCGGAGGCACATGGCTGGATGACCACGACACCACCAAGAATCACATGGACAAGCTGGTGGATTTCATCCAAACACTCCCTGAGCTATATCGGCTCAACGTGCTGGACCTGGGAGGCTGCACAGGCCTCAAGAGTCGCCACCTCAAGAGCTTTGCCAAGGTGGATTGCCTCAAGTATCTCAGCCTTCGGAAAACAGATGTCTCCCGACTGCACGCCAAATATATCAACAAGCTCCAGCTGCTGGAGACAAACATACCACCTAGAGACACCAAGATGATCAACCTGCCCAAACTGAAACACCTGCTCGCCGGCCGCTTCATCAAGACCACGACGCCGCTCGTTGCCGTGCACATGCCTGACAAGATTGGTTCGATGAGGGACATGGAGACACTGTCCCAAGTCCAGGTTTCCACGGACGGAGCCGAGCTGCGAGGGGTTGCCAAGCTGCACAAGCTGCGGAAGCTCGGCGTGGTCGTCCATGCCAACACTAGCACCGCCGCACTTTTGGGTCGACTCCTCCACAAGCTGCTCCTTGTCAGTTTGGGTCGTCGACGACACCACCATCGATACCACCCAGCAGCAGGGTCAGGGTGGCGACACCGGCATTAATATTCTCGACATTTCGTCGTCCATACACGAGATCGCCTCCAGTTTGGCCCTCGAGAACCTGCACATCATTGGAAAGATGAGCCTCCCTTCATGGATCGGGAGGGCCCCGAAGCTAGCCAACGTCACTCTCTGCGATACTGAGATGGACGGAGGAGATGCTCTGAGAAGGCTCGCCGCCGTCCAGAGCCTGCGTTGCCTCAAGCTCAGCCGCAAGGCGTTCATCGAGCAAGCGCTCCGCTTCAAGGACGTCCAGTCCCAAGCTCTCAGGGTCCTCGTCATCGAGGGCGACGCCTTCACCAGAGTCGCCTTCTTCGCCGGCGACGGCGATGCATCAGCAGCTCCTAAGCTCGACAAGATTGCCTGGGCCATCGGAGGTGGCAGCACCATAGCACAAACGCACAACAAGCTCATCGTCGGAATCCAACACCTTCCCAGCCTCAACGAGATTGAGCTCAGGGCCAACTTCAAGGTGAACAATCTTTTCGACTGGGCAAGGCAGCAAACCAATCCAGCAAATCCAAGGTATCGCATTCGATACACATCCTCAACCGATAGAAATCACCAGTTAATCACTGAGCTCTCAAAAGATGCTACTGATGATACCTTGACACTTCCGGCTGGTGTTATCAACTAACCAACAGTAAAACCTACCAAATTATATCTATCTATACTATAAAAGAGTACAAATTGAAAATCATTATCACCTAAAAAAAAACCCCCTCCTTGCCTATAGATCTTATCCTGATGTGTGGACCCATCGCAACCTGGTGTCAGGAACATATGGAACATCCCCATTCCTTCTTCCACGCGACGAGAGTCGCAAAATACGTTTCCGCCTTGCTGTCTTCGTTTGTTTGGAGCGGACAACCTTGTCATGCTGAACGCCCGTCCAACGATCGAGGCTTTGCCGCAGACTGACCCGGGCCGACAATTGCAGGGCACCGCATCCCAGCAACCACCTACGCCGGAAGTCGGCTACCGTTGGCGTGCCGCTGGATGCCGATCGCGGTCTCTCCCGGCAACGCGCGTAACCAGCAGCCACCGACGCCTGAAGTCGCGCGCGGCTACCCTTGGAGCGCCGGCGATTGGCCAAGTCCTGACGGCAGTATGTATCCCGTCGTGGTGAAGAAAGTTGAGGAAGAGGAGGATCTACACCTGCATTGCATACAGGTGTGTGCCTGCCGCTTGGTTTCCTACAATCTCGTGCTAATCCGTGCATAAACCAAATCGTGTACTAATTAAGCGGCATGTTGCCGCTTGGTTTCCTGCAATCTCATACTAATCCATGTATAAACCAAATCGTGTACTAATTAATTCATGCAGCGGCGCAAAACCGCAAAACCCGGCCGACGATCGCAGGCACTGCCCATCGGGATCTATCCCGGCGAATCCCCAGTAAAGTCGCGGCGGCGCAGCAGTAGCGTATGTATCCCGTCGTGGTGAAGAAAGTTTAGGAAGACGAGGATCTACACCTGCACACCGGTGCGTGCCTTCCGCTTGGTTTCTTGAAATCTTGTACTAATCCATGCATAATTAATTTGTGTACTAATCCATGCACAGCGCTAAGTCTGTTTGTGTAGGTATGCCTAACAATGAGGAGGAAATTCGGGCCAAAAAACGTGAAGACCAACGAGAATGGTATGCTGCATTGCCTATCGGTGATCGACAATGTTCAGGCCAAAAATAAAACGTGAATATCAACGTAGTCGCCAAGGTCGTCTGAAATTTGAGGCTGAAGCATCAAGATTGATTGTGTCATCTCAAATCATAGCTCAGAAGGAGGAAGGTAGGGTTAAAAATTGTGAGTATCAACAAGAGAGATAAGCTGCATTGCTGAAAAAGGTGAGTATATCAACGTAATTACCGAGCTAAGTTGAGTGCTGCCGCCAAGTCCCAAAAAAAAAAAAAAAACTTACCATATTTTAATTATCAGGTATGGTATTAATATTTTTAAACTATATATGTAGTGTCAAACCTTCATATTTTTTTTGTTTTAGTGGCATTAATAATTCCAAGCTAAGTTGAGTTACATGTCATGTGGAAAATTTGGGACAATTTGAAGTTGTTTTGCTATATTTCATGAATTATTTCTATTTCCTTGCATTTTTTGGACCACTCCAAATTTGAACTTTGCAGCTACATGAAATAATGGAATCAATCGCTGATTCGAAAAATGTTATTCATGATGTTTGGCGTATGTTTAGGCTCAATCCGGGCACTCCGTTGAAATTAAGAACATTTATGTGTCGGAACATGACGAGTTACATGCGGGAGAAGTGTTTTTAAATTCTATAAAAATCCAAACGAAGTTTAAAAATCACGTAAAAACTTGGCGAGGTGTCTTGTCATCTCATGAGGAGGCTGTGGAAAAAATTTGAAAAAGTTTCGAGTAAGTTGTGACGTCGGATGCCTAAAACCCGAACATCTCCACACTTGATCACATGTGTGGCTAGAGGCATACATTCTAGAGGAGGTGTCGACCTTCACACGTGTTGCGTTATATAATGCAAACTGAGAAACTTCCACTTGAACAAACTAAGTATCTGTCCACAATCCTACCCCTCGTTACAACCTCTACCATTTTTAGTCGGTGAGAATGGTTCAGGAAAATCATCGAACCTCGGCCTTTTAATATAATAAAACCCCAGGGCAAGTCGGAAGAGGAAGCGCAGCTACCCACTCGGCAAGCACTTGTCCTTTGATGAGTGGCGCACTATCATGCTCTATGTGTTGTTGAACCTTGATAAAACCAAACTCCTTATCGCCAGCTTTCCGTAAGTTCTCAATGAGCTTGTTCCATACGCCGTCACTATCCTCCACCTATCGATCCGACCCACTTGCCTTGTTTTTTTTTGATTTTTCGTCCCATATTTTTGGGGCATTTATTGGTCAACACCGGAGAGGGAATGGGGCTCCTATACCTTGCAACAAGAAGACAATCTTCTAAAAATGGGCAGCCCGATTTTATTGCGGAACCTGGTTCTGCTCAAAGGTACCATCCAACTAACCTCGTTCCGACTTTGATATTCCACTTTGGTCCTAGTAACATATAATGTAACGATCTACGTGGCCTCACCTTGCGAGGCCCGCAAGTCGGAAGAGGAAGCGCCAGCTACCCACAAGCACTTGTCCTTTGAAATGTGCGAAGATTTAAAAATAGTGGGCAATGGCTTCCCCGTTGTTTTTCGAGGTCAACTCGTTCACCATTTATGATGTGAATGGCTATCGCCAACGATATTCCACTTTGGTCCTAGTAACATATAATGTAAGCTACGAGGAGAGTCGGCCCAACCGCAAAAACAACATGCACCGGAGTTCACCATTTATGATGTGAATGGCTATCTTGGATAAGAAGGACTATTACGGCATAGTCGAAGAAATATATGAGCTCAACTTCGAGGGTCCTAAAGAGCTCAAGCTAGTGGTATTCAAATGCCATTGGTTCGATCCTGATGACACGAAAGTAGACCCTACGATTGGGCAAGTCGAAATTCGACAGGATTCCGTATATGGAGGAGAGGATGTCTATATTGTGGCTAATATACACGCCACACAAGTTTATTACCTCCCATGGGCGTGCCAAAAATACGAGGACCTTGCGGGTTGGTACCTTGTGCGGCGGTATCGCCGCCGCGTAAAGCGCCTGTTCGAGCGATGATGATTACAACCTTGACCCAAACACTGAAGAGTTCTATCAACCTGAGGGGCTAGAAGGACGTTTGGAGATAGACATTCTTTCGCTGATGGGCATGGAAGTAGACAACGCCATCGATGAGGACGAGGGTGATGAGGTGCAGGATGCTAAGGACTTGCAAATTCTTGAACGATGGAGGATGGTGCGCGAAGGAGTTGTGGAGGGCGATGCACATGCTTTGAGGGCGATCTGATGATGAGGATGGTGACATTAATGATTACAATAGTGATAGTGATAGTGATGACTACATGCCGACCTTAGGCATTCGGGAGATAATTTCTAAATCATGTAATACTATTTTGTTATTATTGTTACCTTTCAATTATGTTTCGTTTATTTTGCAATACTAATTGGTTTACTCTTTGTCTTTGCGGGGACTCGACAAAATGCCAGGCGGAAGGCGGCAACGTCGACCAGGGGTCCATCCCTCTACGCGAGGCCCCCACCCTCCCCCCACGCCCGACGGGAGGAGGCCGACGAGGAGGAGGCCGACGAGGAGGCCCGACGAGCGGCACCCGACGGTGGAGACGCGAGGCGCGGCCGACGTCGCCCCGATCCACGAGGAGGCTTGAGTTTGTGTCTTCGTCGAGCCAGCCGGGGCCGCCGGGGGGCCGCCGGCCGTCGTCGGGCCGTCGTCGGGCCACACCTCTTTAGACTTCGGACTCCGGTGCCGAAGAGACACACTGTCGAGACGTCTTCCTCGAGTGCCGGCAAGGTCTACCAGGTAGCGGGGCCTCGTCCCTCCCACGAGGGGCGATCCCTTTTCCCCGCCGCCCGGTGATTCGACCCCACGGTGACAAGTAAGTAGCCATTGATATTTTCACTACTTGTTCATATGACATGTTGAAAATCGAACTTCGGACTAACAATTCGTCTTAATGGCTCGTGCGATGAATCGGAAGATTGTAAGCGGAGGGGGCAGTTCGCGCCATATCAATGGCATCCGAGCCTCCTAATTAAAGAGAACTACCACGGCACGGTGACCGTCGGGGGCGTCGGGGAGGCGCCCTATACGTGGGAGCACGCCGTGCGCGCGTGGAGGAGGCGCCCTTGCCGAAAAAAGATCAAGGCGGACTTACGGGTGTCTCAGTATGCGGGATTACTTCACGTTGTTTAAATACTATGTTTTTAAATAATAGAATGATACATGTTGTCCGTATGCGTAAACTACTTCACGTGCGAGGCGGGGCAAGAGGCGGTGGCCGCTAGAGTGCGGGGCGAGGTCCGCCGAGACCGACTCAAGGACCTATACCACGAGGCACGTGTCCGTTGCATCATCTCCTTCAACGGCGACGTGCTTGGCAAGGTGGTGAGGAAGAATGAAGCAAGGGAGATGATGCTCCAGAGGGAGACCGACCTCACCAGGGACCAGTACATCCAGGTTCGTAGAACGCATTTATTCTGATTCCTTCAATGGAAAATAAGCAAGCTTCCATTCATCCTCTGCTATGTCATGCGGATGTGTCCTCCCAGTGGTGCGGCAAGTACAAGGGCTGGGACTTTGGGAGGCCATTGTGGACAAGTGGCTCTTGGGCGAGACATACGAGACCAAGAGACTTCGTCGGAGATGTCGCTTGGAGATGGAAGGGAAGCCACACCACCAAGGGAGCGTGCCCCTCCCAAAGTGTATATGGATAGATGGGTACGATTACTGTTGATTTTTTTATTCAAGCGCTCAAATCTCTTCACTTCTAACCATCTCGTGTTCTCCTCGCGGTCGGCCGCATGAAGGCCGGCACATCGGCCGAGTACGCGGGGTTCGCCTTGACTCACGGTGGCGCGGAAGCGGCCGACCCGCCAACGCCTACGACCCGGCGAAGGGGCCCGAGGCGTACACCAACGCCCGCGTCTACCCCAAGCTTACCCGATGACGCCGAGGCGGCAAAGCGGCGCTATGGGGGCGACCGATCCAGCCACCGCGCCCCTAGACACGAACACGGTGATGAGGTTGGGAGGAGGGAAGCGACACGGCCCGGTCTTGGATGGCCAACGGTCGCGATCAACCCGTCCCTTCGTCGTTGGCGGTGAGCGTGATTCGCTCAAGGAGCACGACCTCCACCGACATCCCCATAGCACCTCGGCAAAGAGAGCTCCACGCGGATGATCACGGGGAGTTTCGTGTAATTTCAGTTTCATTCGTCGTTCACTTTTTTACACATGTCCGCTGCCTATGCATTGTTTCAACGTTACGGGTGTAATATTGCAGGCCCGGATGGCGAGTTGGAGGCCAAGCGGGGCGCCCAGCGGGCGGCGAGTTTGAGGCCGGGCGGCGGCCCGGCGAGGGCCCATCGGCGGGGAGTTGGAGGCATACCGGCAATACTCGGCGCGTCGGCTACGGGACGTGGCGGGCTACTTCCGGGCCTCCAAATCCCGGGTGTGACCCTGTCTCCGTTGCCTAGCTCGCTGTTCGCTCCACCCCCGTTTCCCGTTCCTCCTCCTGTGGGGACTCCGGTGAGTATATGTTGTTGTTTATTTATTTGGCCTGTGCGGCTCACCTGCAGGTACTAATGAGATCGCCTCTCCTTTGTGCAGCCACAGTCGGCGGGTTCGAACCCGACTCCTCCAGGTGGCCCTTCTCCACCCCATCCAGCCTATCCGGTCGGCCCGACTCCACAGTACACGTGGCCAGGTGGCGTTCCTCCTCCTCGGGCATGCGGCGACCACACTACGGGCTTCCACACGTCCCTCCTACACACCACGGGTGGACGTACCAATCGGCGCCGCAGCATGGGTGGTATCCGGGGCAAGGTGAGGGCACCTCACACTCTTCGCACCAGGGAGGCCACGGGTCGGGGTAGTGAAGTTGAGTTGGTGGTGATGGATTTATTTTGGATGTTGGACATGTTGCACTCGTGATGGATCTAGTTTCGATGTTGGACATGTTACATTTCGTTTGGATGTTGGACATGTTGAATTTCGTTTGGATGTTGGACTATATGTGTGAATTTGTGATATATGTGGATTATATCTGTGAATTTGTGATATATGTGCAATATATATGTGAATTGGTGATATATGTGGTTTATGTGTATATATGAATGCTTATGGGTATATGTATGTGTTGATTTGCGGCAACAATCAACGAAACAGCAAAAAAAAAAATTCCCAGCTTTGCCGAGTGCCGGCACTCGGCAAAAAAGCTGAAATCCTACGCAGCAAACTTGGCGGGTTTGCCGAGTGCATGGACGGCACTCGGCAAAATGACCATAACTTTGCCGAAAGTGCCATTAGTATTGCACTCGGCAAAGTTTATTATTTTTTGGTAAAATTAATATTTTGCCGAGTCGCGGACATTTGGCACTCGGCAAAGGTTTTAAAATATTCAAATCTTTGCCGAGTGCCGAACGTTTGGCACTCGGCAAAGAGGCGCCATATGTAACATTGGGCGTTACGATCGCCGAAAGCGACATGGCACTTTCGGCGAAGCCTTTGCCAAGTGCCCGACATTTGGCACTTTCGGCAAAGAATGGTTTGCCGAGTCATTCTTTGCCGAAAAGCGCGCCGCCGAAGTTTGGCACTCGCAAAGGCTTCGCGCAGTGCGCTTCCTTTGCCGAGTGCGCTCGGCACTCGGCAAAGCAGCCGATTCCTGTAGTGTGTGTGTACTACTATACTGTATATGTGTGTATGTATATATATGTATGCGTGTATAATGTACTCCGTATTGTATATATGTGTGTGTGTATAATGTATATATGTTGAGTTCCCTAGTTCCCTACTGATGTGTGAGTTGTTCGTGTGTAACAATTAAAATGCATGCATGCATGCATAAGCTGTACGCTGTGATATATAATATAGCCAAAATTTCATCCTATTTATTTGTTTTCGTGCATCCCCTCCTATTCTACACAACGAATCGGCTGGACTGCATATGCATTCCCCCCTAGACTAAACTTTGCAAACATGCCATCAGCACCGTGGGCTCAATGTTTGGCATTTAATGGATATAGAAGGTGTATCTAATCGAATGATATCAGGTGAAAGCTCTGACTCTTCTACCCAAGCTCATGATAGAAATTAATTTCTTCATAGTCTCTTGCAAGAAACTTCTCCTCAGAGAGCTCAATTATTAAAGACTGCCCATAAGGTTTTCTCTCTACTTGATATTTTGAAGTGTTTCCGAAATCGGCAAACAATTCATCTTCAAAATCAAGCACAAAATCAGAAAGAGGAATGTCCTCATTATCATCTGGAGCTAGTTCAGGATCTGTAGGTTCTATAGTTTGGGATGTTTCTGGCTCTACTGGCTTTGGTTCCTCTAACCACTTCTCCTTCTCAGTAGGAAGACATTGTGTGATGCGTGAAAGGATAGCCTTAGCATCATCTAGAGTTTGGTGTAAGAATGATCCTCCTGAGGATGTGTTAATATAATCTAAAGTGTGTTGGTTGAGGCCCATATAGAAGCGTTGCAGAACCATCGGTTCAGGTAGGGCACGGTTGGGACCAGAATTTAGGATTGACTCTAGTCTTTCCCAAGCTTTACCTAAAGATTCATCCTCTAATTGTTTAAACTTCAAGACTTCTAAACGAAGTTTGACAACCTTCCGGACTGGGTAAAATTGTAGGCAAAATTCAGATTGTAAGGATTCCCAATCCCCTTGGAAACTATTGATGCGAAGCTTATACCAATGCTTGGCTTCTCCCCTCAAAGAGTAAGGAAAGAGCTTCCACTTAAGGGTTTCATCATTCATACCCTTCAAGTGTAGACTAGCACAAGCTCGGTCAAACTCATTTAGATGAGAATAAGGATTCTCATATTCATCTCCGAAGAAAAGATTTTCCTGAACTAATTGGATAAGATCGGGCCGTAACTCATAGGTAGAAGATAAGATAGGTCTATTTGACTCACCGGCCTAAGGTACAACTTCGAAGGTGCTCCAAATTGATATAAATATTTTGGTGTCATTTTCTTTTTATATAAAACAGGAAATAAAAGCAATCAATAAAAACTAAGTAAATGCCAGAGTAATAAATACTAAAATTAAATGCAATAAGTAAATACCGAAAGTAAATGCAAACAAACAATAAAAGATAAATGGTAACTATATGATACAATATTAAGGTAATACTCTAAGTTACTATCCAAAAAAAACTATCGTTCCCCGGCAACGGCGCCAGAAATGCTTGTTGGTATAAATTATATGCACACAATATCGTCATAGAAATATCCGCAAAGCGCTACGGATAGAAATACCCTTGTAGCACTTCACCAAAAGATGAACTCCCAATTTTAAAATATCGAACCCAAAAAAACAATAGGTGAATATAACTAGAGTTTACCCAATCCACTTCACAATCAAAAGTACTTAAGAAACTAGCTAGAATTACGAGATAACACTGACTTCTTGTTCTAATCTCGATAAACCCAAGTTTATTTATTCTATCGTGGACGCTAATTCTTAATAAAGTAAAGCAAAATCACTCTACTAAGAATAGACAAAGCCTACCGTTCACTTCTTGGTGGGAAATAGGCTACAGAGGATTCAATAAAGCTATAAAAGTCGCCTTTATGATGCTACCACTGATTCCAAGCTAAAAAGGGGCATTCACAGATAACTCTAGTCTAAGCACCGCGCATACACTAGAAACTATCCCTCTAATCAAGAGCAATCAAGATTAAAGTACTCTAAATGAGTTGCACACTTGAAGAATAGAATAAACCAAAACTTACTTTAATTATGAAGTCGAATACCAGATAATCTCTGAATACACTCCTCCTCTCACGAAGAGAATGATCCCTCAAAATACAAGGGAGAAGATCCGACAGGCCGTAACTCCTCCGAAAGCACTCCTCACTAATCTCTCTCTATTTCTAAAAAACTTCGATTCTAATCAAGATCTGTAGTAGCTAATCTAGAAGTGGATATGGTCTAATCATAGTATCTTGACTTCTCTAACCATAGACCTCTCAGAGAGAAGGAATTCTGAAAACTGAATACTGAATTAGGGTTCCAGGGGGTAGCCTTGCCCCGTCTTTTATAGCCCCATAGGATGAATCTCAGCCCTTGGATTAAACTGGCTTGATTGGACGGACTAGAACAACTCCATAGGTCGGTTGTAGGAAGGTTCCAGAAGCTGGACACGTGGCGCCTCAGGGGGGTGCCGCCCGGCCCCACCTATTGAGATGTGGGCCCCGGCTTTGGCGAGCTGTCTTCTCTTCTCATTTAGACCCTTAGAAATTATACAAATCGCCTTGGTTCAGTCCTTTTCTTCCGTTTCTCTATTTTCTCTCTTCTCGAATCTGTTTCCGCTGTTTTCCGGAGTTCTCCTGCAAAACTGAGTGTGCACCAAAACTCGTGAAAATCATTAGAAATAATAAGTTTTTAGTAGCATTCATCCCATGTTTGATAGCTTTCCATATATATAAAGGTGGTCAATAACTACCATCAACATCTACACAACCGCGGTGATGGCTCGGTAACCCAGTTCCTCATCAAGTGGTCTGGCCTGGATGCGGATCTTGCTACTTGTGAAGACGCTGTTGCTGTTCAGCCGAGGTTTCCATTCGCTCCGGCCTGGGGACAGCCTGGTTCCCAAGGAGGGGGGAATGTTACTACCCCACATCCAGGCACCACCAAAGACTTGCAGGAGCCCAACAAAGGCCCAAGACGTAAGAAGAAGAACAAGCGAGTGACCGGCCTAGAATGGGTATATGTAATATATGCATCCCTGAGCCTAACGTGAGAGAGTAGAAAAGGTAGCTAGCAAGGGAGAAGATGTAACCAATTTGTATTCAAAAACCTGAGAGGAAGGGTAGGAAGAAGCCGTCAGCCTGCCGGCGGGCTTAACTTGTATCTGTGCGTGTGTCGTCGGCGGCGCCGCTGAGGAAGGTGCTGACAGCGTGCGTGCGGGTTGGAGTCGGTCAGTGCGTGCCGAAACGGGAATGGAGGAGGAAGACGATGGTGGGGTTCCACCGGTCAGCCTTAGTGGTGGAGTGGGTGGTGATGCTGGGCCAAGTTGCTGGTTGGGCTGTGCAAGCGAGTGCTGGGCCGAGCTGGTAGGCAGGCCAGCGGGTGGCTGAGTTGTCTGCGGTGTTGGGCTGCTAAGCTGCTTGGGCCGAAAGGCCTTTCTCCTCTCCTTCCCTTGATCTAATTCCTTTTCTATTTCTTTCCTCTATTTCTTCTTACTCCCATGGGTATTTATGTACATATACATGTGTTGCCAAGCAAGTATACATACTAGAGGTCATTTGGGAATTAGGTTTTAGATTCCAAGGTTGCAACATATATTATGTAATTACTTTATTTATTAGGTGTTTGTTTCTTAGATTTATTAGCATCACATAAAATCCAAGAAGGTCCAAATCACAAGTTGTAGTTAATTATGCAAATGCTTGCCTAAAGAAATTAAATAGGTGCTAAACAACATGCTAGGGTTGGTTCCCTATATGCCACTTAAAATCAATGTCTATTTTGAAAAAGTTCTTGAAAATTTGTAGTTTTGGTGTCCGGTGATTTTCAGGGGATGTTATAGAAGGTTTGAGAAGCAATCTGAGTGGTCGATTTGCATGCAGTTGTTTCTCCGTGTACATTTTTAGGGTGCATTAAGAACTGCTATCTCAGTGGGGAATGTATTTTTGTGTGGATATAGTAAAAAAAAAAATGGTGTATTAGTAGGGTAGATGTTACAAATACTATAGTTGCTACATATTTTGAGCACGTAAATATGACTACACAAAAGTTCTTATGCACGTTAAATTTCTAGTACTTTGGACATGTACATTCGACAGTTATGTACTCACACGTTCACCAGACATATATGCAAGATTCTGCATGACGAGGAGACCAGGATATTTGTCAGATCACTGATGCATCGATCAAACCTAGGCAAGATTTTTATATAGGATGGCATCTTATTTGAAAACGCAGCAAGAACAATGATCACATATATCTAGTATAATTAAAGAGAATGTCAATAAAATAGGTAAACTAATTAAACCATCAATTCCATGGGTTACACCATATAATTATAATGTGAAACGCCTCAACAACATAATTAAGTTCACTTCGACAATAATTTAGACAAAGTGCCATAAAGCAAACAGAATTTTTAAAACATAAACATTTATTCCGGTGGTGATGAAGTGAGACGTGCATGCATCTAAGTCCCAAATCCCATCACACTTGACAATTATGATCAAACACGTGTAAAGATTTAAAGGGGTGAGATAGACTCAGCAAGCAATGGCTATGAATATAGACATATCTCACAAGTATTGAGTTATTAGATTGAGTTAAATACACTATTGGCCTATGAACTTACACAACTGTGTTAAATAGGTCTACGAACTTGAAAACCAGTCATTTGGCCCCTCAAACTTGCGAACCTATTCACTCTAGGTCCAAGGCTGTTTTATAGGCCATGAGGCAGCCTATGGTAGGCCGTGCATGGCATTGTTTGTGTCTTGACGTCGGCGATGATGCCAACACTTCTTTTTTTTAATTTACTGAAATTGATATCTTTTTATTCGGAGCACCAAATATAGCAAATAATATATTAACTTTGATCGTCTCGATGAACTCTTTGCAATGATGTACTCTATTTTATTATTTATGATAGTTTTATTTTATAAAAAATTAAATATTTCTACAAAATAAGTGATGAGATATCCACCATCTCAATTCTCAAGCACCGTGGGAGGTGCTAGAGCCGCCCATGGAAGTGAGCCATATCAGGTGCATCCGGCAGGGCCGAGACCAGACCATGGTCACCGCGCATGGCGCGGCGCGGAGAGAGATGGTCCCGAGCGTGGACGTGTGGCCAGACGCCGCGGAGCACTGCGTGCCGCAACGCAACGCACTGCTTAGCAATTGTCTCGTGGACGCCCATACATCGGCACGTTACACAGGCACTAGTCTACTACACGTAGTACAGGGAGAAGAAAGAAAGAAACGAACAAATGGCGCGAGGTAGGGTGGCTGCTCGCCTGCGCAGAGACCTCCACCGCTATGCCGCGCTTTTATTTAATTCTCACTTATTTTGTATAAATATTTAATTTTTCATGAAATAAAACTATTTTAAATAAAAAAACTGAGTACACCATTGTAAAGAACTCGTCGAGACGATCAAAATTGATATATTATTTGCTATATTTAAAATTTCGAATAAAAAGATATCAATTTCAAGAATTAAAAAAAAGTAATGACATCATCGCTGACGTCATCACCACAAACAGTGCCATGCATAGTGTACCGCAGGCTGCCACGTGGCCTAGAAAAACCTCCTTGGGCGTAGAGTGAACGGGTTCGCAAATTTAAGGAGCCAAATGACTGGTTTTCAAGTTTATGGACCTATTTGACACAGCTTGCGTAAAATTCAAGGGCCAACAAAGGCATTTAACTCTATTAGATTTGAAAAACATGAGCATCCACAAGATAAAAAGGGTAACAGACTATTAAATTATGCAACTCCATATGTAGCGACATTGAAACATGCCCATAGTACTAGAGTATCACATCTTCTAGGTAGTAATAGTCTCCAAATGATCAAGTAAACGATGAATGCGTGCTATAATGCAACTCTACTAAGAGTTTTACGTTGATGATGCCAACCTCTCATGTAACTCCATGTATCGGTACTAGTCACAGCATAATGGCGGTGACCGGCCTTTAACTCCATATGAAATGCATATGTATGCATATGAATGGTACATGCATGAATATATAACTCCAATTGGCATAAATAGAGCATCAGCCCACGACTACGACTATTATTTCAGCAACAAGAAGCATCAACTCGAATGAATAAATAAATATATAACCAAGAAAAAAAAAGCATGCCAAAACAATGCTCCATATTATTAATCTTGACTTAGTGTACTTCATTGAATTCCAAAAGTTTGCAAGACATGAATATAAGCATAGCATTGGTGATTGGCCGCACCCCTAGGTTACTTGCCTTTTTAACGAAGAAGCAACCTCGACAAAGCACATAAAGAGCGGTTATTATGAGACTCACTTCCTGATAAAAATAAACATATGGAACTACTCAATAAATCATACATATTCATATAAAGAGCAGATACACGTCTCTACGTCCTAGTCGATCACTCCCCATATTTTCAAAAAGAAACCATTAAATAAGATTAAATATTGTGTGTTGGGTAAAAATACTCCAAACACGTTTATTGAGAAATACTTAGTTACAAAGTGACTGGTACAACATAACAATTACAAGAGATACCAGGGGGTATTTATAGCCCCCTGGCTTCGTAGTTCCTGACGAGTAATAAATCATGCAATGGCAAGACTCTACATCTAAACTTTCAGCGAAGCTGTTTTCAACATCTTCGTCAGCTTCGTCTTGAATTTTCTTAATATCTTTTGAAAATTCTGACTACGAAGGTCTTCTGACGAGGCTTCTCTTCTGGATTTCTTTTGTGAAGCTCCAAAACGCGAAGGCCTTCTTGTTCTCTTCGCACTAATTAACTTTGCAACATGATCATTCCTGCTTGTCTTTTTCTCCCCTCTTGAGATGACCTTCGTATGAAACTCTGTTACACAATCAAACTTTAAAGTTTGGGTTAAGAGTTTATGCAAAATAAAGTTGACCCCCAACATTGCGACAGAAACATCTATATTTTCATGGTAGATACCTTGTTATTTTCATAACTGTTTTTATACGGCAGAAACCAATGGTTGAGAACATAAAAAAAAGAACACCTAAATGAATTTCTCTGCAACTTTGGTATTGACCATGAAATTTATTTCGGCCATCTACTATTATTAATCTGAGACACAAAGTGGCTAACAGTTCTGTAGTGTTCCTGCAAAAACTGTAAATCGACTTCAAGGGGTTTCCTACTATACCGGCCTGGTCAACCAATATTGAGGGTACTCAGGGAAAAAATTATTCAACTGCCCTCAACTGTGTAATAGATGACCAGCAGCAGCAAAGGTCTGCACTGATTTGGAGAGGAAGGAAGCCTTGGGGGTCCTATATATCACTGCAGGGAGAGCAGAGCGCCGCCCCAACCTCTCGTGACCAGCAAAATCGGATCAAGATTCACTACTACAAAAGCCAACTAAGGGAGCGCCTGACATTTACATTAGGGGCGGCTCAAGGGAGCGCCTGACATTTACATTAGAGGCGGCTTATGAGCCGCCCCTAATGTATGCGAAAATCCTGGCTGTTGACGAACCGTCCCTAATGACGACACATTAGGGGGCGGCTCATGTACCAGCCGCCCCTACTGTTATCAGGGGCGGTTCAATCACCAGCCGCCCCTAATGTGATCCACAATAGGGGCGGCTCTATATTGAGGCGCCCCTATAGTGGGTTGCCAAATTTTAAAATGAGACACTAAAAATTAAAATTTCGTAAATGACTTCGGACGGAAAAACTTCCTAAATATGAAATGTAGATCTCAAAAATTTATGAAACTTTGTAGTTGACCACTTTTTAGTTCGAAATCATCTAGTCATGCAAAAGCTGTGTTCAAATGTCTCAAATTTGAAATTCAAATTTCGTAAACGACCTCGGACGGAAAAACTTCCTAAATATGAAATGTAGATCTCGAAAAGTTATGAAACTTTGTAGTTGACCAATTTTTAGTTCGAATCCGTTTAGGGCCTCAAATAGTCAATTTACACTCAGATTTGTATAATATATGAGGACGCGGAATGAGATATAGACACATATAAGTGTGTAGCTTAGTGGAGGGGAGGGTCGTGGGTTCGAATCTTGGCGGCCGCAACATTTGCAAAAAGCCTGAAAAATCACCATGTGTAGGGGATGTGGGTGGCTGGCCGGTGGGGTCCTACCCCGATTGAAAAAAAAAAATTTTGTCATTTTTTTTGAATTTTAAAAATGCGAAATCTGGGATTCACATTAGGGGCGGCTCCTGTCAACCGCCCCTAATGTGGATGAACATTAGGGGCGCTTGTTTAGGGGCGGTTGGAAAAACCGCCCCTAAAGTCCATCACGAGCCGCCCCTAATGTTGGCTTTTGTAGTAGTGATCGACTAATAAGGAGATGGAGTCACACGGTAGTTTTTTTGTTCCTTGTTTATTTTTGTTTCGTAACCACGTAGCTAAGCTCTATACTATTTTTAGGTTTTTGCTTTTCTTCATCACAAATTAAATATATTGGCAGCATTGATGAATAATCAACCTCAAGCTGATATCTAAAAAAAAGTGTCTGTCGCTGAGATGAGGAGAGCTTTTTTTTTTTTGACAAGTAGATGAGGAGAGCTTTGACACATGCAGTTTCTTGAGCCGTCATAACTTGGTTGGCCACAAGCGTTTATCTTTTTGTTGTGCCGATGGTGACCGTTTCCATTTTTGAGCCGACTTTGTTTTATGTTCTCGTGATTTCGTATCCTTATATCATCGAGCAGATTGATCACTGTATTAGCAACTTCTTGGCTTGTTTGATTCAGTTTGTTGTGGACGCTCCACCACTTGCAAAGGAAGATGGGACGTGTTTGGTACTAGCAACTTCTTGGCTGGTCAGTCCCAATCGCCTTGATTCAGTTTCTTGTGGACGCTCCACCACTTGCAAAGGAAGGGCCAATCCTAGGTAGCAAAACTAAGAGAGATTAGCTCTAGCCAGCTATTCAATGCAAGCAACACATGTTCAGTTATATATATATGTGCATGGAGCCCGAGGCCCGGTAGCACGGCCCGTGGCACGGAATTTGGCCCGCCCGAGGCACGCACGGCACGGGCGATCTGGCCCGAGGCACGGCACGACCGGTGACCAGGCCGTGCACAGGCCGCCACGCCGCCCGCGTGGCACGGCATAGGCACGGCCCGGCGCCCGGTGCCGAGAAAAAGCCCACGAAGTTGCCCTCTACTGAATACAAGACTTGATAGGCCTGTTATCAAAAAGAGAGAGAGGGGGGCCTCTCGCTTCCCTGCTGGCCTGCTTGACTGCTCGCGTCCCACGCCTCTGCCGGTGACCTGGTCCCCCCGCTCTCTTTGCGCGCAGCCCGCACTCGCGAGTGGCGAGTCGTCGCGCCCGCCGCCGTCCCGCTTCCCGGCCACGCCGCCCCTCTTCCACTGCTCCCCTTCAGCCACGCCGCCCCACCTTCACCGGCCACGCCGCTCCCTCGAGGCCTCAACTCCCCCGTCTCGCCGTCCTCGACAAGCGGGCGCGGGGCAACCGTCGGCGCAGGCGGACTGGCGGCGAGTGCGAGTCGCGCCGCCCAGCGCTGGGACTCGTCGTCTCAAGTCCAAGCCTCCTCGCGCGTGGCACGCCCCACCTCAGCGCTGGCGGTGGCCGCTTCCCACGAAGACGATGCCCGGCGGCGGGCGGCATGAGCACGGCGGGCGGCACGGCGGCTAAATGGCCCGCAGGCCGTGCCATGGGCCGTAGGCTGAGGCACGAGCACGGCCGCGGCACGCACGGCGGTGTTCGGCACGGCACAGCACGGCACGATGAACATATATATATTCAGTTACCTGTACTCTCTAAGCCTGGCTAATATAATAATCGATGCGTTATTTAGTTTGCATAGATTCTCTTCCTTCAACTAGCAAGTTTACCCCTTCCATGACTTAACAGATGGTGGGCATGCGAGCACCTTGGCGCAGCACAGAACCTCCTTAATTATTACCGCGTAGGTAAACGCCCGTTTGGACCTACTAATTTGAGGGACCGAGAAATGTATTTTAAAGACTTACTAGATGACACATGCATACAAATTTAGGGACCTGACCTGTGCGCATTTCGCTCTACTATATATTCAAGGCCAGCGAGTCGCAGCCACTACACAGGGGGCGCCGCAACCTCGCTCCGATCCTTGACCGCCTCTTGTCTTGTGGAGATTGGGAGTGGCTGAGAACTGGCGACCGGAGTCCTCCCAAGACGCCGCACCCGCACCCGGGGCACCCGTCATATGATCCTCTCTTCTCTTCCGTCAGAGATTTGGTTGTTCGTGCAGCGCGGAGCGATCGAGGACGGTTTCTGTTTCTGTGGCCAAGGTTTTTTGCTGCCTCTATCTTCCGAGGGCTGGTGTGTTCTTGTTCCTGTGTTTTTCTTTAATTTGCTTCAAGTTCGATGCATTCAGGTGCAAGTCTAAAAGTGCTGGATTAATTTCGGATGGGTGCATTTTGCTTTGGTTTTTGGTGCATCTTTGTGCGGATTTATTTTAGGCAGTATCACAGCAGAATCTGATTTCAGTTGGTGAGACAACACACATGGTCTGTACTTTATTATTGATTGAAATATATATATGGACCTTAATTTACACAATGTAAATATATATTCTCCACTTTTATTTGGCAGAAACTTGAGATTTCCACAATTCTGGGAACAATTGTGACCTTCTGTGGGAAGATATATATCAATCTAGATAGCAAAAGATACTTGACAGAAATTAATTGAAGTTTACTAGTTTGGAACTTCGGATTCCACAGTTTTCCTACAACTATTAATTGTCCGTCATATGATTCTGCTCCACACGAATTTATTACACCAAAGAATCTAAATATATATATATATCAGCGAGCTAGAACTTTTTTTTTTTTTTTTGAGAAATGAACTGAAGTTTCTTTCCTTTCAGCTTGTTACTATTGCTCAAATCATACATTATTCAGACGTTTTCTCTGGATACATACATAATGTGGTTTATTATCTGTAAGTGCTAAAAGGCCTTTTGATGTCCTCACCCTTCAGCGCTTCAGTTTCAATTGCCACTGTTGCTTGGTTGTACTACTTCCTATTGCCAACATATATCTAACTGGAGTTGCTTTCCATCTCATGCAGCGAGGCTCACTAAATGGAGTCTCATCGTGGCGAGGTTCAAGAGTTGCCACGTCCAACTCCACCACATCCTCCTCAAAACACCGGCGATGAGCCTCTTACAACTGAGGAAATAAACAAGGACTACCACAACGGGTGCCCCGGGTGTCGGCTGGAAGAGGCGAACCAGATCAGAACAGGCATCCCCTACTTCAACTTCTTCTACATCTGCATCATCGTGGTCACCTCCAGTAAATATCTGGCACCCGCTTTATGTTTCGCTTGGTTCTTGGCAAATAGTATATGTTCTACATGTTCCAGGCATGGCGGAATGGATGCCCTTCGTTTGATGCTACTACTCCCACAAACAATAAACCAAAAATCTTGTAAAAAAAAAAACTATGACGTTTCATAGAACCATATATGTAGATTTTCTAAATTAAAAACAATTTTCTTGATCTCATACTTGCATTATCCTATAACAATAGGGTAACAAGAGAAACAGTGGTAAAAATGCTATTTACACTCAAAAACTATAAAAAATAGTGGTGTGACCCTGCATGGAAGAAGAGATCTTCGGACCAGATATAAGATATAGCCTCTGTTCCATTATTATCAATATCCCTGTATTATCTTTCTTATATATATCTAGATCAAATAAATGCATGCATTATGCATATGACATGGACATATAGGTACTACATATCCAGTTCTACAATTCTTACAGATATTGCAATAGAAAAGTTACAAGAGAAAATAGTTGCATTAGTGCAAGCAAGTTGTACAAAGTAGTAGTACAAATTGGCATGCACCCTTTACTTTTGAATGCTTGATATCCTCTATCAACACATGTTCTAGAATATGAGGAAAATTAGTTGCATGGTGTACACTTATTTTTGTATGTCATCTCAATATTTATGTCATTCTTTCTTGGAAACTTTACATCACAGTATTGCTATAGAAAAATAATTTGTATACTACAGAATTTATAGGGACTAATTTTCACCTCCTTAAACATCATTGAGATCACCATTATCTATAAAATGTAGAGAGGTTATAGTACTATAGATGTCAAAGACATATTTACAATGATGCTATTCACTTTATTTTATCTTACGTAAATGTGAATTATTTTTCTATTTCCAAACCAATCATATCATAATTGTTTTATCTGTTGCTCTATAACATCTTGTTTTTGTCCATCCTAGCTCTGCCGATCCTATCATTGTTCAGTTATCTATACTTCATGGTATGTATATGATTGAGAGCAGGGACTTGATTGCATTATGAAATATATACTTGATTCATGACTCTATACTACTCTTGTAATACAACAGATCAGGGACATGAATATCGCAAAGCGGGAGGAAGAAATTGGGTTTTATGCTGGATTTGTTGGTGAGTAATGTCTCTCGAGATTTCAAAGCTTTTCTTGAATATGTTTATAATCTTAATCAGGTTCATGCGCATTTTCCTTAAATTAAATAAAACTACTACATAATTTTTTTTTTCTTGTGACAGCTTTTTTCATTTGCCGTGGCAGTTTTTGTAACCGTCACAAACGGAAGGCCACGGTTAATCGAATGATTAACTGTGGCAGTTTTCCAACCGCCAACCGCCTGAGCTGTTGTGTGCCACTGCACCAGATCCGGCAAATGGCATCGCCGGATCTGGAGGTAAGGTGTTTATGGGAGAGGGAGAGGGAGAGGGAGAGGGAGGAGCTCCTCCGAGCGCTGCCACAAGCCAGATCCACGGCCTCCTGCCACGGATCCGCGCAACCAGGTAGGGAGGGATGCTGCCAGTTGGCTCTTGCCGTTACCGGGCGCTCGCCTAACATGGAGGTCCTGGGCTTGCGGATCCACGACCTCTTAGGCCTGCGCGACGTCCGGCGCTCGAGTGCCATTGCGACGTCCTGTGCCGCGTCGTCACGAGTAGTCCCACTCTCGGACGTCGTCCCATGCCGCCACCGTGCGTGTTACTGGGATGCGCGCCGGAGGGGGGAGGTGGACGGAGGGGCGATGGTAGAGAGGGAGGGCACAGTAGGGATGGGGATAGCGGCGCCAGTCCTTGTGCATGGATGCGCACGTGAGAGAGAAGTGAGAGGGAGTGGAGGCCACTGAGGGAGAGGGAGAGCAGTGAATGAGCTGAACCCTGAGTCCTTCTATATATAGTTAGTGAGGGTTATCGGCCTGGTATGAACTCTCTGGGCTGCTTGTTTGGGCCTCGTTAACCATAGTGATTTTTTTATAAAAATCACCACACTTAATAAAATTGAAACACCATGGTTAATGGAGGCATTAACCTTGGCGGTTCTTTCAAAAACCGCCACGGTTGTAAAACCGAAACGCCTTGTAAAAGTTTTTTTGTAGTAGTATAAGGAGACCATACATAGCTATTGACTTATTGTCACAATTCAATGATATTTTCATTACTAGCTACAGTAAAGCTGACTATATTCTCTTTTAGGGGCATCTTATTTCTTCGCTAGAACATGCAGTTCAGTGCCATGGGGCATATTTGCCGACAAGTATGGAAGGAAGCCCTGCATCATGATTAGCATGCTCGGTGTAGGAAATAATCAGCCACATTGTGAGATCTTACTCAGTAGCTAGTATGCCACCATCAAATGGGAGTAAACAAAGTTTTGATTTTTTTCAGGATTGTTTTTAACACATTATTTGGTCTTAGCACAAGATACTGGATGGTAATTGTTACTAGGGTATTGCTTGGGCTGCTTTGTGGTGCATTGGGGCCAATCAAGGTCTGCTTATTGTCTTTGCTTGCCCCAATTAGCAACTGAGAGCATCTATTTGATGTTCCTGTATACATATGTATTTTCCAGGCATATGCTACAGAAGTCTGCAGGAAAGAGCACCAAGCTCTTGGAATGTCTCTGGTAAGAACAATTCTTAATTTTATCTTTTGCATTTCAAACCTTCAACTTAATCAACAAATCTTTAGATCATAATGCTCATATTTACTTGTGTATTTAACTTAAGTCAAACATGGTGTCCTAGGTTACATCATCACGAGAGATAGCTTTTGTTGTTGGACCAGCTATTGGAGGATATCTTGCACAGTGAAAATAATAGCTGCACTTAAATTGTACAATAAAATAATCTATGCAAAAGTACTATATGACTAAAATCGTCTATCATGTATCATGTATTAGCTCTGCAGAAAGTATCCACATATTTTCTCCAAAGAATCCATGTTTGGGAGGTGAACTGCTACTCCTACTATAATTTTTATATGATTTTATATCCTTTTATGCAAATGACAAACCTTTGGAATTTGCTTCTATCTTCAGGTTTCCGTACTTCCTCCCATGCCTTACCATATCGATACTAGCAGTGGGATCATGCATCACATGCATTTGGCTTCCTGTATGAAACATTTTTGACTTTTATGATTCTTTCCTTCAAAAATACAACTTATTAGGCCCCTTCAAAATATATCAATGTATCGGGATTGTTACACTACCATTTACAAAAATTTTGACTACTTATCCACAGACATATAAAAAATGTTCTTCTAAAAATATCATAAGATTTATAGAAAGATGTTTAGTATTTATCCAATTTTTGCGAGAAACGCTACACTTTCACAATGATAGAAAGGTAGGAGGTGCTGATGAAGAGGCACAAATTTCAGAGGAAGTGGAAGCCCACGTTGGTCTCTCAAACATAGAAACCACAAAAGCTAAAGTATCTAGTGACACATCTTCGAAGAACCTGTTGAAGAACCGGCAATTTATGTCATCGGTAATCATCTACTGTACCTTTTCTCTCCATGATGTAATTTACCTTGAGGTGATTTTTTCTTGTAATATCATGAGAGTAACTTCTGTAGTAGCAGTTCAATATGCGAGGATGCCAATAATATCATTGTGGCCCTTGAGATTGATGCTAAGTTGTATGTGGCCAATCTAACATGTTCTCTCTTACTATTATGATCGACATTTTCATTACGGGCTGTGAGCAAAAGGAAATTTCGGGGCCTCAATTTGACATCCCGGGATCTTGCCACTTTCTAGCCATCTCGGGTATATAATATTTTTCCAAAGTCTTATGCAAATAATAATTGCATTTAATAAGATAATGTCGTTGCAAAATAAAAGAAATAATGACGTTGCAAAAAGAAAAAGAGAAATAATGACCTGCAAAATGAATTAATGTAACATGGAAATAACATAGGCCTTAAACACTTCGGGTGTGTTGCCATCAAATTATTTACCTTACAACAACTTCATTTGAACCTCGTAGGTATTGGTGTTCTGGTATATCAATTTGTTTTTTATCCTTTCATTGTCAAATATTATGGACCAATCAAGCCACTACGCCCTACTGCGAATGCGTTGGAAACACAACTTTGTGAGATTTGCTTAAGTATTCTGCTTGCAAAAAAAATCAAGGTTCTAAAAATGTAATCTATTGTTAAGTGGGGAAACAAATATGCATCAATCTAGTAAAATAAATCAAAGTGAAGGTATATATTTGAATATCAGATGGGGAATAGTTATTTGTTTTCTATAAAAACAATGAGGTGTGCATGATGATTTGTTTCTATAAAAACAATGGGGTGGCAATGGCAATTTCTAAAAGTGGTGTATTGATTCAAATCCCTATTTTTGTTCAAATGCTTTTTAATTTCTTTTACCTTTTCAAGTACCATGTTGAACCTACTTACTGTTTGATTTGTAGATCATGTCCATTCTTCTCCTCGCAACATATCCCTACCTGCAGAAACTACAAGGACTAGAGCTCAAAGTACTAATAACCATAGCATCAGTTTTCAAGAATGTATTCTCTGTGGGTCAACTTCTTTTTCTCATACATAGAAAAATCTAAGGCAACCTTCTTAGAGAAAATAAATTTCATCATTTTGTTTAATTTTTAATTTTGATCTATGCTTCAACAAATAGGCTACAACTACTACAGCATGCAACATTCTACAAAAACACAGCAGTGGTAAGCATATCCAGCTTGTCTGTTAGGCTCATTTTTAATACATTCTATTCTTTTAGATTCTGACTTATCCTATGTAACAAGTGTAGACACAAAAACAAAGAGGTGCTGCAAATGGCATCTCCGTAACTCTAATGTCATTGTTCCAAAGTTTAGCTCCAGCAGGAGCAGGAATTTTGTAAGCACTACTTTTTATTATCTAGAAAAAAATTAGCTAATTTTTGTTTTTTTTTCTGTTTGATGAACTTCTTTTCGTGCTATTTCACAGGTTTTCATGGACTCAAAAACACGTGACAGGATTTTTTCTTACCAGGTATACATATGAACGACACATATGCAGCCTTACCAATATGGTGGCAGGTAGCTAAAACACAACAAATTACTGAAGCATATTCTTGTTTGACTTATGAAAAATGCAGGTGACCAGATCCTATTTCTAGTGATAAGCATGGTTGCAGTAATAGGGCTTATTCTGACATTCATGCCATGTTTCTCCATGTCAAATGCGTGGAGCCGTTCATAAAGATGCACTATACATTTAGGCTTCATTTGTGGGTTAAATCAGGGAACAATTTGATTGCTGGCCTCAAGTTAGAACTCCTGAGTTTCATGTATGATATCAGGGCATAACTATGTATAATAAATAACCCATTTGTTGTAAGTAAATGTGAGATAAGTGAGATATATATTACCCATGTGCACTTGCAAAGGTCGATTGTGCTCCATTCTCTAAAAATATTGTCCCATAATAACTTCCACCATGTGTTCAAATATGTAATCAGTGTAAAGATGATCATCGAAGTTTTTGGTGTAAACTTTGGATCACTAGACGTTGCATCAATATAGGTCATAAAGTGAAACATAGATCGGTCTTCTTGTCAATTGTCTCCTAATAATTTTCCAACCTGTCCAGATAACTTCACCAGCTCTGAGATAGATAACAGAGCACTACCATAGACCATGACTACTCAATGATTGTGTGCACGACCAAAAACTACTTTTTCTGAATAAATAAGTCTGATATGATTTCAACTGGTTGATCGACCATAGATGCTAAGAACCTGTTGATCATGCTTCAACAGCAGCAAGCTGAAGCTTAGGTAGGGCGGTGAGACCACTAGTGTTAGCAAGAACAGATTGAAATCCGTGCTACCACCTAGGTAGAGAAGGGTCGCTTATTACATGGGTTCGTCTTAGTTTCATAAATGTGTGAGAGGTGCAATTTTGTTTTGCGGCCATGGTTCTAGCAAAAAAGAATGTAGCTAAAACTGGAAAAGACATGTGAAAGACAAAACATTTTTTTTACTTTGATTACGATTAATCTATATGTCGCTCAAGTGAAAGTTTGGCTTCGGTCACTCGATTTGTTAGCTGCCCGATCTCTCTGCCTCCTCTTGTTTGGATTGTTCGGAATCGCGCTAGATTGGAACTGAGTCCTCGCGTTCGTTGTTTCATTTCTGTCCGCTCTTCGTCTCAATGGCCAAGCCATAAGTATTCTTCTAAGTGCCTCGGATGGAAATGAATATAATTGAGTGATGAATGTTGATGTTGCAAAGCAGATTTGGGACACTTTGCATCTAGCACATGAAGGTGTTAACAAAGTTATAAAAGCCAAGATTGACTTGTTGATGGCCAAGCTCAATAGATTTATGATTATTGATGGCCACAGAGATGTTTGATAGATTGATGGTCTTGGTTGCCAAGATTAGAGGCTATGGTGGTGATGAGCTTGATGACCACAAGGTAGTGAAGATCATGTTAGAGGCTTATTCACCAACAAATGAAACTGTGGTTACCTTGATTAGAGACAAGAAGAAGTTTGAGCACTTCACTCCAAATGATGTGCTTGGAAGATTATTAACATTTGACATGCAAAGAGAGGAAGCAAATGAAAGTTTTTGGTGCGAACGAGATGGTTGATGTTCGATTCTCGTGTGATGAAAACAAACTTCTGTGTTATATTTTTCCAATTAATTTGTGTTGTGTGGATGTTTGATTGCGACTGAAATGATAAGTGAACAGTGACAATGCAACTGAAATCTGTCCAAATAAAGTTCTAGAATTATTATCCCCACTATAAATATGACAATGAAAGTTTTGTTCTACTATACAAATGATCATTGCATCGCTTGAGCTGCTTTATTGGCACGTCGAACTCACATCCTGCTGACGGCATAGCTCACAGGGTCGTCTAAGCGCTGCGTCCAGAGATCGAACTCATGGCAGATGCGGCACTCCGCGCTGGTACCTGATGACGGTGCAATTGTGCCCATAGCACTTGCATTCCGCCGGCCATGTACTAACGTGGGGATCCTTGACGAGCAGCGCTACCATGTCGTGGTCACGAAATCAGAAGCGACCACGGTGCGCAATGTTGTAGAGGTCCTGCTAGACCCAAGAACGCGCTAACGGCAAACCATGGTTCTCCCACCGGCCGTTAGGGAGCGGGCCGCCACTGATTCCATGAAGCAGTGCTTGCGCATTAGGGTCCGCAAGGTTCCGACGGTACTGCAACATCACCGAGAAGTAAGCTGCACCGGAGTCCCCAGCTACAGCGGCTTTATCGACGAGTGCCGCTCCGGTGTCAGTATCCCGTTGTGTCATCAACTTCTCCATCCCCTTATATGGCCTCTGGATGACCAGCACGGAAGAAGCACCACTGCCAGAGACGCCTGACTTCGAGCCGTCGTCTTGGCATCCAGTGATCCTGAAGAAACCGACGGAGCGACACACGCAGGATCGCATCCTTGTTCTCAGTTAAGAAGCTTTGGAACTTGCGGCAGACTTTACGAAGGCGCACGTACTCTAGTTCGCGATCTCGACCCTCAATGTAGTGTAGGAGGACCTGGTCAATCAATTCATCTAGCAGCTGCATCAGGAAGCACGTCGTCGTGGCATATGTTGCCATGGCATCTTGCCCTCTTGCGCTCTTGCCATTCTTCTCCATGTCGACGAGGAAGGCCAAGTTCTTCGTCTGGTTCTTCACTTCCGCCGCCCTCTTCCCCTTGATTTTAGCTTTATTTGTTGAGAATTTTTACGGTGCTTGGGAGGAACCACCGTTGAATTGCGTTTTACCGGTTCCTCCACCTAATTCTCGTCATTAAGGGTAGATCAGTACTTTCTTAATCTATAGCTTCTCAGTTTTTTTTTTTTTCCGTAAGTCAGCTTCTCCCGTACAGAGGAACCGCATAGCCCAGTCCATCGTAGGTAGTTTCGCCGCCGCGTCGGCGCCCATCGTAGTTTCGCCCGGAGGGATCCGCCGCCGCCGACGTCAACTGCCGCCACGGAGGTGCCTGCGCCCGCCACGCTCGCCCTCAACCTCCCACTCGCTCTCCACCTCCCTCCCCAGCCCGGCAGGTTCCTTCTCTCTCCCTCGGCCGCCGCCCCTCACATCGCGCCGCAGCCGGCGTACCTTGTCCGGTGGGTGCAGCGCGAGGGTGGATTCGGCCACCCTGCCCTCCTCTTCGCGAATCACCTGGAACACGGGATCGGGGTGTCTGCCGCCTGCTAACGGCGACATCCCAACGTGCTTGTACAGCTCGCCCAAGAAGTCCCAGGTAATGTTCTTTTCCAATTCAGTTTCTTTGCTTGTGTGGCAACTATGTAGCTGTGATCCTATTAATGCATAGGTAAATTAGTGGTTGCTGATGCTTTGTGCCCGGTTCTGGCACAAGAAGGAACAATTCAGAGAAGGCTATTACTATGCTATAGTTTGATTTCACCGATTGGTAGCTGGAGATGGTTGGTACTTTGTATCAAAGTTCAGAAAAAGTGGATGGGACAAGCCAGCGGCAATAATGTGGTGGTTCAGGAGTAATTCTCGCAGGAAATCTGTAAAATAAATAAATAAATTGTTTCTTAGTTCTTTTTGCTAGCTGTGCAATCTACACATAATGGTGAAAAAGTGCATTTTTTTGGTCAATGTTTAACTAGCCCATTTTATTTGTGAAGCCATTCAGATTTTTTTTTCTGATGAAACTTAATTCAGAGCTTATCCTTTTTGTCTTGCAGCTATAAATGTGCTATTGTCTTGTTGTACCTCATGTCTAGATGTTGTAATCTGAACAGAGCTTTAGGTTCTGTAGACACCTGAAACATGTTGCACCAATCCTTGCTAGTAGTATGTTTTATCCCCTGCCTGGCGCTTAAAAATATCCCCACCTCACGTCGTTGGCCTAAAAGTCTGGATGACATTTTTTACTCGCACTCTGATTTGCAGTTGGGTGCTTAGGAACTGAGCTGGGGACTTGGGTTAACCATGATCTGAAATATAACATATTTAAACTAGCATAGTGTTGCAACAGGTGGCCTAGTGTCTCTGAATTATTGGATTCAAATTTCAGTTGCTAGCAGACAGGGGATTTTTATACTTTACAGAGGATCATCTTATATTCAGTTGTTTCTTTCGTTCATGGCATTTACCACCCTCTAAGAAATTGCAATTGTGCTCTAGTAATGCTTTGCTCTGAAGCCTGAAAATGTTTATTTCATAATCTAACTAACAATATGTTCTGCATTTGTCTCTGATGTGTAATATCTGTATGTAATATTGCGAATGATGCCAATAGTTGCCCATTCTTATCAAAAATCAAATTCATCTGATTTTGATCCAAGGGACTGATGTTTGTATATTCTTATGGCAGAATGATGATGGCGAGCTATGGGATCCTACATCCATTCTAACAGCTGCGCTGATGTCCTTTTACGGCAGTACCAAGCCACTGGATAAGTCATGCCATGTAATGGGTTTTGGCTATAATCCAAGCATCAGTCCTGAGGCAATCCGTATTGCTGCAGTGATACACTTTGATGGGAACATGAAGCCCTGGGACCTGACTGACGAAATGGAAATTGAAGGCGTGCTTTACTGTAGTATTAGGTGTTTGTTTATGGTTTGATGTAGCTCTGGGAGCTCACTGAAGCCATTTTTCACTTTGTATAAAGGCATATTGGAGTAATGATGTTTCAATTGAAATTTCAGTTTGTCTGATAACTTTGTCTATTTCAATGGCCTGGGAATGTAAATATATATGCGTCTTTTATTTTTTTTTTTACTAGATATCAACTTGGTTCAGTTATAACAAGAGCCCAAGGTCACTGTTAACCATTTATTTATTTTCCTTGGAGAATGATGGTGCTCATCATATGACTTCCGCATGGTTTGGTCCAAAGGATTGTCTTGTTAAACTGACTTGGAGTTTGTGCAGTCGGCTGTCATTGCATATTGATTTATTGACCACGGTATTTATATGTTGATTATCTTATTTATTTAAAACCAGAAAAGATTTAAAAAAATACACGAGTGGGTTCAAACCGACATCTAGCATTTTTATTATCTATATGCATTGGGAAGGTTTTGGTTTTGTCCATACATGTTCAACCATATTAGCCGATGTTTCTTGTTTGGATGCATTCGCAACTGCAGCTGACATGAGTGTAGTTTTAAACTACTACTCAGCGATTTGCCAGGCATGAGATCATTCCTCTTTAGGAAGCACATAAGTCCATTGCTACAAGGAAGCATTAAATTACTGATCTTATTGCTTTAACATTCTTAGTGAAAGAAGATGGTATTTAGGTTGTGTGCATCCAAGTTGTATCCAGTAAAAATAACTACACCAGAAGCCTGAGTTCTCAATCACGTGCCAAATGAACCTTATTCGTCAGGTGAAAAATTAAACAAAGTTGCAATGAACAGCACTCAATCGGGATGCACAACAACACAGGGGGCTACTACACTCGACTTCTCCCCTGGCTTCCATCCGGCACGGCACACCTCATCTGGGTTCTCCTAGACGTACTGCATGTAATCATGGAGAATATTCAGCATTTGAGCAACCACCATGTCTTTACCTATTGTACACCATATATTCATATGTCTCCAAGTTTTGCTCCACCATTTTCCTGTCATAACCCAGGCCTTGTCAGTAAACTGTGCATTGAATTGTCCAGCAATCAGTGTAACTTTGGATGAAGATGGTCGACATTCTAGTAGGAATGTTGGGTACAAATTACCTGATCAGTGATTGATTGTGAATTATGCTCACTGCACTCTCTAATCACCTGATCAAACACATCAGTCTTCACATTTTAGAGATTGCATGTTAGATATGAAAGAAACTAGAAGGAACTGTTGCTGCCAAAGTCACAGTAATTCACTAGAAGGACCTGCACATTTGCAACAGCAGTGTGTGTTGTCCTGATTGAAATCAAGCATGATAAAAAAAAAATACCAACTTATAAGATTGATCTCTAACTCATTATATACCTCTACATTTGTCGACCCGCTCCATCTGCTGTTCCTGATAACCAACTTCATTCATTTGCAGAACTTTTGCAGAACTTTTAAACATCACCTGATAACAATCATACAACATGCATTTTTTAAAATAGATATTACAAGCAAATACTCAGCAAAGTTGTCAATAATTACTACTACAGAGTAATTCTTCATTCCATCAGTGTGTTCATATGCATCCTATATGACTACGTAGGGTGTGTTCAATAATTATGTTTTATTGACCTCAACATTTGCAACAGCAGGTTGTGTTCTCCTGATTGAAATCAAGCATCGAAGAAAAAATGACCTCTAAGCGTAAGACGGCGGCGATGGCGACACCAGCGCGTCTAAGCGAGTACAGCATCAGAATGCAGCCCAGTCCCCAATCCGAAAAGTCCACTATTCAAGCTGAAACAGAAGCACAGGTATGTGTTGCATTCCGAACAGTTTAAATATGTGATCTCCTAAGTATAATTAATGCATGAGTCAGAAAAATAAACAGCAAGCAGATCAAATGGGAAGCAAATTAAAGCAGAACGGATGGCATAGCATTACTTGCCAGGTAAAGAATTGAAGCGGAGAATGAGAGAACACGCACCTGATGCCAAGTTGCAGGCTGAGCACGAGCTGACTTCCAGATTATATAGTGAAGTTATCTGCATAAACAAGAATAATAAAGGCTGTATGGGACAGTCCCCACACAAGCTGACTTCCAGATTATATAGTGAGTTGTGAACCTGGTATCAATCAAACAAGTCTCCAGGCAGCCATTGAAACGGGACTATGCAACAAAACACTGGAACAACCGGCGATGAGCAGCAGCGTCGGCATGAGCTCATTTGAGCTCCTCCTCATCGTCCTCGCAATCATTGAGCAGGTCGTCAATGGCCTCAACATGCGTCATGCGCGCGGACGCCTGCTTGACCCAGCGCGCCATCTTGGCGGTCTCCCTGCTGACCTGCACCTGGTCCTCCAGCGCCTTCCTGAGCTGTCGCTGCTGCTCCCCTGAGCTCGCTGACCATCTTCCTGTTCTCGTCGCCCCACTCGTCGGCGTCGACGCCGAGGACGTCGCTGGACCCGTGGTGGACCTTCTTCGTCTTGGCCTTGGCCGACGGCGCCCTCTGCAGGGTCTTCTTCGGGGAGAAGCCGAAGCAGCACGCCTGGCGCGGCGGCGGCGGCGACGGGGAGGCGGAGGTGGAGGAGTCCCTCCCCTGTTCCGCTCCCGCAGCGTCGGTCGCCCCCGTGGCGCCGACCCGAACAGCCGCTCCGGTCCTCCTCGTCGGCGGCGGCGTCGTGAACGGGTGGCGATGCGGCGGGGACGGCGGCCAGGACCAGGGAGGCGGCGTGAGCGCGGCCGCGAGGGGCTGGGGACGGGGACGGCGGTGTGGGGGTGGACGAGCACGGCGGGAAGTGCGGCGGCGGCGGCGTGAGCGCCGGAGCGGGGAAAGGATGAACGGATTTTTTTTTTTTTACATGACGAGTACTCGGAACCTGATTCAGAAGCAACTTTTGATTCACACGAAGTTAGGAGAAGCTGCTCCTTGTCAGATTAAAAAGACCATTATACCCTTTAATATTTATTATAATTCCAGGTTCCTATCTGTACCATATCTTCATTTGGTTCGCTTTCGGTTCCTTTTATTTGGTTCCTCTAAAACCTTTTTGTTTGCATTGGATCACATCAAATGGAGGGCCCACCACTTGCATTAAAATAATCAAACAGCGCCTCGTTCTCAAACTCTCATGTGTTCATTTTTTTTTAGTGCTTTGAATGCAAAACGGATCAACCGTTCTTTGTTTAGTGCTTTGAACAAAACGGAACCATCTTCTCTAGTTTAAGACTTGTAAAGGAAAAAAAACTAGGTCTCACCATTGTGGGGGTATAAACCCGTATACCCCCATGGCTATACATGGGCCGTACCATCAAAGAGGCCTGGTCCCAAGACATAAACATGCGGCACACGGCACTGCCTGGCGTGCACCGCACAACTATTATATTGTACCATATTGCTTACCAAATCATGTAACTCTGTTCACCGAACTATATAAGGTGGGCAAAGATCCCCCTCAAAACAGATCTATCCACATCGAATAATATCAATACCATGCAACAGAACATAGGTTTTACGTCCTCACGGCGGCCGATCCTGTATAAATCGTGTGTCTTGTGTCTCTGTTATCATTAGTTCGTGTCTCGTGCACCTCTACCCACTCATCTACTACCATAGGCATACCCCCATGGTATACTATAAATGATATTTCACGGCGACCATGACACATGTTGAGAACTCATGTGGAGATGTCCTGGGTTTTAGCAATCGTAAACTGAAACGTCAATGAAACCTTCTCAAATTTTTTTCATAGCTTACACATACGATATCACGACAACTAGACAAGTTTAAGTAATTTTTGGACTTGTTTTTTTTAGAATTTTAAAACAATTCACCAAGAACTAAACCGTCGTGTTTCCTAAACTCCGCATTCGATATTTCATGTGAGTACTTGCAAACTACAATATCATTTTTCCATTCACCTTTTCCACTCATTCAAATGACTTGTAGTTCAAATTTGCCTTTCGAAAAAAAATCAACAAAAGAGACATAAACACTATAAATATAGCAAATAGTACGAAAAAAATCTAAAATTTCAATATGTTGTGAATAGTTCTCTACCAAAGCTAGAAAAAAAATATGGACTCGAAAATCAAAACAAAATAATTCACCGAGCACGAGCCATGGGACTCGGCAAACATGGTTGTTGTCGGCGGCTTGCCTGGGGCGCTCGGCAAAATAAGTTTTTCCTCGAGAGCGAAACGGTAGGGCGCTCGGCAAAGGGCAAGACAGGGCCGGACGTTTGGGTCTCTCTCGCCCTTTGCCGAAGCAGTACGCTTTTGTCGGCGGGCAACACTCGCCACGGAGCTCCTTTACCAAACTTTTCGAAGGGAAACGCTAAGGCGGACCGATGTGAATCCAAAAATCGGAATTACATGAAAGCTGAAATGGGGCAAAATATACTTTGATAACCGATGCTTCTATCGAACGATAAGGAAAGAATTCATATAAATAATTGTGCTTGCCGAGCACTAAATACTTATTAACTTTTCGAGGTAAAAAGATGTGGGTAAGTACTTCTCTAGCTTTTGGGTGTGAGACCTTTTTGGCCACGACACCCTTGAACTTGGATTAATGCCGAATTGAAGATGGTAGTAGAAGACCAAAATAACTTTTGTCTTGTCTTGTGTGTAAACCATTGCTAGCTCCAAAAACAACATAGACGACGCCCTTGACCGGGTGTGCGTGAATATTGTATTGGTATTGGTACAACTTGTGCGGCCTTTTGGCGGTCATGGATTTCCCACGTCCCGCAATGCATGTTAATTGTTCGGCGGGGCGAGGAAGCCGAAAACTTCGTGGGCCCTGGCCCGAACTATAGCTTTTCAACTTATTCCCGTACCGAAGTTGCTTTGGAGAGGCTTCATCTGTCTAGATTGCAACTCGTTAATTCTCCAAAGGACTTGTGAAAGCATGAGTTAACAAACGTAAGTAAGTATTTAACAAAAAAAGAAATGCAATAAGAAGTGATCAAGATATAGTGGTGCTAGCTAGGAACAAACAAAGAGCTAACAAGTTGAGTTAATGAAGTTGTATCATGTAAGGTTGTAACTCTAACATATTTAACTTCTTTATTTATGAGCATGCCATTGTGGAGGGGAAACTTTATAAAGAGTGATAACTTACCTCAAGATGTTACCTTTATTAGTAGAGCATGATGGCGCCATAACACCTTGTGGTGATCCCTTCTTTCCTCTTAAGTTGTTCATGGGAATCTTGTCTCCTCTTCTCTTATTGTTCCTTCTCTTACCATCTTTTTTTAATGGTGGTTGGACGTTTTGCTTCTGCTCCTTCTTTCATTCCTGAAAAGAATTAGTAACACATACCCGAAGGAATATATAGGCAATAAGAAGGGTAGAGTTGTCATATAGCTAAAAGTCACTTTCTATGTTATAGAAAAGTTTGGTTAATCATTTTAATTAGCATAGAACATTTATGCACCATTACTTCTTCTATAGGGGATTGATTTTATTTTGTATCTTAAGTTTGATTTTGATGAATGGCATGTGTAAAACATTCAAACTTATAGAGACAAAAAATAACAATGAGAAGGGGATTGCAAACCAAATAAGTGTCGGAAAGTGACGGGAGCTTGAGAAGGATCATCTTTAAAGGATTTGTCCTTCCTCCCCAAGCTTTCACCTAACTGTCACTTTCGACATTTAAGGTCAAGTGTAGAAGTGAAACATCCCTCATTGTGTCTTAATACCTAGCTATGTCCTCAACCATTGTTCTTCCTTTGTTCTTATCCTGCAATGGTTAGTGACCAAGAATACCCGAAGGAACTTGTCCTAGGATCATGCTATTTTTGTTATATAAATATACATGAGCCTTCATGTGCTCACATTTGTTTTTGAGGACCTTCATGTGCCCATAAATATATTATTTTTTCTTTTAAAAACATAAGACAAAAGTTGTATAACAATAGATATAAGAAAAAAGGCCAATTTTTTTTAACTCTATCCTAATGAGAATATGGTTCTTTGATTATTTTTAGCACAAACATTGTTTGTCATGTTTTATACAAAATTTTGTTTTTAGTTGCACTCTAGAATGGTTCAATACAAAGGTAACTTGTAGCAAAAGACAAAGTGAATGATTTGATACTTATAGTTCTTCCTTCCATGACGAATGAGTTGGGTCTTCTTTTGTGTGAGGTTGTTGGAGTTCATCATATACCTGGCTTCATCTCAGATTTGAATTCATTTCTTGACTCACCCGATTTGGATTTAAGAATTTCCTACAGGGGGTTAGTCCAACAAAATAGCCATTGTCTATTGTTGACACCTGTTATAGTATAATATTAATAGTCAACTAAACATGAAGTAAGGGCATAAAATGAATATCAACATAGACTAGGGTTTTACTAACATAATTTCACGAGCTTTGGTGATTTATATCTTTTCGGGGACTTAACGGATAAATGCGAGAGAAGAATGGAGAAAGTTCCGGAATATACATCTCATACGATGACAAGACTTGACCGTGAAGTAACTCAACCCAAAATGTGGACTAAAACACTCTAGAAGATACCAGAAGACACCAGAAGAAACGAGAAGCCGAGAGGAGACCAACCCCTGGCGGCCGCCAGGCTACAGTAGCCAATCAGGCTCATCTTCCTAGGTCGGTTTGTAACCGACTTTGAGGTTGTATCTATACCGTTATTGAAGGTCGGTTTGATCCAATGGTCATCGTTCATCGCCAAGGCCTATATAAGAAGACCCCCTGACCCCAGGGCTAAACCCTAATTCATTCTATCTCATTCTATTCATTATCTCTCAGTTGTAGAGGTGTCCCAATGTAAGGATCACCTCTCTCTCAGGGATTAGTGAATTAGAAGTAGATTAGTCATGTAATTAGAAGTAGATTAGATCTAAATTAGATCTAATCAAGAGTAAAGGAGAGTGGAGCTATGCTCCTGTTCTGGAGATGTCTTCAGAGTATGGTATGTCTTTGTATCTTCTCTACAAGACTTATGATTCATATATTTATCTTCTCTATTCACTTCCATGCCTTTCATATATGGTTAAGTATAGTTGTTATGCTATTGCATGGGATCTCCGCTCGTATTGAGGACTCTAGTTATTCATGGTAGCTAGAGTAGTAATCGATAGTGTAGACATGGTGTCTAGGCTATAGGTTACCTGAGATTGCGCCCAATCCCACGGTTAGTTGTGGTAGCCCCAGGGGTGACAGCTTTGTTAGGCCTTTGTATTCCACCACGTTCGGGTTGGTGTTTCGTAGAGCTTTTGGCGGCCTTCCCCCGGTTACTTCTTCCCAGTCTATTCGAGAACCGGAAAGGTACCGTTGCTCCAAAGTGTATTAGTGTAATTGCTATCATAGAACCTAAGTAATAGAGAAGTATTTAGGAACCTTGATCTCTCCCGTTGACCTCTTGATTAGTTTAGTTATCCTTTTATAATCTTAGGTAGGTTATTATTTTATGCTTTGATATTTACTTATCCTTTAACAATTACCCTCTCACTATAGTCTAGTGGTTTGCTAAGTTAGTGGATACATGATTGTGACTTATTAGAATTCTTTAGCCAAAGCTTCCTTGTGGATACGATACTCTAGAATACTCATCCTAGGGAAAAGCTACAATGGTAGGTGTTCTGTGCGCTTGCAGAATCCTTCATATTCTTTTAGCACTTAACAAATACCAACAAGCTTTTTGGCGCCGTTGCTGGGGAAGCAATTGGCCTAAAGATTCTAGTAATGATCATGATGTCTGCTAATTTAGTGTATCACTAGCTTTAGTAGGATTACCCTTGTTCTGTTGAGTTGTGGAATAGACAGGACAAAAGATGTCGGTGCGATCTTCCGACAAGATTCCACAGGATAAGGAAAGAAGAAAGATTGAAGAACCCAAGGTGCCTGATCAATCAAGATTCATCACCATTGGAACCCTGTTATCTCAAGGTATGCATTTATATATTATTCTAACCATGTATAGATTGAAGAAGAAGTCGCCGTCACAAGAATTCAATGCACACATCTCAAGTGACGTACATAGAAGCTGCACATCATGGTAAGTATGATTAAAAGGTGAGAAAATCTTGCTCATGGACTATAAATTGATTGAGTAGTTATCATTTAATTTCTTGCATTGCATTGCATGTTTACTTGATCAACTCATGCATTCACTCCGCTTAGTTTACGTTTTCTCATAGTAGATCCATTGCATGTTTAGTCCTTTGCATACATCAATGCCATTTGCATCTAAAAAAAAAAAAAGTTATTCTCACCATGATCATGCTCTTTTTCGTCTCTAATTGGATAAATCTCTATAGTGCTTTGATGCTATCTTTGTCTCGCTATAGTATGCTTTGGTTTGGAGGTACTACTATAGGATACTTCCAAAGGCTTTTAAATTAAGCATGGTGCTTAGGTTAAACAGCCTTCCTTAATTGAATTAGACATGGAGTCTATTTTGTTTATTGAACTAAGAATTGCTTGCGTGGACATTGGTTATTGTTGGACTAACCCCTGCAGAAAACTCTCAAATCCAATTCGGGTAAGTCAAGAGATGAACTCAGATTAGAGATGAAGCAAGGCATATGATGAACACCAACCTTGTGCAAAAAGGAGACTCGGCTCATTCATCATTGATGGAAGAACTGTAAGTATCAAATATCATTCAACTTGTCTTTTGCTACAAGTTACCTTTGCCTTGATATACATGTTAGAGTGCAGCCACAAACAAAACTTTATAAGACATGATAAATAAAATCTGTGTTAAAAGATAAACAAAGAAGCATCTTTTCATTAGCATAGATGAGATCATATGAACTTTGGATAACAACCCCTACTTCAAACTTGTTGTATTCCCTCGGGTATGTGTCCACTGATATTTTGCAGAAAAAGATGCTATGCTATGTCTATTCGATGAAGGAGAGTGTCATACAACACGATCACGAAAAGTAATCACTCAACAGAAGTGGATGGACACTGCAATGGGCCACAAGAACATCAAAGACGGTGAAGGGTCGAGATGGGGACTAGAGGGGGGGTGAATAGTCTCTTCTTTAAACTAATCGCACCGGCTAACCAAAACAAATGCGGAATTAAACTTATCGGTCTAGCCAAGACTTCACCCCTCTAACTAAGACTCTAAACCACCTCACAAAAGATCCTACACAAGAAGAGTGAGGTGACAAGCCTAGCTTGAGCTCCTAATCAATTCTAATGCAAGGTCACACAAACCTAAGCACTAGTACTTTAAGCACGGGTGAGCTCCTACACAATTCTAGTAAGCACAAGCACAAAGCCCCTAAGCTCACTAGATGCACAATGGACAAGGCAACACACACCTAACCCAAAGGCTCAAATTACCTAGCTACACAAGCTAAGCAAAGTAACTAAACAAGCTACACAAGCTAGATAGTTACAACTACTCTACTCAAGCACAAACACAATGTATATATGAATGTAAGAACAAAGCTTGAGACGAAGAGATTGCAAACCACCGCGAAGTGTGGACACAAGATGACACCGGTGATTTTTACCGAGGTCTCGGGAAGCTTGCCAACTTCCCCTACTCCTCGTTGTGTCGACCAACACTTTAGTGGTTCCACGGTTTGGTCATTAATCACCCGGTGATGATTCTCAAGCTTAATGGCCGGTGCAAATCCCACAAATTGAGCTCGACGAGTCCCTCAAACACAGTGTGAGTCCTCTAGCCAATCCCTCGAGGGTACCGTGGTGAACCCACACACAAGTGTGGTAGCTCAATGACACGCCCACTAGAGTTGCTCTTCACGATCCCCGCGAGGTGAGCACGAACCTCTCACAATCTCTTCTTCGGAGCACCGCACAATCTTCTTTGCGTGCTTCACGAAGTCTCTTGCCACCAAGCCGTCTAGGAGGTGGCAACCTCCAAGAGAAACAAGCACACCGGCTTGCAACACGATCACCTAGTGCCACGAATGCGATCTCTCAACGCAACGCACTAGAACTCGATCTCTCACTCAATCGGATGAACGAAATCAAGCATGTGTGAGTGGGAGGGCTCTCTAGCACCACAACACAAGCCACCAAGGCTAGAGTGTGCTCAAAGAACCGACCAAAGCCGGCCACCCCATCTATTTATAGCCACAAGCCAAAATAGAGCCATTGGGGTGCTTTCTGGCCGACCGGGACGACCGACCGGACTCACCGCGAAGTCCTGGTCGTGAGTCCTGGCCACAGAGTCCGGGCCACAACCGACACGCTTTGGGGCCCACAAATGGCACCCACCTCCATGCGTCCGGCCGACGCTTCCTGCCGAGCACCGGAAGCTTCCAAATCAGGGAGTCCGTCCCCTTGGCCGCAGGTTCTCGCCAGACGCACCCATCTGAGCGTCCGGCCACCATTTTCCAAATAAAAACTTCACCAAAACACCGACACCGGCCGACATGCTACCCATCAAGTATATCAAACTTGAGCACGAGGGATAGCATGTTTTCACCACCACGATGCATCCGGCGCAATAGAAAATATGCAACTCATTTTCTCGAAAGCGCCCGAATCCCGCCGCAAGCTCGGGCGGGGAGGATGAGCGGTTCCCAAACCCAACTCAACCCCGCAATCACCGCCGCCTTTGCAAATGTGCCAACACCACCAAGTGTACATCACCATGTGCATGTGTGTTAGCATTTTCACAATCATTTTCAAAGGCCGGGTTAGCTCTTAGCACGCCACTCGATCCTACCACGCCGCAAAAAGTTAGATCGCTCAAGTGGCACTAGATGACCGATATGCAAACAAGTTTGCCCCTCTTGATAGTACGGCCATCTATCCTAAACCCGTCACAAACTTCTAAAGCTCCTCATGACCGGCGAAATAAAATGCCCTATAGGTTATACCTTTGCCTTGCGCATTTCCATTCCGCTCCAACTTCATGTGCCGATGCAACACATGCACCAACACGATCAAGAATGATATGATCCATTTCATATCATCACATGACCTTCTTGGTCCATCGATCTTGACCTCACTTGCTCTTCACCGCTAAGCGTCGGTCCTTCCTATAAAGTCCCTCGACTTGCCCTTCACACTTGCAACCGGTCCATCAAGCCAAGCCTTGTCTTGATCTTCACCACCTTGGTCACATGACTCCATGTCATGTTTCATATGCAATAAGCTCCTTTATTGCATCATCACATGTGAACTAATCTCCTGTGGATAATCTCAATCACACATATTAGTTCACCTAATGTTGACACTCAATTACCAAAACCACAAGGGACCTTTCGAGACGGGTAAGTGAATATAAATCTCATAATTAAATACAACTTTTGTCTTATGTTCTAAAGAAAAAAAATATATATATAGTAATAATAATAAATAATAATATATATCCGAGCACATGAAGGCTCATGGTAAAAGAAACATGTTCCCAGGACAAGTTCCCTTCGGGTATTTTTGGTCACTAAAACTTGCAGGAACAAAGGATGAACAACATCTAAGGACATGGTGATTGCAACACAAGATTAGGGATGGTTCAGCATTCACACTTAAAGTGTCGAGTGACAAGAACGCTCGAGCATGGGGGAGGAAGGTTGACTCCTCTAAAGATCATCCGACATACTCCTCCTCTTCTCAAGCTCCCGCCACTCGACATGCCGGTTTGTATCCCCCCTACTCACTATTATTTTGTCTCTCTAAGTTTGATTGGTTAATAAATGTCATACATCAAAATCAAACTTAAGATATAATAAAATTTCCCATTAGAGAAAAAGTAACAAAGGAGCATATGCTAATTAAAATATCCAACCAAAACTTTTTGTAGCATAGAAGATACCTTTAGCTCCATGACAATTCTACCCTTGTTGAAATTACTTGTATATTCCTTCGGGTATATATTGTCAACTAATACTGCAGGGATAAAACCATGAGAGGAGCAAAAAGGTCTAAGCTTAATTTGAAGAACAAGAAAGAAAGGACGATACAATAAAAGAGACAAGTAAGGAGCAAAATATATAAGAGGCCAAAGAAGGAAAGCTTCGAGTAGAAGAAAAGGACCACCACAAGGTGTTACGATGTTGTCACATTCCAATAATAAGGTAACATCTTGAGGTAAGTTGTCATTACTTAAGCTTTACCTAAAGTATGGCTTGTTCATAAATAAAGATTTAAACATGTTAGAGTAACAACCTTGCCCGATCTAATTTCATGAGCTCAACATGTTTTGTTTTTGTTAAGATGTTTCTACCACCACTCTCTTGATCTCATAGTCCTAATCTTGTAAGCCAAAATGTTGCTTACCTTGCTTTGGAAGAACATAATCATTATCATGCCTTTAATACATCATGTTTAGATAAGAAAACCCTTCCAAGAGTCAACGAGCTTGATTCGATATGTCGAATGTTTTAATCACAAACAATGATGCTCAATCTTCTCGATCTTGCCACCCAAGTTAGGTTTAAGCAAAGCATATAATAGATCAACTCTATCTTGTTTCTTGTACCAATGGTTAGAGAAGAATGAATGAAGTTTTGGTTTTGTTGGTGTTTTCCCACCAATAGAGCCCATGCACTCGATCTCTACCTTGACTTTGCAAGCGTGACACACTTTGAGCAAAAAGGTAGAGAAGCTTATCGCTCTCTAAAATTCAACAAGTGAATGTCTTACAAGCATGCACACTAAACAAGACGTTGCCTACGCTTCATTCCAACTCATAAGACCAGCAAGGAACATGGGTGATGTCATCCTTCACCATCTCAAGGAGCATAACTATCAAGATCGATAATACATTCAAGGAAACGACAAGGTAAGAAGTCTTGTTCGTGAGGACTTAAAACACCGAACCCTCGCCGAAAAGGTAAGATCGGTAGTTATCCATATTTATCTCCTTACATCGCATAATTGTTTTCCTTTAGCATAGCACAAGCCTTGCATTAGAAAAGAAAATAAATATTTGTTTGTTTCATATACATTGAAAAAAATCGAAGCCCCGTGTAAGTAATCTTGTGGTGTGTAACAACCCACAAGAATATTTATTGTGGTGGCATAAAAATAAATATGCATGCATCATCCTTATTTGCATAGAAAATCCAAAAATATTAATGTTGTTGAACTACCGCCTTAAAAGGAATAATCCTAATCTTTGGTAACAAGAAGCAACATGGCTAACCCCTAATGTTTAATCAAGTTCCACTAGCTTTGTTGTCTATTTGAGTTCAGCAGGATCCCAAGGAAGAGAGATATGACACACATGTTGTCCAAATAAGTTAAAGAAGATCAATCACCACCATCACTATCTACCTCTACTTTCAACCATCAAGAACATCGAAGACTATGTCAACATCCAAATTGGGGGGAGTGCAACCCCCATGTATCCGGATAAGTATCCCTTTATCTTATTTACTACTAGCTAGATATGTTTGTTTTATTAGAAAGATATAAAAAGATGCATAACTAAGGAAATCAAATAAAAGAGTCTATAGTCTTTATTAAAGAATCTTTAATAGAGTGTGAGAATAAAATAATCTCTCAAGATAATCTCTAGCTTTGGAGATGATGAATAGTTGTTCGCCATAATTTCTTTCAAGTACCTACCTTTCAAGCTTAATTTCTCTCGAGCTTTTAATGCAACCGCTTTGACTTGAGATTTGCTCAACCCAAAACCCGTGGGTAGCAAATGCTTGCTCAAGTCTAGGTAATTGACGGATATGATATATGAGAGTCCGAGCTACTATTTATCTTACTCCTAGTGATACTAGATTTCTAGAGATTTATCTTTTGAAAATTAAAGTGCACATGATAAGTTCCTGTGTGACAAGAGTGTTGAACCTCCTACCACAGCCCATATATACATGTTCCCTATCATATATATAGGCAGCTTGCTTTGCATTGAGTTTGTTCAATCTTTGTCGACCCTTAGAAACTTGTCATGCTGATCATGCACACTCCACTCCACTACACTCTATTCCACTTGCATTTATGCTACTTCTACCCCTCGAAGTAATGCATCCACAAAGCATCCACCAAATATCCACCAAAAAATGTTCTACTCCTATCTTGGGAGAGAACAACCAAAAATATTCCCTATACCCATCCACTCACACATCTCTAGCGGATGCCTTACGTAAGCTCCATAACATTTGTCTATCTCTCAAAAGTTATTATAAAAGAGATTTGGGTTGTAGATTAAAAAAAAGAAAAAGAAAGAATAAAGGAGAGTTAAAAAATGGACAAGTGTCCGCCAGAAACAATGGGTAGTTAGATGCTCGCCTCTCCATAAAAAGAAAAAAATTAAGAAAGAGATACAACCCAAGTTCTCATAAAGTCTTCAGATTCCAAGAGAGAGATGATTCCTCAAGGAGCAAAAGTAGAATTAGGCTTTCCCCTCATTCATTCCATACACTTTACCATATTCCCTACCATATCCACTATATTCTTTCCACCATACACATGCACCATTTGATCAGTGTGACTCGTGACTTTGGATTCATTGCTTGAATTTACAATATATGCTTAGTAAGTAAATTTAGTTTCTCCCACCTATGAGCTCCAAATATAAACCTTAGATATAGGGTGAGAGAGAAGAAGGCATAGTGTCCTACTGCCTTACTCCAAAAATACCACATATTATGAGAGAAAGGCAACACATCATTATTGCCTAAGTGAGGATCCACAAATACCACAAATGAGAGACTTGAGAGGGTGATACAAAAGGAACTTTGAGTTTTATTTGAAAACTTGCAAAACTCCAGAAGGACAGTTGAACAAAGAGTTTAAGATATGGTGCTTGACTCGATTGTTCTATCTTTCAATTACCCAAGATCCCAAGAAAAGGCTATAAGCTCCATGGTTAAAGGTAATATGGGAAAGTTGAAATTTGAGCAAGTTTATTCTTATCTGGAGGAGAAATTTTGTTTGAAAGCATGTGTACTTTTGAGGTGTGAAAGTGTTGCGGCAACTCCCGATCCATTGTTAAGTTTGGCTTTGCTAGGGACCAAAGAAAGGGTAAGCTTGGGGGAACTTGTTGACATCTGTTATAGTATAATATTAATAGTCAACTAAACATGAAGTAAGGGCATAAAATGAATATCAACATAGACTAGGGTTTTACTAACATAATTCCACGAGCTTTGGTGATTTATATCTTTTCGGGGACTTAAATGGATAAATGCAGAGAAGATGGAGAAAGTTCCTAATATACATCTCATACGATGACAAGACTTGACCGTGAAGTAACTCAACCCAAAATGTGGACTAAAACACTCTAGAAGATACCGAAGACACCGAAAGAAACGAAGCCGAGAGAGACCAACCCCCTGGCGGCCGCCAGGGATTTAGGCCGGCCGCCAAAGCTACTGAAGAACTAATCGGGCTCATCTTCCTAGGTCGGTTTGTAATCGACTTTTGAGGTTGTATCTATACCGTTATTGAAGGTCGGTTTGCTCCAATGGTCATCATTCATCGCCAAGGCCTATATAAGAAGACCCTCGACCCCAGGGGCTAAACCCTAATTCATTCTATCTCATTCTATTCATTATCTTCTCGGTTGTAGAGGTGTCCCAATGTAAGGATCACCTCTCTCTCAGGTATTAGTGAATTAGAAGTAGATTAGTCATGTAATTAGAAGTAGATTAGATCTAAATTAGATTTAATCAAGAGTAAAGGAGAGTGGAGCTATGCTCCTATTCTGGAGATGTCTTCAGAGTATGGTATGTCTTTGTATCTTCTCTACAAGACTTATGATTCATATATTTATCTTTTCTATTCACTTCCATGCCTTTCATATATGGTTAAGTATAGTTGTTATGCTATTGCATGGGATCTCTGCTCGTATTGAGGACTCTAGTTATTCATGGTAGCTAGAGTAGTAATCGATAGTGTAGACATGGTGTCTAGGCTATAGGTTACCCGAGATTGCGCCAATCCCACTGGTTAGTTGTGGTAGCCCCTGGGGTGACAGCTCTGTTAGGCCTTTGTATTCCACCATGTTCGGGTTGGTGTTTCATAGAGCTTTTTGGCGGCCTTCCCCTAAGTTACTTCTTCCCAGTCTATTCGAGAACCGGAAAGGTACCGTTGCTCCAAAGTGTATTAGTGTAATTGCTATCATAGAACCTAAGTAATAGAGAAGTATTTAGGAACCTTGATCTCTCCCCGTTGACCTCTTGATTAGTTAGTTATCCTTTTATAATCTTAGGTAGGTTATTATTTTATGCTTTGATATTTACTTATCCTTTAACAATTACCCTCTCACTATAGTCTAGTGGTTTGCTAAGTTAGTGGATATATGATTGTGACTTATTAGAATTTTTAGCCAAAGCTTCCCCTCAGATACGATACTCTAGAATACTTATCCTAGGGAAAAGCTACAATGGTAGGTGTTACAGGCGCTTGCAGAATCCTTCATATTCTTTTAGCACTTAACAAATACCAACATCTATGCAAGCAATTATTAGTTCAATAATCAAACTAGACTCCATGTCTAATTTAATTAAGAAAGTCTATTTAACCTAAGCACCATGCTTACATTAAAAGCCTTTAGAAGCACCATATAGAAGCACTTCCAAACCAAAGCATACTACAACAAACAAAGGTAGCATGAAAGCACTATAGAGATTTACTCAACTAGAGATTAAAGAGCATGAACATGGTGAGTGTTTTTATTTTCTTTTAGATGCAAACAATCATGGATGTATGCAGGGAGCTAAACATGTCATGGATTTAGTATGAGAAACATAAACTAGATGCATGGATTGTTCAAAGCGCATATGTAGAGGAATGAAGTAATTAAAGAGGTAACTACTCATAAATTATTAGTCCATGAGCAAGACTATATCACCTTTGATCATACTTACCATGGGTTGCAGCATCTATGTTCGTCACTTGAGATGTGAGTTGAATTCCTATGATGGCGATTTCTTCTCCAATCTACACATGGTTAGGTATCGAACGATAAGGAAAGAATTCATATAAATAATTGTGCTTGCTGAACGAAATACTTATTAACTTTCCGAGGTAAAAAGATGTGGGTTAGTACTTATCTAGCTTTTGGGTGTGAGACCTTTTTGTCCACGACACCCTTGAACTTGGATTAATGCCGAATTGAAGATGGCGTAAGACCAAAATAACTTTTGTCTTGTCTTGTGAGTAAACCATTGCTAGCTCAAAAAATGCCTTAGACGACGCCTTTGACCGGTGTGCGCGAATATTGTATTGGTACCACTTGTGCGGTTTTGGCGGTCACGGATTTCCCACGTCCTAGGATGCCTGTTAATTGTTCGGCGGCAAGGAAGCCGAAAACTTTGTGGGCACTGGTCGGAACTATAGCTTTTCAACTTATTCCCAGCCGACGTTGCTGGAGAGGCTTCATCTGTCTAGATTGCAGCCGATTACATTGCCAAAGATGCTTTCGATCGACGAGGTGTTAGCCGAGAAGTGGTTGAAAGCATGCAAAGCGAAAACCAAAATCAATGAACCCGTCTTCGCTTGAAGACGAAAGCTTTTGTGGGGGCTGCTTTTAGCTTGCTATTGTTCCCTTGAGTCGCGAAGAGGTTCAAGCCGAGCACACTGCATACCGAAGTAAGGAGTTGCATTGCTCACTGCTAAAGGACTTGTGAAAGCATGAGTTAAGAAACGGAAGTAAGTATTTAACAAAAAGCAATGCAACGAGACTGTTATGACCGGCACCGTATATCGTCGTCGTCAACGTGGCTGAAGAGTACTTAGTAGAGATATGGAGTCTGTTATTCAGTTATGGTTTTCTATGGAGTCTTAGGCCTTTAAGATTTAGTTTGTTATCAAATTTGCTAGAGATTAGGGAGTCGGTTAAGTCAAGAGTTTGTATAAGTACTAAGAGTCCTATATGTAATGAAGTTAGCCAAGGATGAGATAAACTCTCCCCGTTGGCCCCTTGGCCGTATTTTTAGAGTTTAAGGGCATTTGCCCCATTCCATTAAGAGGCCAATGGACCAAGAACGATTACAAGGTTCGGGATGGGGCCATCCATCCAAACATGCCCACGGACAGCGAAAGTAGAGCACAAGTTTACTCGATGGTAAGCAACTCAAATGAAAAAAGACTGCACTACTTAAGATTTCAAGACATCACCAATGACAAAACCTTAGATGACTAGGCATCCTCACGACACCTGATTACCAGGACCTGATTACCATCCTATACTCTTGATGATGCTTCGCTTGTCCTCTAGACCAAAGACCGATCCATCATCTTGATTAGCCGCCCATCTTCCTAGCATCACTTCCATTTCAGCCACATCACTTGGACAGCTTCTTGCTTGATTAGTGTCACTTTCTCCAGCAAGGTGCTCCTCTTGTTCTCTGGGCAGAGAATCACCCACTTTTGTGCCGTCTTCGCTATCCTGTAGAGAAGTATATCCATACTCCTCCAACCTGAATTCTGGAAACAGGATTCATTTCTTAGTTTCCATAAGGACCACAAAGCTGCAGCAGTAATGATATTCAGTACACCGTTCCTTTTATTACTCAACCAAAATTTGCCAATGCATTCTAGAGAGTTACCAAGCTGTACACCTAGTATATTAGACAAAACATGCCACATTTGTGTTGCAACTGCACAAGAAAAGAACAAGTGGTGTACTGTTTCATTCTCACTGTAGAATAAACTCTCTTGTTGGCCCCTTGGCCGGTATCTTGCAATCTACTCTCGTCGCCCTATTTTTCGTCTGACACTAGCGCCTCCATCCCATTCTCTCACAACTCACCGCTAGGAACACAAGCCCCGGCCGCCGATATACCATTCGTACGGCTGGTGCACTCCACCCGGTCGCCATTGGCCAGGATCACCCCGGCGTCGGGGCAGGGAAGGGTGCGGATGCCGACACGTCGAGCGACATCTTCCCGCATGAAATTGTGCATCGATTCGAGTCCGGCAAGGCCCGCGGCCGATGGTTGCCAAGCTGGACATAGATCTGCATCGTGTCCGCCGTGCGTATGCCGGCGATAGCCGCCAGTGAGATCTCCGGCGTGTCTGCCACGGCTGGAAGCTGATGATCACCCATGTCCTCCTCCTCTGCCGGCTCTTCCATAATGTAATCCTAGGCTTCCAGGAACACACGGGCGCACTTATGGCCTTGGACGTAGGGCTCGTCACAATTGTAACATAGGCCTTGTTTGCGGCGCTCGGCCATCTCTTGGGGCGTCAGGTGCTTGAAGGACCTGCCGGTTGGTACCGACGTGGGGCGGCCAGGGGCTTGGGACCCCTATATCATGGGAGGCAGCAACTGGGCAGCCACTGGACGGCGTGGAGGTCTGCCCGATGGCGCTGGGAGGGCCATCGGTGTGTTCCGACGCTCGTAGGCGCGTGCCAATTGCATAGCCCGCTGCAGATCCTGTGGGTCGTAGAGCTCGACATCCACCTTGATATGCTCTGGAAGGCCACCTGTGAATAGACGTACCTGTTGCAGTGGAGCCAGCTGGCCGGCATGGGCTAGGCGAGCCAGGAAAGCCTCCATATAAGCGTCGACCACTCGACCATGGAGGTGAAGGGTAGCTGCGCCAGCTCGTCCAGGTGATTCGTGGAAAAGGCCGGCCCAAAGTGATCATGGCAGAGCTACTTGAAGAGATCCCAAGTGGGCATGCCCATGTCCCGCTCCACAACGACGTACCATTGCTGGGCGACGCCCGTCATGTGGAAGGAGGCCAACCACACCTTGTCTGCCTCGCGAGTGAGCTGGCCGCGCGGAAGAAACTCTCGCAGCGATTTAGCCAGCCCAGCGGGTCTTCCTTGCCATCAAACATGTGGAATGTCAGTTTATGGAAACGCGGCACTCTCGAGTGTTCCCTCGGTAGCGGCTCATGGATCATGGAGCCGGAGGAGTAGTTCTCCACACTGGGTGGCCGGTGGTGTGGTGGAAGATGAGCCCAGCGTCCGTGGAGGATCGATCTCGAGATGGAATCTGCGACGGTGAGTGTGGAAACTGAATCGAGTGATGGGAACGCCCATCGTAGGCACCGGCGGTGGCCGTGCTCCTCCAGCTCTCTCCCGCCGTATTAATCGGTACTGCCCGCACAGCTGTGGTCGATCACCGCCGGTTGAGCGTGATGAGTTCCTGTCCGAGGTCCGAGAACGTCTACTTCAAGCTCGGGGAGTATGCCAAGCGGCGAAGATGATGGCTGGCAAATATCGTGAACTCTAGTTTCTAGTTGGCGACTAGGTGCTCCTTCGATACCACCATCCACCGCCAGCGCCGACGATGGACGCTCCCATCACTCAGATTCAGTTTCCACACTCACCGTCCACAGATTCCATCTCGAGTCTTCTTCTTCAGCCTGAACGTGGTCTTCGAGCTCAGCTACGCCGTGGCGCCCGGTATGTCTTGGTGCAGTGGGCTACGTTGTCGGTCGAGGAGGCGGACATGGGAGCCGGTGCAGGAGCTTCCCCGAGTTTCAGCTTGAGGGACGAGCTGTTTCACGAGGGAGGGAGAGATGTTATGACCGCACCGTATATCGTCGTCGTCAACGTGGCTGAAGAGTACTTAGTAGAGATATGGAGTCTGTTATTCAGTTAGGATTTGCTATGGAGTCTTAGGCCTTTAAGATTTGGTTTGTTATCAGATTTGCTAGAGATTAGGGAGCCGGTTGAGTCAAGTTTGTATAAGTACTAAGAGTCCTATACGTGATGAAGTTAATTAGCCAAGGATGAGATAAACTCTCATGTTCGCCCCTTGGCCGGTATCTTGCAATCTACTCTCGTCGCCCTATTTTCCGTCCGACAATAGCGCCTCCTTCTCTCGCAACTCGCCGTCGGGAACGCAAAGGAATCTCGGTCGTGCTGTCCCTAAATACTTTACTGCAAAAAGACAGCCGGGCCTTCGGTAAACACTTTTCTTCGGAAGAAAATATTCGCTGCACCTCCCCTTGCTAAAGCCGAACATGCAGGCCATCGCCAGGGACGGTCGCGCAGTAATTGATCGGATGCCAACTTCTCGCCCTTTCGGCACAAGCTGAGATTCGAAATGTGCCAGCTTGATGTTTTCAGTCACACACAAAATGGATGAACCCTACGAGGCACTGAAAACAAGCGAAAGTCTTTTCTTTCACATATACGTGTATACATATGGTGTCGGTAATCTTGCCCCATCCCCCGGCTGTTACTAGCTAGCCTATTGAGCATCTTGCATGAATGCATGTGGCATTTAACATTGAGCATTTTACAATATTAGAATGCCGAATCATCGAACAAATAAAACTTTATTAAGTGTTCATATCCTTGCATTCGATCAAACTTAGACCATTGTCATCCTTGTTGCCACAAAGTGCTTCATTGTTGGCATACTAAACTTTCACTCCATTATTATTGAGGCCAGACGACTGAGGAACACATTGAAGGCTTGGTCTGTGCCAACCATACTAGCCCTGACAACCCTCCCATCCACTCCAAACTTTGTGCCACCTCGAGTGATTATCTTTTTTGACGTAGAAAGCTCTCCAAATCTTCAATATCATCCTTCTTGCAGCGAAGCCATGCAAATGCTACCCAAGCAAAAATAATTTTTTAAAAAAACTATTTCATCCCTAACGTTAGTTACAAAAGTATAAGAAACAATAATTCTACGAATAGATGAAAAATAAAAATTTAAAAAGTGTGATTTCTTACGAGGATTGGCAGTGACGGTGTCCTTAGAAAAACTACAATATCTCATCTGGGAGAGTAAAGACGTCCGAGGCCGCCACAGCTGCATGAAGTCTAATCCAACGTTCTGCCATTTTTTCCTTAGCAAAATCGAAGAGGTGGCTTGTTTTACCAGAGGATGATTCATCATAGCCATTACAGACTGCCCCAATAATCTTAGCGGCACGAAGTTGAGAGTCCTTGGATACACCAATTGTGGTGAGCTGTATAAACCTGTTCATTTTCTGAGCGACTTCAGTATCCTTGACCAATGCCCACCTACAACCATCCATGCAACAAAACCGTACTTTATATCTCATAATTATATTTGGTTAATATAGATTATGTCATATAGCTTTATTCATGTTTAAAGTTTTGAACATAAAACTAACAATTGATCAAAAAAAAAAATGCTTACCCCAGCCTAGTGCCGGCATGGCCGGTGCATTTGGAGAGAGTGAATAGCATGACATCATGGCCAGCTACCTTGGTGATGGGTGTGTATTGTGGCCAGTAGTAGGCGAAGTCGTAAATAGGCTTGCTGGACTTGGATTCGATGACAGCTTCTCGGATGCAACCATCAGGGTTATTCGTCGAGCAGACGAGCTCAACACATGTGTCACCATCAAATGTATTGGCATCACCACCCCAACGGTAAAGCCCAGAGTTTAGAAAGTTCGTCATCTCTGGGTAATACTGCATTCACGTGTATGTTCAAAATCAGCCAGAGTATATCAACCAATCAATAATAAACAAGAACATAGCAATTTCAACATTGATCCCTGAATTCTTGATCTATTCTTACCGAGTACTAAGGTGACTGTGAGACCACGTTCATGGGTGTGCCGTCACTTGCAGGTGAGAGCGCGTAGAGCACGGCCTGAATGAGCTGCGTGGACCCTGTCCCAACGAGCACATGGTACCCGTCAACCATGGCATTTCCCACAAGCTGGTGGAGGCGCCGCACCTCGCCCTCAAAGGCAGGCTCAACGAAACAAGAAATGCCGTTGAGGTCAGAGAAGTAGCTCATTGTCTGCCAGCCAGGGATGAAGATGGAGGCGCTATCTCCTGTCCTCTGCCAGAACTCCTCATACATAGTCGGGTCGCCACTGCAACAAAGAAAAGGGAAAGAAGTTAGGCTCAAATTTGTATAGTAGCATGCATATGGACGATGCATGCATCGAGATGGATTCGCTAGTAAATCATGCATAATTTTTTACATGGCCTAGGAGGAAACCAAATTAGATACAGCCAAGTTCTAAGCATATAGAGAATAAGTAAGATTCAGATTAAAGAAGTCTATACATATATGCTATATATGTATAATATAAGGTTGCTAACTGCAATATGTACTGTTTTGTATGAAACAGTATGTAATTTTTGGTATAGGCACTATCTTTGCCATTTCTTTTCCAATCCATCTCTGCTTTCACTATATTTACTATTTCCTAAATTCAACCAAACAAATAGAACAAAACAGATGACCCTGGAGTCATGTTGTATGTTTATACGAGTCAGAACAACTTGTCTCTAGTGAAACTGCTATAGGTATTGGGTTCTCGTTGCAATGTAAGGGCACTGTTGCAATTGTCTAGACGGACGCCCTGCCGGGCACACCGGCGATCGATGGACGGGCATGCAGTACGTGAGAAAGACCAATACGAATGCGATAATAAACAACAAAAAAATAAGGTACTCATCCATCGGATCTCAGTCAGCGTATATATCACTCACTGGTCAAGGTTGACAACGGGCTCGGACTTGACCCTGGACGGCTCTACCGTGGTTATCTCCCCAGACGCCGGCGTCTTTGTTGTCGGAATCCTCCTCCTCTTCTCTCCTCTCCTCTCCCAAAGCTCACCGGTCACAGATGAGGCGCGCGAGTGAGAGCGCTGTGTCAGTGATGTATCCCTCTGCCGTGGGGCTTGCCGGTTTTATAGAGGACTCTTGCCCGTAGTGTCTATGAAGGCGAGCCCCGCACAACATCTTGCCCGTAGCGTCTATGAAGGAGCGACTAGACACTACCGAAAACGCTGGCTTTCCCGCGCGTGACGCGGCGCTCACGGGAAAGACCCTTTTCCCCACGGGAAAGGTTTTCCGTGAGTTGCTCCGGGGTAAGCAAATCACAGAAAGAGGGCCGGGATAAAGCCTTTCCGTGAGCCGAGAGATATCATGACATATTATCAAATTTCATGATTTTTTTGCACATCGGTTAATTTTCTAGAATTTTAAAACCACTCGAACAGTGCTTAACGCTCATGATTTCATACTAAGACGTTTGAGTTTTGGTTTTATTTTTATATGCAAGGCCTTACTTTGTGTTGAGTAAGAGGAATATAAATCTTTTACAAATTTTTAAAAAAATTCAATCAGTTGTAGTTCAAATTTGGCTTCATTTCAAAATTGCCGTAAAAGAGAATAATTGCCTAAATATAACAAACAAAGTTACAAATTTATCAAAATTGAACATGGAGTGCCATATGATGTGTGGGAAGTGTAGAAAAGTTTGGAGCCCAAAACCCAAATAATAATTAAAAAAAAAGTACAGCCTTTGCCGTGGCGCGGGAACCCTGCTCACGGCAAATAAGGGGGTCCTTTGCCTGAGGCGTCGTTTGCTCACGGCAAAGCCTGCTCACGGGAAAGGTTTTCCCCCCGCTAGACAGAGGGCGACGGGAAATGGTGACGGAGCGGCCGACGGCCCACCGTCGTGCCCTCTTGCCCGTGTGTTGTTGGCTTTCCCGTGAGCCTCCTTGCCCGATCATGGGAAAGAGGACCTTTCCGTGAGCGCGTCCATCTAGCTAATGGGAAATGTTTTGCCCACGAAAAAACGTTAGCGATTCCGGTATAAACTAGAGGGTGTGAATAGGAGCCTTAATTTTCTTTTTCAAATTCGGGTCACCGGCTCTTCAAAACCCCCACAACTCAACCTCCACCAAGATTGCTTGAAACTCAGTGCTAACTAGCAAGAAGTCTGGTATACACAAGATCAACCGAGAAGCGATCGACCAAGGGTATACTTTTTTAATATAATTCGAAAGGGTGCGAGGAGAGAATCAAGTTAATCGATTGACATTAATATTTTAATACATATTTACATATACTATTGTTGCTAGCATGTATGTAGAAGGCCCCTGATTTTTGTTTGGAACGAATAGAAAGCAAACGTCGTCATGCGGGAGGGCAACGCGGACGATGCGGGGATCGGCAGCTTGGAGCAAATAGAAAGCAGATCAAGTCACGCCAGAGGGCAACGCGGGGGCAGTTACGATAAGATGCGGCGATGGGCAAGTACGTTGTCCTCCCTCTATAACGCACGCATGTTTGGATCGTCAAGTGAGCATCCGATTTCGGGTTGCAAAGCAAGACCCACGCAGTCCCTCACCTCACCTTTGAAGGAAGTCTGAACTAGAGGTCTCACTCTGCCTTATTCCCTTGTTTGTGCTAAAGAGATACACTATACTGCGTATATCCAAGCTAGTTGGATGAAATGGCTTTTGTGGGGAACTAATGAATCTTGTCTTTCGTTTTCTGGGTCTTTTCTTTGCTTGATGGTATATATACATAGACATGAACAATGTTCTTGTTACCTGTTTCAAAACTATGCTCTTGGATGCTTTTGGCAGCAGTTTGAATTTGTTCTTGATGCCTTGATGGTATACATTTTGACTGACGATAGTATTCAATTCCTCTTGCATGCATTGATGACAGGATTGGAGTAAATCACTAAGCTACGACTATGAGTCCGTCATCAGCGCCACTGGCCACTACCGATATCTGCGACGCTAACCCTGAGTTACTCAAAAGCGGTGAGCTTCGCCCCCTCCCACCCATCTTCCAGATATATGGGAGGAACAAGGCATTCTCCGGCCCTGTGGTGACGGTCAAGTGCTGCGAGGACAATGGCCTGGTCATCGAGCTCCTCACGCAGAAAGGACACGGAAGGGTCTTGGTGATCGACGGCTGCGGCAGCTTGCGAAGCGCCCTCGCCGGCGGCAAAATGGTCAAGTGGGCGCAGGACAACGGGTGGGCCGGCATTGTGGCCTACGGCTGCATCAGGGACGTCGACGAAATCAACCTTTGCGACATTGGCGTCCGAGCTCTCGGCTCCTACCCTGTGAGGCCAGGCAAGAAGGGGTTTGGCGAGAAGCACGTCCCGGTGAACATTGCGGGAACCAGAGTCTGCGAGGGGGACTGGCTCTATGCCGACAGCGATGGTATTCTCATCGCTACTTCAGAAATAATCACCGCGTTCGAGTCTGCCATATGGTGATATGCATGAGTATAGTCGCTGACCGTGGTGGTCAGTTCGGTGGGTCAATAAATGTCTGTAATAGTATGTGTACGCGTTATGGCAGACCACGCGTGAGTAATAATTATGTAAGGGCATCTCTAATGGTTTTGATAAATTACATTTGGCAAAAGTCGTAATTTGACAAGTCTCCAAGATGATTGCCAAGTTAATTTTTTTTCTCGGGACGGTAAAAAAGTTTTGCCGCGATTTTTATTAGACGAATAAAGAAAAAGAAGCCAAGCGTCCCGACCAATTTTTTAATGGAAATGGGCCAAAACCATACAAATTAGGGGAGAGTTCCACTCCACCTACCACTCAACGGATTTTTTAAATTTAACCCTTTTTCAAAACAAATTTCAAATGTATCCCTAGTTTGAAACATATTACACCCGGTATCCCTTTTTGTCGCCCGGTCCGGTGGCGTGATTTTTTTTGTGTCGCGCCACCGCGTGTGGCGCGACCATCATCCACGCGGTGGCGGACCTGGCGTTGACCGGTCTTGGCGTGGCTCGTCGTGAGGGGGCCGCGTCATCGCCAGTGCATGCGGCGCGACGCAGCGTAGTTGGCCTGTTTTGGTGGATTAGATGTGTCATGCATGTACGTGTGTATTTTGATCAGCTTTTTGCATGCATGCGTCCATCCATCCGTCACTTCCCATTGCAACGCCATGCTCATACGCCCATGACTCACGCGGTCAGAACCTCCAGTGCTCACATGCATTGCCCTGTCCATGCCACTCCAGTGCCTGCTGACCCAAATCGTTTGCTTGATCTTCACATTCATAGGACTCTATAAGAGAGGGTGAGCGATGGGCCCCACTATTGTAAGCAACTAAAAATACTATAACTCACAAACCAAAAGTCCAAATTAAATTCTGATTCCACCATTAAATTCGTTTTAATTAATACTTCAAAACTAGATGTCACATGAGTATATTTAGTGGACCCTACAAATGATAGTTAGTATAAAGTAGAGATATAAAAAAAAGGATTAGTCTTGGGAGAGAGAGCACCGTAAAGAAGAGAAATCATTATAACTTAGATGTATAGATGAAGAAAATAAAGAAACATAAGTACGGGAGATGACTGCTTTTTATTTGGTTATCCTCAACCATGCCAAATCGTTTTAATTTAGAAATGATATTTTGTCTTCATCATCTGGACACCTACAGTACGAGTAGAGTACACTACACTACAGTAGGAGTATATACTCCGATTAGCTCGTGTGCCATGCATTTGCATTAATTACTCGCTAGCTAGCTAGAATTACATTATTGCATGCACTTTTTAATCTGATCAACACTTTTTACCAATCCCGGTAGGTTTTTTACCGTCACTCAGCTTCTCAGCAGCTGGATAGGACTACGGATGGACATGCCATGACAACTCTTACTATAGGTCCGCATGCACATGCCATGACTACGGATGAATTGATGGATGGATGGATGGATAGGCAGACCAACTGTTGTTTTGCATGGGATGCATGGGATCTCTCCGTCGCTACCGCATGCACTGGCGCGACGGAGCAGGCCCACGGCCACCACGCCAGCACCGGTCAACGCCAATCGCCACCGTGGATGCACCGGTCGCGCCACATGCGGTGGCGCGACATGTAAAAAAAACGCCACCGGGATTGGCGCGACAAAAAGGGATACCGGGTGTAATATGTTTCAAACTATGGATACATTTGAAATTTGTTTTTAAAAAGGGCAAAAATTTAAAAAATCCCCACTCAACTTACAAAATACACCACTAGCAACAACTCAAATGGCAAAAATGAACAAGAAGCCCCGCTCGGTTGGATTGGGACATCAACCCGAGCTGCCATCAACAATTCACACCACTACCACAACTCAACTAAAAGCCAGGCGGATCGAATACGAAGTAAAACATGAAGCTCCGCTCTGTTGGATTGAGGCATCAACTAAGCATCCATCAATCTTTGCTCGGTCGGATTGGGGACGCCGACGGCGTAGCGGCCGCCATCGCCTACTCCACCAACGCCACACAATAGAGGAAACGGCGACCAATCGCCACTTTGCACACCCAAACGAAGCCACACCGAGAGGGCCGACGCGCCCGACCACGCAAGTAGCGGCTGCGTCACCCCCGCCAACCGGGCACCATGCGAAATCCGGCCTCCCCCGCCGCTCGCGCCACATCCGCCGCCAAAGCCCGAGAGGGGAGGGGCGGCATAGGCGAGACCCCCCCAACGCCCGCAGGTCCCCGACCACCGCCACCACGCCGCCCCCTCACCATCTTGCCACTCCGCGACACCACCCGCGCGCCACTCGACACCACCTTGCCGCGGCGCGTAAGTAACTCAACCAGGCCACCACCACCACCGCCACAAGCCGAGACGGGTATACAAATGCGACGCCTCAAGAAGGGCATGACGCCAAAGGCGCCGTCGTGCACGTCCATGGCGGTGATCCGGGTTTTCACCCCGAGATCCCCGCACACTCACGGCCATGGCAGCAGCCCGCGTCCCACCGCCTCCGCACGCCTCTATCGGGAGAAGCCCGCACAGCCCGCCCGAAGCACCACCACGTCACCACTAGCTAGCACCTGCCAGCTCCCAGCCCCACCACCATGACGCGCCGGACCCGTAGAGACATCGAGGAGAAGGGAAGCACAAACCTCCTTGCCGCACACCTGTCGCCCGTGCACAGGATGCAACCGACCCACCATCCCCAGGCCGCCATGGCCGAGGTCAAGCAGATCTAACAGCACCCGGCCGCAGCCACATACCGACCGCAAACCACCCCCTGTGCCTCCCCACACCGACCGACACGAACCCCCTTGCCAAGTTAATTCACAACTCATCTTCAACGGTTTGACATTTTCATCGGTGCTTTTTTTTCTCCGCAGCGTTCCTTTTTGTCTCGCGCGTCGCGGACCATGTCGCGCAGGCTGCCGTCGCGCGTCGACTTCTGTAGGCCTTGAGCATTGCGATTTGTCGGCTACCATCAGGAAATAAAAATCAACACACACAATATGTAAAGTAGACAAACAGCAACCTGGAACACTCAATCTCTTCAGGTAAAAACAACTAGACACAAACAACCTAACACACCTTGCGGTTGAAGCGAATCTGCACATGACCATGCAAAAGATGTTGTTGTGGCGGCACCGGCTAGGTGTTGGCCGTGAGAGAGGTGGGGTCGGCGAGGTGGATCATGGCACAGGGAAGGAAGGGTGGAAGGGAGCCGATGATCGCAGAGTTTTCCGTGGCAGCCCTCACACTGATTGGTTGGGGACGGTGTACGTTCCCCTATGCAGTCGAAAAAGGGAGCCGATGGTCATGGAAGGCTGGCTGTCGCAGATTGCGGGAAGTTTGTTTTTCTTTCTTTTTTTTACGGACGGTGGGAGGGGGTGCCAAGGTCGCACGGGTGAGAGAGGGGAGCTAAAATTTTTTACCGCACCAAAAATTACCTCCTCTTTGTTTTAGAGATGCAGTAGGGATTTTTTTTAATAAAAATAGAATAGATAGATAGATAGATGTAGCCAAGAGAAGAGAGTGGAAAATTCCTGAGAAAACGGAAAATCTCAACAGGCGCGTAGGGTGGGGGCCTCCGTCCAATTTGGCCCTGGGCGAAACAGCCCACGCGTGGGCAGATTCGGCCCACGCGCGGCTCAAGAACAGGGGCACGAACGCTGCTTTGCGAAGAATTTTCGGAGCTTCCCATTATTTAACCCTTCTCCCCAAAATCAGAGCAGAGCACACGTGGACCGACCGCAAAATTCCGGCCGGTGTGGACTCCGACGGTGACCAGGTGAGTCAAAGGGGCACCACGGCCTGTGATGCCATCATTTGGAATCTACTCTCCCGTGATGTCTTTGTATGATGCTAGCTGGACAGTTCATGGTATTGATTCTAACAAGGAAGCTATTTTTGTCTGAATCCATAACAATAACAACAATCACTGACAGAGTTCAGTCCAAACATGAAAACAAACAAGAACTTTTTTGCGTCTCTAGCAAGAACCCAGAAACCAAAGTGAGAAAAAGAAAGCTAAAATCTTCTAGGTTCAATCAATTTATTCTTCCCTGCTGGTTGCTGCCGCTCCATCCATCCATGCATCCACTCTGCTCAGTTTATAGCGGAGAGGCGCTGCACAAGCAAGTTGAACACATTGTCCCTGTCCAGCAAATTGATCCTGACGTACCGCGCGTCTCCTCCGAACTGCTCCCCGCCGCGAGCCACGATCTTGTGGCCGGCGAGCAGCTCGGCGCAGTCCTCGACGCCTTCCTTCTCACATCGCAGCCACGCGAACGCTACAAACAAAGCCAAATCGGTCAAAGAAGAATTTCAGAGTTTCAGATATGCAGCAGAGCACATCTTTCTTAGTTGCAGGCACGGCAATGGCTAATTTCAGTTCGTTGTTAGCTACCAGGACAAGCTGTCACGATCTGCTTGGCGAAGTTGCAGTAGGCGGAAGTCTCCTCCGGTAGGCTGAAGGCGCCGGAGGCTGCCACGGTGGCGCGCAGGGTGCGCCAGCGCTCCTCCATGCGCTGCCGCGCGAAGTCGAACAGGCGGGGCACGGTGCCGTCGCCGGCCGGCGGGACGACCTCGTAGGCGTCGGAGACGACGCTGAGGATCTTGGTGGCGCGCAGCTGTGACTCTTTGGACATGCCGATGGTGGCACGGTCGACGAAGTAGACCATCTTCCTGGCCACCTCGCGGTCCTTCACCAGCGCCCACCTGAGGAGAAGCCATCGCCGTAGGTCGTTGTGGCCAAAAAGCGTTCCGGGAATCGGGCATCTTTAGGTACGTGCGTGAGTGCGTGCGTACCCGAGCCTGGTGCCGGCGTGGCCGGTGATCTTGGACACGGTGAAGAGCATGATGTCGTGGGCGGCGCGCCCGGTGATGGGCGTGTACTGCGGCCAGTAGTATACCAGGTCATGGATCGCCTTGGCGCCGGCGGTGTGCACGACGGCCTCGCGGATGGCGCCGTCCGGGTTGTTCGGCGAGCAGACCAGCTCGATGCACTCATCGCCGGTGAACGTGTTGGCATCACCGGCCCAGCGGTAGAAGCTCGAGAGCAGGAGGTCCGTCTGGGGCGGATACGACTGGCATAGATGGAGAACAAAAAAAATTTGGCATCACATCACATGACGATTGCAGTAAGGCTGACACTCTGCGTGCGTGCGTGCGTGCGTGATCTTACAGAGTAGTACGGCGCCGGCAAGACGACGGGGACGGGCTTGTCGCGGCGCGGCGCCGACGAGCTGAGCGCGTACATGGCGGCCTGATAGAGCTGGGTGGCGCCGGTGCCGACGACAAGGTGGTACCCATCGACCTCGGCGTTTCCGACGACGCGGTGGAGGCGGCGCACCTCGCGCTCCAGCTCTGGCTCGAGGTACCAGCAGACCCCAGCGGCGTCGGAGGTGTAGCTCATCACCTGCCACCCGCGGATCACGGTCGCCGCGCGCCCCCGACCTCCCGCCAGAACGCCTCGTACATCGTCGGGTCGCCACTGTACGCCAAAGCTTCAAGGTCAGTTATAGCTGAGAGAGCCTGCAACGCGACGCGGCGCGGGGAGAAGATCGATGAACACGAGTGGTGAGCAGAGACGAGCACGCACAGCTCGAGGTTAAGGACGGCATCCGGCGCGACGTCGCGGTCCAGCGCCTCCGCATCCTCGCCGTCCTCGACACACTGCGGCTGCGCCGCGACGCCCAACCTCGCCGCGAACCGGCGCGGCGGTCGACGCCCATCATCGACGTGGCCGCGGAGGAAGGACACGACGCGCGCGACGTTGCACGCCAGCGTCGCGCACACGGCGAGTCCGGCGGCCAGTGCCCCCGCCCCGCCCGCGCTCCGGCTCCGGCCATCGGCGCAGCCTCCGACCTTGCAATGGGAGAATGGAACACGAGTACACGACGACGACGGCAGGTGGTGTAGCACAAGAGCCAAGAGGAGGAGGAGGCGGGGGCTCGCGGATTTAAAGCCGCGGCCGGCGGTATCGACACAACGGTGGCCGCGCATCGCATGCGGCCGGTGGCGTGCGCGTGCGGCGAGCTGCCGCCGCCGGTGGATGATGACGACGACGAGACACGCGACGAGGCTTCTTGTGGGCAGCTAGCTTTGGATAGGTCGATGATGCACAAGCAAAAGCGCAAGCCCGGCATCACTCGTGCACAGCCAGCGGGGGCTCGTGCTCGTGCTGTGTGGTCCAGGGAGCTGAGCTGATGCTGCCAAAGCTATCCAAACCCAAGTACCGTCTGTTTTGAAGGAAAAAAGGGGGGCCTTGGTACGGTGGCAGTGCATTGCAGTGACATCCTACTCATCACGGTTTTGTTTGGTGGAATAAGTCTAACCCGGATGGAGCCAACCCGTTTTTTAGGGTGTTTGGTTGGGGAGCTGCAGCAGACGGAGCCAACCGGGAAAGAATATTCCCCTGGATGCGGGTTCGCTACTCGCTGAAATTTGGCGGGACGGAATAAACCCCATTTTTCTCCATAGGGGTTCCGTTGCACGCCGTTTTTCTTCAAGCACGCTGACCTCGGCGGCCAAAGGCGGTCGGCACTGCTCCCCGCCGCTGCCCCGGCATGGCCGGCGCGGGACGCAACTGTGCGCCCCAGCGGCATGGAGGAGCTGGTCGGGCGGCCATGGAGATATGATTCGGCGTCGCCGTCTGCGGTCTCTCCGTCCCACGCCGTCGATAAATGGCGTGGCCCCAACGGCGGCAGTCCACTGCCCCTACGGCTCCCCGAGCCGTGGCGCTCTCCACCTGTTCACCGCCCCCTCGCCGCCACGACAAGCTGCGGCGGTTGCTCGCCCCGTACTATCGATGTACAAGAAGATGATTGCCAAGTTAATTAACAGCTCATCTTCAACGGTTTGACATTTTCAACTTCGAAAAATCGAATTGTGGACCCCACATGTAACTATCGGTGTTTTTTCTCACGCGCTCCTTTGTCTCGCAGCGTGCCGCAGACGATATCGCGCAGGCCGCCGTCTCGCGTCGACTTTTGTAGGCCTTCAGCATTGCGATTTGTCGGCTACCATCAGGAAATAAAAATAAACACACACAATATGTACACTAGACAAACAGCAACTTCGAACACTCGATCTCTTTAGGTAAAAAAACAACTAGACACAAACAACCTGACACACCTTGCGGTTGAAGCGAATCTGCACATGTCCATGCAAAAGATGCGGCTGTGGCGGCAGCGGTTAGGTGTTGGGCGTGAGAGAGAGGAGGGGTCGGTGAGGTGGATCATGGCACAGGGAAGGGTGGAAAGGAGTTGTCGGTGTTTTGGACCGGTGTCCTAAACCCCAACGAGTAAAAATGTTGCGCATCCCTTGGTCCGGATGGTGGTGTGAGATGGCACAAGATGTATACTGGTTCAGGCCAACGTCGGCCCTAGTCCAGTCGAGGGGGTGTAGTTGTGTATCTGTGGTGCTCGTAGTAGAGGAATACAAGCAATTGCGAGAGAGAGGCCGGGACCTCAAGTCTTTGTGGGTGGTGTGGTTTGAGCTAGAGTACCAATATCGTGTGAAGTCAAGGGATGTGTGCTCCTGACTTGCCCTACACTATGTCCGGACTCCTCCTTATAGGTCCAAGGGGGAGCCAACGGTTACATATGTCTCAAGTGTGGGTAGCTTCGTGGCTGGTTGGCCTTGTACTCAGAGCCATGATGACATGGTGCCCATACTTTGCTTGTCGTGGAAAGGGCATGATCCTTTCTCCCCTGCCATCACGTTGACGCCGAGGGTCCGCGGTCTTTGGATGAGCTTGGTGAGGGTGATAACCCGACCACCGAGGTCCTTACTTTACCGAGGGGTACCGCCGAGGGGCGTTATAACAAGATATCCGAAAGTGGTGCGCTAATGGTGATTGAGAGCTGTAGCAGCATTGTCCGAGGGTGCCCCATCGTGGCTATAGTGACGCCTGAGGCCCTTGATGATGGGCGCGTGAGGTGACATTCTAGAGGGGAGTGGTTGACACAGTATATGGTAAGGCGTGAACTGTGCTTAAAGGCAATTCTGGACGAGGTGATGGCGCTGCAGCGAGATTTGACCGTCGCGGGCCCATCTGGCGAGGGATCCGGGGTGCCAGGGAACCCAGCTTTGTCAGGGTGCATTTTATTCACCCGTCCCGGGTACCACGGCCGGCAATGGGCGGAGTCGCCAAGGGTCATGGTGCAAGAGGGGAGCCTCGGGGCATGGACAACCCCCCCCTTCTCCGTGAGGGGGAGTTCGGGCGAGTCGCTATTTTCCCCTTTGCGTATGGGCCCTCGGATGATAATGCCTTAGGTCCCTTAACACCTTGATGGTGTCTTTAGGGTAACCCTCCCTCTAATTGAGGTATCGGGGGTACCATTTATTTTGGTACCTGATAGGAGCCGATGATCGTAGAGTTTTTCGAGGCAGCCCTCGCACCGATTGGTTGAGGGCGGTTATCGCGTTCCCCCTATCTCGGTCGCGCCTTGAGAAGGGAGCCGATGATCATGGCTGTCGCAGATTGCAAGAAGTTTGTTTTCTTTCTTTTTTTCGACCGACGGTAGGATGGGGTGCCAAGGTCGCACAGGTGTGAGAGGGGGAGCCGAAATTTTTTACCGCACCAAAAATTACCTCCTCTTTGTTGTAGAGATGTTGTAGGGATTGTGTTTTAATAAATAAAAATAGAATAGATAGATGTAGACAAGAGAAGAAAATGAAAAACTCCCATAGCTAACTGGGAGTTGGTTCTACTAGCCTAGCACTAGTACAAAAAGCCTTCTACGAGGGCGCTCATAAGCCCGCAGTAGTCGGTGTTAGGGGCGATTTTAAGAATCGCCCCTAATCGTCCGTTAACTACTGCGATTTCACGATTCGGGCGGTTCGACATCAACCGTCCCTACTGTATGAGCCGCCCCTACTATTTTCCCAGATTACACATTTTCAAAATTCAAAACAAATAGCAAAAGATTTTTTAATCGGGGAGGACCTCACCGGCCATCGCCCGCCTTGTCTCCGCCGCAAGTCATGGCAATTTTCGCGCGCCAAAATCAAAGCGCTTACGCCACCCACTGGGTTTCGAACCCGCGACCTCGAGCTTCGCGCGTGATACCTCCCCTCCACTAGGCTACACATGTGTATGTGTCCACATATTATACAACTCCGAGTGTAAATTGACTATTTGAGGCCTTAAACGGATTCAAATCAAAAAGTGGTCAACTATAAAGTTTCATAACTACTTGAGATCTACATTTCATATTTCGAAGTTTTTCCATCAAAGGTCATTTACGAAAATTTGAATTTCAAATATGAGATATTTGAACGTAGCTTTTGCATGACTAGATGATTTCAAATCAAAAAGTGGTTCGCTACAAAGTTTCATAACTTTTCGAGATCTGCATATCATATTTACGAAGGTTTTTCCATCCGAGGAAGTTTGAAAATTCAAATTTCAAAATTTAGACATTCAAACCCCACATTTTGAGGCAAAGAAATTAAGTCAAATGAAAAAGTGGTCAACAACAAAGATTTATAACTTGTCGAGATCTACATCTTTTATTTAGGTCATTTTACCATCCGAGATCATTTTTTTTTAAAAAATAATTTTAGTACCTCGTTTTTTAAAATTCGGCAACCCACCAGGGGGCGCCAATATAGAGCCGCCCCTACCGTGGACCACTGTAGGGGAGGTTGGATATTGAACCGCCCCGCTATTAGTAGGGGGCTCAAAACAAAAAAAGCCCCTACCGTGAGCACTACTGAGGCGGCTCATATGGTGTCTCAGTAGAGTGCGGTTCATTCCACTTGTAGGGGCGACTCAAAACAAAAACCCGTCCCTACTCAAAAAAGGGAGGTGTTCCCATAGTAAGCTTTTTGTAGTAGTGTAGCTATTTTGTATTGGCCTCCCTATAGAATTCTGAATGATTATGGTAAGTCTATTGCTGACCTATGGGGTGGAGTAACCCCTAAAGTGCTCCTTTAGAAGAAACTTAACTGAGGCCCAATATCAATCCTGGTTGGAGGTAATAGAAATAGTGTCATCTATCTCTTTCTCAGCTGATGAGGATGAAATGGTTTGGCAATATACCTCTAAAGGAGTTTACACTTCACAGTCACGGTACAAGATCATCAATTATAGGGGTATCCACCAAACACAAATCCCAGTTGTCTGCCACCTTAGGATTCCCCTAGGTTGCAATGTTTCCTATGGCTTCTTATGCATACTAGAGCTCTAACTAGAGATAACCTAGCTAAAAGGAGGAAGGTGAAGGATGAAAGTTGTCTCTTATGTGAAGAGAAGGAAACCTATAATCATCTCCTTTTTAAATGTGTGGTAGCAAAAAGAGTTTGGGCTGTAATTTCAGAAATTGTGGGCAAAAATGTGCGTAGTGATTTTATCAATATTGGATCTCTCTGGTTGAGTGATAAAAGAAATAGTTTGCTGAATATAGTTACCTCTGCAATAATATGGTCAATTTGGAAACTTAGAAACAATCTGTGTTTTCAGAGATCTGGGTGGAAAAGTATGGAGGTTCTTTACTATCAGGTGATAGGAGTGCTCCAAAATTGGACTATACTTTGTCCAAAAGAGAAACAAGCCTTGTTGAATGAATATCTATTGAAGCTAAAGACTACAAGGTGTGTGTTGTGGCTACCATGGAGCGACACCTGAAGATATTTCACAAGGGTGAAAGGGTGCCATCTGAAGCTTCCAAACCAACGTTGATGTTGCAATCTTCTCCAGGATGGTGGAATGACCTCAATGAGGCTCTTAATGATCTGTAATTTGGTTCTCTGTTCTTGGTGCTGGGAGTTCGTTGAACTGTAATCTCTGTTAAACTACTAATATTCTAGCTGTGACTCTGCACCAGGCGGTGGAAGAGGTCATTTCCGGGTAGTTTTTTATGCTTGGCATCCAGTGCTGTAAACTCTGAACATATAGTCTTTTGATTCTAATTGAAAGGCTGGGGCCATCGTGCCCTCAAACTAAAAAAAAAAAAAAAAAAAAAAAAATTGAGAAAACGGAAAAAGCTCAACAAGCTCGTAGGGTGGGGGCTTCGCCCAATTTGGCCCACGCATGGGCAGATTTGGCCCACGCGGCTCGAGAACAGGGCACGAATGCTGCTTTTTGAAGAATTGTCGTAGCTTCCCATTATTTAACCCTTCTCCCCAAAATCAGAGCAGGGGCCGACCGTAAAATTCCGGCCGGTGTGGACTCCGACGGCTGTCAGGTGAGTCCAAGGGACACCACAGCCAGTGATGCCACCCTTTGGAATCTACTCTCAGTGATGTCTTTTTATATGATGCTAGCTGGACAGTTCATGGTATGATTCTAACAAGGGAAGCTATTTTTTGTCCGAATCCATAGAAACAACAATCACTGACCAAACATGAAAATCAAACTAAAACTTGCGTCTCTAGCACATTGGTGGAGCTGAAATTTTTTAATAGTATAAGTTCATGATTTTTATTTATATTAGGATTGAGAATATAATAAAATTCTTATCACATATACTTTTTAATATCTTCTAGATAAGTAAAATCATACAAAACACGATTAGATATATAATATAACGAAGCACATCAAACGACATCGAAACATACATATCAAGTTTACTTAAATCATCCCACTGTTAGGGGATTATTGTCTACCACTAAAAAATAGCGACTTTGGTCCAAGAGTATATATAAAAAAATACGAGTACTGTGTCAAGTCGATGAATTAATCTATAGTCACCAAAGAAAAATCTAACTTAATTCGTTGTGCTCATTTTTTTTAAGTTAGATTTGCTCCGGCCACCCTTATAAATAATTCCTGGCTCCGCCACGGCTCTAGCAGGAACCAAGACACTACCAAACTGAGAAAAGGAACACCAAGATCGTCTGCGTTCATTCATTTTAACCTTCCTTGCTGGTTGCTGCCACTCCATCCATGCATTCACTCTGCTCAGTTCATAGCAGAGAGGCGCTGGACAAGCATGTCGAACACATTGTCCCTGTCCAGCAAGTTGATCCTAACGCACCGCGCGTCTCCTCCAAACTGCTCCCCACCGCGAGCCACGATCTTGTGGCCGGCGAGCAGCTCGGCGCAGTCCTCCACGCCTTCCTTGTCACATCGCAGCCACGCGAACGCTGCAAATAAACAAGCCAACAAATCGGTCCGAGAAGAATTCACAGTTTCAGACACGCAGCAGAGCTAATTCCAGTTCGTTATTACCAGGACAAGCTGTGACGATCTGCTTGGTGAAGTTGCAGTAGCCGGAGGTCTCCTCCGGTAGGCTGAAGGCGCCGGAGGCTGCCACGGCGGCGCGCGCAGGGTGCGCCAGCGCTCCTCCATGCGCCGCCGCGCGAAGTCGAAGAGGCGGGGCACCGTTGTCCCGCCGCCGCCGGCCGGCGGGACGACCTCGTAGGCGTCGGAGACGACGCTGAGGATCTTGGTGGCGCGCAGCTGCGACTCTTTGGACATGCCGATGGTGCCACGGTCGACGAAGTAGACCATCTTCCTGGCCACCTCGCGGTCCTTCACCAGCGCCCACCTGAAGAGGAGCCATCGGCCATCGCCGTCATTGTCACAAACGCACCCAAGCTAGTTGCCGCCGCCGCTGCTGCTGGCATTCCGGGAATCGAGCATCTTTAGGTGTGTTGCGCGTGCGTACCCGAGCCTGGTGCCGGCGTGGCCGGTGATCTTGGACACGGTAAAGAGCATGATGTCGTGGGCGGCGCGCCCGGTGATGGGTGTGTACTGCGGCCAGTAGTAGACCATGTCATGGATCGCCTTGGCGCCGGCGGTGCGCACGACGGCCTCGCGGATGGTGGCGCCGTCCGGGTTGTTCGGCGAGCAGACCAGCTCGATGCACTCATCGCCGGTGAACGTGTTGGCATCGCCGGCCCAGCGGTAGAAGCTCGAGAGCAGGAGGTCCATCTGGGGCGGATACGCCTGGCATAGATGGAGAACAAAAAAATTTAGCATCACATCACATCACATGACGATGTACTACTAACCTGGCCATCCAATATTGAAACATATATAGATGGGTTAATGAGAAAAACTGCTCAGAACTTTGGGATGGTACCAATCTGAAATGTAACTGGAGACCAACAGATGTTAGATACCTGGGATGAAATAGTGCAATTAGCCTCTACCATCACTTTTAGTGAGGAAGAGGATTCTCTCATTGGGCAGTTTTCTTCTAATGGTGTTTATAATGTGCAATCACTGTATAAGATAGTTAATTTTAGAGGAATTCAGACTGTATATGTTTCTGCAATCTGGGATTTAAGGATACCACCTAGAGTTCAGTGCTTTCTGTGGTTAATTAGCAAAAAAATAAGGCTTTGACTAGAGATAATCTAGGGAAAAGGAGAAAAGTTAAAGATATTTCTTGTCTGTTTTTTGTGATGAAAAGGAAACAACACATCATTTATTTTTTGACTGTGCAGTAGCTCGCCAGATGTGGGTGATCATATCCAGAATATGTGAAAAGGATGTAGGTAGATCTCTTGATGTGATTGGAAAATATTGGCTTAGTAATAAAAAAAGGAATAGTGTGTTAAATATTATTTCTTCAGCTGCTATTTGGAGCTTGTGAAAGCTAAGAAACGATCTTTGTTTTCAGAGAAAGTTGTGGAGATGCATGGATATGCTTCTCTTCCAGATTGCTTTGACTGTACAGAGGTGGACACCTTTGTGCTAGGAGGAAAAGAGGCCGGTGCTGCTACAGAAGGCGAAGATGATCAAGCAAGAAGCTGTGGAGGTGCTCTGCCTTTGTTAATGCTGGAGGAAGCCGGTGATACTCCATCTCCAGAGTTAATGGCCAAGTAATGAAACCTGGGAGAAAGAAGAAGCAGATGAAGCAAGGAGACAACAAACTGTCAGTGATCAGCGGTAGTTTTCCTGGTGGTAGAGTTACAGTGCGGTAGTTTTCCTGGTGGTAGAGTTACAGTTGGAATTTTCTGTGACATAGCTGTCTTTGGTATTCGATGCGTAGCCTATGTGTGGAGACATTGTGGCTTTTGAGTTTAGAGATGTATGCATCTCAACAGTGCTATAATAATAGACATTGTTTATTGGTTTCAATGCTAATGGACGGGGGCTTGACCCTAGTATTCAAAAAAAACATCACATGACGATTGCAGTACGACTGACACTCTCTGTGCGTGCGTTGTGTGATCTTACAGAGTAGTACGGCGCCGGCGAGACGACGGGGACGGGCTTGTCGCGGCGCGGCGCCGACGAGCTGAGCGCGTACATGGCGGCCTGGTAGAGCTGGGTGGCGCCGGTGCCGATGACGAGGTGGTACCCATCGACCTCGGCGTTTCCGACGACGCGGTGGAGTCGGCGCACCTCGCGCTCCAGCTCTGGCTCGAGGTAAAGCAGACCCCGGCGGCGTCGGAGGTGTAGCTCATCACCTGCCACCCGCGGATCACGGTCGCCGCGCGCTCTCCGACCTCCAGCCAGAACGCCTCGTACATCGTCGGGTCGCCACTGTACGCCAAAGCTTCAAGGTCAGTTCTCTCCGAGAGGCAGGTACCTTGTGCTGCGCGAGTGGTGAGCAGAGACAAGCACTCACATCTCGAGGTTAAGGACGGCGTCCGGCGCGACGTCGCGGTCTAGCGTTTCCCCATCCTCGCCGTCCTCCACCTCCACCCACTGCAGCTGCGCCGCGACGCCCAACCTTGCGGCGAACCCACGCGGCGGCCGGCGCCCGTCGACGTGGCCGCGGGCGACGTTGCACGCCAGCGTCGCGCACACGGCGAACCCGGCGGCCAGTGCCCCCCCCCCGCTCCGCCTCCGGCCATCAGCGCAGCCTCCGACCTTGCAAAGGGAGAATGGAACACGAGTACACGACGACACGGACGACGGCGGCTGCTGGTGATGGAGCACAAGAGCCAAGAGGGAGGAGGAGGCGGCGGCCGGCGGTATCGACACAACGGTGGCCGCGCATCGCATGCGGCCGGTGGCGTGCACGCGCAGCGAGCTGCCGCCGCCGGTCGATGATGATGACGACGAGACACGCGACGAGGCTTGTTGTGGGCAGCTAGCTTTGGATAGGTCGATGGTGCACAAGCACAAGCGCAAGGCCGGCATCACTCGTGCACAGCTAGCTGGAGGCTCGTGCTCGTGCTGTGTGGTCAGGGAGCTGAGCTGAGCTGATGCTGCCAAAGCTATCGAACCCAAGTACCATCCGTTTTGAAGAAAGCCTTTGGTTCTACACGTGACACCGGGATTACACACGCACAGTCGCACAGACAAACACGCACATGCGCACACAAAGGCAGGCACGCATCCACAGACACACACAGAGCAAGATGGATTGCTCGAGAGAGCAAGATCGACAGCTGGAAACGGGTCGCACCAGAGAGCGATCGAACGACGGCCAAAAATCTGGTTGTTACATGGAGCAAAAACAATTGGCTGAAGGTCTTCACGTCGGCACAGGTGTCGAACATGCTTGGTTCACAAATGTTTTTCACTCATTTATTGTTTATCTAAATATGGATACCCTTCTCATAGGGCAGTCAATCCACACTGAGACACTAGCAGCAAATGAGAGGGGGTATCCATATTTGAGATAAAAAAAATAAATGAGTGAAAAGCCATTTGGAAACAAAGCATGTTCGACACCTGGCAACCGATCATCGTATAGTCCTGCCAACAACAAACAACAATTGACGCATTTTATTGGAGGTGGGATTCAAGATGGCAACGGGTACGTACCCAATGGATACTGCTCACCCATACTCATACCCGCCAGGTCAAAAACAGACCCGTGTAAGGAATTCTATATCTGTATCCGACGGGTAATCCAGACCTAACAATACACCCGAGTATATACATACACAATTTAAAACCTTAGGCTCTAAACATTATTAAGAGCGCGGGCGGCCGTACTACGAAGTCCGGCAAACTTCGGTAAACATAAAAGAAAAGAGAAATTACCCTTTCGCTGCATGCAGTTATTAAAGATACCGAGTTACTAGGCACATGCAACCGTAAGTTTTCCTTCCTCAACTGTAGATGCTGTGAGACTTTTGACTATGCTACAAAGTCATCGGGTCGTAGCTCAGCCTGTCTAATTAATCACCTGATCCCGTAATTAACGTGGTACTGTGACTCAGCCTGTCTAATTAATCACCCGAGATCCTCTAATGGCGTGGCTTTAAATCCCCAATTCATTACGCAGCTGTACCGATGAGCTCGTCACAATGCCCATGGCATCGCTACTGCTCACGCTCCTGGTGTTTCGGAACGAGATCCTCTACGGTCGGTGGAAACGCCCTGTCTCTGCAGTTTTCATCCATGCCGTTCATATCTAATCTAACCGGCAGCTCCAAAAGGTCCAGTTTAATAGGCCTTCAACCGACCCATGAGCTCATCCTTACGATTTCTACCCCTCGCCCCTCACGACTCCATCCTCCCTCCGCCGTCGTTGCTCGCTATCAGGCAGCACGGCTCTTCCCATCGTCGTTGCCGTGCGCATCACCTGGGCGCCGCGGTGCTCCCGTCCTTGTCAAGTGCCACGGATCGGGGCAGCCATCCTCGGTATTTGGAGTGCGGCCAGCGTCCTTGGGCCGGGCGGCCACCCTGCGCCGGGGGCGCATCTCGAGTGGGCGGCCGCCCCTCGCCCGGCGCATCCGGGCCGGGCGGCCACCGTCCTCGCCCGGGCGTGTCCACAGGCGGCACAGCGCTCTGTCCTCCTCGTCAAAAGCGCGACTATACCTAAGCATTTTTCGGGCGGGCGGGCGAAAAAGCGCCTTATTCGGGCGATAAAATCCTGCCCGAGCCCGTCCCACTAGATATGTCGAGCCTCAATTTTCGGGCCAGCTCGGGCTTGGGCGGGCCGCCCGTGTGTTTTTATAGTGTAAAATAGCTAAAATCAACATTTTAGGTCGGGCTCGGGCCAAGATTTTTTTTTTCTCGGGCTGAAAGATCTCTGCCTAGGCCCGTCCAGTAAGGTCCGCGGGCAGGCCGGGTTCGGGCCGGGCTGAAAATGCTCGGTATAAGTGCGGCGCACCCATCCTTGCCCCGGCCCAACACGCGCGTCGTTAGGTGTGGGCGCTTCTCTTCTCGTCAACGCCGAGCACGGTCGCCCGATGAAGCTGCCGTCGACACCGTTGCTCACCCCGCCCGGTTTAGCTCCACGCCACCACGGCGCTCGGTTAGTGGCGCGGATCTTTGCCGCCCCATTGCCAACCATGTGGTGGTCGGGGAAGATGTTTATTTCTTGAAGAATGTGCTTCAAAGTATTTTGTTACGTAAATCTTTTCAATGCTACCATTACGCAAATGTTAGCGAGTGTAAAATGTGTTTGGAGGTGCTCTATCACGTAAATGTTAGCAAAATGTAAATTGGCACTCCACTCAACGTAAGATGACATTGGTTTATACATAGATGTTTGGAATGCATTTGTCATTTGCATTGCACAAAAAGGCATTCTTTGATTATCATTCTTTGTCATCGAACGATACAATATTGCTACAAAAGCTGCTAGCAAACTGCTAATATTTACACTTGAGCTCTGAGAACTAGAAACTAAACTTGATGGCATTGTTGTTGGTGAGCCATATTGTGGGACCGCGATATTCGGACGAGTCAATCATTCTAACCCGACCACAACAAAGCGTTAAAGGGGATGCTCGTCACCCGCGATAAAGGCGAGGCCCGGCGGGGACATTCCGCCTCGAGCAGCGAACTTCGTCGAACGGTAAGACCCGAGGAAGAGTTCGAGCTCGAACCCCGAGGAAATGTTCCGTCTCGAGCGAGCTCCCGGGGGGCGTAGGGATCACGGCGGCGAGCTCTGTCCGGACGGCGAGCTCCTTTCCGTCTCGGATGTGAGCTCCGGGTCCCAAACCCAATGACGGTCGGGAGGATCGGGACGCGATGATTAGGATCCGGCGCCACGGCCCCGGCCGGCGGCCGCGACCTAATCGGTTTCGTGCTGCTGCGAGAGATCATCGGCGGCTTAGCGGCGGTGGGGCTGTCGGACCCGTCAGCGCGACGGCAAACACAAAGAGACAACCACTACGCGACAAAACGACCTCGATGGGCCCGAAGTCGAACTCCACGTCGAGCTCTCGGCCCATACGTTTTCTGCGATCCCAAATGCGAGCATTTAAGCGCGGTGGCGCCCCATGATCTCGCCCGCGAGCACCCGCGGCGTGCCTAGCGGGCGATGCGCGCAAATGCGGCGGCGGGGGCGAGCTCGTTGTCCCTTCTGCACCGGCCGAGCCGGCCTTCCAGCTCGCTCGCTTCCGTCGTACTGCGTGTCGGGATACGGGCCCCCTATGCCACTCTCGGCAACAGCCGCGTGCCGGGAGTAGAGGGGCGGCCGGCGGCGTGCCGGCATTGCGGGGAACTCTTCCTCTTCACCCCCAAGCTTATATTCCTTCTATCTCTAGATCCCTCCGCTCGGTGACCCTTGTGAGCTCCCCTTGCGGCTATAAAAGGGAGGGTTCGGCCACCAGGGGAGGGCAAGCTCTCTTGCACACAGAAAGCACACACACACACATCGCTCTATTCCACTCATCACCGCGAGAGACACAGGAGCTCATCTCTCTCTCTCAGCGGTTTGTATTAAGCCCGATACAAGCACTTTGAGCTCGATAGTGCCACACACTAGACTAGGGTGCTCGGTAGCCACGAACGGTATAAACCACCGTGTCATTGTTCTTGAGCTAGGCCATCGTTGCACACACTAGCGGTCGATTCTTGTGACCGTGGTATCACGACCACAACGGTTGGCGGCGCCCGGTAGGGGCGGCGCTAGTGTGGCGTTCACCGCCGATGGCTCCCTTCACCACGTTTGGCGTCCGGCGCCGATGCGCGCCGGGACCTTGGACCGCCCGGCACCAGCTCCGAGGGATCCTACGTCGGGCCACCTTTCCCCTCGGGCGGTGCGGGGGCGAGGGTGACACCTCGTCTCATCAGCGACGGCTGCCCAGGCGCGCGCCGTGCTGGTCCGCTCCGGCGGGGACCAGACCTCCATTGTCGAGCCCCATACGGGCGGCTGCCGACCACTGCCGCCGCCATTGTGGACTGCAGCTGCACATCCTCAGCCCCGAGCCAGCTCGGGAGCTCTTCAGCGGCGTCACCTTCTCACGCCAACGTGTCGTCTGCGATGCGCCCGGGCAGGGGGCGGCTCTCCCGGCGAGTTCCTCGCGGCCTACGGCGAGATGTACCCGCGGGGGCGGCTCTTCTTACGGGCGGCGTGGCACGGGGCGGGGGCGACCGGTCTCCGAGACCCGCGGCCCCGGGCGGCTCGCCTGGGGTCGACCCCCACACGCAGTGCCCCATGTGCCAGGCAGCCGGGATGGCGTTTGTGCGCGACTACCATAGCGAAGGCGGAGTCCTCGGCGCACCCCGCGCGCTCCCGCTGGGCCCGGCTCTCTCAGCGGGCGCCCCGCCCAGGCGGATCCGCGGCGCCTCGGCGGGCTTCCGAAGAGGCCGGCGCGGGCTCCGCTCAAGAGCGCGACGCCCTCCCGCCGAGGAAGTGGGAGGGCGACCGGCGGCGTGCAGCTCGGGGGGCGAGAGGCGCGGCGCCGCATCGGCAGAGCCCGGCGACCCCCACGATTCGGATGAGCAACACGAGAACTGCGGCGGCCCGCGAGGCTCCTCCATGAGCTCCCGAGCCCGGGCGCCGCGAAGCCCGGCGGCTCCACCGGCGACACGGCTCCCTCATCGAGAGGGCCGCGGAGCAACAAGTGGAGAGCTCGGAGTCGCACCGGCCCGCCCTCGAGGGAGGACGGGGCTTCCTCCAACCGGAGGCCAAACCGAGGAGAGGTCCCACGCGTCACGCTCGCCGCCGTGTGGGAGAGAACCGCGGCCGCCGGGACACCCTCGGCGCCGCACCGCGCCGGAGGCAAGAAGGAAGCGCCCGGGACGCGGAACCCACGCGATCGCCGTGATGCGAGCGCGGCGGCGACCGCCCCGCGGATCCCTACGGCAAGAGGAGGGGTGGCCGCTCACGGCGGTCGGGAGACCGTAACCGCGATCAGACCCCGTCGGGGGCGGCGGCGCTCCCCTCACCACGTGGAGCTCGAGGCTCGAGACGGGGCGCGGGCGGACTCCACCCCCCGGACGGGAGGGGCCCCGTGTTCGGCGCCGGGTTCCACGGCCCAGCCTTTCCCTCGGCGTTTCCGAGCCCCGACCTCCGTTCGGGTACAGGGGAGGCCCGGACCCCCCGGCGTCTGGCTCGAGGACTATCGCCTCGCATGCCCGGGCGGGAGGAGCCGGACGTGAGCTCTTCATCATCACCCAGCCTCCCCTATACCTGCGCCGACCGCGGCTCGCTCTGGCTCGAGCACCTGCCCGCGGTATGATCGATAAACTGGCGTGACCTCGCGATATATTCGTTGGCAACTTTCGGGGGACCTGGTCGCGCCCGAGCAACACATGGGACCTCCGCGGCTGCAAGCGACGGAGGAGCAGCTTTTCGCGATTACATCGGCGCTTCTCCAAGCTGCCTGCGAGCTCACCGATACCACCGATGCGGAAATCATCACCGCCTTCACCTTCATCCGCGACTGCGAGGCGGCTCATCCGTGAAGCTCGGCACTTTCGCAAGCCAAGGCGATGGGACCTCCTCGACCTCGCCCACGAACCCGCTTGCCGGGCGGGAGGCTATCTCATGATCCTCCACGGCACCACGGGCAAGGGCAAGGGAAAAGGCCGCCAGATGAGGCCGGCGAGCTCAAGCTCGCGACCCAAGAAGAAGAACAAGAAAAGCGCCGGCGCGGCGAGATGACTTCGTCGCGGTCGCGAAAGAAGAAGCCGAGTGCCAAGGCCGCAAAACCGGTGCTCCCAAGGACTTCTTCGGCTCGCTCGACCTGCCCCTGCCCCAACCACGAGGCCCGGTCAAGCACAAGTTCGGGGGGACTGCGAGGCTCTGCGAAAGTTCGTAGCGGGCGCGGGGAAGGAGAGGGTGCGAGGCGGCGAGCACCATGGGGCGGGGATTCGGCGGCCGGGGGCGGGCGAGGGGCGCGTCTTCTTCGAGGGGCCTTGGCGCCGTCAACGTCGTCTTCGGCGGCCCACCAAGCGTCGCGAGTCAAGCGCCGCCCGAGAGCTCTGCGGCGAGTCCTCTTCACCGGAGCCACGCGACGCCCTCCTACCTCAAGTGGTCCGGCCCCCGATCACCTTCGACAAGAAAGACCATCCCGTGCGTCCCGCATCGGGAAGGTTCCCTCGTCGTCGATCCCATAGTCGGCACCAGCGCCTCGGTAAGGTGCCGATGGGGCGGAAGCGGCCTCAACCTCCTCTACGTCAACACCATGGAGGCTCTCGGCATCACGCCGAGCTCGACTCCGACCCCTCGGCGGACCCCATCCACGGGGTAGTGCCGAGGGGCCGTTTCCGCTCGGTCGGATCGACCTCCCGTCACCTTCGGCGATCAGAGCAACTTCCGAGGAAGTGCTCACCTCCAGTGCTCCCATACAAGGCGCTTACCATGCCTTCTTTGGGGCGGCCGTGCTATGCGAAGTTCACTGACGTTCCCCAGCTACCCTGCGTTTTCAAGCTCAAGATCCTCACAGGGCGGAAGGGAAGTGATCACCGTCAACTCCACCTTCGGCGCGCGTTCAACTGCGACAGGAGGCCGTGCGATGCGCGGCAGCCCCTCATCGAGTCAGCTCATCCAAGATGCGCCGGTGCGCGCGGGGGGACTGCCGGCCCGAAGGGCCGCGGGCACGTCTGGCAAGGCGGAGGCTCATCGGTCGGGCTCGAGAGCGGCGGGATCCTTCGGGCCGGACGGGACGTAAGGCGGTGAGGTCGACGGGAGGGCGCCGCGTTCACGCCCCGGTGCCGAGACTCTCTCCTAAATAGGAAGCGAGCTCGTCGACTTCCTCCGCGCGAACCTCGGCGTATTCGGCGTGGAGACCCTTGGACATGCCCGGCATACCGGGAAGTCGCCGAGCACTCCTTAAAAATCAAGCCCGGCTCTCGGGCGGTGAAGCGGCGGCTCCGGCGTTTGGCGATGGCGGGGCGAGGGCAATCGCCGAGGAAATAGATAAGCTCTTAGCGGCGGGCTTTGTTATGGAGGTGTATCATCCCGGAGTGGATAGCCAACCACGTACTAGTTAAGAAGGCGAATGGGAAATAGAGAATGTGTGTTGATTATCACGAGTCTCAACAAAGGCGTGCCCAAAGGATCCGTTTCCTTTGTCGGCGCATCGACCAAATCGTTGACTCCACCTCGGGTGCGAGACACTCTGTTTTCTCGGCGCATACTCCGGCTATCATCAAATCGCGATGAGCGAGCTCAATCAGCTCGCCACCTCCTTCATCACTCCCTTTGGCGCGTGCGCTTTCGTAACCATGCCTTTCGGGTTAAAAACGGCCGGCGCCACTTTTCAAGGTGCATGCGAAAGTCTTCAAAAGAGCTTCTCGGGAAGCGCGTGGAGGCATCGTCGATGACATCGTAGTCAAGAGCGAAGCGCCGCGGGGAGCTCATCCCCGACCTCAAAGTCTTGGCAAGCCGGCGAGTTCGGGTTAATCTCAATCCGAAAATGCGTGTTCGAGGGTCCCGCGAGGACTCACGGGCTTCATCGTGTCGGCGCGGCATGAAAGCCAACCCGAAAAATCGAGGCTATCCGCCATAACATGGGCCCATCAAACGTCAAGGCGTGCGGCGGCTACGAGGTGCTTGGCCGCCCTTAGCGGAGTTCATTGCTCGGCTAGGCGAGCAAGCCTCCGCTACAAGCTCCTGGAAGAGTCAGGGCGGCCGCTGGACCAGACGAGGCCTGAAAATCTGCGCTCGACTCTGCGAAGATGTCTTGAACCCACCCATACTCCTCCGCCCAAGCCCGGACGAACCAATCTTTGTTGTACATCGCGGCCACCTCGCGGTGGTGAGCACGGCGCTCATAGTGGAAAGGGAGGAGGGAAGGCCACGCACTCGGGTGCAACGGCCGGTCGCCGTCGACGAAGTCTCTCTCCGACATAAAGGCGCGGTACCCCGAGGCTCGCCTCGGCGCTCCTAATTACAGCGCGCAAGTCCGGAGCACTACGCCCGATGCTCACGATCACCGTCGTTTCCAAAGATCATCCGCGGCCCCGGGCTACGGGCGCATCGCCAAAGTGGGGCATCGAGCTCATGGGATCGGACATCTCGATTACGCCCAGACAGCCATCAAGTCGCGAGGCCCTTCCGGACCGTGGCGAATGGACGAGAGGCATTACCGCCAAAACCCGGTGGCGTCGATCTTGGGCGCTCTACTTTGGCTCGGTAAAAGAAATGCGGCGGCCGAGCGGGTCTGGTCTTCATATCACCGCCCAGCGTGTCATGAAATACTTTCGATCCGCCTTCACTTCACCGCCTCCAACAACGTTCTTGAGTCTGAAGCTTTGGTGAATGGCATGCGCATCGCCGTCGAGCTTGGCATCAAAGCGCCTCGAGATCGAAGGGGACTCAAACTCATGGCCGACCAAGCCACAAAGGAGGCCGGCTGCGTCGGCGAGGATGATTGCGTACTCCGCAAAGGTGCGCGAGCTCGAAGAAGCAGCTTTGACGGGCTAGAGTTCAAGCACATCCGTCGCCCGATCTTGGCGGCGACCGGCGTCCTCGCCAAGCTTCGCCTGCGATCGGCTACAAGTTCCGCCCGGCGTCTTCGCGCCGCGACGGTACATACCCTCCATCGGCTCGAGGGAGAGGGCTCGAACCCGCGTAGACCCGTCGGGGGCTCCGTTTGTCCCTTCTCCCTCTAAGGCGGGACCTCGAGTTCGAGCTTCGCCCGATGGAGGGTCGATCACGGAGGTCAACCTCGTCGGATCAAGGTCCTCGCAGCCCACGAGCGAAGCCCGAGACCCGATTGGCGGCTCCCCATCACAGCATGGCTACGGGGCGGCAAACTCCCGGAGGAGAAAGAAGAAGCTAGGCGCATCGCCCGTCGAGCCAAATCCCTCGTCATCATCGGCGCGCTCTCTGAAGAAGCGGCGTCGGGGTGCTCCAACAGCGCATCACCTTCGAGGAGGACCACGAGCTCATCGGAGAGATCCGCGCCCGGCGAATGTGGGCATCATGTGGCTCCACGAGCTGCGGTGGGCAAGGCGTTCGCCCGAGGGCTTCTCTTGGCCGACCGCCCGTCGCCCGTGCCAACGGTCGTCACGCCCGTCGAGGATGCGGTTCTTCGCCAAGCAAGCGCACCTCGGCGCAGGCCCTCAAATGATCCCCATCACGGCCCTTCACGGTGCGGGGGCTCGATATGGTCGGACCATTCACGAGGTCGCCGGGGCTTCACCCACCTCCTCATTAAGCCATCGACAAGTTCACCAAGTGGATTGAGGTGATGCCCATCTCACGCGCCGCGAGGTCGCGAGGAAGCGGTCAAGTTCTTCGACGGTATCATCCACCGTTTGGCGTACCAAACTCATCATCCGACAACGGCACCAACTTCACGAGGCGGATTTTCCTCGACTAGCTGCGGCGACTACAACGTCGGCGTGGGCGAGCCTCCGTCGATACATCCAGGGCGAGCGGGCAAGTCGGCGCGCCAATGGTCTAATCTTGCGGGGGATTGAAGCCGAGGATCTTCAAGAGATTGGAGAAATTCGGGGGCGATGGCTCGTAGAGCTCCCAGCGGTCATTTGGAGCCTCGGGACTACTCAAGCGAGGCGACGGGTCGCACCCTTCTTCCTCGTCTTAGGTTCGAAGCCGTGCTCCCCCCACCGACCTCGACTTCGGCGCCGCGTACAAGCGTACAACGGCGCCCGGCAGCCAAACCTCATTGGAAGATGCGGCGGACCCATTTCGAGGAGTCCCGCGGTCGCGGATCGCACACTCGACCAAGTACCGGCGGTCGATGCACCGCTACCATGATCGCCATGTTCGGGGCCCGAGCTTTTCAAGTCGGCGATCAAGTCTGCGGCGAGTACGAACACGAAGGAGAAACACAAGCTCTGCGCCCTTGGGAAGGACCGTTCACCATCGCGAGTCCTCGCCCGGGGCTCATATAAGATCCGGGACTCCCGCGGTCGTGAGCTCGCCAACTCTTGGAACATCGAGCGACTCACGTGGCTTCTACCCTTAGATGCATTTTGTAATGTCTCTTTTGTACGAACTCGAATAATAATGACACACCTCGATGGAAAAATTGTGCAAGCATTCGATCCCTCTTTCACGGCCGTTAAGCAATGGCGCCCTTTACCTCCGGCAAGGCCCGCCCTTGCTTGGGGGGCTATAGGGGGCGCAGGCGCACACCCGCCTTTTTATGAACTCTTTTTTTGCAAACAACACGGACACTTTCGGGGAAGAGCTCGATCAGCTCGACCTCGCTCTCGTTACCTATCTTTCCGATGGCGTCGAGTCCGACAAGCTAAAGGGTTTTACGAGCAACATCCTCGGCGAGGTCCAACGCGCTGCCGCGAGCTCTAGCGCCCCGCGACTAGCGAGTAAAGGGCCCGTTGCCTTAATCGATAGGATGTAAACTCAGAAAACTACGAGCTAGCCGGAAGGCGATCACGGGGAAAGATAAAACGAACCGTTCATAACTTAGATAACTTGTTATTTTTACACTTTGCCACGAGCTCGGGGACTTTGTTTATACAACAAAGGAGGCAACGCCTCGAACTACCTAACCTCGCAGCTCACTCCTCATGCGTCGGGCGAATCCGTCTCCACCTGCACCTCGCGGCGGTGGCTCAAACACTTCGAGCTCCTCAACGGCGAGCCGAAAAAGCTTCCACGGCGGCTTCTCGAGCGGGCCTCCGCGGTAGCGTGATGTCGTCAACTCAAGCGCCCTCGGTCGGCTCGGGCCAACCCTTGCCCACTATCTTGGTCGAGGACCGCATCTCGGGATAGTGGGCGAGGACCACGACCAACGCCATGTGAACGGCGGCGGCGGCGTTATCCCTCACCACGGCCGGGCGCGAAGCACCGGTGCGCCCGATCCTTCCACCTCTTGGCTCAAGGGCCTCGCCGGGCGCCCTCGGCGTCGGCGCCGCGAGGGATGGTGTGCTTTCGCTCGCCGCTACCGCGCCCGCGGTCTCGGCTTTTAAGTCGCCCCGCTCCAAGAGACCAGGCCTCGGCCTCCCTGGACGGGCTCCTCGACCGCCTTCGAAGACCATTCTGCACCGCCATGAGTCAGCGTTCAGCTGAAGGTCCTTCTCCTTCTGCTCCAGCGAAGGTATTTGCGGTGCGTCAGCGAGGACTCAGCGGCGGCAGGGGTCCTTCCTCAAGCTCCGAGCCAATCCACCGATTTCTTCTTCGAGTCCAGTGCGGAGAAACAAAACAAATCAAAATCATGAGATTGGAGCAGGAAGAAGGCCCTGCCCATGCGGCGCTGATAGAGTTCTTCCCGCTCCTCCACGGAGAGAGATTCTCGGCATCAAGCCGGATCCTCTCGACCTCGAAGCACCAAATGAGAATCGACCCGTCGGCAACCTGCGTGGTCGTAAACTAAAGTGCCCGCCTATCAGCCTAGGACCTCGAAGATAAAGAAGAAGAAGAACAAAGAACTCAAAAGGGATCACTCACGTTCCAGCTCGGCCTCGCGGTCTGGAGCGCCTTTCCCTTGGCGTCGCGCTCCCTCTCTAACGTCACGGCCCCGCCTCGGCGCTGAGTGCTCCAAATTCCTTGTTCTCAAGGCCGGGCGCGGGTCGTCGAGCTCATCTCGCATGAGCTCGCGGCGGGTTGCAACTGAAGCCGCTGACTCCTCTTCACGCTTTCCATACCGCCGCCTCCACTTGGCGGAACCTCCTCGGCGAACCCCTCTCGGGCCTCGGCGGTGGGCGTGCTCCTTGACCTCCGCGGATATTGCTCGCCTTTGTCGTCGGCGTCTTTCGGAGGCTTCGCGGTGCGGCGTACCTGACCGAAGCCCCTCGCGTGGGACGAGCTACGCTAGCCTTCCCAGGAGACCCACTCAATCTCGTTTCGACCTCCCACCAGCGGTTGAAGCCGACCACCGCATCCCTCGAGGTCTGCAAGAAAATGAGTTAATGCAGCGAGTTCAAAACCAAGCGAGAAAGCAAGCTTGGTGAAGTCCTTACCCGGTGAGGTGGTGGAGGCACGGCTCCCTCTCGGCGGGGAGAGGCGGCACCTCCCACCCCGGTCAAAGCGGGCGACGATGTCCCGCCGACCACAACGAAGAAGGGCGCCTGCAGGCGGCTGCGCGGCCGACCTCGCGAAGTCTCCGGGCGTCCCGGCCGGCGGCGTCGGCGGATCCGTCGGGCGCGTTACGAAGGGTGACCCACGCTCGGCGGCGACCCGTCGGCGCTCCGATGGCGGTGGGCTGTCATGCCCACTGCGGGCGCGAGGTTGGGGCGGGCGCAGCCCTGGAACCCTCCAGGCGCGAGTCTCCACGGCTCGGCTCACGACCCGCCGGCGGCGGCGCTCGCGTCTTCGGGCTCCTCGTCACGCTGCTGCGGTCTCAGTGGCGGGCTCGTCGAAGACCCGTCGCGTGCGCCCATCTTCATCTTCCCCTTCATGCCTCGCGGCCTCCGTCGCGTCGTCGAGACAGCGTCGCCCGTCCCTGTCTCACAGGCATCTCCTCGCGTCCCACACCCGGGCCGGGGACTCACCCCTCGTCGGGGCCGGCCAGCGCCGCGGAGTCTGGGTCCGGGGCATCTTCTCTCTCTTTCCCCTCTCGGGGAGGCTGAGGTCGATCACCTCCGTCTCCGCCCGCCCCCGGCACGATGATGTCGGGCCGGCGCCAGTCCCTCCCGGCGCGGCACATCCATCGCTGGGTTACGGGACCCGGTACTCGGCGAAGATGCGGCAGCTCCCGTGGACCCAGGCTCGCCCCCTCCCCCGGGGCTGGGGGACGACCACCACGAGCTGAGCGATGGGAGGAGGGGTCAGCCGGCATGAGCTTGGCTCCGTGGTCATCACAGGATGCTTGAGGGGGTTGGGGGCTCCCGGGGGCTTGACTTTTTTGCCTACAAGACCGGCGAAGAAGCGAGGGTTATCACTAAGAAGAAAGGCCGGCGGTGCCAGCGCCGCGATAGGAGACGGCGACTCGACACCCAATGACCCGCGCCCTCGGCTTAGCCTTCTTCTCCTTCGCGCGGTGCTGCGTCGGGCGCCCTCTTCCTTTGACCCCGACCCTGAAGAAGGACCCGTTGGCGTGCGGGTGATGAGGCCTTGGCGCCACCGGGATGGCGGCGTCCCACAGCCGGCTTCCCGGTGGCGTGCCCTCGGTCCTCGGAACTCAGTGCGTGTCATCGCTAACGCCCGCGCTCTCACTCCAAGACTCCTCGGTAGCGGCGCGGTCGGCGTCTTAGGCGACGACGCGGCGGTAGGTGGCCCTTGTTGTTCGTGGGAACGCACAAGGAAGGGACTGGCCTCGCCGGCGGAAGGTGGGGCTCGAGATAGACCTCGCCAATCTGCAAAGATGAGTATAGTTACTCCCTGCGAAAAACGAAGCGGCTTTCGAAAGAAAAGAACCTTGAGAGAAAAAGAACTCCGCGGCGCCCAGCGTCTTCGCGTCCGGCGGCGCTGCGGTATACCGTTGGGTTCGCCGGGAATCTTGAAAGCCTTCGGTGCCCGACGGACCACCCACTCCACCTCGTCGGCGGGGAGCGGGTTCGCAGTCACCGTGTCTTTCCAAGGTTTCTTCTCCTCGGTCATCTCCCAGAAGCGGAGAGCTCTCCGCTTCAAGGGGACGACCCCGTGCCCAGGGGCCCATGCGTAGAGGAGGGGGCTCCGTGAGGTCAGCTTGGTTGAGAAGCTCCACCTTCCGGCGGCGGCCTTGATCTCGTGGAGCAAATGGCTATGGGGGGATTCCCTCCACGGCTCGTCGTCAGTCGAGGAACACGCCGCCCGTGAAGCGCGGAAGGATGCTCCTCGTCATTCTTCGGGTAGAACCATTCGTCTCTCCACCCGGTGTTCGACGGGCGAGGCGATGGTCGGATACTTCTCCCTTCGCTCCCGATGTCGAGGAAGTAGCGACCGCGATCACGACCGATTGGGGCGGGTTCCTTCAAAGTCGGGATATGCGTCACCTTGGCGTGGAAGTAATGCTTGAAAAGCTCCCAATCGGGCTCGATCTGACCACCCCTCGCGGAGGGTGGTGAAAACTCTGCGATGTGAAGCAGGCCGTTGGGGGTGAATCTTTGAGCTTCGGCCCCCGATGCGACAATAGCCGCGCGGAAGAAGTCCGACGCCGGCGCCTAGCCCTGCGTGGAAAGGGCGAAGGGAGCGATGTAACCGTCGAGGCGGTTCTGAGTGGCGTGCGCGGCGGCGGCACCGATCCTCCTGGCCTCGGTCGGCGACGGAAGCCGCCCGGCGCCACATACTCCTGCGGCATGTCCGGTCACCTTGGACGGCGACCCGCGGACCATGTCTTACGGCTCCTCGGCTCGGTAGCGAATTCGGCGGGAGGGGCGCTCTCGCGCTAAGAGCGAGGGCGCGGCTAATTGGGATCCGGGCTAGAAGATGAAAGAGGCCGGGCGGCGGAAATAGGAAGCAAGGGAATAACCTAATCCCCGCTCTCTATTTATAGGGTGAGCTCGAAGCGGACGCCCGAGAAAAAAAAACGGCCGGGAGGCCCACCACTTCCACTGAATCAATCGCGCCCTCGGCGTGGCGTCCACGTGGCGAACGGAAGGAAGGAAGGCTAAACGCCCTTGGCGTCACGATAGCGGCAGCCCCAGCGGTAACTTCCCCATGGTAACTTTTCCCAACTCTCTTTTTACTTGGGCGAAAGGTCCAAATGAGCTCGTCACTAACGGTCGAATCCCGAGCTCGTGTGCGTTACGTCGAGCTCGACATAGCGGCGAGTTCACAACAAAAATCGAGCTCCGGTTTCGAAGGTGGCTCGGCTCGGCGGCCGCCGGGGAGGCATCTCGAGCAGGGCGCCACGGGAGGAGAGGCAGACAGGCCCGCGCCCGAACGTCCTCGGGGACTCGGGGGGCTCCATCCCAAGCGGCGCTTGAGTCCCCGGCGATCGTGAGCGGCCTCTGGTCATCCTCCCGGCAAGGAGGCCTGCGAGCCGCCGGGATCTGCGGGACCTTGGTGACTATCGAGGGGCGGGTCTGCGGAATATGAGGTTGGCCCACGGGCTGGCCCGAGCGAGCGAGCTTCGCCTCGAGCGCGAGCTTCGGACCTCACTACAGGCAAATCCGCTTTAAAGCTCACAGAGTGCTCGACTTCAGCCAGCGTGGTAAAGTCGGGTTCAGGCTCACCGTCCTTCCTAAGGGAACCGAAATGGCGCCAAGCGGCATAAGCATTTGTCATAACAAGCCTCCGCGGGGCCCAGCGTCCTCCGCGGCCTCGGGGGCTACACCCGCCCGTGCGCTCGCGCGCACCTGGCGAGGAAATCTGGTCCCCAACCCGACAATCGACCGCGAAACGGCCTTGGCGGAGGTTCTCTCCCTCCACACGCTCGGGGGCTGCTATGGGACCGCACGGATATTCGGACCAGTCAATCATTCTAACGGACCACAACAAAGCGTTAAAGGGGATGCTCGTCACCCGCGATAAAGGCGAGGCCCGGCGGGGACATTCCCGCCTCGAACGCGAACTTCGTCGAACGGTAAGACCCGAGGAAGAGTTCGACCTCGAACCGGGGAAATGTTCGTCTCGAGCGAGCTCCCGGGGGCGCGAGGGGATGCGACGAGCTCCGTCCGGACGACGAGCTCCTTTCGTCTCGGACGAGCTCGGGTCCCAAACCCAATGGCGATCGGGAGGATCGGGGCGCGATGATTAGGATCCGGCGCCACGGCTACGCGGCCCGCGCGCCAACCTGTCCGGTTTCGTCTGCTGCTGCGAGATCATCGGCGGCGACGCGCGGCGTGGGGCTGTCAGACCCGCGTCGCGCGACAAGCACAAGAGACAACCACTACGACAAGAACGACCTCGGCGGACGAAGTCGAACTCCCACGTCGAGCTCTCACGGCCATGCGTTTTCCTGCGATCCCAAATCACGAGCATTTAAAGGCGCGGCGGCCCCCATGATCTTGCGCGGTGCCGTGCGTGCCTAGCGGCGGTACGACGCAAGAAGTACGGCGGCGGGGCGAGCTCATTGTCCCCTTCTACACCGGCCAGACGAGCTTCAAGCTCGTCGCCCGTCGTACTACGTGTCGGGATCTGAACGCCCTATGCCACTCTATGGCAACGGCGGCGTGCCGGGAATGGGGCGGCGGCCGGCATCGCACGCCGAAACAGCCCGGCGTGCCCGACATTGCGGGGAACTCTTCCTCTTCACCCCCAAGCTTATATTCCTTCTATCTCTAGATCCCTACGCTTTCGGTGACCCTTGTGAGCTCCCCCTTGCGGCTATAAAGGGAGGGTTCGGCCACCGGGGAGGGCAAGCTCTCTTGCACCTGAGAGAAAGCACACACACATCGCTCGATTCCACTCATCACCTGAGAGACACGGGAGCTCATCTCTCTCTCTCGGCGGTTTGTATTCGCCCGATACAAGCACTTTGAGCTCGATAGTGCCACACACTTTGGACTAGGGTGCTCGGTAGCCCCGAACCGAGTATAAACCACCATGTCATTGTTCTTGAGCTAGGCCATCGTTGCACACACTAGCCGGTCGGTTCTTGTGACCGTGGTATACGACCACGACACATATATTCCATGTTTGATCGATCCGCTAGAATTCACCAATAACACCATCTGTCGTTACCATCAATAGTTGAGAGAAGGAACTAATATGCGCATATTGTTCGAAATTCCTTCCTCCGATGGAGATGACTTTTGGGCTGTGGTGGCATCGTCGTCCATCACTTGTATAGTTTTTGCTCCTTCAAATAAAAGAGAATCAAATACTTAAATATTATTGAAGCCTTTTTGCAATGGATACAACTAGAGACAGAGATGTTGTTTACGATCGGAACAAGAGAATCAAATAGTTACATTTGAAACTTTTTGTATCGAATCTGATTAGAGATATGTGTTGTCGGATACCTTTGAACATTTTCCTTTTTTTTGTCGGACACCTTTATCTTTTTTTCTTTGTTTTTAACTCCCTTTTTTTAGCACACTTGCACTTCTTCTCATACCAAGCTTTTTGCGCTTTGAAGTTTTTTGTTTCCACCTCCTTTTTTTCTTTAGGCTTGCTTGTACTCAACAATTCATTAGCTAGTGTAACACTGGTGGGAGCGATGATGGACCCATAGGGCTTGTAACACCATTTATTTTTTTCTCAATTTGCTTCTTTGAGCATGTCAAGTGTGTTGTTTACTAACAAGATGCATCTTTGGATGGCTTGCGACTCAATGTGCCAAATTATTGAATTTGCTAGCCATATCTTTGTAGTTCAACAATTCATCTAATTTTGGATTCTCTATTATGTCCGCGGCCTTTGTTGTCTGTACTTTTCCACTTACGGCGCTTCCAGCGTCCATCTCTTCGATTACATAGTGTGTGGAAAGTAATTTGATATTCATCAAATCAAGGACTTTTAAAGCATGACCACATAGTATTCGACTCTATTGAATTTCCCACAATTGCATGTACTAGTGTGTTCTAATGGATGACCAATGACTTTGTACTCCTCTAAGGTGGAATTTTCATCTAGACTCCCAATTGCTACAAGATATTCATTTGTTCCTTCTAATGTTGTGGTACATGCTACCATTGATCTCTCATATTCACTCTGAAAAGCTTCAAAAAGCAGGTTGGTGTGTACAACTTGCTAGCTTGGATTAGCATAGTTTTCCTCATTTTGATTCTAGGTAATTTTTCCTTGAATCAAATTCGAGATACAATTCATTCTTTCTTTTATATTCCACAACCCTTTCAAATTGCTTGAGAAATCTAAGCATATCAAAATCAGATTTGAAATGTAAACTTTAGGTCATTGTTCAAACTCTCACCGAGTTGTGTACTTCTCATCCCTAATGTGAACACATCCTTCATATAACATTACCTATTTTTTCCTTTCCTTGTATATACTATCAACCAAGTTTGCTTTCTTGCCTTTGACCTCATGTTGTTAAATGCTTCTTCAAATGTTGCTTCATCTTCATACTCATACATACACGCACTGAAATGCGAGAGAATACTTGGTTCTTTATTGTTGTCTTCTACTTCTTGTTTGGGAAAAGCATCGATTCTTCGTCGGCTAGTTCAAGTATATGCTTGACGGCATTACGCATAATGTGAAAAGTGCACGGACCATGCCATGATTCTAAAAAGACTGTCTTAATTGCTTTTCCCATTGCATAATCTTGATCAAGTATATATTGTTTTGGGTTGCTTGCCATTATTGGCTCTCAAGAAGGTCTCAAATAGCCACTTGAAGGATTCAAATATTTCATCATACATGAGACAAGCACCAAACACCACCGTTTCTCTAAAATGATTGAACCCAACAAATCGCCAAAAGGCCAACTCTCCCTATTTGTACCAAAGGTAGTATCAAAAGCGACAACATCACCAAAATATGCATAGTCGGTGAGCATTTTAGCATTAGCCGAATATGTTTGCAATCTGTTCTTCCCGATCTGTTCTTCCCGATCCATCTGCAATGCATCTTGAAATGATGGGTTCTCAAAATTTTTTCACGAAAATACATAAGCATGCTTCTGCTTGACCATATGCCATCTCCGTTGTCGCTTGCCCCGTAAATAGTTCTTGTGATCTTGAAGAGTATAACTGAGATTAACTGAGCCACTAACTTGGATGCAAGCCAACTCATGAGCAGCTTTGGGCCCAATTCTTGTATCATCAGCCGTCTCAATTTCAAAACCTTGTAACTGTGAAATTTTCCTCTGGGACACCATTAAGTGTGAGGTTTGTGGCAAATGAAGGATGTGATTGTGTTCCAAAACCACGTCGGTCACTTTATAATTTCCATTATTCTTGTCCATTATAAGCCCCATATGAACTTAGTTTCAGCTCTTGGATACTTTGTTAGATGATCTCTTTTTATCACGGCTTTACTGTGACATTCATTTGCACAAACATATCTGCGGGGAACTAACCTTCCCATCGACCTTCTTTTGTTTGTGTAACTTTTCCTCACCTCAAAGCCTTTCTCGACCCCATAGCTAATCCAAAACATCCAAGCCTTATTTATAGTCCTGAACTCCATGCCAACTTGAGGTAAAAACTACGAAAACGGACCCTCTCTAAAAGAAAACAAATAAAGATGACATGATATTAGGTGGCGAACTAAACAACTGATGAAATCTACCCCAAAAAAATATTGTGGTGTTGGACCACAAAAAATTACGGCATTACACACCTTTTTTCTTCCATCTTAAATATGAAAATTTCTTTTCAATCAAGCAAGTTCATGTTGCCTTCAAAGCTTCCATGTCAGATCTGCTTCATTCGATCAACCAGTGATGGAGGAAAAAACAAATTAGAACACACTAGTTCAAGTACACACAAAAAGATGACGTCGGTGTAGAGACTTGTGGTACATGCTTGGCTGCTTATGGCTGGAGAGCAAGCACGACAGCAGCAGAACTCTTCCGATCGCCACTGCAGGCACTTCCAATCTCACGCCAAACATAGTTCTGGCGCCAACAGTGAGCAGTACTCACGCCAAATATATTATCGCTGCTCTGTTATGTTACGCGTGGGCATGTGTTGATGTTGGGCCGAAGCCCACCAAGCTGACAAGGTCAGACCATGTGCTCTGGTCACCGTCAGATAGGATTGGGCGGCCAGATTTGCATCAACCGTAGAGACAAGTTCATTGTACAACCGTAGAGGATCTCGTTCCGGTGTTTCTCGGGGCCGGTGTCGTGGCCACCGGCGCGGCCGTCGGCCTCCCAACGGCGTCCGGCCGGGTTAGCGACGCGGCTCGCGCGGGTGCTGTTGGCGCACTCGGACATCACCTACAGGACGAGGCCTCGTCGTTGCCGCAGCAAAGCAGGAGTAGGCGGGCCGCGCGGCGGTTCACAGGGCCGAGGCGCTCGTCGCTAGGCGCATGGCATGCATGCGGCGTCGCCATTTGGTTTAGTGGTGGTTGCTGTCAAATAGGTGTCGTCGCGGCTCTGCGATGACGGCGCGATGGCGTTGGTGCCCAGTACGGCGGGTCTGCGTACCTACCGAGGTAAGTAGCCGGCTGGCCGTAAGAGCAAGTATCAATGAGGGTGAATCAGCAGGCGGCCCGGCAATCCATGTCGACATATTCTGACATGGAGGAGGGAGAAAGCTAGAGAGAAAGCGGAGTCGACGTCCGTGAATCGCTAGCTGATAGCGGCGAATGCACGGCGCATGCAGCTTCGGATTGGCTGCGACCTGTCATCGTACCAAGGAATCGCGTGGTGAACATTGGGCTGCCACCACTATTGCTGCATGGCGGGATGAAGTGGCACCCGCCGCGAAAGCGGGCGACTTTACTAATCTTGCTCTAAGGGCGTCCGCAATGAGCTTTTGCAAATCGCTAGCTCTATAGAAACAAGAAATGATTAAAAGATAAAAAGCACATAGTGGCCCAGTGATGTCAGAGACTGAAATTTTATTGAAGATCGTGCAAGCTAAGCTCTTCCGACGTCGCTAGCGCGGTGAGTTCCTGGTTACTGCTTGGTCCACGCTCCTCCTCGCTAGCTAGTTGCAGAACGGTTGGGGACGCCCATCTCTCGTCCTCGTTCCTGGAAGTCTCCCATCGGATTAGCACTACTGCACTAGATTCCTTTAGCATATGCGAGCATGTGTGGCTTCACAGTATTTCGATTTTTTTTCTTTTCGTTGTCCCATCGATCTATGCAATCTCTACTACACATCGATCTTAAGCTTCATGGCTATGTTGGCTTCAATCTAAATGCCTTTTTTTGTTTGCTTTTTCTCCAAAATTTAGAATAATGGTACTGTACCCCTCAATAAAAAAGAATTATTGTTGTAAAAAAATAAAAATAAAAAAAAATTATGATACTGTAACCCAGCCTCGAATCTTATTTCTTACTATACAATTCTAGTAATTTTACTTTCTCCTGAATCATGTTCAACAAATTGAACAACAATAGTTAAATTTAAATATTTTCCCATATGGGACAACGCTAAAAACAATAGTTCTTAATTCACAATTGCAGTATTGTAAATACATCACATCATTTACTACATTTTTCCATAGATTTGTTTTTAGGAAATCGGAGTAAAGGAGCAGCCTGCAGCGGTCTTCAAGTATGATTTTGATCTGAATGTGTTAGGAGCTGAAAGCTATAGTGAAGTAACAGCAGACCGCCAAAATTCATGCATGTTGTGCCTTGTGCATGTAAACCCAAGATTGTATGCGATCAAGAGCATTGTCATACAATTTGCAAGAAAAACTTTTCAATAGTGAATGTGCAAGAAATCATGTTTTGTCACGTAATGTGCAAGAAAGCAATTGAACTTCCTTCACAAATATTGTAGTAAACCGAATATGCCATTATGGTTACTCGATCACCGTAAATGGTAATCATTTTCTTAGCAAATATTATAGTAAACCAACTGTGCCGTTATGGTAACTCGATTATGGTGAATGATAATGTGACTATCGTAAATCTTGTCCAATGCTTATATGGGCCAAATTTATGGGCTATATGGATCAAGTTCATGAACAATACACTATAGTTCTAGAATATATATACTCATATACTTATATGGGCTAAATTTATAAATTTATATGTTTACTTGAAATTTAAAATTGTAGAGGCGGGCTATATACACCCGAGTATTTTCTACCCGCAGTGCGTGGGTATGGATCTTTCGCTTCCATATCCATACCCACTATACCCGATGGGTACAAGATTGTAACTCAATAACGCATTACCCATGGGTATAAAATGTCTTCCATACCCGTCTCCTTTATCGCGTAAAACCCATCGAGCACTTTCGGATTTGGTACCCGTTGCCATTTTGGATTGGGATTTGATCACATCACAAAAACGTATCAAGCAAACAGCACCTACGGTTCAAATCTTTTGATGTTGCATCTTGCGTTTGCGCGCGAGTGTGGAGTGTGTGCCCGTTTCCCACACACTAGAGCCTAGTAGAGCTTTTCTTTGCTTGTGTAGGGACCACATATGCGTGTGTGAGTGTTGACTGCGTGGGTTGTGTGTGTGCATCCAATTTTATCCGATCAAAAAAGGTACTACACGTTTTGATCCATGGCACAAGGATATCTAAAACTTTTTTCGTGAAAATTATGTATTAACAAATAATGATACGTACTTAGTTACATCTATTAGCGTTTTTATTTACTGACGTACAAAGCTACCCTCTCTCGTGATAGTAATTCCACCACGTCTGATCTATCCATGGATACCGACACGGCGATACTCATGTCTCTGCCCTCGGTTTGCATGGAGGCGGAGCACAGACCCGAATGAATATAGTGATAAGATAAATTTTTAAAAATTGTAACTTAAAAATGTAAGATAATCAAATAAATTTCTTAATTTTAACACCCTAAAAGCATACTTTAACATTTTATACACTGATTTTTCAAATGGTTTGTTATAAATTTTGGAATATGATATTCAAAAGTTTTAAATAGTATGCTCAGAAAAAAACGGTAATAAAGCATGAGCATTGATTCTCATTTATCATATCAATTCTAATTAAAATCAATGGTTCAAAAGAATGTCGAAATAAGCTTATGGTTCAAAATAATTTTAAAACATGCGCATGTAGCCCCTCAAAAACCATATCCGATTACGTGAACTGAAAAATGCAGGCAAAGCATTTTTGAAATTGTATTTAAAACATTATTTCGATTTACATATTGCTTTTATAATTGTTTGGCTCATGGCTGGGTTAGTTTGCACCTATCCGGGATATTCCTTTTAAGTTAGAACCAAGTGCTTTTAAAACATGCTGATAAAAGGATGCTAGCTAAGCTTCCATTTTTGACAAGAGATACAAACTTTTGTTATTTGATGAATGAATAACCTTAGTGCTGAAATAACAGTAATGAGCATTTACTGATATTTATTTATGTATACCTCAACATACTCATGCAAATCCACTGATATTTTTTTTAGAAAAGGAGGTTTCCCCTGATTTTGTATTACCAAAATCAACAGTTGTTACAGCATCCAAGTTCAAAACGCACTACGCGCGCATACCAGCATCAAGCTGAGCAACGCTCACATCATTCACGAGGTCTAGATTATTACAAAGCAATGGATGACCCTCATCATCCCTAGGCAATTGTCGTAGCTCATCAAATGGACTCGTTATCACAGGACTTGAGCCATGCCGTACAACCGATTGAGCCAACCTTGATGATGACACCCTCTGACTGGACCACATTAGTTGAACTGGAGAGTATGCTTTTGTTCCAGGAAAGCCGCCATGTCCTGCACCCCTTCCTCCAGGTCCTGTGGTAGTAGAGGCTTCCAGCTTCTCACCATTCCTCTAGGAAATCCACTGATATTAACTGGAGAAGGAAGTGTTACTTAATAGAAGGAAAGTCATATTTATATATATACGCATTTGTGCTAGAATTGTATTCTTTGGACGGAGGGATCATTCATTTTGCAAAGATTGCAAAGATGCAAGAATGCAGTCACATCCTAAATGTAAATCTAGTAACCTATGACAGGAATAGCTCGGTTGGCACGCAGACACATTTCTCATTCTTACGGGGATTGGAATCATGTTGATCTCTGACGTGACCTGGCGATTGAACGCGACCTGTTAGGCTGTTATCACAAAAGCAAAGCTCTGCGACCGCAAGCTAGAACTCGAAAGCGAGGGGCTTGGTTCTGATAACGTCAGGTCACACGTTTCGCAACGGAAGCGAGGGGCAATTCACTCATAAAGACAGAAAGTCAGGCTAGGCTATCCTGCAGCGCAGGCAGGCTACCTTGCCACAGACAAGAAAGGCCACCGGACTCGTCGTCGCGAGCAGTGACACGCGTCATGTAAAGAAACACACCACAGAACACGCGAACTGGGCCCCAGGAGCCAAGTGTATGGGCATCATCTTAGAACATTCCGTTCAGAAAATGAACATGGCTATTCCTGCTTCTAACATGGTTGAAATGAACAGCAGTGAACTTTGTAAACTCAAAGCAGAATGCAAAAGAATGGCTGTTCCATGGTGCTTCGACGATATACACAGGTTGCACTCTGCTCAGGGAACCAACCGCCAGGCTCTGAACACCTCTGCTGCTCACCGGCCATACCAGCTCCTCTGGGGCTGAGCATCGGTACCATTCATCAGCTTGTCGAGCACCACATTCAGATCCACATTCTGCCCATTCTCAGTCAGCTTGCGGACTGTCGCCCCTGACCTGCTCTTTTCGAGAACCCCATCGTGGACACCTTCTCAATCACGTCGTCGATGGGCACTCTAGCTCCAGAAGAGCCACTGCTTGGAGTTGGAGTGGACCTGACTGGCGCAGCCTGGGGTAACACCTGAGCTGTGGGCAGCCTGCCATAGCCGCTGCTTCCTCCAGGAGGAGCAAAGGGTGAAGGCGGCTTCATTCCAGCATTTCCATGGTGGGATGGAGATCCAGCGTAACCATATGGTTCGGAGAAACCACCTGCAGCCGGTGGTTTGTATCCAGCATTGTAGGGCGGCGGAGGCCCGGAATTAGGCCTGGCAGCAGACGCATCAAACATGCCAGGGGGCGGCGGCATCCCGGAATTAGGCCTGGCAGCAGAAGCATCAAACATGCCAGGGTTCGGTCCATAGAATGGAGCGGCTGGTCCACTTGGGGGTGGCATATAAGGGGGTGGTGCGCGGATATTTGGTGGATAGCCCTGAGCAGGTGGGCCATACGGAGCTGGTTCTTCAGGCTGCTGGGGCACTGGTGGTGGAAGCGCAGCTGTGGGGTTGGCACTTGCAGGCGGTGGAGGTTGAGAAAATTGAGCGTATTGAGGCGGGGTTTGGTAATGCTGCGGTAGTGCTGGCTGTAGCACCTGAGGCTGCTCTGCGGAGCTGGTGGGGCCTGGTACTGCTGGTGGGTGGCCTCAGTTGGCTGAGCTGATGGGGGTAATAGGATTCCTGTGGTATGGCTGTCACTGAAGGAGCGGGCAGAGGGGTGGCATTGACGGAACCTGGGGATGTGGAACATGGCCAGGGAAGTGTGCTGGAGGTTGGTTTTGAGCTGGAGGTGGAGGTGGCGCAGTCGGAGCAGGAAGGGCAGGCTGTGGTGGTGGTGGCTGGGAAGGCGGAGGGGCCTGGTTTTGAGATTGAATGGTTGGCTGGGATGGAGTGACCTGTTGTCTTGAGTCCACCTGCCCAGCTTCTGACTGAACATCCTCTGCTTTTGGCATTTGGAGCTTTGCAAGTTGGATCTGGGTCTCGACAATTTCCTGCTTATCGCGCAGAATCTGCACGCCTGCTTGAACCTGCATGTATAGTGAATAAAGTGTTAAACCATGCAACTGACCCTCACAATGGTTATGGGCATGCCCTGTGAACGTTAATCACGCACATATAATGATAGAATCATCAGGTGAAGCCTATGTGTGACAAAAAGGGTAAAAAAGAAAGATGGAGCAGAGCAGTATGTAAAAGCAATATACATAAAACAATATTGATATCCATACATCTACATGCGGACATGCCTTTGATTGGGGCTCAAATTCTTTTGTACTAATACAGAAATACAGATGATTTATGTATTACTGATCCACCTTACAATTGGCCAAATACAGCATGTCACGTTCCTAGAACAAACAAAGTTGGCAATGTAAACAGTGACATGTGTGAACCAGCTGGAACCTATGAACCCCATATAAGTGACATGAGTACAAAACAGAGAACATATCATAAGTAAACAACTAAAACACACAGATAAAAACTCATCCATAACACAGATGACAGACATTATGACAGCATGGCCCATTGTACAGTTGTACTGCACCTATAAAATACAAAGATAGAGGAGGGAGGAGTAGTTACATCCACAGAAGCTTACCTCACGTAGTGTGTTCTCAAATTGCCTTAGTTTTCCATCAGTACTTCCATTGTTGTTCCCAATTGTCAACTTCAGCTCACCAACAGAATTCTCGAGATGGTATGTTCTATCCTCCAACTGTGCAAGCCTTGAGCTTACACCTTCGAGTGCATGTAGAAGATTATCGGCATATTTCTTCATGGTACGATCAATATCCACTATAGTGACTGCACTGAAGTTGCTCTTCTCTTCTTCATGATTGACTTTCTTTAGCACATGAGACTCCAATCCACCAGCACCCTGAGTTGAGCACAGGGAAAGATGAAAACAGGGAAGTGATAGGAAGTATGATCATGTGAAGTGATAAACAATAATGTATCTTGCGAAAGAAGACAATTTAGCTGGGTTGATTATTGTAAATTACAGCTACAGATGGAATGAGTGAGTTGGATTCTGTGTTGTGTCTGTCCGTAATCAAACTGTGGTCAATAAAATTTCATGAACAGAACTAAAGATTATTGCATTAGAGTTGCACAAATACATATAGTGCCTATAATGATAGTATAATGCTGACTTTGCCAGATGACTTTGCAGGATCATGGACACCATATTGGAAGTTACCATTGAAAGTTCAACAATGGCTCCTTCATCGTTTTGGTTCCCAAAATTAGCAACCCCATGACAGCCTCCGACTTCAGGCCTATTTCATTGCTGAACTGTTGTGTAAAATTGCTCACCAAGTTGTTAGCGGACAGACTCCAGAGGGTCATTCTAAAGTTAGTTCATCATAATCAATATGGCTTTATCAAGCACAGATCTATCCAGGATTGTCTTGCTTGGAGTTTTGAATACATTCACCAATGTCATCGGTCCAAAAAAGAAATTGTGATTGTCAAACTTGACTTTGCCAAGGCTTTTGATACCATTGAGCATTCTGCCATCATTGACATGTTGAGAGTTTTGGGATTTCCTGACAAGTGGATTATTTGGGTTCAGGCCATTCTTTCCTCTGGCTCTGCTCAAGTTCTTCTCAATGGCTCTCCTGGAAAAGTTTTCAGTTGTAGGAGAGGTGTTAGGCAGGGAGATCCTCTCTCTCCCTTACTCTTTGTTCTTGCGGCTGAGATTTTGCAATATGTTATTAATGGTCTGAAGGATAAGGGAATTCTGAAGCTGCCCATCCCACAACCCACCTCTGATTTCCCCATAGTGCAGTATGCAGACGACACATTGCTGATCATGGAGGCCGACGCTAGGCAGATTTTTTGTCTCAAGGCTATCCTTAACACCTTTGCTTCTTCAACCGGTTTGACAGTTAACTTTAGCAAATCTCTCATGGTGCCTATTAATGTCCCTGTTGAAAAAAGCTTCCATCCTTGCTGCTACTTTGGGCTGTCAGCTTGGCCTCTCCCATTCACATACTTGGGTCTTCCTCTTGGAACTACTAAACCGAAGGTGGAGGAGTTTGCACCCTTACTTGACAAAGTGGAGAGAAAAATTATCTGCTTGCTCTTCCCTGCTTTCTTACTCTGGGAGGGTGGAATACATCAACTTCGGTTATTACTCCCACTGTCAACTATGCTATGTGCACCTTTAAGTTTCAGAAGGGAGTTATTGAGGGCGTGGATAGAATTATGAAACAATGCCTCTGGAGGGGAAATTCTAATAAAAAACAGGGTGGCAACTTAGTGGCTTGGCCGTTGGCTCAAAGGCCAAAGAAAAAAGGTGGTCTTGGTATAAAAAATCTTTATGTTCAAAATGATGCACTCCTTATGAAGCAGCTTCATAAGTTCTATTCAAAGGAGAACATTCCATGGGTTCAGCAAGTTTGGTTTAAGTATTATACCAATAGAGTGCCTCATTCCCAGAAAAGTATGGGTTCTTTTTGGTGGAAAGATGTGTTTCGGCTAAAGGATCTATACAGAGAAGTTACTAGTGTGCAGGTGGGTGATGGTACGCGTCTACTCTTTTTTTGGAAGGACAACTGGGCTGGTGGAATTTTGGAAAGTCGCTTCCCGACATTGCTAGCTATGCTAAAAAAATTGACATCTCTGTTAAAGAATTGTCTGATGCTCTCAGCCTCGAAGATATTTTTGATATCCCCATTTCCCAGGAGGCTTCCATTCAGCTTGATCAAATTGCTCAGCTATTACAGAACTTCGTCTTATCAGACAATGTTGACAGAAGAGTGTTCTGTTGGGGCAGTAGTATCTTCAGTACCTCCAAACTATATAAGTTGGCTTTTTGCTGATCAGCTAGTCTCTATTGTTTTCACTTGGGTTTGGAAATGCAGAGTTATTCCTAGGGTCAAGTTCTTTGCTTGGTTGATTTTGATGGACAGGTTAAATACCAGAGACATGTTGTCGAGAAGAAACTTTAATGTGCAGCCCAACAGCCTATGTGTGCTTTGCACGGATAATTGTGTTGAAACCATTGATCATTTATTCTTTTAGTTGCTCATTTGCCAAAATGTGCTGGGCAAAAGTGGATATTAATTGGGCCCAGGAGAATAATATTCTAAGGAAGATTCAGATTACCAAAAACAGCAAGTAACAAAAACGTTTCTTCATGGAAATCTTTCTCTTGGCCGCTTGGGAGTTATGGAAAGTGAGAAATAGGCACATCTTTGACGGTGTTCAAGCTAGCTTCGCAAGGTGGCTAAATAATTTCAAAGAGGAGGCTACGCTTCAGTCCTGTAGAATCAAGGAAGCTGATAGAGCTGCTGTGTTACTCTGGCTAGATGCTCTGTAATTATTTTGTAGTTGTTTTGCCGTGTGGTACTCTGCCTCCCCTCCTTCTCTGTTAAGCTTTAGATGTAGTGATTAGTCTCTCTCCCCTCTTATGCTGGTAAGTTCCCTTGTACCTGTTACTTTCTTCTTTTTTATAAAAAGTTTTTTCAAGCCGTGGGGACCTCCCCCACGGTATTTTTCGTCAAAAAAAAGTTCAACAATGCTGGAAGTATAGGCATAACTACATAAGAAAGTTGATACACTTTGGATATGGTTTTTCTTGAAGGTATAGCACATAATAAAAGCTAAAAAGAAAGAAGAAAATAAAATGTGCAACCAATCCGAACAAAGTCATATAAAATGGCATCAACATGAACTTCACAGAAAAACAAAAGGCCCATTAGATAGCTAGTAGAAAGAGTAGCCGTCATGGGCAGCACAAAAGCCAGGACAAATTTTGAGTAGTTTTCAAGGACACAAATACATGGAGCATTGTTTTCAAAGTAAGAATATAAATATGTACCTCCAATCACAAATGAGTGCAATAATAGGGCAACAGTCGTTAACATGACATTTTTCTTAAAGACAAACACAAAAGAGTTATAAGATATGAAGATATTATCTTTTACCATACGAAATCAGCACCAAAAAGCGGGCAAAAGAGAGTGGCCACGCCGCTGGCGGTTCCCAGCCGTGCGATCGGGCGAGCGGACGGCGAGATCAGGCCATTCCCGGCCCTTTTAAATTAGTCCTCGTACTTTGACGAAATCAGACCCGAAGTCCGCGTTTCCTCTCAGTTTTTTCCTCTGAAAAGTCCTCCAACTTTAGCAAAATCACGTCGCAATCCAGGCCGCTTCTATGGGCGGGCCTGCCAGCTGTTCCTGGGCCTTACTGGGCCAAATTCAGCCCTATGCGGTGTTCCCTTATCTATTAATCTTTTATATAAATAAATTCACTACAACTTTGAAATTGCGTTGTAAATCGCTGAAAAATAGGAGTAAAATAAAAAATCAAATTGTTCAAATCCTCATGAACAGATCTATACGTTGGATCCAAAGTACAACATGTTTAAATAAAAACTTTTTGTTGTACATTTCAGCCAATATATACACACATATAGCATAACACTTGACTATATATGGTACATGATGTTTATACATTCACACATGCGAATACATCATGTCCCACATATAAATACTTAAAATAAACATACACAAATAGAATAATATACTTGCACTAAACGATGTACATATAACTATATAAACACACATACATATATATGGCACAATTATAACAACACATGGTTAATCTCCATACTCATCCATTCACCCTAAACCTAAAACAATCTATGTTGCAAGAAGCCAACACATCTGGCCAAGCAGCGGCAACGCCACGACCATTTTCTAGTTTATAATGATTTTACTAATGACAATCTTGTATTGTGCCAATCCATATGAAATTTCAAATACCAATAATCAAATGTAACATTTGACTTGGGATGACAAACTTAGGTGGACATATATTTACAGTCATAGGAATTAGTGAATTCTGTGGGTGGGGGAGCAATTTTGTACTGCAAGATTGAAACTACCCTAATAGGAGGTAGAAAAAAAAATAGTATATCCAAGTAGTAACATTGCAAATGCTGTCAAGGGCTTAGGGCTTTGTCAACAGAACAAGCAACAACCAATTCCTTACAAGAAATTAAAGTATGCGTCCATACAGTTGACGATAAAGGAAAATACGCATCACATCTAGAGATACTACTGTACTTTTTTTTTTGGGTGAGGAATCTGTAGGATTCAACTTTACAAACAGGGGAAGCCAAAAAATGCTACTAGTTATCCTAGCAGCGACTGACCAACACTGCCAAAGTACTCGTTCTACGACAGCAACAACAACCTAGCTCTCGACTCCTAATAATGCTAGGAACAGATCTATCAGCGGAGTAATCAGCGCATGGGAGTCGAACAGGGTAGTACCTGGAGGTTGGGGAGGCAGGTTTAGAGTCGAGCGAACCCCAGGCGCCCGTCGCGGGGGCCAAGCCGACGGGGACAGCACTGGCGGTGGCGGTGGCGGCGGCAGAAGGGCGGATTGGCTGGAAGTCGTAGCTGGGCAGCACCTCGGCGACGCCGTTGCCGGTGCCGTTCGCGCCGCTGCCGTGGAGGGTGGAGCGGTGCCCGGGCCCGTGGCTGACCGCCTCCTCCTGCGGGTCGGGGCTCATCAGATCGCCTAGCCCGCTGGATGCCGGCGGCGAGGACGCGGCGGCGGCGGCGGCGGAGGCGGAGGCGGCGAGGCCCTGGATCTGCTTGTCCATGAACTGCGACGCGTTCATCGCGGCGAGTCGGCGGGACGAGCCGACTGAGGGCGGCGGGCGGCGGCGGATGAGCCGATCGGAGCTGTTGGCGTTCGGGTGCGGAATTCCGCGGAAGCTTATTAAGCTTGCGGAGGGAGGCAAGCAATTATTAAATAAAAAGAAATTAAATTGATTTCTTAATGACGACACGCAATCTGTTTTGTTTTTCATGAAGGCCGTGCGCCTTGTGTGGCATTGGCGCCACTCAATTGCATATTCACAGTCACAGACTCTACCATAGAGTCTAAGTGTTATCTTCATATTTATTGTAATTTGTTGATGTGGCGCTGACGTAGCAGTGTATTTATGAAAGAGAGGGATAAAACCAAGATTCTAAATTTTATTTAGACTCCAAGTCCACGATATTAAAAAAGCGATAAATAGTTTTAGACTCTATGATAGAGTCACAAGTATCTGAGGTTTAGCATGTGGTATCTCAGAGCACAGAGAATTGATCTCATTGTCACAAGTTATGAAATAAAATTGACTTTTGATTTCATTCTCACAACTTCGCAGGTCAGACCCTACTGAATAGTAGCTCCAGTCTACTTCTTTACCAAAACCTTCACTTCTATGCAATGATTGTACTTCTAACTGATAAGCTAATGTGGGAATCTAGGTGTTCATTATTCACACATGAGGCCATCTTCTACAATGTATTGCCTAGCTCAAAAAATAGAGATTGACACCAGAGTTCACCGCGAGTGTGTGAGCAAGGGTGAAAGTAGTGCATGCGAGTGGACATCGGTGGAAGAGTACAAAGATAACACAACTAATTGATAGTACATTGTTATTGGATGACTAATGGCCAAACAGGATTGATCCATGGTTTTTGGGCATCCATTCTTCATGGAGATCTTTTCTGCTTGGTGCATGGTGTATTTGGAAAGGAACCAAAATGGAAATTGGCTTTCAAGATGAGGTGTCTGGTCACCTTATCAGGATCAAATCTAGTCTTCACCAGTCCATTCTTGCATGGCTTAATGCTCGATAATCTGTTTTCTGTTGTTTTAGGTAGATTGTCGGTTCATCTTAGGTAGCTTTTCTTAGTCAGTTTTCCTTTTCCTCCTTCCCTTTTTGCCTAACTCCTAGTTGGGCCCCCTGTAAGTTCTTCTCTGTTAACTTTGTATCTTTTTAATATATTCCCAACAATTATGCCCGTGCGAGCTTTCAAAAAAAAAAAAAATTATGCCCATGCGTTTGCAACGGGAGAAAATAAACTATCAAACATTTATAAAAAAAATGATCATATATATTTATGCTTTATATACAATTTCTAAACTTTAATTTATGTTATGATGACACTGATGTACATAATATAAGTAACTAGATGTTGACATTAATAAGACAATGTTTTGAGCCTATTTGAATTAAAGTATAAACCATGAGCTGTAAATAAATCTAGCTTCAATTTTTATACTATCCATGTATTTTGCTATAATTAAATAATTTTTATACTATCCATGTGGTTTGCTATAATTAAATATCAAGTTCGTCATTTTGTTTAAGGACATTTTTGGAAGTCGGCAAGAGCGGCCGCGGCGAACACAACCGCCGCCTGGCTCCCCTCCCGTCGGCCCTCGCGTCGAGTTAGTGGGTGAGGGAGCTGGCCTCCATGCCCGGCGATGGCTGTGGCGGTGTTTCCCAGTAGGTGGTGTGTCCCTGGAGTTAGGGTTAGGTCTATGTTAGGGTTTCGATGATGGCGTTGAGGCGGCGGCGCGGCGTCGTCCCGAGGAATAATGTCACTCGCTCTCTTCCCGTCTCGGTGGCGTTCATCTCCGGTAGCGGCGACGGGTGTGGAGGAAAGGTCCATTCTTGGATCTTGTTTAGGAGTGTTAATTTTGGCGAGGTCTCCGCGTCTTGGTGCGTGGAGGCTCCCGGCCCCTACTTCGGGATGCGGTGGTGGCTGCAGGTCTTCATGGAGATTGGTGGTTCGGCCAGGATTCAGCTTCACACCGCGACGAAGGATGCTATCGTCGGCTCCACCATCGTCGTCTCAACCTGGATAGTGATCCCGGCGGATGGGCGTTCAACGATTTCTTAAGCTTTGCGAGATCGAGTGTCTTCTCGCAGTCCACCTCAATGATGGGGGTTTACTCGGCTTTTTGGTGCTTCGGGTTTGGTGGGCGGCGGTGGCGGCGGTCTTCGCCGGGCGGCGGCTGCGGCCGGTGTCCGTTACGGAAGGGTCTAAGGACCAGTTTGTAATTTTCTTATTTGCTTTGGGGTCCTTGTAGATTATAGGCGGGGTAGGCGTCATGCGTATCCTTATACGGTGTACTTGTATTGCTTTTCCCTTACTTAATTAATACAGGTATGCTTTATAAAAAAAATAAGTCATTGAAGTAATGGAAAGGAAACTGAACGATTGGAATTTCAAACGAAAAATAACGTGAACTACTCCTAACCATATAAATAGTAAAAAAAAGATGCCAACCACAAAACTCCAAACGATTTATATATAGAATCCAATCAGAGCACGGAATAAAAAGGAACCATGGACTACTCCTATAACCATATTATATTAGAGAAAAATAGTCCAAACGTTTTTGAAAAAAGAAAAAATAATAAAGATACAGAGAGAGGAGAAAAATAGAGATATCCCCGTTCCTATTTTGATTAGGATTCCTATTCACTACTCAACATAAAAATTCTTGCGTGATAGGAGTCTATTTCGATTAGGACTCCTAATTAGATTTATATTGGTTTAGACGCGAGCTATTCTAACTCGTATGAGTATGGATTATATATATGTTCGGATGGAACCGGTAGTTAGAAGGAGGCAGACAAAACGAATGGATGGACGACGAAAATTTTCTCTTTTTATTAATACTAGAAAACATGCCGTGCGTTTGCAACGGGAGTAAACATATCAAACATTTATGGAAAACGCGGACTGAAATAACATTGTGTATTTGTATTTTTTACTGTTTCTATAAAATTTAAAATCTACACATATTTATCTTCTGATGACAATGATATGCATATAGATTAATGTTGTTAATAATAGTAACATACAGTACAACGTCCTATTAAGCTTGTAGCAAATTTAAAATACAACCTTATAGTTCTTTTTCCTATGTCATTGCAAAGAAAAAAATATTTACTCATAAATATACTATAACTTTATTTTTGTACTATCAAAGCATCAGTATTATTAAATTTTGAGTTTTGTTACCTCTTGCAAAACGAATGTTCAAACGTCAACCCTAGCCTTGAATTCATAATGTTGTTTTATTTCTTTTTGGGCCTAAAAAAGACCTAGCAGATTGCTTGCATGCACAACGTGTGATTGCCTGCATGTATGGTTCCTTTAGCCTAGCCGTAGCCTACTCCTTCCTCGATTGCCTGCTTGCTAAGGACATCGACAATAATCGCTGGCTCCCCGCACAAAAACGGCATGCCTGCCTTCGTGAGACTGATATCTGGATACATGGAGCACCTGCGTCAACTGCCCTATGATGGCAGATCCAGGTGCAAATGCAGATCCAGGTGCAAATGCGGCAGGGGACGTGGCAGGGCATGCTCGCCGGCCGGCGTCCATGATGATGGATAAGCGTATTTGTAAATCTCTTGCTTGCTCTCTCTAGAGCCGTGTATTCAATATATATATATATATATATATATATATATATATGGATGTGAACTTGAGTCGGACTTGAGCTGGACTCCAATTCTATTTTGGATTTAGAGCTCTTTTTAATTTAAATAATATACTACGTATCCTATACAGCGTGTGGACTTGGGCCTCTCTTGCCAACAGGCTTGCCAACATGCCGATCTACTCTCTAGCCGTGGGCCTCTTGCCGTGATGTATTTGGAGGTGATTGACTTGGAAACGAAAGAACAATATAGGAAATTTTCCAACAGGCCGTACGATGCAGCAGGCAGAGACCGGACCACGGAAACTAAGGCTGGACGAAATTTTTTTGGATGGGCGACGGAAATTTTCTCTCTTTTATTAGTAGGTATAGAAGTGTAGATATAGGGGGCTGCCCCGGTTATTACTAAAAACATTGGACAAACAGGAATACATGTAATCAACTAGGAACCCTCACAATCCTAATTTGGCGTCGATGTCAAGCATTGTGATGCGTGTACATTGTAACTTCAAGGTCAATTGTCTTTAACTCCATCTGCCTAGTGGCGAAGGAGGAACTCATAAAGCTGGGGTGTCGGCTCACGGCAATCCTATCCGGTGCCTGTGGAAAGCTTACTTCTCGGTGGCCCGGAGCCAGTAACCCCGTCATCCTCAAGCGGATCTGGCGGCTCAACATTCTCGCCGCCCGTGCCCGGGACAACCGCGAGGGGAGGAATATGTCATGAACCAAAAAAAGAGATCGCCGGAATAGGGCCCAACAAGGGGAACCGCCGCCGCCCTAGGGCCCCAAGGCCACCGCCGCCTTGGCATCCTCGGCCGGCCGCCGCCATCGTCGTCCCGTAAACGCGCCACGTCAGTTTTCCGCAATTAAGTAAGGAATATTTAAGGAATAAAGATAGGAATAAAATAGGGAATAAATAGGTTTCTTGTAAAGAGGAATTCCAATCTATAAGGAAACCTCTAGATCTATCTTAGCATGCAAGTCTCCCTCGGACTATGAATACAAGGGGCATGTAGTCGGTTGAATCTTAAGAAGAAATAAATTAAAGGGTAACTCCCAACAGCTCTCCCGGCTCTAGGCTCTCTCTCTCTCCCTTCTCCGGCGCACGCGGCGCCGCCTCCACCACCGCCGCCTTGCCGCTGCCACAAGCCGCCGCGCCGCCGCTGGCGGCCCTCCACGCCCGCTTGCCCCGCCCCCACCGCCCCCCTTCCTTCCTCTCTCTCTACTACCTCGCCATCGTCATCAATCTCGTCACCTACGCCAATCGTCGTCATCACCACCGCCTCGTCATCTTCATCACCGACGATCAGCAATCAGGTGTCAATTCCGGGCCAATCTGGCCGGAATCGGCCGGTGGTATCCGGAGACGGGGCGATTCCCACCACCGGCGGCTTCGACCACCACCAACGCCAAGATCGATGGGCAGCCACAAGATCGCGAGCTCCGGATGGAGCTTTGCGAGTTTTCGTGATCAGCGGAGGAAAATCCAGGCCACCTTCACCGCCCTCCTGAGAAGTTGGATGAAACGGCTGCCCGACGGCGTACAAGCGGCGACACGGCCCGCGGGCGCCGCCAACAACGCCGCCGCGCCATGGCCGCTCCGACATCAACAACACTCCCATCGACATCCACGGCGACCGGTGGCCCACGACAGCGGCAACACCGCAGCACGCTGCCGACCGGTCCGATCGCACGCGCCTACGACGCGTCACCTCAGCCACCACCGACCCGTCCACCGCCATGGGCCCGCCGGCGGTGACGGCAGCTCCTACCGGCGCCGCCTACGTCACCCCCTCCAAGATCATCGATCGACGCAAAAGCAACGAGCACGTCCACCCCATGGATGCCCCCACTGTTGCTATCCAGATCAGATCAGAACCGGAGGCTACCACCGGCGTCCACCCGGTGATGACGAAAAGCCTACCCAACTAGGCCAACGTCTCACGGCTACTACAATGGCACGAATAAGTTCCCGGTCACTACCAACATCATCTTTGACATTGGGAACATCTGGAGTGCCAACAAGGGCGACTCAACGGCGTCGCCGGCGTCGGCACCGGCGTCGCCAATCTCAACCCGACGTCCACAACATCACGGACAACAACGCGACATAACCAACAACGCCAACAACCGCCAACCGGGGACATCACACGCTCCACAGTCATGAGGCAAGTCCATCCCATTCAACACGGAGCTTCTACCTCTATCACCCATGCTCCAACGATGTCGCCGGCGTCGTCAACCAAGACGTCTTCGACCCAGGCATCAACGACAAGGACGCTACCATGGGCACCATGAACGGCAACGGCGTCCTCAAGGATGCCAACGCCAATGACGTTCCCCTGATGTCGACTCACGTCTTCACCATGCCTACCATCACAACAACTACAAGGGCATTAACCACGGCGACATCCTCATGGCCAACCTCGACATTGGCAACCACGACGTTCCACACATGGGTGCCACGGCCGATGAGAACACCGACGCTGTAAGGTCCTAGATGGCTAGAGGGGGGGTGAATAGCCTATAAAAATTTTCTATAAGCTCAACTAAACAAACCGATTAGTATAAAACACGGCGTAAAGCGGTTTGCACTAGCTCTAGTGGTCTTGCAAGCCTTCTAGTGACAAGACTAAATATATCTATGATCTCTAATCCACACAAAAGTCTATGTCACTACTCTAGCTAATGAGCAATCCTAATATGGTCCTTATGCTAGCAAGAACAACTACACAAAGCAAGTGCTAGCTCTTTACTCAAGGTAAACTAGGAAAGTAATGCAAGAGTGAGAAGCTTGTTATACCGACGTGTAGAGGATGTCAACCAATCACCGGGAAGAAGAAAAGCTATCAATCACACGAAGGTGATGATCCACACACCGAGACAATGAACAAGTCGATTTGTTCACCCGGAGTTCACTTGTACACCGACAAGCTAGTCTCCGGTTGTGCCGACCAACATAAGGATGGTGTTTGAGCTAGGCGATGCCCTTGCTAGCCTCAACACACCACTCAACAAGTGTGGTACCCAAGACACGAGCAATGTATTCCTTGCACTTTGTCTTCCCGAGGAGGAGTGCGTAATCCTCTCACAAATCAACCGGACGTGGCCAAGAAACAATCGCCTCTTCTTGCCAACAACTCCACCAATCCTCTAAGCCGGCTAGGAGCGGTGTCTCCAAGAGAAACAAGAAACCAACCGGCTCACAACGATCCCCAAGTGCCTCTAGATGCAAGAACTCGATGCAATGCACTAGGATCAACTCTTCTCTCAAGAATGAAGCTCAAAACAAGAATGAGAGAGGAGGGAGGCTTGCTTGCTTGCTCAAAGGTGTTAGGAGTGATTCAAATGTCCAAGAGAGAGAGCAAGGGGTAGCCAAATGGGTATATATAGGCCACACCACGAAATGTGGTGGAAAGAGTAAAAAAACACACTTTACGGCGCACTGATTGACGCACTCGGGACTCACCGCGAGTCAGCCGGTGGGTCCGGTCTGCAACCGACAAGCCCTAAACCGACCGTGACCCACGCCTCCGTGTCGTCGGGTCGTGCATCCGGTCGATGCGTCCGGTCGGCACCGGATGCTTCCGCGGTAGGTGCGTTCGGTCACCGCCGATGCCCGACCCGAAACATGCTCTGCCAGACGCACCCCCGGAGGCGTCCGATCAAATTGCGCGTCGCGTCGGTCGCGCTTCCGGTCGATCGCGTCCGTCACGCCCGAGTCGCGAAAATCCGTCGTTTCGTCGCCGTTCCTTCGCCTTTTTGCTCAAACCCGACTTCCGCCACTTGTTTCTTGTTGCCGACCGCGTCCGAAGAACACCACAACACCATGTGTTAGCATTTTCGAAACATTTTCGACAAGCGCCGAGTTAGCTCTTTTTAGGTTAGAATGCATGCATATGAATTTTGAATCTAAAAGGCACA